>CM068866.1:25002460-26202460 GCA_035149815.1 Branchiostoma lanceolatum | reverse complement strand
ATTGGCTGAAGCTGTTTTGGAGGCTCGACCTGCAAAAACCATGGATGCCATCCCGTGTTACCAGGGCCTTTTCCGCGAGCGATGTAACGTAGAGCGGAAAGGCCCTGGTGGACGAGGATGCAGAACTATGAACAAACACCTGTTCCCACTCCTTACCACCCCCGCCCCCTACTTGGTACAGCCCTTCACGCTCTGTCGAATTAGTACGTTGGAAACTGTAAGAAATCACGTCTGTAAAAAATCTATCAAGTTCCCGCCATCTGACATGAAAGATTGAACCCGGCTACTGTTTGGGTACACATGCAAGACACATTGGGGTCTCTAGGGTGGGGCTCGTTTCACTCAGTCGGCGGGACAGGTCGCAAAGTTGTCTCAACAAAGGATAACTGTTACTAGTATGTGCCCCTCTTTAGATTAGGAATGAGACGAAAGAAGTAACCTCCAAGAAGATGTAGGGTCCGGGTCAGTGTTTTACATGTTTTTTTGAGTCATTTTACACCTCTTTTTGGTGGTCCGCTTTTCTCCCTATTTCCCTTCCTAAAAACGTACTAAATGCCACAAAAACACAAAAACACTGAGATAAGACAGTCACTGAGCCGCACCCTGCTTCTGCTTGGAGATTACAAGGTATCCCTTACTTTAACCGATAACCTATATAATAGTTTATATATACATAGACATATGACGTATATTGTCCATATACAGGGCCTTATGACGTATATGCTGACCACGTTTCAAAGGGAAATATGTTTTCTTTGCCTGGAATGATTCCCGCTTAATTTAGTTTATTCGTCACTGCATTTCTGTTAAAGATAATGAAGCCCTAAAGGGCATTTATGTACTCTAAATAGAACTACCTGGCTGCCTACCGTATGTTTGCTAACTCGTCCTCTTTTGCAAGTTTGACGTACCACATAGAGACCATTAAACCGAACGTGTACCAAACGGGCGTACCCTGTGTGTTTTGCTTGACCGGAAACACAAACATGTAACAAGACATCAAGAAACGGTTGAAAGAAGGGGCAGTCACCGTAAATAGTTTCAAGAGGTAAATCATAGGGTACAGTGTTGATGGATGATGCACAGAGGTCAGGTGACCTTTAGTCTCATATCCGTCGTACGATTGTTTTTCTTTTGTCGTAGGATTTTTAAGTCTCACATCGGTCGTACGATTGTTTTTCTTTTGTCGTAGGATATTTTAGTCTCACATCGGTCGTACCATTGTTTTTTTTTCGTAGGAATTTAGTCTCACATCGGTCGTACGATTGTTTTTCTTTTTTCATAGGAGTTTTAAGTCTCACATCGGTCGTACGATTGTTTTTCCCTTTGTCGTAGGATTTTAAGCAAGGCAGAAACGACCTTCGACAATGATCTACGACAAACCTTTACGTCACAATACATATGATTTTTGTACGACACATCCGTCGCACTGTCCCAAAATACTTCAGTTTGCTGTCGTATCATGTGTACAATCCTGTCGTAAGACGTATGTAACAGTAGCATCAGTGTAACACGTACAAAGTTAGATATCTAATTTGGAAAAGGTTTTAAAGGGGTTAGGGGAAAGATGGATGTCGGACGCTTCGGCGATTTACCAACTCGGCCCATGGCTAATCATACCAACTCTGTCCAGCATCCTAACTCTAATCCTATTAGCTAACCCTGGCCAAGTTGAAAAGGGCGTTGGGCCGAGTTGACCAGGCCGAGTTGGTAAAAAGGGCCGAATTGTCCTGATCCCGGGAAAGAGGCGGCGCAAACCATACGCGATGACAAGTCTGCTATGATTTATGCCCTAGCCTTTCCAGCGGTACCTTATTACCCTTTTGAACCACAATTCTATTTTCATATCTCGACTTCGTAATGACTAATGATGAGAAAATATTTTCCTTAACGGAGTATTTCGCGGTTAGAACTCCCTTTCAACGACCTCAGAGGTTAAAAGGGTTAGCATTACAGAGGTGAGTAGGGGGACATACCTAGCCCCAAGGGATGTTACTTTAGATTTTCTCCCTACTTAGAAGGCTTCTTTCAAGTGAGAATCACCCTGAGGACAATAAGAATATATCTCAGGAGGTTTCGTGAATCCCATGCATGTATCTATTGTGTTCTTAAAGTCGGCGCTGAAATGACAAATGTTTTACTTTGAGTGAATAGAGTATATGGCAATACGTTACATCTTGGGTAGTCACTCCGATAGTACTACTGTATATCACAGTAGCAAATCGGTGTACTGCCATGCCAAAATGCTTTTCGCATAGAATGTACATATATTCTGATAAGCCTTTCTCTCGAACACAAAAAAATATAGAAAAGTCTCAGACGACAATTTGGGCTCTCTTAAGTGTGGGTGGGTGCACAAGGGCCTATGACATCGGGTACGAACGACGACCTTGCGGCTAAATCAACAGGTATCAGATATCAGTATATAGACTCAGTACAGTTAGCTATATTTACAGTGGGCTGAGGGGTCCCACACACCGAGAATTAACTTTAGGCGGCTTGGCAGAGATACGCGAACTAGAGTTACAAGCAGACTTGTAGGGCTGCATTACACAAATTCAAACATGGTCAAATTAACAACAAAAACAATAAACAGGTAAACGTTGTGATGGAACTTCATGGAATTATACATCCGAATGTTAGCACCCAGAAGCCAACAATAGATGACACTCAAGCATGATTTTTTTTGTGATTCACCAAAATTCATGACCCGCAAAGTCATGACCTTGTTTATTTAACCTTCCGCGTTACTTTCTTGGTTCATTATCGTCGGCAAATTTAAAGTCAAGTCACGTACAAGCGTCGTCGTAAACTATACAGCATAGGGGTTAGGTCTTTTTGGTAGGTATCCAGAACATGCAGTTTAAATTAGACATTCCGTCTCGTATTGTTGTCCTTGTTTATGTTTCAACCATAGAGGGAAAGGCCTTGGGCATAGTAAAATACAGCGCGCAAGAGCAAGGTGTAATTGTTTTACTGTTATGGTCCTTAGACTAAATTGGCCCTTCGCAAGTTAACACAATTAAGTATTCAAATACTATGAGTACTATATTTTTATAGTTTGTGTGCACGCCAAAACTCAAAACTTTTATAGTGACCTTGATTGGCTGGATGTGTGGCAGTAGTACCCGCAAAACTTGGCTACAGTTTCAGCCTGCTTACAGGAGTCGTTCCAAACCATTCAAATATCAGTTTAGTGTTCTATTAAAGGTTTACTGTTGTTCACGTGTGTTGGGTAGCCAGTGTACAGTCTGCTTGGATTCCCGCCATTTCTGTGTCGTCTGTCAGTTGACTCGCAGCAGTCGTCTGACATGTACACAACTGGAGTGCCGTGGTCTCTTATTTCACATGCCCGCCCTCACTAGCTCTCTGCATTGATCTTATATAACTACACCCAGCTGACTACGCCACAGTAAACACAGTTTTCTAATTCAGTTTTCCGTCTTTTATGTACAGGACTGTACGTTTGCAAAGTCACCGAGGGATTGGCTACAAGGCCCTAAGAACGAGAACACGCCGTTTGTCTAGTTAGAGCTTACCCATGTACCGATGGCCTGAGGCCACGAGGCATGCAGTCATCGGTGATGGTTCAATGAGCGGTCACACGAGCAGGAACAGTTGCACGACCTCGGCCGTTGTGAAAGACAATCCTCTGCTCCCATTCCCAAAACAACTTCATTCAAGTGCCTGGCCAGGCCTGTGCCTAGCGGGGGTTTCGCCCCCTTTTTGTGGCTCTACCGGGCTGGCCATGCTTTTGTAACCAATGGTAAAGTATCCAAAACACAGCGAACTTACCCATATTCCTACCGCCAAAATGATGGCGAAATACACCACGATGACGACGATGTCAGCCCAGTGAATCTCGGTGTTTTCGCCGGTGGACGGTGGCGGTGTGGACGACCACGGCGTGGTGGTCATCGGGCCTGAGGTACTCGCCATCGCCGCTTACTGACCCGCCAAGACCTGACGAAAATCTAGATCAACACTCAGAGACTACCGAATACAAACAGGAGGAGGGAAAGTTAGCTACCGGGTACTGACAGAGACAGGGCGAGGGTATCGTGGAGGATCGTCCTGGCTGTCTACCCACTTCAAGTGGCTTGGCAAGGGCGGTAGTGCCGGGGGCGCAACATCATTAGTTAGGGGCAAACCATTAATAGTCACACTGTGGTCTTAAACACATTTGTAACTGTTTCTTAGCTTCAAACAAACGTCAAACTGTATCATTCATAACACACACCGATCGTAGAGGAGAGAATGAAGTTTTAAGTGTTGTATTACTAGGATATTAGGACTTTTTACACGACTGAGAAGCAGTAATGATTCCCCCCTTGTTTGGAGAACGTCAAATTAGCCATTAGGGAGGTTGGTAGGCGTGTGGGGGGCCGGGACAGGCTGTGGCCAAGCGCGAAGAGGGGCATGACGGGAGGTTTGGCAAGATATGCCATTGCGTCATTTCCTGACGACTTCCAGATGCTGAAAGGAGGGGGGTTCATAGAGGTCATTGCCAACCTTGTTCCGTCATTCACTCCTAATGTTCGGCTTTACGGGACCTCTTCTCGAAGACTTCTACAAGAAATGAGCGGTCTTGATGCCCCTGCATCAGTCTTTTAGTTAGTTTCAACTTGAACAAAACCCAAAACATGAATTACGTGTAATGTTATCTCCGAACCAAAAATATCATCAGAATCCTTTCTTGGACAGTACAAGTTTACACTTCATGATCTTTATTTATCATGTTCATACACAAATTACAAAAGAGTGAATGTTTTTATAGATATAGGATCATATACAGGATCATACAGGGAAGCATTGCCATCATTGTCATTGGTATCAACTTCCCTTTTCGATTTTATCAATCGTGCTGCCGCCATAACCCATTGATCATACTGACCGTTCAAAGATGTCAAACTTTTGCTTTTTATAGTTGTACCCCATCTTGGAATGAACTAGTCCTAACAAAGCTGGCGGCCGCATCCCACGAGGTTTGCAAAATGCCACATCCATCACTTCTTGAATGACACCTGGAATGACAGAAAACAAATAGCCGGAGACTGTGTGGTGCCATAAATGAACCAACGCAACTGGTTTATCCAGATGTAGTCCCATACAAATCGTGCCGATACTTTTCTTCACAGAAGTGCTCTTTCTATTATGATGATAAGATAATATATGTAAAATCAAACAGCAATCACTCCGTAATGATGGATTCACGGTATGTCAGTGATGTCAAGTACAAGTTGATTTTCAGTGTCCTGACTACAACTCTACAATACCATGATACCAGTTTAATAGGATCAGTCAGGTGGGGCTACCGGTACACTAGTTCGGGCCTCGAACTCTGGACTTTCCGTTTCACTGAACCACACAAGCTTCGCAAACTTTACCCCTCCTAAATTTACAACTTGTCAAGCCTTACTGGCATCCTGAACCGTTTTATTTGTTAGCCGTTATGTTCAATATTAACACAGCGTCACAGAGTGATCCACCATTAGCCTTCTGTATTTTATTTTCACTTCCACTGACTATTTGTCCTAGTGTGATTTATTGACGCTATTGGGTCAATAAAGTAGCCTGGGTGCCATCTGATTACTACCGGCCGCTTCTACACTCGCTGCCCTGAAAAAATGATTATATATCTAGGTACTCTCTAAACAGAGGAGTGGTTCCTGGCTGTTTTTTTTTTGGGTATTTTTAGGTGTTTTTGTCAGGCTGTCTACTTTCTCTTTTTTTTTATAGGTAAACCGGTTTATAGAGAGAAAAAAACATTACAAAGTAGACAGCCCGACAAAAACGCCTAAAAACGCGTCAAAAACCAGCCGGAACCACTCCTCTGTTTGGAGAGTATATCTAGGCTCATCCGTGTGCAGTTTGACTTCATGATAGCACCACTTCTTAAACACTTATTTACACATTTATCGTTGCACCAGTTATGTTTATCTGTTTTTCGGATTTTTCGTTTTCACCATCACCACCACCACCTGCCGCAGCTGGGCGTGACCCTGACATTTCACCCTCGGCGTTATGTCCCTCGCGGGGCTTTGCTGAGTATTGTGTAGATGTAGATGATTTTCTGAGAATCATACAATGTAGATATCATGTCTTGGAAGTATCATACCTAAAGAATTGACCCAAACTGAACAAGACATCGATATCGCTGGATTCATATTTTATATGGTTTGCAAATAAAGTAGGCTCCCAAGTACATGTATATCATACCATGCATATTGATTTGGTGACTGTGATCCTGTTTAGTAACGAAATATATCACGTGTACGCAGTAGCGTGTCTATATATGCGTCATGATACGACATAACACTGAGAACACCAAAAACAAACAACCTGTCAAGTTTACACCGCTCTACATACACTTTAGCAAACATAAAGATATATTTCACCTGATGTGAAATAATTCACCATTATTAGGCATCTCTTGGATACGCCGAAAGATCGCTTTTGTTAGCTGCTACACAATGTCTAATCCTTTCCAAGAATACTATTTTATAATCACAACAGGCAACCTTTATATTGTTACATCATTGCTACCACCCTCATATAACCTGGAGTATTTTGGAAATCACATACAATCAGTCATTTTTGAATAACTATTGCCAAAACATATGACCGATTAAATGTAAAACTGTGAGAACACTCAAAAAGTTTTGGTGGCTTCTTTAAATAGCTCTTTTCTTTCCTGTTCAATAAAGAGGCAGTTTGAGATTTTACCAATCGTCTTCCATCGCTTTTGACATACAGTAGCAAGAAAATCTTTCCCCCATAGGTAACTTTTTCCCCCACCGCCCTTTTTCAATTTCAAGAGAGCGGGCGCTAATCATCAATAACGTTACATATTTGTTGACTCAACTTCCCCTTCCGCTGGCTTGACTACGATCTTAGCTGAAAGGCTGTCTTCGTTTACAGGTTTTGGTTGTTCTGTATCATCAGCTCTCGCATCCTGTTGAGGGGACTCGGTCACAATTCCACTAGACAAACTAGAGGTCATGCTGGAGAAGATCGGCTCGCTCCCACGCTCGTGGACAAGGAGGTAACGTCGAACCAGATGGGACAAGACCTCCTGAAAAAAGGATACATTTTTGCGACATTGGGCATTTCAAAAGCTTCTTTAGACACAACCAATATCAATCAACTTCCAAGTTCCAACATTTCGGTAACAATATTCAATTTTGAAGCTACCTGCCTCATCTGATCAGGGCAATAATGACTGGTTCTACTTCCCACTGCTAGGTGGCGCGGCAGTTGGAAGAATACGGCCCCAAATATGACTAAGTTTGTATCCTCCTCGCCAACCTCGTGAGGCTCTTCACGGATGTTTCGGGACATGTTACGTACGGCTAATGCATGTCTCTCTTTCTCTCTCTCTCAGTTTATATAGATTGCAAGATTCTATGATTGCTTGTTTACTAGATCAATTTCAATGCATACTTTTGCCGATTCGAAAGATCTGCGGAAATTTCCCTAAAAGCAAACGGATAAACATCAACAGTTTACTTTTACACTGAAACACATTTTGTATATCATCAGTGCATTATGACTACAGATTTCAGACTTACCTTGTAACGCCGATCGTTCTCAGCTTTTGCTCGTTCCTGAAAAATAGAACAAAGACGTCATCCTACGAAAAGCACGTCTTCTCTTAAAATCAACTATGCCGTAAGCTCTTTGGGGGCATTTATGATCCTGATGAAGAGGAGAGAAATCTTTGAATTCTCAAGTTGCTCATCAATACCTGGTTAATCAGTTCAGACTTGAATCGCTGACGTAAACAACACTTCTTGATGACGTTGTTGTAGATGAATTTGGGACTCGGGATGAGGTTGAAGGGCACGGGTAGAGTCGTGTCGTCACGGATGTACCGCAGCATCAATTTCGTCACTTCGAATCGCCACTCAGTCGTCTCGTTGTCCTGAAAACACAGACGTTTATGCACGAAAAAGGTTATGTTTGCGGTACCGTTTGTGGGTATGTTGGTGGCCGGTTTGTGGATAGAATAGTGCCTGTAAATGCGCAACCGCAGCTCCTGGACTTGGGGAAGAAATTGATATAGGTTTGGACCCACTGGCATTTTGGGGGGAAACTGCAAGAGGCTTTTTGTTGTTGTTGGAGACTTTAGAAGAAGATAACGCAAGAAAGGATGACTAAATTCATGGGGCATTTACATGTAGGTAGCTTATATGGAGATCTAATAAGACACTGATTATATAAATCAAGACATGATTTACATTATCATTTAAACATGTTATTAATGCAATGATTTGAAGAGATACTGTCGATCCATAGAAGGGCAGAAGAAGAGGATGTTGCAATGTATCAACTTCAAACATTCTTGATTTAATAGTCTACTGTACTTAGTATCTGACTTACCACAATGGCCTGGTAGGAGTTACTCATCATGGCGATAAGCATGTTGAGGAGGACGACCGCTGCCACGACATTGTAGAGTCCGTACAGGGCCAGTCCGACATACATGGTCAATGTGTGCTCCCGGTAGCGACCATCCGTGTTGCCGCTCTCGCTGATGGACAGGTCAAGCGTGTCCTTCTCTCCCAGACCAAACAGTGACCAAAACAGCTCAGCAAACGAGCCACGAAAGCTAGAAACATATGATAGATTGGAAGAGAGTAAGGCTAGTTATATTTCATCGCTAATGTTTCAATAGCCATTCTGCTACCTTTGGCGGGGTAACGATGAATAGGTACTTCGGGTGGTTGTGTGGATCCGAAAAATTACTCCCACTCATGCACGGTGATGAAAGGGATACAACATAAGTAACGTTTGGGACTGAATCCTTCTCACTACAGCGCCACCTAGCAGTGAACAGTTTTTTCGCCAAAAAGGTTATGTTTTCGGTAGCGTATGTATGTGTGCATGTAGAAGACTCAAGCATAACTCAAGAAGGCCTAGATAAATTGTTTTCATATTTGGTATGTGGGTAGGTCTTGATGAGACCTGGTAATGATTAGATTTAGGGCCCCCTTTTTAAGGTACTCCAGCGGAATTTCCTGTTTTGATATCTCGTGTTCTGTACACGCTATGGCTGTGTTTTTTGAGTGGCGTTAAAAATCCCGAAAACCTCTGCTTGGAGAATAGTGGACAATAGAACAAGTCACTGTTGCCCAGAAAAAAGGTAGCCGAAAGACTACCGGAAAGTTTGCAGGTAATTGTATTTGGTTGTTTGAAAAGAACCTCAATACTCGGGGAGTTATGTTTGACGGTTGGTTAGTCACGAAAATCAAAATGAGTCTCAAGATCAAATTGCATGTCGGGTCTCTCCAAGACTAGTGTTGTTCTGTAAGATACTAATCTCCAAGCAGATCTAATGGCCGCGGTTGCAAAGACCGTATTCACATTGTAAGAAATCACACCTGGTAGTTCCAATTTGATCACTTAGTTGTGGAGTGATGATCCTGTTATGTTACTTTGAATTTATGTTATGTTATCCTGAGTTTTGTACTGGATCCACTCCTATACTTGTTCTTGCTGAGTTTGTTGGAGCTATACCAGTGTGATAACGTTTTTTATGTTACTTCGAGTTTTTTTTTCTTGAGTTATACCAAAACTAAGATTATGTTATGTTATGTTATTTTTGAGTTCGAAAATGAAATGAATTGTTGTGGAAAAATGAAATATTAATTGTCATTAACGGAGCAAATAAGACACAAGCTGGAATGCCGCCAGACCACAAGAATCTTCACTATAGGAAACTATGTTTTCTTATTTCACTGTTTCTTGTGAACTATTCAACCGGCGTTAAGAAAGAAATGTTGTTGTATTTGATTTCTGTTAACTATCATTGTTCAACTTATGTTTTTCTCGTCTTCTTGTTTGTGATGTCTACATTTTCTTCACCTGTCACTTGTAATGGCGGGAATCTGATGATATGTAGACACTGTTTTTTGTTCTTTGTATGGCACATGGTCCTTCGTCTTTCCTTATGTTATTGCTTTTAACCATGTATATATACTTTGGTATACACTGCCTGAAAACCCAACTTCTCAAGTTGAGTCAAAGATTTGTTTATATTTTATTGTATGTTCTACTTCTTTTTTTTTTCGGACGCCCCCTCCGGCTTCAGTTTAAACTATGATTCATGTGTACCTCAACAATTTCAGACATGGGGTTATTAAAAGTTAATATCGGCAGCTACAACTGCAACGGTTTGGGCGACCGAAAAAAGAGAATAGAGGTATTCACGTGGTTACAAGACAAATCATATGACATTGTATGTCTTCAAGAGACGCATTGCACTCAAAAGAATGAAGAAGAATGGAAAACAAATTGGGGGGCGTCGATTTTGTTTAACAATGGTGCAAGCAACAGTAGAGGTGTGATGATATTATTCAGAAAACATTTTCCATATACCATCCATCAAACTCTCAGCGATGACTCGGGTAGATGGATGGTAGTGGACATTACTATAAACTCACTACGTTTTTGTTTGGCCAATGTTTATGCTCCCAATATAGACGACCCATCATTCTTCTTCAATCTCGAAACTAAATTACAAAATTGTTCAACCTCTGCCAAACATATTATAATTACAGGGGATTTTAATACAGTTTTGGATACTCGAATTGATAGGACTGGAAGACAGAACTCGAACTATCACCCTAATTGTCTTCAAGCTATCAATTCGCTATGTGCTAACCTAGATTTAATTGATATTTATAGATATAAAAACCCGAGAACGACACGTTATACTTGGCGACGCCGATCTCAGGCCAGCCGCATAGACTACTTTTTAACTTCTTTTTCGTTAACTTCGTCTATAGATAAAGTGGTCATTGCGGAGAGCATGAGATCGGACCATTCCTTGATTGGCATATCTTTAATAACTTCAAATATACCACGAGGCCCAGGTTTTTGGAGACTGAACCTAGAACTCTTGAAATGCCCAGAATTTATTAACGAAACATCTACTTTTATTAAAGAATATTTTGAATTTAACAAGGAGTCCACTGATCCGCATATTTTGTGGGACTCATTTAAATGCGCCGTGCGCGGGCATACGATTAAGTTCTCCTCGTGGAAATTTAAGCAAAGTAGAAATAAAGAACAATCGCTCATTAGAGAGATAGACGAACTGCAAGAGAGTTTAGACCGCTTATTTGACAATGATGTCTTCCAAAACCTGCAAAAAAAGAAACGTGAATTAGAATTGCTTTATCAAACAAAAACAAACAACTTGATTGTAAGTCAGAAGGCCAAGTGGATGGAACATGGTGAAAAATGTTCAAAACTTTTCATGAATCTAGTTGAGAGAAATCAAGCTAGAAAAAACATGACAAAAGTTATTACCTCAGATGGTATTGAAAAAACAGATCCACAAGAAATTTTAAATGAACAAGTGAAATTTTTCTCCGGTCTTTATTCTTTTGAAGAACCTCCGACACCTCTAGATAGCAATATGTTTGAAACTTTTTTTCCTAAGCCAGTACCTGTTAGCTTATCTGAAGAGCAACGGGATAGTTGTGAAGGCTTAATAACAGAAAGAGAGCTTAAAGAAGCAATTTCGTCCTTTTCGGCCGGGAGATCACCCGGATTAGATGGACTACCAATTGATTTCTATACAACATTTTACAATATTCTTTTACAACCCATGCTAGATACATTCAATTATGCATTTCGCTCAGGCCATCTTTCTGAAACTCAAAAAGTCGGACTAATTTCATTATTACTGAAACAGGATGCCACAGGACAGGACAAAGAACCCACAAATCTAAAAAATTGGCGTCCACTAACTTTATTAAACTGTGATGTTCGAATATTATCGAAATGTATCGGCCTGCGCATGAAAAATAGTATGCCACATTTGATTTCATATGACCAAACAGGTTTTTTGCAAGGGAGAAATATTGGGGATAGTATAAGAAGAATACTGGAAATTATGGAATTTTATGACACACATGAAAAACCAGGGTTACTCTTTATTGCAGATTTCGAGAAGGCCTTTGACAAGATTAGAAGGGATTTCATTTTGAAAGTACTAGATTATGTTGGCTTTGGAAGATCATTGATACAATGGATAAATGTGTTATATCAAGATATTTCGAGTAAAGTTATCAACTATGGATATATATCCAGAGCATTCCCTCTGGTTCTCGGGGTCCGGCAAGGCTGTCCCCTATCCCCTTATCTCTTCATTTTAGGACTAGAAGTTTTATCAAACAAAATTAGAAATAATATCGAAATAGAAGGTCTAATAACTCATGGTATCGAAACTAAAATTTCACAGTTTGCGGACGATGCAAATTTTCCTTTGGCTCCGAAACTTGCAACCGTTTATGCGGTGATAAGAGACTTAGAAGGCTTTGCACTGTTATCTGGTTTAGTAGCAAATTTCGAAAAATGTAAAGTAGTACGTATAGGCTCTCTTAAGGGGTCAGACTTTGTCTTACCGTGTGCATGGCCCATACAGTGGACAGATGGTCCGTTCGACATTTTAGGTATACACATTCCACAAAACTTTTCAGAACTTGTATCAATCAACTTTGATCGAAAACTTGTAAAAATGGATAGAATATTACAGCCCTGGAAAGGGAAAGCACTGTCCCTTTTTGGGAAAGTAACCCTAGTGAACACATTAATAGTCTCCCAATTCATATACTTATTTAATTCACTTCCAACCCCACCTGCCACTTTCTTTAAACAATACGAAAAAAAAATCTTCAAGTTCTTATGGGGAAGTGGCCCAGAGAGAGTTAAAAGAAAAACCATTTACAATATCCAAGAACAAGGTGGACTCAAGCTCCGAAATCTTCTAGCTGTAGATCGAACTATAAAAGCATCTTGGATGCCAAAATTGTATTTGAATAAAAACTGGTTTTGTTCAAAAGTGTTGTTTATGTCGAGTCCGATTCTAAGGACGAATTTCCTTCCCTTTGTGCAGCTTAAACCTCAAAACTTTGAAGATTTGTTGGGGAAAAAAGTGATTAGTACATTTTTTTGTCAAGTTATACAATATTGGTTGAAATTCCAATTACGACCTCCTGAGAATGCAGTGGAAATCAAACAGCAACTTTTGGGTTTAAATTCGTATATATGTATTGGGGACAAACCCTTCTTTAACACTATATTTCATAATAGGGGAGTATTCTTCATCAATGATATTTTAGACTCAGCAAATAGAACTTTATCTTTTGAAAATTTTGTGTTGAAATTTGGAGATGATGTTTGTTCCGCATTACAATATGATCAATTAATCTCGGCCATCCCTTCTCAGTGGAAAAACTTACTTAGACAAGAGTCCCCAAATCTACAGGTCTGTATCCCTTTCTGTAAAAATATAAAATGGCTTAAAAACAGAAAGGTTAATAAGGCCCTTTATTTCTTTTTCATGTCCGAAGCTAAATTATGGGAACCTTCTTTTAACATTCAGTATTCATGGGAAGACTATTTTAACACCCCAATACCCTGGCAACAGGTGTATAACTTAATATATAAGATAAGTATAGATACGAAGACTCGTATATTTCAATATAAATTATTATTCAAATTCTTAGCATCAAATCAAAAATTATACACATGGGGACTAGTAGACTCACCACTTTGTAGTTTGTGTAAAGAAGAGGAAGAAACGGTTATACACCTGTTCTCTGACTGTCATATTGTATCAGCCTTTTGGACTCAAGTAAACAACTGGTTTGTTAATCATATGGGAACCTATCTAAACATGACAACATTTAGTATAATTTTTGGTAATTTGAGTAAACACTGTACAGTCCTATCCAATTTGTTCATTGTGTTAGGTAAAATCTACATCTTTAGAAACCGTCATTCTGTACTTAGATTGTCTTCCTTTATCTCCTTTGTTGCCGATGTCTGTAAGTTAGAATACATAATAGCAAAGAGAGGGGGGAATACACAGAAACATATAGGAAAATGGGGTAAATTTTATCTTGGAAACTTTGCATAGTTAGTTTTAAGATTGTCAAACAGCCACCAAGTTATCATGTTTTTCCTTTGTTGTGATCCTTTATTTGTTATGAGTTTTCTTAGGAAATATTTGATTTGATTAAGGATCAATGTTATCTTTATTTGATTGAGTCTGTTACCACAAGCAATGTTATTTTGAAGGTAACTTGTTACCTCTTTCTTTCTTGTTTGATTCAAAAGCTTTGTTAAGCTAAATATTTATGTATTTCTTGTTGATTTGCTCTATAAGGTTTTCATACAGATTATGATGTTAATTTTGCGATGGTTTATTTGACTATGTGCCATACATGTGTGTGTGTGTGTGTTTTCTGTTGTTTTTCTGTTTTTGTTATTGGAAAATCAATAAAAACAATTTAAAAAAAAAAAAAAAAAAAAAAGACCGTATTCAACTGGCAAAAGAAGTTTTTATTGCAACCCGAGTTGTAATTATTGGATACGGTCTTTGCAATCGCGGCCATTAGATCTGCTTGGAGATTAATAAGATGCTACTTACTGGCCGAATGCGTTTTCAGTCTCGCAGGTCGTATACACCAGAGGGGAGGTGGCATTAGGACTCTGACACATGTTGTCGATGGCGCCACCGTAGAAGTTGTACAACTCGTTCAGTCCCGAAGAAAAAGCGATGACGATGATGCCGAAGATTACCAAGAACTTGATGATGTCCTTGATCATGCTGGCCATGGACAGTGCCATCGGGCCGAGGAAGCGGTCGATGGTGAGGAGGTTAAGCAGGCGGAGGAAGGCGACGACGCCGCCGACTGCTGTCAGAGCCTCGGCGATAAGAGTCGTGTCGTATGGTTGCCATTCGAGCCGGAAGACCACCTGGGGACCACCATGCTAACAATGCACGGACAACACAATACAGTCATCTCTCTATCCATCGGTGAGATGAAATAGGTAGGTCAGTTTAGTTAAGAGACACATATAGAATCCTGATGCTGAGAGACATTATTGTTTGTCATAGAAAGTGCAAAAGACATTTCAACATTTTGCTGCCGTTAAAGTTGCTTACATGGCCAGCTGCCATGACATTAACCTGCAAATGTCTTTTCAAACGTAACGGCTTTTACGTGGATAAGGAAAGGCATTTAATTTAGCAGATTCCTACTCACAGTAATGGACGCAGCAACACGCATGGCGAAGGCTGTCAAGTAGATGACAATGATGAACCAAGAATCCTTCCCCACTGCATCATAGATATATGTCCGGGCACCCATCCTCCATATCAGCCTCGTCTCTTCCAGCAGCATCCCTAGATAATGGGAAATAATGGGAAATAATGCATATGGGAACACGATGTGAAAACGGTTTGCTGTATGTTTTCGAGAACAAAGATTTGACTCGCAGAATTATCCACCGACCAGTCTTCTGGACCCCATTGCTCATATCACATGACCCTCCGGAAGTGAGTGTCGGGTCAAAAGTGGTTGGAAGTTGGTAGCGGCCCCCGTCCAGACCACCTTTGACCCATTGCTCATGTGCTACATGTTTGATACATAAAGAGGAACATGTGAGGATTTACCTATTCTCACAAAACTCTCATCGAACAACCATCACTAGTTTTGCCATACACATTTGACGGTAGAATAAACTCAAATCTATCGTCTAGTGACATGGATGAAAAAGAAGTTGAGTATATGAATCTGTACCGAGAACCCAGGCTAATATCATCCACTCCAGTACCGTCCCATCTGGAGCCAGCTCGCCGCCTGGTGGGCCATTGAAACCGATCCTTTCTGACCTGCAGAATGTACAACTAACGTCAACCTCAGTTCAAGTTTCTCAAGCTAGGTACATCTGTTCGTCTCAATACGCCATCTCATAGTTCAAGATGCGCATGTGTGAGCAGTTCATTACGCATGGTTAAGATAAACAATCAAGATCCATTGACTTGCGCTAGCGCGCAACCAATTCCCACTTGTGTAGACGTTTTTCAACCCGACAGAAGGTTTAAACAATGATGAACGTCTAGACAAGTGGAATTCTAGCTAAGTTACCCAGACCACAATTCATCATTAACGCATGCGCACATGGAACTGTGAGATGGCTCGTACGGTTACACATTATATTCCCACTCACAAAAAATGAGCCTCTTAATGAACCTATTCTAAACTTACCTTAGTACCACTAGAATCAGGAAGGTCAGAAATGAGGTCAAGTTCATGGCGAATCTGACGGCAGGAGTTCTGATGAAGCGACTTGCACGAGACATGGGGGCCACCAGATAGACGAGGGCCAGGATTGGTGTCAGTAGCATGACTACCAGGCCGCGGAGGTACTCAGCTAGGCTGGCGTTCGTAGGTTTGTGATAAGGCCCGTACCAGCACTTTCTAACAATGCGCTGACTCCACCGGTTTGCCACAAACTGCAGGATATTAGAGGAAAGGATATATTTCTTAAACTATTTACTAGATCTAAAAGTCTAAAAGTGACATTTTAAAGTAAGAGTTTGTGTACACATAACCAAGGAGGTTAAATACAGTATTTAACCTCCTTTACACAACATTGTACACATGCACTACAAATTATGAAAATTAGTCATCACCTGAACCTCTATATTATTGCAAAATGTTGCTGCCCAAATCTTTCTCTATTTATAGTTTTAAAAAGAAACATACCTTCTTCTGTTGGTGATGTACAGCTATGTTCAGTCGTGAGAGTTTCACTTTACAGTTGTCGCCCTGTATCAATGGTGAGACTTCGTCTCCATAATTCAAGATGGCCGCCGCCTCGTCTCGGTTGCGCACTTGATCCAGCAGATCTACGCCCAATTGTCGGCATTTTTCGGCCATTTCCGAGAATTCCTCTTCCACTTCGGGATTTTTCGCGCCGACGTCGTCCAATCTCGTGCTGAGTACGAAGGCCCGACGGAGAGGGTCGTCGTTGGTCAGGAGGATGTAGTACGGGCTGACCAGGCCGCGGTACAGGTTTAGACTGGCTTCAGTTGAGGGGTGATCATTGAAGGGTACTTCATCGGGGTCGGGAATAGACATTTTACGGTCAACTAGCGCTTTTAGGACAGGGAGGCTGTTTTTGTGACTTGCGAGAACAATCGGTGTCATTTCTGGTGGGTAGCTACTACAGGCTGTGGACGGATAATTTTCCTGGAGGGGGTACAATGTAACGTTAGCCATGCCTGCTTTTGAAAATCTTATTAGATATTGTGTCAGATTTCGTCAAACATCAGCAACACCCACAACATACAATGTCTATCTCTGTAGAAGCCGGTAAATGGGTTGAACTGGGCATGCGCAGGGAAATGCATGGTGGGTAATAGATCAAAGGTGGAAGCCTGAAAACAGTTCTTGTCAAGACCATGGTTAACATATGTTTAGACGTGTTTTGTTTATGTCTCAGGGGCCCTTCATTTTGACATATAATTACCCACAATGCACCTCGCCGCGCATGTGCATTCTAATCGGCCGGTGAACCGGCTTATAGGTTATGGGATGGGGATAATAGTATCACACGTATGCTTACTTAAGAACTGTTCGGTATATGAGCCAAAAATATTTACTCAAGCAACTGTATACAATTTTGAAACAGTCAGACGTTTCAGACAGCTGCATCCGCTGTCTTTCGTCAGTGACTAAGGATAGGACTGAAAAACCAGGTTTTATAATCTCTGAATGTTCGGTATATGTCCACGATGAATATCATCAAACACAATATTTCATTAGGAATATAATTTGCAAATAAATGTCAATGAAAACTTTTACCCACTACTTTGATTGGATATTTCAGCAGCATTTCAACCGCGGCCACGTCTTCTTTATCCACAGCGTACAAGAGCGCCTCCCCCGGCGTGGCTCCATAATGCAGCAGAACGTCGGCT
This sequence comes from Branchiostoma lanceolatum, assembly GCA_035149815.1. Taxonomy (NCBI): domain Eukaryota; kingdom Metazoa; phylum Chordata; class Leptocardii; order Amphioxiformes; family Branchiostomatidae; genus Branchiostoma; species Branchiostoma lanceolatum. The sequence continues at coordinate 26,184,672 of CM068866.1, read as the reverse complement.
ACTTCAAGATGGTCTAACAAACAAAGTGCATTGAAACAACTGTCACTTAGAGGTATCAGTGCAGTCTTCATACTGTTTGTTGGCTGTCACAGACATAGAGTGTTGGCAGTAAAGGGGGGCAAAGAACGGGGGGAGGGGCAAAGTCCATATTTTTCATACACTAAAAGCTGCACTCCAAGAATATTGAAAATCAATGCATATATGGATAACTTTTAACTTAAGTACAACATACAATAGATTACAAAATCATAACCTCCGAAATAAGGTATAAATTATATAGGAAGTATATGAAGAGGGGTAGGGTACCTGAACCGACTGCCAGTTCCACCGCACACCGTCCAAGGCCATCCGTACAGTCGACATCTACTCTACCTTCTCCGGATCCTAGCAGTTCAGTGACCGTGGCGATGTCACCTGAAGCGGCGGCCGAAAGAAGCTTCTTCCCCGCTTCTGTTAGCACCGTCACCCCTGGGTCAAGGTCGCTACTCCCCTTGTGGATACCGCTCATAGTATCCACAGTCTGTAACCGTCTGCGGTCTCTGTAACTATATAGTTTTGGGCAGCAGACATTGATACCTATTATACACTGAGACAACAGGAACAAAAAGATATTCGTTCAAAATATGAGCAAGGGGATCTAGCTAAAAGCCTTTTGCATGAAGTCGTTCACATTCATTTACGTGTAACCGAGCAACGCTCGCGTGCAGCTAAGTGTAGAAAGGACAAATACCCGTATACGTCATCGCAAATACACCGCGCCCCTCCCTTGCTTGCCAAGTACCGTGTCAGTGATGTTCAACAGCTCTGTGTGTTCAGGTCTAATGCACTGTGTTATGCGGTATGTCGGCTGAGCAAAAGAAGGTTTCAAAGGGGGCTTTTTTTCGGCGAGGTAGATTTGATGATATTAAGGCACACGTGTACACAAATTATCTCATGGCTATGATAAATGTTTATGTGGTGTCTTTTGATAAAAGTTTTTTAAAACTTGAGTTCCTAAATTGTTCTACTTACGAAGTGCATCTTAAACGTTCGCGACGCCACTCGTAAACAAGAAATATATCCTAGGATATTTTTGCGGCGAGAAGCAGTACTCTAGCCTGACGAATCGCGCTCCTAGTGGCCAGCCGGTCCTGTGACCGCCATCCCCCTAGTGGGGGTCAGTAACCTCCGGCCGAGAGCTTTTGTAAACACAGGATAAGCAGTACTCCACGGCAGAGGCTCTGAAGAAGGTGTCTGACAGACACCGAAACGTGAGCAGGTAAATTATGGACTCTACCAGTCTCCACGGGTCGCTGGGAAAATAGTAGAAATTGGCCAAATAGAGTCAAATGTTTGCAGGGAGTCGGCTACGGAGATAAGGTCAAATATGGCAACCCTGCGACCCGTGGAGCCTGGTAGGGTTGCCATATTTGACCTTATCTCCGTAGCCGACTCCCTTCAAACATTTGACTCTATTTGGCCAATTTCTACTATTTTCACAGCGACCCGTGGAGACTGGTAGAGTCTAGGTTTTGTATAAAGAAAACTCAAATATCCGATGTTCTACCAACCTGATGGAATTATTCTCGGAAGAAACATAACCATGACTACGGGGCAGAACTATAAGTTATAATTATAAAGACTTCTATCGGTGAACACCAAAATTGTGTTCATCTTGATGTGGGCCTGTTAGGAAGAGGAAACAAATCTGCCCTTGGCCTTTGTTTCCACGAGAGGTACATTTTTAACTACTCTCGTAGTGAATATATTACCAATCGTCTAACTGTTTCGAACCTTCACGGCTGAAGTCGGCTTGTGTCTATGTAGCCATTAATTCGAAGAACACGGCAAAAAACGAGGACCGAAATTTTGTATAAACAAATAACTGAAGTGTAAAAGTAGGTTTCTGGAAACACATATAACACACACACATTGTACAAGGACACACACATATACGCTTCACAGGCACATGGATAGGAGAGAGAGAGAGACAGAGAGAGAAGGAAAGAGACGTATATATACACATACACGGGGAGACACATACAGATGAATGTCGGACCATTAACAACTTAAAAACTGTAAACAGTTAGAAGTTATCTGACAAAGAGATGCCGTTGTTAGAACTTGTTACTACGGTAAATGCCTTTAAAAAGGTTAGCAAAACCGTTGCGTCTTAGTTCTTTAATACCAGTGTATGCGTTTGGTGTGGGAAATCATCTAACTCCAGTCTGTTAAATATACAGTTATGCTTAAACTTGAAGCAAACATAATGTAAGTCAGCAGTCACGTTTAGACTACAGCTAGCGACCGCACATATGCCCCGGGACACGGCGGGCCGACGTGACCAGGGCATGAAGAAATCATCGCTAAATACCCACCGAGAAAAGGGGAAAAATTTGAAACTACAGTCTTGAGGTTGTTGTTTAGAAGGTGAGTGTTTTCGCTATATTTTGAATTTGGTGGTTGTGCCGAATTGACCAGGGCGGTGGGCCAAGTTGGTTATGGCCCGAGTCGTCGTGATCCCCACACAGACACAAAAACACACTCGCAGACTCGGACACACACACACACATGCACATGTAAAAGATGCAGACATACAAGAAGAGGAAAAGACATACACGCAAATTTGATACTTCCTGATCACTCCCTTGAGATAGAAATAAGTAGAAAATCACGACATACCTGTTCGCTGCTCGTTATCATGAAGCTCACAGTGCGACAGAACTTCAAGTGGCTGAACTTGAAACGGCATCAGTTATATTTCCATGTCGTAGCTACCTACAAAAACCCAGATGTATCCAACAATCAAGTTTAGATCTTATCAAGGAAAGGTAGAATAACCTCCTTGGTCTTATCAACAAGACTGTCCGGCTTTTGTGGCCGTGAAACATTCACTAGCCATGCACTGTGTGGCAACTGAAATCACAACATTTTACGTTTAGCCGAGCAGAAACGTGTTTGCCAAATACTTCACACGAGAGCACACATCAAACCGTCCAGCGAATACCCAACTTCAGGCTAGACAGAAATCCTCTCAAGCAGTGTTACAAACAATGGGAGTTTCTCACACGAGACGTGTGTGACATAAACAACAAAGAATGCTGTTGAGACTACGTTTAGCGTAACGGCATTTCACTGCTAACTCAAGTTTCTCATCCATGTATCAAAGACGTTAGATTAACCTGCATGTATACGGATATCACCCACCTGAAAGGCGTGTATACCACAGAACATGTATAATGACGATTCAAACGATACTACTTGATAAAATCAGGAGAGTTACTTCTGGACATTTCGAGTGACATCCATCACTCTTCTTCAGGGTCACTAGAATAACCGACAGAACGAATCAATATCATGGATAACTGGAAAAACCGGTTGAACATGTCAAAGTCTCTCGGTGCCGTTAAAGATCGTTTGCAGATGTCACTCAAATGTAAATCATTATTCCTTCCGCTAAACAGTATATATATATATATATACTGTTTAGCTCTGAATAATCAGATATTACTGTTAACCTGTCATAAACGTACGCAGTACATGTTGTTGTTGGCAAACACACTATCTCGTACTTGCTCTTGCATTAATAATTCACCAGGTTGTATTATTTCAGCCAGTAGGTACCCATGTGAGTAATGAGGCTGTTGTAACGCACTCGAGGCACCTCCTCGAACACGGGACCCCCATTTTTCGTCTCTTCCGAAAGACGGTGCAGCTCCGACAAGGATACCCTTCCCGGGATTCGATCCGGGGTCTCCCGGATCAAACTAATTGATGATTCGATAATTTCGGGAGTTCTTCGCAAATATTGCCTGCTTACAACACCCTCTTAACTTGATACTTACCTAATCATCGACGCATGTCAGAATGCACTAACTGAGGTGGCCTTGGATGAGGAGATTGAATGTCTCGAGCCTTTCGCGATGTCCCCGTTCCCAAACAGACCGAAATACGGTCTTTTGACAGTCGTTTTGCCACTTTTTGCCCGAAAGCTGTGAGCGGCGCGGCAGTTTAATCTCTCGCAGGGTATAACGCATCGACTTTAAAGATATAAATAATATATACAAAAAAGTAGAATTAACGTCAGGTAATTCTTTCCCAACAAGGTCCAGATGGCCGCTTATACATCTAAAATTACATTTAAGCCTATTAAAACATGGCTTGACATGAAAATGATCGATTTTTAGGCGTCGCGCGATGAGTCCATGTTCATCATCATCATCATAGGGTACCCCCATATAGCCCCATCAGGGGCAAAGTATGGGGAAGGGGAGCTGAGGTCCCGGGATAAGGCGGTCAGGCCTCCAGCCTGGCATGGAACGACTCAACGGTAAGCTGGAATGGTACGGGGGAAGTAGGAGTGTTTATATGTGTTTATATGTGTCGGTTCTGGCGTTGATGGTTTGAAATTTGATATGATGGCTCCCCGGGTGCACCAAGGCCACAAGTAGAAGCATCATTATGTATTCTGTGTAGTTTGGTGTGCATGGTCACTCCAATGTCCAAGATCCTACTGGAGACCTAAACATCTTTACTTACCAAATATCAACAAAGGTCAACCACAAAGTTCACAATTGCTGTCTAGATTTCCAGCAGCAATTCCCACAAAATGATACAAAAACTAGAGTTCCACGACCCCATACCTTCGCCGACTGATGATTACCTTATCGGGAAGCATATTACAAATATTTTACATGTATTATGCAAATAAGGACCTCATTTGCATGAATTATATCAGTTGATCGTCTTTTCTACCCAAATAACACAAGTTGTTCAAAGTATGAAAGTCTTATCTTGGAAAAGAAGGTTTTTGCAGTATTTCCTCATACATATTATCTTCAATGATAAAATACAGCACTTTGGTACATAACACTGCAATAAAACTATGTTTTCCATGTGCCTAATGATGAAAGCTACAAACGTTCGCACAAAATGATATCTATGAAGTGACCTTAGTTATTAGAATTTTTTAATTAGGTAAAAACTATTACATGTATTCTTAATAACTGCAAATGATAAGTAGATATCAATTTGTGCGAACGTACGTTTGTAGCTTTGACCATTATGCACATGACAAACAGTGTTATGTACCAAAGTGCTGTATTTTATCTTTGGAAAAAAATCATATCAAGGGCAATAGAATCACGTCATTCATTTGGTCCAAAAAGTCAGATCTAGAATTATTTCATGACCAGCTGTGAATATTAAGTACAGCTACAGTTCTTTCTTAATCTGTTAAAGAGAAAATAATGAATGAATGAAGACCTTTATTGCACATTTCTGCCACACTTGGCTATGTACAGGTCGCAGCAAAACAAAATAACAAGTACAGTTAACGGATACAAAAGAATTTGGCTATCATTAGATAAATTCTACTTCTCCTCGGTTTTCGGTTATAGTAGATATAAAAGAACATTTTCAATGGGAGTTTTGTCTAGTCGCATTAGGAATATGAATTTTTGAACAGTACTTACATGTGTGAAGTAGGGAAATAGGGTTTCTACAAGTTTATATTGTTCATTTCTTTCTTTAGTATATAATTCTCATTCTACCACAAAATGACATTCGTCTTCTATTCTATTCCAAGTGCAATGTTTACATAATCGTTGTTCTAGAGGAGTAAGGGTATGTCTTCCCGTTTCAATATGTAGTTTGTGGCAGCTGATTCTTAGTTTTGTGACTGCATTCCTATCCCTCATATTTGCCATTACTTAGATATTTTTCTTCATTATTTATTTTTAAATAATCTATATGATCTCAACTTATTTTTGGCAGCCCCACCTTTGTTGTCGTTATGTATCTGCTTGGTATAGGTGGTAAGTTTCTTCAAACTATCAAAAACATGTACTCTAAAACTACAAATTGTGTCAAACATAGTCATGGTCTCACTGGATTATATGTTACGCATAGCGGTGTCAAACAAGGTTGTAATTTAAGCCTAACGTTATTCAACTTATTTATTAGTGATATTACAACCGTCTTTGACAATGAATGTAAACCACCAATTATACATAATAAGCACATTCCCTGTTTATTATACGCAGATGACTTAGTTATTTTTTCCGAACATAATCGTTAATAACATAATCCGAATAATGAAAAGTCAAAATGCCAATTTAGCCAGGGAGGGAACCTTAATTAGACACCAAAGGGTGCCTTGGGCTGTTCTAGGCCTAAGTTTGTAACAAGCCAGCTCAAGTTCCTGTGCGTCTCTCAGAAGCCTTCTAGCATTGCTCGAAGGCCGAACCCGCTGATTAGCCTGAAATCCAAACCTATTATAGCTCCCGAGTCTCCTCTCCGAAAATAGTATAATAGAGCTTTAATAGGTTTAGATTCCAGGCTAATCAGGATAGTTTTAGTAATTAGACACCATAGGGTGCCTTGGGCTGTTCCAGGCCTAGTTTTGTAACAAGCCAGTGCAAGTTCTGTGCGTCACGTACCCAGAAGCCTTCTAGCATTGCTGGAAGGCCGAGCCTGCTGACAGGATAGTTTTACTAAGAATGTTTTCCACACTTCACAAAATGTTTCTGTCAATGGCACAATTTACAGGATATTCGTGTCAATAGCAAAATTTTAGGACTATTGACAGGATGTTCCTGACAATAGGATTCTTTTTTAAAAATCATTATTCAACGGAATAAAAGCACATAAACAAAGACAGCTGTATTACATGATAACATTAGAGTACACACACACACACACACACACAGAGACATGCTAGTATTTGAATACATTTCGAAGTTCGCCCCATTTTCTAAAACGACTACTTAACTTGTTTCTTTTTCCTGCAATGGTTTCTTCTTGACACTTAAAATTTTTAACAAATGGGATAAATCTATGCAACGAAATAATACACGACTCACAATTTTTTTAAATGTATACCTTACCCAGAAGAAGAAGAAGATTACACACTATCGGCACAGATTCAGAGTGATCCCCCAACAGAATATTCATTGGATTATTGACTTTGAGATAAAGCCCTGTTGTTTTGTTTAACCATCTTTGTACGCTCCGCCAGAATTCAAAAGAATAGGACAATAGGATTTTGTTGGTGCTATTGACAGGGTATTCCTTCTGAATAGCACCTTGTGATCCTATCAACTCTGACCCTGAGGATAATCCTGTAAGATGGTGAAAAAAATAAGATATATTTACGAACAAGAATAATTGATTTGAATGATAAGCAATTGGATGTTAAAAAAGAAAGAACGCCCTGGCCGGTATCGAACCCTTGGCCTTTTGTGTGTATTAGCCGACCACTCTAGCAACTGAGCACCGATTCTTTGAATGGATGTGTACCGATCTAAAGCTATTCTGTGCCTCCTGTCACGGTAAGACTTTGCACCATCGACAAAAACATTCTGCCAATAGCCATGCCCTTGTTTCGTAACGTTCATGAAAGTGTAACTTGATTACCAATTTTAAGTTATCAAACACACTTTCTACTAGTGTCTAAACACTGAAGATCGATTCAGACATTCAACACTTGATTTTGTTCATCTTTATTGATCTAACAAAAGTGTGTATACATTTTCTCTTCTAAACAACGTGCATTTTTTAGTGTTCTACATTTGGAACGTAATAAAATTGTCGACTGAACTGTCGTTAACTTTCAGATTTAAGAACGTATGTCGCCCTTTTGTCTGACGTAATTCAGCGTACACTATTACAAGTACCAGGATCAACAATATACCTAACACGACTGCAAGTTATCGACAGATTAGATTGCATGGTTTATTTACACAAAGTAAGGATAAATACATACACACACATATATGTATGATCATGTATATACAAGCTATATGATAATATTTACTCTTTTTACACAGCCAAGAAATTTATTCCACCGACGTTTCGGTGACCATCTGTCACCTTCTTCAATGCAATTCTGGTTCACATAGTAATTCAGAACAGGTGTTGCTGCTTATATATATTAATGAGATGCATTCCCAAAGTATTTACATATGCACAATCACAAGGGATGACATCATTATGCGGTCCCAAACGTACAGAAGTGTAACACATTCACGACTATCGATCAAAAAAGCAATGCAACGATTATCATCTATTTCTTAAGGATGTGGTCCCAAACGTGACTGAGTCTATATCCCCCTCATCACGGCTATACATTTATACAGTTTTGATTCACGATGATTTCCTGAAAAGCTGATAAAGTCCTTTTCGCAGGTTATTATTGTAATAACCATATATGATCGGGTTTATGCCGCAGTTGGCGAAGGCAATGCAGTGTATACTTGGGAACACGTAGTGGTACATAATGACGACAGTGTCGTCTGTCAAGTTGGCGAAGAAGGAAACAATCGTTAAGATGTGTAAGGGCAGCCAGGACAGCGCGAACACGACCACTACTATTAACAACATCCTGATGACCTGGAGTTTCCTTTGTAGGTGAACAGATTGCGACTGTGCGGCAGTTGGTATGTGGGTGGTGACGGTGTCTGACCGGGAGTTGTACGACACGTAAAGCTCGCTACTGTTCACGGCTGGTGCTCTGTTTCGGCTTGCTCCGGGATTGGGTCTGTACCAGAGTCTCCTGCTTATTCTCACGTACAACACAGCAACGACCGACAAGGGGATGAGGTAGCTCGTGGCAAATAGGCTGAGCGCATACCCTGCGTGGTAGTAGGGTCCTGGCCAGACCTCGTCACAGGTTGTCATGACTTGGCCGTCTGACGTGTAGACACCTGCAGACACAGCGAAATTTATTCAACCCCATCAAACTGCGATAAAAAGACAACCAGACAGACAAAAAATACCTCTCCGTTAATTAGTCTTTTTCATTGACTCCATGGCCTGGACTGTCATGTCTGATTAATGGTGGGGTCGTGTGGCGTAACGGCAGGATTTCCGACTCAGAACCAAGGGGTTCCGGGTTCGAATCCCTGCTTTGGGAAAAAAGGCACTTAACATGATTTTCCCCACTCCACCCAAGTGTAAAAAATCGGGTACATTATGTGTGTGGGTCACAACATCAGCAATAGCTGCCTGTGTCCCACGTGTATTGCACTGTTGCAATTCCAATAAATCCAAATCCAAAATCCATTAATGACTTAGCTCTAACACCCCTGAAGTCTACTTCTTGCAACTTCGGCATTGTGGTTATCATTTCACTCACTAACACCATAGGCCATGCCACTCAACTGACTAACACCAACGTAAACAGACACGCCAAAAAAGCCCCCCTCTCACTGGACCCGAGGCACGCTGCGTCCTAAACTGGATTTGGGTTTCCCTTGACTATATAATAGGAATAAGATTAAAACCGTACAAGTATGACCAAAAAGACAACAAAACACACAAAGCTTAAAAAGATTCGTTTCTGTCGAAAAAATTCGTTGAGTGTCAATTCGATCGGCCGCAGCGACGCCGCCAGCGTGCTGCGGGTCCAGTGGGAGGGTCCCGTGTACGTGTAATAAAAGGTGTTGACTGAACCTTGGTAGGTTGTGCTGGTTAAGACGAGGCCCTGTGGCACGGATGTACCCGCCGCCGCGACCCACACGCCGACCAGGATGTACCTCATCACTGCCATGGTGACGCCCGAACTGGTGGGGTGGACAACTGCGTAATATCTGAAGCGTAAAATGTATCAATGGGTTATGCGTGTTCATCTATTTTCACAGCGCTAAGTAATAGCTTGGTTTTAGCAACAAAACTCAAGAAAACACTCTTAATTCTAACTGTAAATCGCCTAACCACCTGATATCAACTTTGAAGTCATTTGAGCGTCCAAAAAGATGATAGATCTCTCAATAGTCATTCAATGATCTCAATGGTCTTTCAAAGGTCTTTTAATGGTCTTTCGATGGTCTTTCAATGGTATTTCAATGGTCTTTCAATAGTCTTCAGGGTCTCCAAATAACCTCACAATATCATTTCAGTGATGTCAATGATTTTGAGTCAATCGTTGGTTGCCGAATTTTTCATTTCATTTATTTATTTTACCAATGGATACACTCAGGTCTCGAGCTCCAGCCTGACCTGTCTCCGTCCTATGGAAATGAAGCATTTGTTCTTTAGAACAGGTAGTTTCGTACCTGCCAGATGGGAACATCACGTCGCGTTGTGTCCTTAACACTAAAGCTACACCGACGCAATAACCACAACACTGCGCATCTCAACGCTGTACATGTACATCGAACAAACTGTCCCGGCATTCCTTGCGGTAAACAAACTGTGACGTAATAATGTTTCAGGGCCATTATCTACCATTTTGTTGGTTCAACAGTCGTGTGACGTCTTACCTGTCAACAGCGATGGCGATCAGCGTGAAGACGGAGGCAGACACACACATAATTTGGACCGTCAGAAACGTCTTGCACATGACGTCACCAAACGGCCAACCTAGGAACATGCAGAGGGAAGACTTACTGGTTCACCTCGCCTATCCCTTAGACTTATTGACTTTATTGACACAATCACAGAAAAGTACAGGCAAGAATATAAGGTACTAAGTATATGTATCTATCACCTTGCAGACTTTGCGCTACGATTCATTGAATAAGTTAAGGCCATCTGTACATGGTCTTAATGACAGAAAAAAATTATGACTGCTAGCTCCGCCATAGAAAGTACCTAGCGCAGTCTGGACTCTCCCTGCCCTTCTTATTCTAATGTTGAGAACAGACATATACCTCAAAATCTTAAGCATTACTGAGGATTGTGAGGAATAAAGCTGTTTGACACCGAACCAACCATGTTAGCATGTATTTCTTCACTTGACTCAGGAAAAAATGAGTGCCTATGGTATGGGGCGCACTCTCGGTAAAGCCAGTGGTCCTGTGCACATTAATTTTTTTCAATAAGAGTAGGGGTTGTTCCCGATATGTGAAGGGATCAAACCTTACAATCTGGACTTACACAGCTAGTGCTAAACGTACAAAATTGTTGCTTTAGGATGATCTATCGGTTGTCCGATACAAACAAACAAATAAACAAACAAAACAAACGAAAACAAACAAACAGCCTACTTGTCATGATGTTGTCCGCCAGGCTGAACGGTAAGCAGAAGACTCCGACCAGCAGATCGGCCACGGCCAGATTGGTGATGAAGAAGTTCGTGACTGTCCGCAAGTTCCTTTTGAGGACCACTACCAGGATGACCAATATATTCCCGACCACACAGAGTAGGAAGATGGACAGGTACACCAGCACGAAGACCACGACAACGGCCGCGCCCTGTCTGTATTTGTCGTAGATGAAGTGCTCGCCATTCCAGGTGTAGTTGTGGTCGCTAAGGTCTGAGATATTTGAAATGTTCGGGCTCGTTTCACTCGCCATGTTTGGTACAATCGTTTCTCCTATCCCGGGGAAACACTTTGTCTTTGAGTTGAAACGGTCATCAGCAGCTGAAACGGTAAGGATGAACCATTGAAGGGACTACACACGATCGAGATGAATTGATAGCTCCTACATCTAAGCCCCCCTCTCATTGGGATGCAAGTAATTGGCGACTTGTTGCTAATGGCAGTCGCCAACTGGTTTCCCACATGTTGACAAGTATTTTCCACGCCGTTTCCAATGAACGCCAATTCGTCTCCTGCAGTGGCGATTTTTTTGGCAGTTAAGAAAAAAAATCGCAAATGTTGACTGGACTAGTTGCAAACAAGTTGCAAAGAAGTTTCCAATATAGCCCCCCTATTTGGAACCATTAGTCGCCAATAGGTCCACATCAGTCGCCAAAATGTGTCATTTATTTTGTAAAAAAGTAATAAATCAGTTTCAAGGTTTGTTGGCTCTAATAAATCTAAAAACTTATATCATTACACTGATTCACACATTCATGATACAAAACACATAATAAAGTGAAATCTGGTATATCGTTCGTGTCAGTTCGTTTTGGTAATTTCTGTCACTGTAAAAGTAGTCTAACGTTTTGCTTATATTTTACAATATGATAATCATGTTCCGCCAAGTTTCATATGTGAACATCCTTTTATCACCGTTAATACTTTTTGATGCGTCTTAGTCATTTTACAGTATTTTTGATTCAGTACCAACTACGAACACTGCGGTTTCCGATACCCTGCTCTGCAGGGCATCATTTGCAAGTGCGTCACGCGTCAGTGTGAGTGCTGGGGGAAACTAGTCAGAAATTTAACAAGTCGTCGCCACTTAAGTCGCCAACTAATTGCATCCCAGTGAGAGGGACATTTTCGGCAACAATACGGCCGGTGTTCACTTGACAATTGCACGATTTCATAGGCGGGATCGGCCAACGTTCGCAGGTCACCGAGCCCGATCCAATATGGTAGAATAAACTTTCAGGTGAAAAACTCGCTGGACTCTCTGACAACTTTACAATTAGGCGACCTTCCGGCGATTACCACATGATTCGGCCGAAGCTCGCTGAAATATGAACTTCGAATTCACCGATCAGACGTTCCTGAATATGGGCACAGAAGATCCCCAGCAGTTGAAAATGAGGAAAGAATTGTAAATACGATTGCTTCAAAATTAAAAAAAAAACAGTACGTCACACAAAGATGAAAATTCACCATTAAAATGACAGTTAACTGCACACAAATAAACATTGTATAACTTAAATACTTTTGGCTCAACTCGTATCCAAACCCCTCCCTAAATAGAATAAGTACACAGCCCTTCTTCCAACTTTGCATTGGAAACAGTGGAAATTACTGTAGGAGCATAATTTTCCAGAGACTGAACCCCAGCCTAGCGCCTGTTTTTGCATCTTGATAAATGAGAGCACTGTCGTATCAACCCTTCGAAGAAGCCAACACTAATCCCCTAGAAGACATAGGATGGTGCTGCATGTACAATGCAAATGCTGCGATCAAAATGGATGATCTGCGATAGCGTCCCGCAATCTCCCTCGCCAGATATTCGGTTAGGTGATCTTTCTTAGACAAGGGGTCAACACCCTAAGGGTGTCGCAGGTCGCGTAATCCGTTTACATACCCAAGGTGAGCGTTTGTTGCTTGCAATGGTGCTCTCCTTGGTACTGAAATACTTGTCAGTTTGTTGGACATGGTTAAAAGCATACTTCATCTATCTACAAAGGTTTCTCATGTACTAATACATGAACGAATGAATGAATGAATGAATGAATGAGTGAACTTTATTGCTCGACAGTTGTACATGGTACAATGTATGGCAACAATAACAAGACAATCAATACAATGAGTACTTAACTATTCTATTCTGTAAACTATAAATACAAGAATATGGGCGTAAATGGCGTACTGATATAGTATTACTATACCTTTCTGTCTGTTACAATTCATGCTCTCTTTTGCAAAGCGTTACATATGTATTGGCCTAAGAACTTAGATATGGTGTCGGGGCATGACATAAGTAGATTAAAAATGTCTGTGTCTGCCTTTGGTAAGGGTTTACTGGATTTACATGAGATCATGTTCATTTATTTTCGTCTATCTACAGTATATGCGGGGCATGACATTAGGAAATGACATTCATCTTCAACGCTATCTTGACATGAAGGACATCGTCTCTGGTTGGCTGCTATATAATGATATCGGCCTTTTTCTATTTCCAAGCAGTGAAAACTTATTCTCAATTTAGTTATGTTGACTATAAAGAATTTATTACGAATTGATGAAAGGTAGTTTTCCGATGTGAAGTCAGTTTTGACTTGAGAATAAGTTTTTAGTTTACTCCAGCTCCTTAGTTCTTGTCGCCAACCAGAGAGAAATGTATCTTTTAAACGTTCTTTACATATGTTTAGACAAATATTTCGGAAACCATGCCTGCACAAAATATCTTGAACATGGACAATCCAGTCTAGTTCTTGTTCTTGTTCTACTGCAGTATCATATGCTTTCTTGACAATTATATCATTGAATCTGTTATACTTATAGCCCGCTTTATCCAATAGGACTCATATGCTCAATTCATCTTGTCCATTTGAAGTCAGTCATGTGGACAGTGCAATTGTTTCTGATTAACAAATCAGTCACTGCCAGGTCAAATTTTGTTGGCTGTTGAGTTTAGAAGTTTTTTTTGTTCTGTTCCAGTGTGGGTGCACTAATTCACAGTGACAGACAAATGTTGACCCCGATACAGGGGAACGCGCCGAGCCCCTGATTGGGCCGGGTCTTTCCAAAAGCTTTGCAGCACGTCCTGATTACCGGTGATAGACAGGCACTTTACACGCCGTACATTCTCTAATTGTAGTGTTTGGTGCGGGAAAAACCCGGGGAGATTTGGAGGATTACTTGTAGTGCAGTCGTGTGTAATAAGACTTGGAGATTATCTCAGAAGTGAGGGAAGAAACACATCCCTGTTGCCCCATGACGAATTGTTATCTTCACATGGAGTGTGATCACAATAATTGCCGGATTGGTACAGATTTATACAGACTTCGGAAAGACCCAGCCCTCTGATTTTAACATCGAGTTTGCTCCAGATCGTAAAAAGATGTGTGTAAATGAGAGTGATGATTTTACTCTAGGTGGAACTAGTATGTGTGCCCTGAAGTTAGCTAGCAATTCGCTACATCCGAATCCTACACCTTTGCAGGCATGGGACTTAACAAATGCCACAACATTAGATATTTGATTATCTCCCTTTTGTATACACACAGAGGCAGCCAGCCCAGGCTAGACGGTCTTGACTTGTAACCGGGGTGTTCAGCCGACAGTCCAAGAATGAATTTCGCTGCCCTCCGCTGAACACCCTCGATAACGGCTGTGAGATTACGTGATGCTGGGCTCCATACTGGCGAGTAATATTCTATACACTTCTGACGAGAGAAAGGTACATGTACAACGTTTTCCGGATATCAGTGTATCAGAGGAGCATACAAAATATATCAAATACAAAATATACCAAATGTATATTGTTACTCTCACATATGATTTGATGTAATCTTACACGCAAAAGACTTGTCGATTCCCATCTTTTAAACCCAAAAGAAAACATATAACTCACCAGCAGTTTGCTGTCAACCGTTGAGTATCTGTCACAGCCTCCAACAAAGTCTCAGTGAGCTTGCTTGCTTGCTTTGGATTCAATGTCTAGAAGTCCACTGCGTCTCCAACAAAGATATGCTCATAAAATCCAATAAGAGTCTTTCTTGTATTCTCATATCATTTCCAGAGCCGTTATTCTATTATCATGAACCTGTTGGCTGCTACCACTTAACGACGTTTGAGCGACCAAAGGTTTGACAGACCTCTCGACGAATTTCATAGACCAAGAACGATGTTTTAAACGTTTTATGTGTTTTGTTGTCTCTTAAGGCATACTTTTACATCTTGAAATCAAATGTTACCAAAATCCAATTTTGGTCTCTGCAGATAGCTCAGCGATTGCCGTCTAGTGGAAAGACAGAGGCTATAAAACGTTATTTAATGAAAAGAAATTCTCTATTCAACCTTCGTCGACAAGGGGATAATAAAATGTGCTTGGGGCTTCCCATCAGGGGTGTTCTTTTTATTAGAAATACGTCAATTGCCCGAACCATGACGTCCGGACTCGAACATTCCGACAATCAAACGATTGTCTCTGATTGTCTGGTAGATAGTCTCGATGTAAAGGAACTAACGTACTCAATTTCAAACACTGATCCGGATATCCCTGCCTGCGGTGAATTTCGAGATATCTGGACGGCGGCGGATTTTATCGGCGCCATAAATAAGGACTTTTATTGTGTAACAGTGGGGGTTCGCTCCTTTGATTTGTTACAATTGTTGTATCAAGTCCGATCTATATGCAGTTTTTAGGGCCTAGGCATGTCCGGGTAGCAAACGGCGTCTAAACAGGAACATTATGGTCGTAGGAATGATTTTCCCAGATATGTCGGGACTGTAACGTCACCCATGACATCTCAAAAGTATTCGTACTAGACCTCGGCGGAAGTCCCCGAAACGTTCAGCGCGGTAAAGTGGAATGAAAGCTATTTTGAGGGGTTGTGGCCCAAGTACTATCACTGTGCAAAATATGAGCCAAATCGATTTTTTCTACCCTGAGCACTATTGTTTGATCCTCACAGACATTTGCTTGTATGACAATGTTTGAACGTAACGCAGCACAAAATAAATCAAGCTACAGGAAAATTTTAGGATATTCAGACATTTATAAACACGATTTAGTCACTGATAAAACAATGTTATCTGAAACACCCGACCGAGTCTTCCGAGAATTTCATTCATTTATTTTCTATTACTAGTAGAACCACTCGTAAATTAACCTATTACTAGTAGCCAGATAGCAAGTTGAGCGTGTAAATGAAGCGAAGGATTATGTTAATTGTCACTATCCATGTGGGAGAGTCCGGAGAGTGTGTTTCATGACTAATATTCACAGACAACGCGTTGGTCCGCTTTAACACACGGATTTCCTAAACTCAATAGTTACTTACCCTTAATGCCTTATCTTATCGTGATACCTAGTATTCTCTTAATTTGTCAAGAAAATTATATTCTCACCGCGTTTGTGACTTTATTTGTTTGTGGTTTCGTTTTTTAACTGCATAATATATCGATGAATATGCTATGAAATTTAGTATGATTAGGTGTAGATGAATTAAAATAGAAGATAAGTCCTATCATGAGCCTCCTAGTATTTTTCAATGGTATTGTATAACATAGCGTACATGTATTATGACGAGAGAAAGGTACATGGACAACGTTTTCCGGATATCCGGATGTCAGTGTATCAGAGGATCATACAAAATATACAAATTAAATACAACATATACCAAATGTATATTGTTACTCGCACATATGATTTGATGTGATCTTACATGTAAAATACTTTCCCATCCTTTAAAACAAAAAGAAAACTCACCAGCAGTTTGCTGTCAACCGTCGAATATCTGTCACAGCCTCCAACAAAGTCTTCAGCTTGCTTGCTTGCTTTGGATTCAATGTCTAGAAGTCCACTGCACCTCCAGTGTACGTGTATTTTGACTTGTAATGTTGATCATATCTATTCCATGAGTTTGCAAATAAACAGACCATCTGAATTCCTACGTAATGCTGACAAACCTCCCCTGAGAGACAAAATTTATTTTAATTCAAAATATTGTGAAGTGCTGATACATGGAATGACTTACCAGAGTCAGTAGTAATGGCACCAAGTGTGAATACCTTTAAGGAAAGATTGGACTGACACATTAAACAACATCAAGTAATGTACGACTACAGAGCTCTGGACCATCCCCAGAAACCAGAGATGACAGTGAGATGAATCGGCACTCTAAACTGGAACCGGAGTTCCTACCTGTCGGAATTAACTCTACTATAATTTATTGACCTGTCAAAGTCATCTGGTGAAGATTCTGTATTTGATAATGAGTCAGCAGTTCAGCACAGATGAAAAGGGGCACGCAATAGGCAGGACAGCACTAGCCTGGATGCCAGACCCCCAATCTTTAAAATATCTCTCAAAGGATAGATATGTTAGTGATTGAGGGTTTGGCACTCAGGCTAGCACAGGACAGTTGGACAATAGGAATAAAGAGGACATGGTGTAACTGTGAAATGAAGATCGTTCCTCGGCAACGACAGGTCTTTCCTCACTTCATCCCGAAGTCCGTTCTATTGTGGTGTCTCATGTTTTGAAGAGGAAGTATTACTGTAGTTGCTGTAATACTTTCCCTATCTCTATCACTATCAGCCGACTACATGCAGAGCACCTCAGGCAAGCATAAAAGAAGAGGAAGGTTAAAAACCTAATGGTTGTTTCGTTCCATACATTTGATGAGTGCCCTTACATCAATAACACCAAGTCTAGCGTAGCGTCAGCATTGACAGCTGTGCTTTGTCATTCAGGTTTCGTGTTTACATTGAGCCATTAGCTTTGCCTTGTCACCAAAACGTTCCTTAGCTCCAATTAACTCGTATGAAAGATGTGTTTGAAAGGTAGGTGTATTATGGATTGAATACTTAATGTATGATGATATTCACCTTCATTTAACTTCCGATGCAAGTATCAACTTACCGTTATTTACAGCTTTGGAATCATGGCATTTTTTAATCAATTAAGCAAACTAGAAAGGCAACATTTTCGAGAAAATGCAGGATATCTCCTCCCATTACCTACACCTGAAATATGTCATCCTTAGCATTTACTGTAAGGGAATTATGAAGTTTCTGCATGAATTGTGGAAAGGAGGTCCTCATTAGCATAAGTTATGTCCAGGTGTATTTAACCTTCCTTATAAGGTACATACATGTGAAGTATGACATCCGTAGCATGTACCGTAAGGAATAAAAAAGTTCACTTGAAAGTTCATCTGTGTTGGTAGAAGTCATTCTGAATGGAGTTTAAACTGTAAACGCCAACACAAAAATTGGACTTACCCAAATTTTCGACTGATCAGCTCCAGTCTTTGTCAAGGAGTGAGCAATCCACTGCTTCTGTGACGTCACGTTATGCAGATGAGACACGTGACTCGGAGAGCAGTGGATCATAGGTTGCAGAAAGTCTATGGTTTTCAGCCTGTTTTAAGCCAACAAAAACACTTCGAAATGCCCTAGTAGCGCCTAAGGATAAAACACCTAGGGAGGATAAGTGCGGAGTTGTGTACTTCATTCCTTGTCAAGGTCAAAACATTAGAGGTCAGTGTAAAGAAACGTACATTGGAGAGACTGAACGCTCACTGAAAACCCGTTTCAACGAACACAAGCGTCCGAGCACAACCTCTTCTGAAGTTTCTAAACACATTCACTTAGAGTCGCCTGGACATTCGGTTTCATTAGACAAGGTTAAGATTCTGGACACAGAATCAGAATTTTTTGCGAGAGGGATTAAGGAGTCCATCTACATCCGGGCATTACAACCATCCCTCAACAGAGACGGAGGGCGCCATAGACTTTCTGCAACCTATGATCCACTGCTCTCCGAGTCACGTGTCTCATCTGCATAACGTGACGTCACAGAAGCAGTGGATTGCTCACTCCTTGACAAAGACTGGAGCTGATCAGTCGAAAATTTGGGTAAGTCCAATTTTTGTGTTGGCGTTTACAGTTTAAACTCCATTCGGAAATACAAGTTTCTGCATGACTTATGTAAAAGAGGTCCTCATTAGCATATTTTATGTCCAGGTGTATACACCTTTCCAAAAGGTACCTATATCTTAAATATGACATCCAAAGCATGTACCATAATTGAAATATAATTTTCTGCATAAATTATGCAAATTTGGTCATAATTGGCATGATTTATGTCCACGTGTATTCACCTTTCCTAAAGGTACCTATATCTCAAATATGGCATCCATAGCATTTACCGTAAGAATATGTCCTTATTTTCATAATCGACATATCAATCAGTTTTTATCAAACCTATACCTCCAAAAGGGAGAGCGTCAGATCGTGAGGCTGCTGTGTTTAATGCCCGTGTGACCACATGTGTCCTCCAGGGACGTCCCATGGGGAGCGCGCTCCCGGTAAACGAGGTCACCCGCCAGGAGACCTGTCAGTGCAATTTAACTTGAATATATAGACATGATAGCAAATTGAAAGGGAATTTCAACTTTTTCTCTTTAATCATGGAAAGAATTACCTGATTTGCATTTCATTGTGTTAATCATCACTAATCGTTTCTACCTGCCCAAAACAATTAAGATCCACTTAACCCTTTAGTTGAACTGAACTGAGTTATCCTCCTCCAAAATTTAGATAATAGAATGCCCCCTGTAGTATCGTAGGAACACCCCAGAAGACCCATCTTCGAACTTGACCTTTATTTTCTCGACCCCCAACAACCTACTAAATTTCATCACGATCCATCTGATTACTCTCTAGTTATACCACCAACAAACAAACTGACAAAAACAAAAGGTCCACTACAGCGCCAAAGGAACACCACAGAAGAGCCATCTTCGAACTCCCCAACAGAAACTTACCTACCAATAATCACCAACATCCAACCTTGTGTTCGAGAGTTATACCGCCAACACCATCACTCCCCAAATCCCGACCAAAAATATACCCTTCTGCCTCACTGCGAAGTCAATAACTCCATACATTCAAATAGATGGTTAGAGAATAGATAAACTAAGCTAAACTAAGTTAGAACATAAATACGTTGAGCTTCCACGTGCATTCACATTTCACAAATTGTTGTTAAATATTATTATCAAGTTGCAATAAAATGTATCATATGCAGTTGCATTGTGGAGCAATGATCATTATCATTTTGTCACCTATCAGAGAACATATCAAAACGACATAAGTATAAAAGAGTCGTCACTCTTGCACCATTACCAACATACACTTTCGCAACGTATCGTGTCTGGCATAACAACCATATACTGGGGAGTTCAAAATCTAAACATTTCTTTGATAGGTCAAGACCCTAACCACATACTAAAGATCATTATAGTCCGTTTATACATATTTTACAAACCGGTATACACAAACACCTTCACACATAAACACAATACCTTTGTGATAAACTAGATATTCAACTTCATTGCCTTTCGCGGTACCGTGTTTATTAACTTCATGTTGCCTCAAATCACTTGTTTTATTATAGAATAGTTTTAACCTTAAAAGCCTTTTACAATTTCGGACTACATGACCGTTCGTAAATACTTGTTAAAAAATCCGCCCAGAAAAGATACATAGCTGTTTGTAGTTACAAGGAATCTGTTTAATCCTTTATCCTATCAATAATAGAAGATCTAACGAATAGCTACATGTATATATAGTACTTCTGTCTGAAACGAAGTCATAAATTTTCCTCACATGATTAACAAAACGATCACGAACAGATACCTACATTACTACACGTTTAGACATTGGTAATATGAATACAATGAAAATAAATGAGGTAATATATATACATGATTAGACTTATAAATATGAGATAATATGAATATATACAAGTTTTCGGAAAAATCCTGCAGTCTAATGCTTAAAGAATGTTTTATAACTTAAAGGTAACTGCCGAGTTTTTCAAACATAGTGGGTGAAACAAAATCGCCATTAGTTCCTATAACTCAACACAAGTTAATGGTTAGAGAATAGATAAACTAAGCATATATGACAAGTTGAAACAGCGAGTGTCCCACGTGCGTTCACATTCTACATATCGTTGTTAAGTATTGTTATTAAGTTACCATAAATTGTGTCATATACAGTTGTAGAGCAATGAAATGATTACTTTCATTATGTCTGTTAGCAAAGAAAATATCAAGATGACAGTAGTAATAGTCTTCATCCTTGCATCTACAGACACTTTCGCAACGTATATCGTGCCTGACATAACCATATACTAGGGAGGATAAAGGAGATTCTTTTTACACAACCATGTAATCTCACCTGCTAACGTTTCGATGTCTATCAGACACCTTCTTCAGAGCTTCTGACTGATAGACATCGAAACGTTAGCAGGTGAGATTACCTGGTTGTGTAAAAAGAATCCCCAATATCCTATATTCTACCAACCTGATGAAATTATTTTCGGGCATATACTAGGAAGTTCAAAATCTAAACATTTCCTTAATAGGTCAAGACCCTACAGTCCATTCCAAGCCACCAAGAGGGTTTATGAATGATATTTGTAATAATTTTGAATTATTTCTAATAAAAGAATATCTGAGTAACAATAGTAACAATTTTTCTAAAAGATTGAATATGAAAATTTGAATCTATTCGAATTCAATTAGATAGCTTAGAAACACTTTGACGGTTACTACACAGAAATCTCTTTATTTGGAATAATTTCTAAACATCTACATGATTCTTTCACTTTTAGAAATATTTACAAAAAATGGTAGAAAAAGTAGATAATGGTAGAATGGTGATTGCCCCATAAAAGAAGGTGCTAATCCGGCACTTTTGTATTCTTTTGTTTATCTTTAGATTTCACTGCAGGACACTGTTGGGTCCTTTATGGAGAGCATTCTTCCCTATAAATCGCAAGGATGTGTGAATTGCTTTCTTCCCAGCCCTCTGACCTATTTATAAAGATGTTACAAATAATGGTAAAAATGGTACGAAATTATAAAGAATTGTAGATAATGGTAGAATGCTGTGACCATTATTTTGAAACTGTTAGAAATATTATATTACACATGATGAATATTTCTAAAGTTTTAGTAAACCGTAGAAATATTTATTAAGTTGAAATTACATTCAAAATATTTCTTACGTATAAAATCTCTCACACAAATGATTACAATATATTGGAAACATTTGTAAATTATGACAATAACAACCCCCTTGGTGATTTGGAATGGACTCTAACCAAATACTTAAGTTCATTACAGCCCGTTTATAGCTTATTGAGTTACATACGTATGTAGTTCAACACCTAACTGGTACACACAAAGAAACACCGTTACATAAACACAAAACCTTCTTGGTAAACTAGGTATTCAACTTCCTAGCCTTTCGCAGCATTAGGATAATGGGTAGAATGGCTAAAATTATCGAAGCCACCGTGTCACACCAATAAGTTACAACAAAGATGGATTTGATAAAGAGTATAAAAATCCATATCACAGATTTGTTCTCTCTCTGTCTAGGATTAGTACAAAAACTTAGACGGTTTAAAAATAAAGCTATAGGGTGTCCGCACGTTAGAACGACCACGGTACAGCCGCCATTTATATAATTATGTTGGTCCAACGATAACAGTGCGACCATCATAAATTTGCACGTGTATTTGCAATTACACATACCAATCAAAATAGCCTTGTCAACTTCCAAGTTTGACCATCCAACATGGCGGACAATACCTACGTCATGATCACGTGAGCGCATCATCCTATGCCAACTGATCCCATCTAAAGGTATGTTGTAGTTGCCATGGTGACGGGATCGTGAGGTGTGAGGTCTGCAAAAATCGGCTCCACTCCCTTCACTCGCTCATGGAGCAGGAGGTAACGTCTGACGAGGCGGGCGAGCACCTCCTGAAAAGAGTCAAGTCATTGTATAAGCGACCCGCTATTTTGTCTCACATTCGAGAGGATGATGCCAAGAGACCTCATTTTTCTTTTTGTGTTTTCTTTATTTCCCGGTACCTAGGAGCAATACTGAGACACCCAAGTCCTCCTCCTTACACTATGTACCAATGACCGTTACAAAAATCCTCGAACAAACTAACCTTGTATCGCCGGTTGTTCTCTGCCTTGGCTTGCAGCTGTAACGAAAAAAATAATATTCATCAACTAACAGAGAGGGTGACTTCTCCTTCTCCAATAGAATCAGAAAGCTTTTTAACGCATTAACGCACTCGCTCAGTGCAAGGCTGTAGGGGGCCACTCATCGAAGCACTGAACTAATTGTTACTGTAGCAGCATCTCTTCACGCTAGGTCAGAAACATCAATGCTCGAGAAAAGCATTACTTCACTAACCCATTAGGACAAGAAGGGGTTACGAAGACTGCTCGGAAAATTCCCTACCCCATTTAGACCGGAATGTTTTGATCCACTTACATCTGGGCATGCCCCTTCTCTTTTTCGAAAGGTGTGGTGGGTTCTTTTACGTGCTCAATGTGTGAATCTCCTCAAACACGGCACCTCCATTTAACGTCCTATCCGAGGGACGTCCCTAGACAAAGCTAGGTACTCATTTACACCTGAGTGAAGTGAGTAAATTTAAATGTATCAGTTAACAGGTCAAAGTTACAAACTCTACGGTAAACAAATGTGTATCCATACCTTGTTTTCCAGTTCGCGCTTGTATCGATGACGCAAACAGATCTTCTCAATTACGTTGTTGTAGATGAATTTGGGATTGGGGATAAGGTTAAAGGGCACGGGTAGAGTCGTGTCGTCACGGATGTACCGCAGCATCAACTTCGTCACTTCGAACCGCCACTCGGTCGTCTCGTTGTCCTGAAAGTAAAATTCAGATATTTAACTTACAAAACATATGCATACAAAGATACAATCTTATGTTTGCTTGCGCTAATGGTAATGAATATAAGAATATGACAGATGTTGAATATTTCTTACGATACAGAAGAAAAATGAAAGCATCGTTCTCATTCTCTCCAGCCGTAATGTTGCAATCAATGGCCATGGCTTGTCAGTCTACTGTTCGTCCTTCTGACTAGACAGCCACAAGCCAATTAGATACTTCCTTCTGGATGTTGTTTAATGGAAAGTTACCAACCAATCACGTTGCAGGATATAATACAGTCAATATCTAACATCTAAATCACGTTGCCGGTAACAGTCAAGAGTTACAGTGGTACATGGAACTAAGCCTTACCGCGATCTGCTGGTAGGAGTTGCTCATCATGGCGATGAGCATGTTGAGTAGCACGACCACGGCTACCACCAGGTACAACCCGTACAGCGCCTGTCCCACGTACATCGTCAGGGTGTGTTCCTGCAGTAGTTGCTGCCCAGTGGGGTTGGCCTGCGGGTTGGTTTCCAGGTTCAGGGTGTCTTTACTCCCCAGTCCGAACAGTGACCAAAACAGCTCCTCGAACGAGCTCGCGAAGCTGTAAAAAACACGCATGTTCATACATGTGTTTTACAGCTGCGCGAGCTCGTTCGAGGAGCTGTTTTATATATACATATATAAATATATATATATATATACACACACACACACACACACACATATATATACATAATGAATATAAGAATGAATACAATATTTATTTGTCTGTATACATATATAGAACATATCTATCTTAATGACTTCAAATGTATATTAAGTACATTGAGTGGAACTGTAAACTTACTCCCCAAACGCATTTTCGGTGTCACAAGTAGTCGCCGTCAGCGGAGAGGTGGCGTTTTCCTTCAGTGTGAAGCAAATATGATCAACCGCATCTCCGTAGAAGCTGTAGATTTCGTTCAGTCCCGACGAGAACGCGATGCAGACGATGAAGAAGATGATCAGGAACTTGACGATGTCCTTGACCATGTGGCTCATGGACAAGGCCAAGGGTCCGAGGAACCGGTCAAAGGTCAGCAGCGGAAGGAGCCGCAAGATGGCGACGACGCCGCCGACCGCCGTCAGGGCCTCGGCGATCAGAGTCGTGTCGTATGTGTGCCAGTAGAAGCGATAGACTTCTTGAGGCCCACCATGCTGGAATCAGAAACAAACAAACAAAAAACAAATCAAACAAACAGGTGTCATTACAACAATAGCAAATGACAACAACACAGCAAAAACTTTAACCGTGGAAGCCCCTTTTCCTTATATTCACCACTAACTATACATGTATTTGCTTTGGTTCCATCAAAATCCTAGACTAACGCAAGCTGATTGAACATAGGAGCCAATCCCCCTCCCCCCATCAATGACAGGTTTGATTAACATTACAGCAATGATGCATCGTACGATCATACATAGACATAAGAGATCCTTATAAATCTAGCCTGGTATCATCCCAGTACCGAGGAAATCCCGAGAATATCACGGTAGTCTGGTACCAGGCTACAAAGACGTAGAACTAGCCTAAGGCCACAGCAAGTAATTTTTATGGATGACATCAGCACGCTCATTAATTTTTGCCTGATTTCGAAAAAAACAAAAAAAAACAAATTGCCCTCCGACGGTGGTCAACATGCCAAAATTGGCAAATATGTCGCAAACGTTGACAGTTTAAGGTGTTTCCTTGCATATAAATACCCAGTGTAGTTCCTGCCTGCCCATGATGGTATAATAACAAGCTGTTTTCTGCATTTGTTCTAGCAAGGACATTATATAAATAATGATTCTAGTTAATTGAGCTGTATATACAAGGTGTTTCATCGCATATGAATACCCAGTGTAGTTGCTTCAGATGATGGTACAACAAGGACTTTTCTGCATTTGTTGTACTTAGTCTATTGAGATGTATACACATCTACAAGGACAAGTTTACTGTTGAATCAAGGAGGTTTTATATTATATATTATATATGAATGAATGCAGGACTAAAAGATCTGTTGGTCATGATATCATATTTCGTCGCCTCAATTCTTGCTGAACAAGAATTATGATCTCAAAATTTGAAAATATAGGAATCCTGTTTTTTTCGACCCGGCTTGTTTTTTTCGCCCTATCTCATTGATTTTGGAGTCTGCGGAGGATGTCATCCATAAAAGTTACTTGCTGTGGCCTAACTAATATGAATGAAGCTTCTAGCAGCCGTCCAATTGGTAGGAGAGGGGCCCAATCAGCTACTGACTTCTGTGTAACACAGACGTTAGACGAAATCCTAACCTCAACATGTGAAGCTATACGCAGGAAGAAGGCGGCTAAGTAGATGATGATGATGAGCCAAGTTGTTATCCCCATGGCGGACAGGCTGGCGAGAGGTCCCAACTTCACCATCAACCGCCCTTCTTCCAACAGCATCCCTGAAAACAGTAGCAAAACTACAGTTCAACGACCTTATACCTCCTGACGTATTTAGAGCTGTCGCAAGTTTTATGCAGAATACTTCCACATTTACATAATATATGCAATGTCATGTTCACCTGTAACTAAATTACACTTGTCACAAATATCAAAATCCCGTCACAAATGTGAAATTCCAAACATTAATCACCAAGGAGTTGCGGCAGTTTCCTATTAATGATTGGTCCATTATTTGCATGTTTGTTATTTGTTTATAATCCACCTACCAAAAAGTATGGAAACATTGAAAAGAAAGAATTTCATAATTGATCATGCAAATGTAAGTCCTTATTTACATGAAATGTATCTAATAATGTACATAAATGTACATCCTTGCACCTAATCATTGAAATCTGTGCTTCCTTACTTCAGTTATTCTCTCTGAAAGATAAGTGAATGCCCCTGCAGTTCAAAAATTAACTGCTGGAATGACAAACCTGTACCACTTTGTCACGACGTAAAATGCAATCCAGACCATAGCATGTCCAGGACAAGGGATACATTGATAACACTGTTATGATACCATTTCCTCATTAAATGCGAATGTAATCCTATTTTGGATCATTCGTATTTCGTTGTATACACTATGTCTAAGCTACATACATGCCTGAAATAATGAACATCCGTTGTTACTTTATGCAGTTATCCTCTTTGAAATATTTAAAAAAACGGCCATGCAGTTCCATAACAAGGTGTTAGGGGACTTATTAGTAACAAACTTGCAACTAGAAATCAAAATCGTTAGAACCTGTACCTAGAATCCAGACGAAGATGATCCACTCCAGTACCGTTCCTGGGGGAGCCAGCTCACCGCCTTCAGGTCCGGTAAAACCGACCTTTTCTGCCCTGAATAAAAAAAAAACGTTATGTATAAATTACATGTTAGGATTCTTATTTGTTGTAAGTGTAACATTAACGTTAACAATTTTTAGCTCTTTGATAAGACAAAATATACTTACATGCACTAATATACGTAAATGCTGTATTCTGATATGTGTCGCTACATACTGAAATGTATGGATTACTACTGAAACAGTAATGAACATAAACTGGAATGTACTGAAATATACTGAGATGCACTGAAACTGAAACTAAACGACAAATAGCAGTATTGTCTAATTAGACACCAGGCATTCGGCTTACCTCAACACGACAATGATGATGAATGTCAGAACGGAGGCCAGGTACATGGCAAACCTGACCGAAGGTGTGCGGACGAAGCGCCCCGGACTAGATATGGGTGCCAGCAGGTAGATCAAGGCCAGAATCGGCGTGAGCAGCATCAACACGAAGCCGCGGAGGTACTCGGCCATGTTGGTTGCCGGCTTGAAGTACTTTCCATACCAGCCCTCGTTCACCAGACGCTGACTCCACTGTTGTGCTACAAACTACGGAGCAAAAGAAAGTCGTAATGATTTTCTGGTCGAAGGTTTGAAAAGCAATGCAGGAAATGTGAATAGTCTGTGAGGTACAAATTGTACTATGTGCGTCTGTGTCTCTGTGTGTGCGTGTATGTCTCTGTGTGTGCGTGCGTGCGCGCGCGCGCGTCTGTGTGTGTGCGTCTGCGTACGTGTGTGTGTGTGTGTGTGTGTGTGTGTGTGTGTGTTTGTGTGTGTGTGTGTGTGTGTGTGTGTGTGTACACGCGGGCACGGTCGTACGCGTGAATGTATGTTTGCTTGCGTGCATGCCAATCTCCTGTCCAACATACCTTCTTTTGCTCGTGGTCTACGGCCATGTCCAGTCTTGACAGCTGCATCCGACAGTTGTCATCGTGTATCAATGGTGAGACTTCGTCTTCGCAATTCAAAATGGCCGCCGCCTCGTCTCGGTTCCGAACTTGGTCGAGTAGATCGACGCTCAGACTTCGGCATTCTTCGGCCATCTCCGCATAAACTTCTTGCACTTCGGGTGCCCTCGCCCCGGCGTCGTCCAACCTCGTGCTGAGTACGAAGGCCCGACGGAGCGGGTCGTCGTTGGTCAGGATGATGTAGTACGGACTGACCAGACCACGGTACAGGTTTAGACTGGCGTGGTCACCGTGGCTGAGGACGCCGGGGTCAGGGATGAACCGTCCCTGGTCCACCAGGACCTTGATGAGAGGAAGGCTGTTCTTGTGACTGGCGAGAACGATCGGCGTCACCTCAGACGGGAAGGTGGCGGACGGGAATCCGTCCTGAAAGAAAGATGGGTTAGACTTTGTACAACAAAAATGTACATAGCTTATGTCCACATTTTCGTTTATTTCCAGTCATAAAAGACTGTATGCCCCGCCCCGAGGTGTATACGGTGACGAATAGCCTGGTCGGTACTAGAGTTCATAGCAGGTCTCTGGGCCTTTTTTGGACCAAATAGTAGCACGCTGGCTGCAAAAACGTCCCAGTACAAAAAGAAGTCATCAGCAAATGTGTATGATAAGGCAAAAAAAGGCCCTTCTATGGAGGCTAATAGAAACCATCGAGGTGAGGCAATAACCCTTTATTGTCCATGATATAGTATTTATAAGTGCGATGTGAAATAAGTTTTGTTTACGTTTTCGGTGGAATATTTCAGGAGCTCCTGAACAGCAGCCATGTCCTCCTTGTCCACAGCGTACATCAGCGCCTCCCCCGGCTTGGCGCCATACTGCAGAAGCACTTTAGCTGTTTCAAGATGACCTGTCAATTAATGGGAAGAACAGTAGGCTGACAAAGGGTTTCGCTACCAAAACTTTATTTTTCATGGTGCAAAGCTTAGCTTCTTGGAATATAATACTGTACACACAAAAAGTATGTTTCAGAAAATCTTAAAACTAAATCTTAATTTATCTTCCAAAAAGGCTATCATACTGTTAACTGTCTTGGGTCTCTAAAGTGAGACTTTATATTATGATTGACAGCTATATTATTACACACGGAACGTTTTCCAGTTTATCATTTACCCCAAGAAATATCCCTTCCAAGTATAGAGCGCGAAAGAGTGACTCTGGCAGCTGTTAAGAACAAACATTGAGTAGTGCACAATGAAACAGCCTGAAACACCGAACGTAACAAATTTTAAAGATGGCTGACACCGACCGAACAAGAGCGCGTTGCCCTTTACTACTGACAGCAACGAACAATTAAAATGAGGAAGTGACGAATACCTGCGTCGACAGCCAGTTCCACGGCAGATCTTCCAAGCGCATCCCTGCTGTTCACGTCAACGTTTTTACTCAGCAGGCCGTTGACCGTGTCTACGTCTCCCGAAGCGGCGGCCGAGAGGAGCTGTTTTTCTTCCATGGTCAGCTGTACCGCTCTCGGATCGTCTCTGCTCTTGTCTTGTTGGTGGTTGATTTGTCCCTCCATTTCTATAGAAAGTTTGAGAGTTGTAAGTAACGTTAAACCGGCATCGAGCAAAATTAAGAAACTTACAAATGTGCAACAAAGACTTGACTAGTCAGGATATCACATATACGTTGTCAAATCAAACAGTATGTTCTAATAACACAAGAGAGTTATAAAAATGTAAGGTGAACTATACATTCAAAGTAAAATATCACGTTTATACAATACACAACATCTATATTTTCTTACTATAAGGTCTGGTTATGTTTTACCTGAATTAGCCGTAAAGGCTGCCATCGGAAACAACTGTCAGTTTCGAAGTAAATGACATGCTCCCCACACAAACAAACAGACAGACATCTCTGCGTATACAGTTATGCTGATAATTTACCTGGGCGTTGCCTGCATTTTCCAAACAACAGAATGATCGTCCTAACAACGACCTACAAAGAGGACATATCTCCACATTTGTTCTAAAGATCTTTCCGCTTGATTAGGTATCTAGATCATCATATTCTACAATGGTTTCAACTTTTCTGTTAAGTCAGGTAATAATGTCTTCACCAATGACAGAGAAATGTTTTAAGAACGAACAGTTGGATCCTAACAGATTCCGTAAATACATGCATCTAGTGTTTGTTTGTGATTATCAGATGGGGAACAATTGACCAGGACAAACCGGTTTTTGTTAGTCAGGCATAAATACACTAATAGGGTCTATGTGTCACAAAACCGAGATAAGTGCATCTAATAATATATGTTTATCTGGGTCGCTGCATATTGGCAAATAAGAAGAAGAAGAAAAGTTCCATAGTGACAAAATGAATAGGAAACGTAAACAGTATTCTGATAGAGTGATAAAGTTTGTTAAATAATCATTGTATCATCTGCATTCCGACCAAATTCGGCTTGTTTGATGGGAGTGTCTTTTTGAATAGCAGAAAACGGGGTGTTGTTAGCAAACAATGGGACAAAATGCAAACCAAATAATGTTCAGTGGAAAGTGCGTCGGGCATAGATGTGCATTAAGATACCACAAGTAAAAGTCACCACCAAAAGTGGTCAGTTCCACGGTCTTTGCATATACCTGAACAACAAGAGTCTTAACTTAAGACCCCAAATCTCCATGAAATTTGTTTTTATATGTGGTGTTTTTTATTTGCCCAGCTATTTGTTGTTGCTGCTACTTGTTGTGTTTTATGTGCCATTCCGGTGACACAAACATACACACAGGATAACACACACGCAAACGCCATGCAAAACAATATCCCTATGAAAAAGTCTTTTTTCATGGAGATAAAAACAACCTTTCTTTTTAGTTTACATATACGGTAAAGTATTTCGAGTCTGCACTTGTTAATGCTGAGGTCACAATTCCCAACCCGGGGCCCGGCCGGGCAGTTTGTGGGAACGAATAATATGATATAAAAGACAACAAAACACAAAAAAAAGTTGCAAACATTATGAGCACCATCCGTGTATATTCTTGACCTGAAGTGTTTAGTTTTCATTCACGCAAACAGCCCGGCCGGGACCCGGTTTGGAAATGTGACCTTAGCATAGGGGGTATTCGGGTGAGTGGGTCTAGGGGTGTGCTATCAGTGGCGGGTGGATAGTGTCTCTGTTGGGATTTTTTCGACATGTCGGGTACTTTGTAACGATGATAGTGAAAAATGTGATTACTCTACTTGCATGTACATCTAAGTAACCTAAAAAGTACAATTTATAGCAAAACGTTGTGAATGTTGTTTAACAAAACCATACATGCATAGGTCGTTCTGTAAAGCATGTTACGAGAAGTGTACGAGGTAAACATGTGTACATGCGACTGCAGTCTTCGATTTCAAGGTGTTGATAGCCACAACTCACCACTAGTAAACTCTTTTCTATACTAGATAAATTGTACAATCAAACATACATCAAAAAAGAAATGATATTTTAGATGCTACTTACCTTGGCTATTCACAGGACATCGCCAAGTAAAACTGACAGATTCCAAAGTGCCAGTTGATGTTAGTGCGGGCTAACGGTTGATTACACCCTCTGTGTGGCGGGACCAATTGTAAGCGAAGATTTCATTTTTAGGTCACGAAGGCAATACCCCGTCCTTCTGAGTAACCTACTAGAAGGACGCTGGCCGATCGACCAATTGTAGTCGTAAATCTAAAGTGATCAGGCACTCATACGAGGATCGTTCGCAACGTTCACGACATCATCCACAAACAATTGGCATAACTCAAATATTTCTGGACATAAACATGATGAACAATAAAGCCTTCTATCAAATTTCACCGAACCTCTATTGTGATGATTTCTTTGTAGCCCACGGCGCTTTGAAAAGCATTACGTGAGGTACGTGAAAAACACGGGTTAGGAAGGAGCTAGAACTGTAATTAGAGCTAACTGTGTGGGTCTTTCTGTGCACACCATGCCATAGCTGTTTTGTAAGGAATTCTTATCTTTTCACTTGATGTCTCGTGTATATATATATTTAGCGGTGGCGCTAATATCAATTTATGTCTATAAAAAAATAGATAAAAATATAACCGTTGCATGTTATACAGAAGTTTATTGCAAGTTCATGCCCGTGGGCTAATTGCAAAGACATGATAAAAACATAGGAAAAACATACATGCGTCAGTAAACTGTGTCTGACTTTGCTGTAACAATAGGTTACTGGTATTATATACAATTGTTGGCTATATCTAAATTAGCTGAATTAGCTAGGTTTGACTTCAGAACTGCTAAGAAAACGATTTCTAATTAGGAAAGAAATACGGTTATACACAATGTGCATATATTGTATTGTTGACAACCAAAATCAGCGATATTAAAGCATTGTTTCGCTGGTTTCTGACAGTTCTAGAATCATCATATGACCGTAGTGAGTTGTTTTACACAATTGTATCTAATGTGCAGAATCTCCTATCAGAAAAACTGTGACTATATTTGAATTTCTGTACCTTGATAGGTTTAATCATCAATACCAAGGCCGGTGCTTATGATGACGATAGTAACTAGAAAGGCAACATTTGCGAGCAAATACAGCATGTTTAGCCATACTCCTCGCCATGCAAAAAATGGACTCTCCCAAAATAACAATGGACCATTCTAAAATACTTGCACTAAAAAAATGAATCACCCCAGTCCAAAATTGAGTCTTCCAGTAGCACCTCAACACAATATGGACCAGTCCACAACCATATCCACTAATTGATTGACAAATACACTTCTGCTAAAAAATGGACTTTTTCATAATCATTCCAGCTCAAAATTGAAAGAAATAATTAAAGAATCCTCCCCTTGCATGAATGGGATATTCCGTGCCATTTCCATGTAAACCAGTCGAAAAATATCCGCTGAAAATTACACTCTTGCGCATAATCAACCCAGTTCAAAATTGAATTAAAAAAGATCAACCCCAGGGAAGAATGAAGTTTTCCATAGTATACATATGAAGATTTGACAGGAGACGAAGGAAATGACCAAAAACAACATATTTGAGTCAATTCAAAGTCACCGAGAGGGTTTTAATATAATATTTGTAATATGTTTGAACTATTTTGATTAAAAGAATGTCTAAGTCACAATAGTTCTTAAGTGTTCAAACAATTAGAATTGAAACTTATAACATGTTTGAACTTATTTCACATACGTTGGAAACATTTCGAACGTAACTACACAAAAATCTCTTTATTTAGAACAGTTTCAAACCATCTATCCAAATGTTTCAATGTTCGAACAATTTGTAACAAAAGATTTTCACAATTGCCCTCATAAACGAAGGTGCTAAGTCCTCCTGTGTGTTTCTGCCTATTTTCGGTGGCCGCGCTAGACCACCAGCGGATTTGTTTTGACGGAGCGTCACCCGCG
Organism: Branchiostoma lanceolatum; assembly: GCA_035149815.1. Taxonomy (NCBI): domain Eukaryota; kingdom Metazoa; phylum Chordata; class Leptocardii; order Amphioxiformes; family Branchiostomatidae; genus Branchiostoma; species Branchiostoma lanceolatum. The sequence continues at coordinate 26,151,211 of CM068866.1, read as the reverse complement.
CGCGACGATGTACACTGTTCGGCACCGCTAATATCCGGCATTTTCCCGCTCCAAAACACTCCACAAGACCCACGTTTTTAGTGTTTTGCCTCTTAAAAAAAAATTCACCCCGTCCCGGCGTCCGTCCCAAAAACATGAACGACATGAAAATATATTTTCTTACAGATTCAATCACGAAAATCAACAGCATCAACAGGGATTCCAAATTTTCGCAACGGCCGACCATTTATCATGGTTGAACTTCCTTCCAAGGCGTGCGATAGATAAACATTCCCGGCACATAATAGTCACTAGTACCAGACTAACGCAAGCTCATGATGATAATAGGGAGAAAGTTTGTCAGTGAAGTTTGGCCACCAGAGCTGAGGGTACATTCATTTAACGTTACAAGCTAGCACAAAGGGGCGAATCATTGACCTTACCGGGGACTGACTCTACTGGCCTAATCATTCCTTTTTTGCCGAATTCTACGATCCATACGCCCGTACGTAGGACATGTAGGAAGGCCTGGTGGTGGACGCTACACATCACGGGAGACGCGTGTTGGTCCGAGACAGACAGCGGCGTGCTTTCGATCGCGTAGCGGCGACGCACCGCTGCGACAACGTGCGGGACCACAGAGAGAGATCATCAATCAATTTTGACAGGAGTGTCGCGCCAGTCTGAGGAGAAACGATCTCCCGTGTTGTGTTGAAGAATTTGGAGTTTGAAAATATCTGGAATAACTAATGCTAGAATAAACATTCACAAAATCATTGATTTAACTTGTTTTCTGTTATAAAATTTCCTAAACTGCAATTTAACCACTGAGTTTAAGGGAACATGGTGTTTTCCCGATAATCACGTTAAATGTTTATGTCCGGTCTTTCCTCCTCGTAAGCAAACTTCCAGCTTGGCCAGGTGCAAGGCACTAGGGGTCAATGACCTGTAGGTCATATGTAGTTTTGAAAGTGACAGAAGTGGCAAATATTGTCAAGAAAGCCCAAAATAAATCGTTTTGAATATATGTATGCCAAAAATGGGAATGTAGTCCTTTAAATATTTGTTCAAGCCACATATACAGCAAATTTCAGGTCATTCGGTTGAAATACAAGGGCGCAGGAGGCCAAGATATGCTAAAAATCGCCTAAAAACCTCAATAAAATCACTTTCAAGGTCAATATCAAAAAAAGGAAAAGAACGCACATTGGTTTTTGCCTACATTACCTCTGTACCAAATTTCAGGTCATTTGGTCAAAAAATGACAGAGATGAATCGATTTGAAGATTTGACAGGAGGAGGAGGAGGAGAAGAAGAAACATGAGAGAAAACAATATGTTTAGCCATACTTATGGCTAAACATAATTATAGTGAAAAATGCATATCATATAGTGCCATTAACACCAGGCGTACCTTACATATACATTATACAGTGTACAATAATTGGGAAGAGTCCAGCTAATACATTTTACATTGCTTTTGCAACACACGGTGAAGCCATGAAAAAGGACCCCTTCAAAACACCTAAGGATTAACCTACATTATATACTTCCACTGCAAAGCTGGATTTGTCAGGTACAAGAAGTGGGACGTCACTGGTGGGATTTCAAAGAGCTACAGGACACGAGGATTTCACCCCCTATCCCAATGGATCAGTCGGGCCAATGAGAAAGCAGGGCCATCTCGAGCTCAATAAGGGGTCAATTACAGGGGAAAACATGAACGAAAAGTCACAAATGTTTACTCTACAAAGTACCATATCTGGGAGATGTAGGGGGAGGGGGTGGTGGTCCCAGACATGGCACATTTTGACTTACATTATCATTGCTATAGACAACAATGTAGTACATGCATATCCTTGTAAAATAAATTAATATAGATAGTAGAAACCTAAGAGGAATCACAGACTCCATGATTATCTTCGCCGAGTACTTGTACTCGGAGAAGATTATGTTTTCGGTTGAAAAAACTGTTGGGTGGGTCTGAATGTATGTCAGGAGCATAACTCAAGAAAGCTTCAATGAATCTTTATAATTTTTGGTAGGTGTGTAGTGGTTGTGCAAAGGAAGGTCAATTTCGAAAATGGTTCACCTTGCGTTTTTCAACAGTACTGCAGCGGACTTTGCATTTTTTTGTGTTTGTATGTAGGCAAAAAAAGTGACGGAAACGTTGATGGATCTTCATGATTTTTTGCAGGTGTGTAGATGTTGTGAAAACGGAGGTCAAGTTCAAAAATGGTTCCCCTGGTATTTTCCGTCGGTACTGCAGCGGGTTTTGTGTGGATGTGTATTTGTATGTCGCCAGCATAACTCGAGAAGCTGTAGATGGATCTGTATGATATTTAGTGGATGGATAGGGTTTACAGAAAGGAAGATCAAGTTCGATAATGGGCCTTCTAGCAGGTACCTAAGGTACTGCAGCGGAGCTTCAAAATGTAGGGGTATATTTTCTGAAAGTGCTATGGTCATGATATTTGTGTGGTAGATAGTTCATCCCACAGGAAGTAAGTTCTGTACATTTTGGCCCCCTAGCGGCTTGTTAAGAACTGCAGTGGGTGTTTTTGTTTTGACATTCGGACATGAATAACGTGAGAAGGGGTCGACAGATCGTCGTGATGTTTGGTATGTAGAGAGCTCAGACGGTGCTTTACATAATCAATGACTAATTATGCAAATCAGGGGCTAATTTGTAAGGAAAGTTTGTTTACCCACTGCATTTCATGAGACATGGGACAGTGTCAGGTCACAGATGGCCTTGCATAAACGTACATGTAGGTCAAATAAATAAACCATTCTCCAAGCAGAGGTGTGGGTCCTGCTGGTATTTAACGCGTTCAGTTTAGGTATTTTTGTTCAACACGGTTGGCGACATAACGAAAAGGGGACAAAATAGAAAGCCTGACAAAAACACCTAAAAACACGTCTAAAACCAGCCAGAACCACTCCCCAGCTTGGAGAGTACACTGCACCAAAACTGCACCACTGCTAGGTGCGGAAAAGTCACATGTGCATGTACTATGTCTTTCAAAATGTGCATGATATGGAATAAAGATTTATTCTATTCATATAAAATTTATATTGACTGTACCATTTCATCATCACTTTCAACTTACAACACTGCAATATCGAACCTTTGTGGCCCATATAATATCAACCTACTCATATTTTTTCATGACCAGTTATAACATATATCAGCACACTCTACACATATACTAGTCCTGAACCACTAAATGATTTTAACCCTATCTAGACTGGACTCATTCGCCCCATCATAACGTCCAAATGGTATGGTGCATGATCAAATTTGTAGGGGGTGATAAGCATGTAAATATTAATCACTCTCCATAATAAGCCTTGATTATTTGGCGAAGATAATGTGTTCGTGGAACTCTAGTTGTCAATGAAATGAATCTATGCCACTTTTGCAGACATCTAAGTTGTCACAGTTATTTTGACAGCTTTCAATCATCCATACGCACCCTGCCCCATTGGTAAATACATCCAACATGGCGGACAATATTTAGAACCACGTTATATCAACTGATATCATCTAAAGGGACGTTGAAGTTGCCATGGTGACGGGATCGTGAGGTGTGAGGTCTGCAAAAATCGGCTCCACGCCCTTCTCTCGCTCATGGAGCAGGAGGTAACGTCTGACCAGGCGGGATAGCACCTCCTGAAAACAGCAATGCAGAGAGGTATTGAAACTGCAGTCGAGATTGAACATAATTCTATCTCAACGGAGATGATAATACTATCCTAGATGTCAAAACTATCTAGTATCTAAGTGTTACAGGAAGGCTTCTACGTGTAGTTGGCCATGGGATCTCCTCTACAATTCACCGTACCGTATTTAAAGCCACTCAATATGGATGCGAGCTTGCCGGGAGTCTGTTGTGGTACGGAGCCACAAGAAGGCTACTGGCACCTTGTGTCGTGACATTTCATTCAATTTTCATTCAATGTATTCATTTTGCCAGGGAGAAATCAGTTTTTTCCCACTCAATACAATACAATACTCATAAACAAGAACACACATACATAACATTACAGATCTGTTTTGCGCAAAGGATCATGGGATAAACTGACGTATCATCATGGACGACAACGGTGCTCTGACACAGGCAATAGGATAATGGGTATCAAAGTCAGTTTTTCATTGCTGTTTTGCTTTTTAATTTGTAGACGGCAATCACTGAGATAGCCAATCCTCGTCATTACATACACCACGAAACATAGTTACCAGTGACTGTTACAAAAGTCACGACAAACTAACCTTGTATCGCCGGTTGTTCTCTGCCTTGGCTTGCAGCTGTAACGGAATAAAAAAACAAAACAATATTCATCAACCAACACGGAATATGTTTTTTCTTCTCCAAGTAGAAGTTTTGCAATCTACAGTAATCATAACGTTCATGGCGAAGGTACCAAATGTACACCAATACCTTGTTATCCAGTTCGCGCTTGTAACGATGACGTAAACAACACTTATTGATGACGTTGTTGTAGATGAATTTGGGACTCGGGATGAGGTTAAAGGGCACGGGTAGAGTCGTGTCGTCACGGATGTACCGCAGCATCAACTTCGTCACTTCGAACCGCCACTCAGTCGTCTCGTTGTCCTGAATCGTAAAATTCAAATTAAAAAAGATAACTTGCACACAAAGATAAAAGCTTATGTCTGCTTGCGCTAATTGTAATGAATTTAAGAATACGATTGATGTTGAATATTTCGTGAGATACTGTAGAAAAACATTAAAAATCGTTCATATCGGCAGGAAACCTTCCTCTCGAATTCGCGAACCGTAAAAGCAATCAACGGCCATAGCCTGTTACTAGTGTTAGCACTATCTCTCCTTCTGTCTACTTTAGCGTCAGCCAATCAGACAATCCCCCGCGCCTGTTGTTGGATGGAAAGTTACCAGCCAATCACGTTGCCTTATATGTTCAACATTTAAAATTTAGATCACGTTGCCGGTAACAGTTAAGGAGTCTTACCGCGATTTGTTGGTAGGAGTTGCTCATCATGGCGATGAGCATGTTGAGTAGCACGACCACGGCTACCACCAGGTACAGCCCGTACAGCGCCTGTCCCACGTACATCGTCAGGGTGTGTTCCTGCAGTAGTTGCTGCCCAGTGGGGTTGGCCTGCGGGTTGGTTTCCAGGTTCAGGGTGTCTTTACTCCCAAGTCCAAATAGAGACCAAAACAGCTCCTCAAACGAGCTCTCGAAGCTGTAAGTCATTGTATATATATATGGATATTTCAGTATACCATCACATTTATATATATATATATATATATATATATATATCTCCCTCAGTCTCTCAGCTCTGTCAATCTCTCTATGCTGCATTATTAAGATTCCCTGCCCTCTGGTGTCACAAAAAATATCATCTTTAGTATCGCATTAGTAAATGCCTACTTCAACTAATGCTAGAATATTTCTGAAACACTATAATTACATATTTTTAATTCGTCACGATTTTATATCAATCAACACAAATATTGAATAGTACTGTAGACAACAAAATGCATTGAATAGTATTGTAGATACTTACTCGCCAAACGCATTTTTTGTTGCACAAGTAGTCTTCTTCAGGGGCGAGGTGGCGTTTTCCATTTGTGTGAGGCATATATCATCGACTACGGCGCCGTAGAAGCTGTAGATTTCGTTCAGTCCCGACGAGAACGCGATGCAGACGATGAAGAAGATGATCAGGAACTTGACGATGTCCTTGACCATGTGGCTCATGGACAAGGCCAAGGGTCCAAGAAACCGGTCAAAGGTCAGCAGCGGAAGGAGCCGCAAGATGGCGAGGACGCCGCCGACCGCCGTCAGGGCCTCGGCGATCAGAGTCGTGTCGTAAGGCGACCAGTAGAAGCGATAGATGTCTTGAGGCCCACCATGCTGGAATCACAGACAAACAAACAATACAGCTACAACATTAGCAATCAATGAATGTAGTAACTGCATTTTTTCTTTAGCCGTGGAAAACTCATTTCTTTTATTTGATTTTGTTCAATTGCAAATAATGTGTCAAATGTTGTCAGGACGATATCATTACCTTTTAAATCCCTAGACTAACGCGGACTGATTCAGCTAAGGAGACCCCCTCTTAAATCTAACGGATGAAGTCAATTTCTCTGCAGAAAGAAATATGCTGCCAATATTTCGCAATAACCAGCCCTCACTTTGAGGAATTACTTTGTATCTGACAGATTTATCATTACATCGATGATACTAGGTAGGATCATAGTAATATTAGAGATCCTTACAATTGTATATTGGAACCGTCGCACTGGGCAGACATACAAGTCTTTTACTCAATCAATTGCTACTTTTTGATCTTGCCGAGACAACTGATTCCCGTCCAATAAAATTCTCCGGGGTGCCCTGATAGAGCTCGGCGGGCGGGCAACACTCCCAGTGCCGAGAAGATTTTGAGAAGATCACGATAGGCTGGTACCCGGGAGGTTCACGATAGGCTAGTACGTAGATGTGGTAACTAACCTCAACATGTGAAGCTATGCGCAGGAAGAAGGCGGCTAAGTAGATTATGATGATGAGCCAAGTCATTATCCCCATGGCGGACAGGCTGGCGAGAGGTCCTAACTTCACCATCAACCGCCCTTCTTCCAACAGCATCCCTGAAAAGAATAACAAAACATGAGCTCCGAGACCTCATACCTCCTGAAGTATTCAAATTATGCAAATGAATTCCAAATGTACATAATACATGCATGGCTAAGTACACCTTTCACTAGTCTACACATGTCACAAGTATGAATTTCCCATCATTCACCACTTAGATTAATTATGGCACTTTACATTAATTATGCAAATTGATACCTGTTAATGTATCAATTCCACCGGCCATAGATTATATACGTTACATGAATTCAAGTCCTATCATGGAAAGCACTGGAATTACACAATTTCCTCATTAATTAATTCCTAATTTTGACAATCAAAATTGTTGGATTTTGTACCTATAATCCAGACGAAGATGATCCACTCCAGTACCGTGCCTGCAGAAGCCAACTGGCCGCCTTCAGGTCCGGTAAAACCGACTTTTTCTGCCCTGAATGAAGAAAAGACGAGGTGTGTTTTTATGATTTTTATACGTTGTGTGTAATACTTTTTGTTAGTCTTCCGTGAGACAGAATATACTGAAATGTGATGAAATACAATTTATATTGAAATGTACTAAATCTATGAAAGCGCACTAAAATATATTGCAATGTGTAGAAGTATAGAATGTACTGATTACTACTAAAATGTAATGAATTTATACCAATGTACGAAAATACGCTAAAATGTATACTGAAACGTACAAAAAGTTAATGAATAAAAATATACTTAAACGACAAAGAAGCTTGTTTTAGCAGCATTCTAAAATGTACAATTAGACTCCAGACATTCGGCTTACCTCAGCACGACAATGATGATGAAGGTCAGAACGGAGGCCAGGTACATGGCAAACCTGACCGAGGGTGTGCGGACGAAGCGCCCGGGACTAGATATGGGTGCCAGCAGGTAGATCAAGGCCAGGATCGGTGTGAGCAGCATCAACACGAAGCCCCGGAGGTACTCGGCCATGTTGGTTGCCGGCTTGAAGTACTTTCCGGACCCGTACCAGCACTCGTTCACCAGGCGCTGACTCCAGTGGTGCGCTACAAACTATGAAATAGAGGAATTAGTCATCCTTGTGTTAATTTTTCAAAAGCATTTGAATGTATGGTTGGATGGATGTTTGCTTGCGTGCATGTCCATCTTTTGTCCAACATACCCTCTTTTGCTCGTGGTCTACAGCCATGTCCAGTCTTGACAGCTGCATCCGACAGTTGTCATCGTGAACCAATGGAGAGACTTCGTCTCCGCAGTTCAAAATGGCCGCCGCCTCGTCTCGGTTCCGAACTTGGTCGAGTAGATCGACGCTCAGACTTCGGCATTCTTCGGCCATCTCCGCGTAGACTTCTTCAACCTCGGGTGTGTTCGCCCCGACGTCGTCCAATCGCGTGCTGAGTACGAAGGCCCGACGGAGAGGGTCGTCGTTGGTCAGGAGGATGTAGTACGGGCTGACCAGACCACGGTACAGGTTTAGACTGGCGTGGTCACCGTGGCTGATGGTGCCGGGGTCGGGGATGAACCGTCCCTGGTCCACCAGGACCTTGATGAGGGGAAGGCTGTTCTTGTGACTGGCGAGAACAATCGGCGTCATCTCAGACGGGAAGGCGACGGACGGGGATCCGTCCTGAAAGAAAGATATGGGTTAGACTTCGGAAAACAAACAAGGCTGGCAATAAAACCATTATTTTCATGGCGAAGTGGGCCCTGAAATTCTACGAACAGTGCGCATGCCCCTACATGCCACCAAAATTCCTGCACATTATCTAGAATTCTGGTGGAGTGAACACGATGATATACCATTAGGCTTGCCGAAATTTATGTAGATTTCAACTAATATCCACATTTTTGTTAACCTCTCTTCAATATAAAAACAATGCCGCGCCAGAGGTGTATACATGTATGCTGACATAAGGCCTAGCCTGCTAGGTTCCTATGGCAACCTAATAAACCACCGAGCGTATAGCTTCACTCTCTCGGTGGTTTATTCGATGGTTATAGAAATAGGACAGGCTTTCTGTCACTAATCGGGTACAGACAAGAAGCGTTTAATACCTTCGCCGAGAAGGTTATGCAGAGGGTAGCGTTTGTATGTATGTTTGTAGTGGCACAGGATAACTCGAGAATGCCTTGATGGATTGTCTTGATATTTGGTATGTTGGTAGGTTTTGATGAGACCTAAAAACGATTAGATTTTGGGCCCCCTAGCGACTTCTTACGGTACTGCAGCGGAACTTCCTGTTTTGATATCTCGTGTTCTGGACATGCTATCGAACTTATTTTTGAGTGGTAGATAGATCTTTGGACAGAGAGTAAGTGGTGTGGGTTTGGGCCCCCTAGCGGCTTTTTTTGGAACTACAGGAGCAGGTTTTGCGTCTGACTTTGAAAGGGAATAACTCAAGAAGGGCTTGATGGATGGTAATGATTTTTGGTAGGTAGATAGCTTGAGTGATGATGTACATAATTAGACAGTTCTTATGCAAATCAGTATCTAATTTGCATAATTAATGAGGAAAGTTTATACATCCGCCAAATTCCATGATAGGACTCTGAAACATGTGACATATGTAACTGAGGAAGAGAGAAATATTATTTGATATGAACTATGCAAATGAAGACCTCATTTGCATAATTAATGAGAAAATACTATAACATGATGGCCTTGATGGATGGTCATTATTTTTGGTATGTGGATAGCTTGTGTGATGCTTAGTATGATTGGACGATAATTATGCAAATCAGATTCTAATTTGCATAATTAATGAGGAAACTTTAAAAATCCGCTTTGTTCCATGATATGACAATTCAAATTGTAACTGAGGAAGAGAGGACTGTTGATAGATAGAAAATATGCAAATGTGGGCCTTATTTGCATACTTGATGAGTAACTTCTATTATTCTACACTGGCAAAAGACGGCAATTTCATACATTTAATCCTTTTTTGTGGCATCGGGACGTTATGTGAATGTGAACATCGTTGAATCAAATTATGCTAATAAGGGCCTCCTTTGCATAGTTGATTATAAATTTGTTAAGCTCATACTTTGGACATGTTGATTTTAAGACAATTTACTGGTATGATTTATGATTGATGAGAAACACTCCTAATACGTCAGTCATAAAGGTTAAAATCATTTGGCGAAGGTATGAGGTCGTGGAACTCTAGTTATTCTTGATATGTGTGTATTATGAATGAGATTAAAAAGTTTTCATTACCCCCTTGGTGGAATATTTCAGGAGCTCCTGAACCGAAGTCATGTCTTCCTTGTCCACAGCGTACATCAGCGCCTCTCCCGGTTTTGCTCCATACTGCAGAAGCGCTTCAGCCGTTTCAAGATGACCTGTCAATGTATATCATTTGATTATTATCACATAACTATCCTTTGGTTGTCTCTGCCTTTGCCTTGTATGTAGGGGGTCGTGAGGACAACAGAATAACACGTCGCTTCTTGATAGGAGATTATTAAAAAGGTTAAGCAGTGAAACTCCAAAAGAGACTGTCATGATGTCAAATGATTTCAAAGAGTTTATATCTGAAGGGGGGGGGCGCTTCTGATTGGGGATGCTATTTGGATGTTTGGTTTTACGTGTATTGAAATCGTATCTTATTTATCATAATAATGATAATGTAACGTTACGTTACCCCGTTGCTTACGTCACTATTCGTCTTAAGAGATGTCTCAAAATTCAAACCTGCCAGCACCACACATGGGGGGGGGGGGGGGGGGGTACTCTACATAGAACACCGGTTACCTGCGTCTACAGCCAGTTCCATTGCAGATCTTCCAAGCGCATCCCTGCAGTTCATGTCAACGTTTTTACTCAGCAGGCCGTTGACCGTGTCTGTGTCTCCTGAAGCGGCGGCCGAGAGGAGCTGTTTTTCTGTCAAGGTCAGCTGGGTTGCCCTGCCCCTGACGTAATCTCCGTTTTCGTTGTTGACGATTTTCTCCATCTCTGTCGGAGGTTAAAGTTGTCATACATCATGTTTGATAAAAGGACAAATCATATTCAACCGTAGGGTCTTGTCAAGTCATTTACCAGAATAAGCCTTTTCACGGATCAAACTGCGCATGCGTAGGTCAAAGGCGAAGGTCACTGACTTGTGAACAATTCTTGTCTTGGTAATGCTTTATACAGATATATGTGTCGTCCGTCGTTAGTTTTCATAACGATGTTCACATGTGTTTTGTGCTTGTGTCGGAGACCTTCACCCTTGCGCAGTTGGATCCGTTTAAGGGCTTATTACCTGTAAATGTTGCTATCAGAAACAAATGTCAAATTCGACACTTACTCACTCCCCACACAAATGAACGGACACAAACTGTACAAACTACTCGATGATTCACCCTTCGTTTACCTGTACTTTTTCTGAACAACATAACAATTTTCCCATACAACTACCCACAAGGTTGGTCAAACCCTAAGGGACAAAAGAGTGAAGTTTGATTTGTTGTGAACATTTTCCACGTGGTTAAATCACAGAATAAAACAGCCTGACACAACGTAAATGATGTCAAATATACGTTTACTGCTGCGGCAGCTTATGTCACCATCAGTGGCAGGGAAATGTTTCAAGACTGAATATTTACATACATCCGATAAGTAGTGATAACGCTTGGTCATTAGCAGATTACATACAGCTGACCACAAGGACGAACCGGTTTTCGTTCGTCAGGCAGGGGTGATTACTCTAACACGGACGAAATGTCACAAAACCAAATTGAAATGCTTTCTTATTTGTTCTTATTATTCTTAAAAGAAGAGCCGTTTAGTGTGAAATGCTTTCTTATTTGTTCTTATTATTCTTAAAAGAGCCGTTTAGTATACAGGGTGGCTATTTAGTGTCACCAGTGTCATGAAATTCAGCACCAAAAATGGTAAAATCCATGGCCGCGGAAGTCAACAATACATGATCTCTGGAAATACGAGGGTGATCAATAAGTCCTCGGCCTCACCCAGAAATAAGGTGCACAGCTCAAATTTTGGGAAATAATTATGTAGTATGAAGTCTTTTATGTATGTCTACCAAGTTTCAAATCGTCATGATCATTACTTTGCAGACGGCACTCAGTATCATTAGGTGAGGTAGAAGGATACAAACATGGACAATTGAGCTGCGACCTGAGATGTGCTGGCCAACTTGCTCTGCTGAAAGTCGGATACCCACCTATTTTTAGTTGAAATAAGAAGGGAATCTTCATCAAGCATTTTGACAATGTCTTCGGAGATTTTATGTCAATTCTTGGCCTGAGGAACTCGACCCACACATCTCTGATCAGAGTTCAACATTGTTTTTCTCATCACTTACCTACTAGTTTTAAATGGACGTCGACCATTGAATCTAAACTTGATAAGGAGCCTCATGTTGAGTGGGTCCAGGGGTATGCTTCCCGTGGGAAGGGGGGGGGGGGGGGGGGGTAGTGCCTCTATTGGGGCTTCCAGCTTTTATCAGAAACGTTGTGGAGGTGTTTTTACTTTTTTATCAAAAAGTAATGTTGTTCGACATATCATACAAACGTATGAAGCATGTTAAGCCTGAGGTAAACATGTTTACATGAAAATGTCATTCTTCGATTTCGAGGTCAAAAGTTTTTATAGTTACAACTCACGGCTTGTAAACTCTGTGCTATATACATTTTACAATCAAACATGCAGCAAAAATGACATGATATTTCATGTTCTACTCACCTGGGCTATTCACTGGGCATCTTCAGGTAAAACGGAAGATTCCAAAGTGACCATTTCGTGTTAGTGCAGCTTACATGACTTATATAATGACACACTCTTTGTGCAAGTGAAGGTTACATATTACGTCACGAATTCAATGCTCTCTTCCTCCGGGTATTAACCTATCACAAGGACAATGACCGAGGTTACGATGCTGGAGTCTTAAAGTTCTCAACTGGTCATACGAGGATTGTTCAAAACGTGACTTAACTCGGATGCAAGGGGTATAACTACATTTTTGGGCTTAAATATCTACTGTGTAGCCTCAGTATCAGACTGTACAACTCCTTTCTCCGCTATGCTATCCGTCTGTACAACAGCAAAATGCAGACTTTGTCATAGTGTTGTTGTGCTTAATGTTCAGTTTTCGCCTTCGTCCTTGAAGTGTGAGCATAGATTTGATTTGTAAGATCAACGCAATTCAGGAGTTCATGTATATTGTATATGTGTATTCCTGCCATGTTGATTGAATGTGCATATATTGATTTGTTGACAGACAATATCACCGAACCGTCATGTTAAGAATTTCTTTTGTGGGTTCTGATCGAGGATAGTTGTTTTACACAATCGCATGTAATGTGTAGAATCTCATATGAGTAAGACTATATTTGCATCCATGTGCCATGATAAGTTTAATAATCGATTCCAAAGGTGATACATATTATGTGATAATAGCATGCACAATGGTGAAAAATGCATATGAAATAGTATAGTCAAAACAAGAGAAGTAACATGCACAGTATACAATACATGTACACATTATTTTGTGCGGTATATGATGTGATATATGAATATACTAGCGTTTGTGAGATACTGTATAGTTCTCTGCAGTTATACACAGAAGACATTACTAGTACTTTTTTCTTATCGACAAGTCTTGTGGATAGCAAAATCTTATCAATCTTAGTATCTCGGACACCAATATGGGATTTTCATAACACAAAAAACACTGCATGCTATATTAGATATTGTCATAGCTATCAATTGTAAGTGGTCAGTCCGGCCGCGGACTCGTCCTAACTCAACAATCTTTAAATCGTACATCGCGGCACACATGTACATGTATGCATGATCATAGAACCTTTTGAAAGTTAATACATATAGAATCATTCACTGTCTGATCTGAGAGTCACGGTAGCACTATATACTGTTCAACTGCCAGTCTTATTTTAATTAAAATTTCAATTCAGTCACCAAATCATCAAACAAATAACGCTAATTTGTTATTTTCTTATAAATGATCTGACAGCTCGGATCAAAGCCGTGTATGTAGTAATAGTTCGAGGTGCGCATGTGCAGTGTGAATTGTGGGTAGATGTCAAAGTTCAAGGTCCTTGGCATATACATATATGCATAGATAAAGAATGGGCAGGGGAGGGGCAGAGCCTTATAACTTTGACGTTTACCCACAATACATCACATGACGAAGGCGGAAAAGACGATCGAAAACACGGTGAGTTGACTTTCATTGTTTTAAACGACTGATGAAACCTTCAGAAGCTACCTGTTAGAGCCTCTAACAGGTAGCTTCTGAAGTTTCCCCATCATCTTCTTCCTCTTGAGAACCAACAAGTATCTTGGACCAAACGCCATCCTCATCCGTCTTCTTGCGCTTGGTTGGTTCCGGTGAACCAACAGGTATGCCGTCTGGTTCCACTTTGATTGACGTCTTGGTTGTCATGGTGACGGGTTCATCAGATGTGAGGTCTGCAAAGATCGGCTCCACTCCCTTTTCTCGCGCATGGAGCAGGAGGTAACGCCTGACCAGGCGGGCCAGCACCTCCTGAGAGGAACAAAGAGAGTGTTAAGTAAAAATCAAATAAACCTGTTCCTTGTGATCATTGTGGTCCTGGTCACCTTTGTCGTACGATCGCCGTCCGTATGGTACAAAATTCAGATGTCTTGTTACTAAAAAAGGGCTGTCTAAGATCTTTTTCAGTGGTTGATTCGGTCGACAGCCTACTGGAAAATCGTACGACTGGAAAATCGTACGACGTCCTACGACAAATGCGCCGTAGGTGAGTAAGATTTACACATGCCAATTATACTATGCTCATAAAAGATTGCCATGAAGATCTATTGCCATGTATCAATGCTCTGATATTAAATAGCATACAATAGATTGTACCTTGTATCGACGATCGTTCTCTGCCTTTGCTTGCTCCTGTAATGATTAAGAAATAAGTAACGTTATAGATGTGAATAATACATTCCAGGTATAAGGTATACATGTAGCAGTAAATTTGAATATGCTTTCAATAGAGACAATAACACGCTTTGTGCAGCAACTCCTGATGCATTAAGCTCTTTTGGTCAAATCTATTTCCCAACATAGTATGTCCAGCAGAGAAGATACAAAAACAGGAATTTCAGCTGCAGTGCTAAGAAATGTTGCAAGGGGACCTACACAACGACATCCATCTTTAGGATTGCAATACCTACATACCTACATGCCAAATATTATCACAATCCAAGAGCGGCAACTACCCTTGCATAGAAACAGACACACAGCAACTGAAGACATAACCTCCACTTATAACCGAGGTGACAAAGGATAGAATCACAAATATCAGTCCTTTGATACAAATACAGAATACACCACGAAAACATCCATATAATGGAAACTCATACCTTGCAGAGCTGGTCAGATTTATACCGGTTCTTCAGGCAGAACCTTGTGATCACGTTGTTGTAGATGAACTTGGGATTGGGGATGAGGTTAAAGGGCACGGGTAGAGTCGTGTCGTCACGGATGTACCGCAGCATCAACTTCGTCACTTCGAACCGCCACTCAGTCGTCTCGTTGTCCTGAAATCAAATTTAGAAAATGCCCTTTAGTATAATGTGAACTCTCGTACATACCACGAACATCATCATGTAAACAAACGTTGTTATCGATACCTTTTTCAGAATTCTTGAACGTCTGTACGCATATCTGTAGTGTGCATACATATCGGGATTACTGATACTGCATCAAATCGATGAATTACATAGCCCCAGACTAGTATAAGACACAACAAAAGTACAGCGACTTTCGTAAGGTCTACTACATCTATACATTCAAACAGTCAAGTGGCTACAAATGAATTAACCTACACATCTATGTATATCAATATGTATGAGTGAATTAACATGTTGAGTCAAACGTATCATTTACACAATTGGTTCTGAGGTCTAGAAATTCTTTGATGTATTGACCATACAAGGGAACTGAGCCTTACCGCGATTTGTTGGTAGGAGTTACTCATCATGGCGATGAGCATGTTGAGTAGCACGACCACGGCTACCACCAGGTACAACCCGTACAGAGCGAGTCCGATGTACATCGTCAGGGTGTGCTCCTGTAGGTCTCTAGCACTGTTGGCCTTGGGATTGATGGATAGGTCCAGGGTCTTTTTGTTCCCAAGACCAAACAGGGACCAGAACAGCTCTTCAAATGCACCTTGAAACCTGTAGAATAGGGATAAGGATTTAATCTTGGATACAACTTTGGATTTGTTAAGCTATCAACAATCTTTATCAAAACTGATCATTGATCATTTGCATAGTATAAAAAATCTACAGATGTATCGATTGAAACTTACCACCCAATGACAGCATTTGAATTCACCATGGTGTTTTCACTGAGAAAGAGGAACTACTCCTTGATATACTGTTGTGGACAAAGATCTAAATTCAAAGACGGGCGCCGGTACAGACTTTCAATCACCTTTGACCCGGCGGTCACGTGTACTGAGCCCCCGGGCCTTCAGTTATCCATAAGAAGACTAGATAAGAGGAGTGGTCAAAAATTCGTGTTGGAGCAAAGTGGTGAAACCCTTCCCCACAAAGTAAAGATTTGTTGTCAATACAAATAGGTAAATGATAAAAACGTGGAATTCCATCACAATGAAGCTAGATGCTTACTCGCTAAATGCGTTCTTTGTATCACAGTCGGTATTTGCTAGCGGCGAGGTAAAGTTTGTAGACGATATGGAACACATTGAGGTGATCTGTTGGCCGTAGAAGCTGTACAGTTCGTTCAGCCCTGCGGAGAACGCGATGACGATGACGAAGAAGATGATCAAGAACTTGATGATCTCCTTGACCATGCGGCTCATGGACAGGGCCAGCGGGCCGAGGATCCTGTCCAGGATGAAGAGGGGGAGGAGCCGTAAGATGACCAGGACGCCGCCGATAGACGACAGAGCTTCGGCGATGAGAGTGGTGTCGTAAGCGTCCCAGCGGAAACGGATGATGTTCTGGGGTCCACCATGCTGTGAAAGTAGTCAAGTCCAGTATCATGAAATGAAGTTGTTATGTGTGATACCTACAGCGTAAGCTTAAAACCAGCCACTTCAAGATATGTGTCATACGAAACTTTCTTGTAGCTCAATAAAAAAATACTTTTCCCGCTTACCATTAACATGCCCAATAACACACCATGGTGTGCAATGACAATATGGTTATCAAAATTTGATTTGGTATATATATATAGATAATTCACCTTTTCACTAACTAATTTAATGACGTTTCAAGACATGATCACACAATTTTCGAATATATGAGGGCCCATCAATCTTTATTGAACCGGGACGGGGCCGACACCGACTTCCAACTACCTCTGACTCGTCGCTCAAATTGTCAAGTGTTTGGAGCAATCGGGTTCTCAGTTATCCTGAAGAAAACTAGAGGACTTGTGGAAACTTTAGTGAGCCTACCCCTTTGAAGTGAAATCCTTCTTAATAATTAGATTTATTCATAAACACTTGACCTAACCTCAATAGAAGACGCGACACGCAGAATGAAAGCTGCCAGGTAGATGATGATGATAAGCCAGGTTGTCACTCCCATGGAATTCAGGGAGGATCGCGGACCCAACTTCACCAGGAACCTTCCCTCTTCTAACAGCATCGCTAAAGAAAACAATATCACCATAAAATCCACTGACACTTTCTTTATATGCACATTTTGCACATACTTTTAGGGGTATAAGGTATTGTGGATAAAGTAAATTTGTAGCATTAGAAGCTGTTCTACACATTTTAATGACACCTTTTCAGGATTTATTTATGGTTATGAGAAGATATGAGAAGACACGATGGACACAAACCCAATGTACATCACCTATCTGTACTACACCAACATATTAATTTAAAAAAAAAACTTGGGGAAAAGATAACGCTGTTGTTTCCTAGCAAGAGATATATTTTGATTTAGCAATATACGCTGATTAAACGTTTCTGCCACTTTTCCATGAAACTGTTTTTGCAAACATGAGATAAATAGTAACAGCTTTGTAATTGAAAATTAAACCTATAAAACTAGATATGAAAAACATGCACTCAGAAACTCATACCTAGAATCCATACAAAAATGAGCCATTCCGGTACTGTTCCATTTGGCGCCAGCTCACCTCCTTCTGGTCCATAGTAGCCAACTTTTCCTGTCCTGCTCAAGAAAGTAAATTTATTTAAGAACAAGGTTTTTGATAAGCTTTAAGAGCTACTTGCTAAGGAAGAGATCTTGAACTTTGACCTCGACCACAATGCATCACGGCTGCGCATGCGAACTTGGAACCGCAAAATGTCTTACAACGTTGTACTTACCTCATCAGGACAAGGATGACGAAGGTCAGGACGGAGAACAGGTACATGGCGAACCTGACGGCCGGCGTGCGGATGAGGCAGCCGGCTCGGGTCGTAGGTGCCAGCAGGTAGATCAAGGCCAAAATGGGGGTCAGCAGCAGCAGCATGATGCCGCGGAGATACATGTACCAGGGTAGTCCGGCGGTCGGTTTGAGGTGCGGCCCGTACCAGAACTCTTTCATCAGCCGATGACTCCATCTGTGTGCCACAAACTGCACAACAATGGGATAAACGTTTCACCTATTTTATCACATGTATCATACTTTAGCTATTGATATACACAAGACCTACTGATGCCCACAGAACTTGTACACTCCTGTATCACTGTACTAGATCTTTGATACTTGGTTCCAATTAACTTATCAGTACAATTGTTTGATACTAGTATACCTTCTTCTGTCCGTGATCTACAGCCATGTCCAGTCTTGACAGCTGCATTCGGCAGTTTTCACCGTGTATCAATGGTGAGACGTCGTCTCCGCAGTTCAAAATGGCCGCCGCCTCGTCTCGGTTCCGAACTTGGTCGAGTAGATCGACGCTCAAACTTCGGCATCCTTCGGCCATCTCCGCATAGTCTTCTTCCACTTCGGGTGTGTTCGCCCGAAGATCGTCTAACATCGTGCTGAGTACGAAGGCCCGACGGAGAGGGTCGTCGTTGGTCAGGAGGATGTAGTTGGGGCTGGCCAGGCCGCGGTACAGGTTTAGACTGACGTCGTTAGAGATGTGGTCACTACTGAGGACGCCGGGGTCAGGGATGGACCGTCCCTTGTCCACCAGGACCTTGATGAGAGGAAGGCTGTTCTTGTGACTGGCGAGAACGATCGGCGTCACCTCAGACGGGAAGGTGACGGACGAAGTCTTGTCCTATGAAGATGAAAAATACCTTTGAATTTTGCAGTTGGCCAAACCTCCAGCTATTGAGATATCTCCATATGATAGCATGAAGTCCCCAACAAGCTACCTTAAATTATATTTGTCATCTGCAAAAACAAAATACATGCATACTACTTTGTCTATAGACCAAAAAATCAGACGCGTCGTGCTCACCCCTTTGGTGGAATATTTCAGGAGTGTCTGAACCCCAGCCATGTCTTCCTTGTCTACAGCGCACATCAGCGCCTCCCCCGGCATGGCGCCGTACTGCAGCAACACTTCAGCCACTTCGATGTGTCCTGTGTACGGTAACATGATCAACGTCGACCGGTTCATGAACGCTTCCCTCGCTACACCTCAAATAGCCACACACATAAACATACACACACACACACACACACACACACGCGCGCGCGCGCGCGCGTACACACACACACGCACGCACACACACACACACATACATACATACACACAAACACCCTCCCCCCCCACATATATATATATACACACAAACACACCGTGACGCGCACACACACACACACACACACACACACACACACACACACACACACACACCTGAATCGACAGCTAATTCAACCGCAGATCTTCCAAGCGCATCCCTGCAGTTCACGTCAACGTCTCTACTCAGCAGGCCGTTGACCGTGTCTACGTCTCCCGAAGCGGCGGCCCAGAGAAGCTGCTTCTCCGCCAAAGTCAGGCCCCTCTCCACCCTGGGCTCCTCCCTCGTGCCTTCATGGGCGGTGATGCCGTTCTCCATTTCTGTAAAGAGCAATGATAAGAAGCTGTTTTTTCATGATATATGATAAATAGCTGAAATTCAAAAGTTGATCTCAGAGACAATTTTGTATTAAATTTTGCAACGACCATCCTGAAAGCTTGAACAATGTAAACGATAATCTAAATCAAATTGATTTATTCAACACAAATGTGAATAGAAAAGAAAGTATGGAAATGATACCAAGACAGTCACTTTTTTTCTTCTTGCTCTGTAACATAATGATACCATAACGTCGGACAGGATAAACAGAACAAACGTTATGAATCACCTTAATTCATACTGGCCTCTATGGTCTTCCAGCAACGCATCCCTTTCTTAACATACAGTTACTTCTTCATAGCTCTTAAATTGATATTTTAAATTAGTTATAGAAGTGGAGTTGATCCATCTGGCGACAGACTTTACAAACATAGTTGTCAGTGTAAACAGAACAGCGATCTGTCTAAAACCCTTTTTAACAACGAAGATGCATCACTGTAGTGTTTACATGACAAGGCCGTTTAGAACATTTCAGAATCAATGTTGTAAACGCTTCAGTGGGCATTGAAAGTTAAGACAGTGTGCGGGACTTCGTGATATCACCATAACGACATGTTTGTATAGCTATATTGTAGTGTTCCGTCTGGATTTTAAATCTCGATGTAGAGGTAGCTTTAAATTGACATAGAAACTGATACTACACTTCAAGTATGTGCATGTTCATATTCAACAAAAGATAGAAACAAATTTTGATTTCGGAGCATTTATTAATAAAGAACAAAGACAAATAACAACAGATGCGGCGAAGATCAAGAATACAATCAGTGACAATTTCCTCAAGGAGGGGTGAAAGATGTTTTTGTTGACACTTTTTTTCCGCCTGGGGTCCTGAGATCACACAGCGTCTTAATGGACACTAAACCTGATGAAAAGTTAGTGCTTAAGAGAGACTATCAGACACGAGAATTGAACGTAAAATGCACAATTGTTAACATCTACGTTTTCCCTGCCATCTGAAACCACCAGATTTAACGAATTTGTAGAGAGCTAATCTAGCTGTTGTTGATGACGAAAATTTGTTATTCAGGTCATCAGGATGTGTAAAACTAATGGTCAAACTGGTTTTCTTTGTCCAAGGCTTGCGAGGGGCAAAAGGTTACAATGGAAGAAAGAGATGCAGATTAAAGGCCTTAGGACAAGTGAATGGCCTATATGGATTTGTTATGACTAATGTCGCCACTAGTTTCCAGGCTGGATTACTGTTTTGAGATCAAATGGTGAAGCTATGGGAGCCCAACTCAAACGCCGTATTCACAATGATTCAACGTCAATCGTACAGTAAGTAGAATTTTGGTACCGTACATCGGTTGAATGTTTTGAAGTGTGTTGAAAGTTCTTGCCCGAAAACTGATGGCAAGTAAAAAGGGCCTTCCGCCTTTGTCTTCCCAACAGCTACCCAGATACCAAATACCATTACAATCCATCCAGACGTTCTAGAGTTATGCTTGCGGAGACACAAAGACACACACACACACACACACACACACACACACACACACACACACACACACACACACACATACACACACACACACACACACATACATACACACAAAACTATATGTCCATGTTTCATGGAGATAATGAGGGCAATGACATATGACCGATTTCAAATGCTAATTCTAGATCTAAACCTATTGATATCAATGATTAAAAAAGGACGCGTTGTTGCAGGCATAGGATGAGAAGGACGTCTAGAACGTGAACCACTTGACCACACAGATTACCACTCAACGTTAAGAAGCCACTCACCTCAAGGTATCCGAGGCAGACTACTGTACAGCAATGGGACTGTCAGCTTTTAATGCGTCTGGTAAGCCTGAAGGGTAATCGTCTGATCTTCTGGGACATTCCATTATGAAGGGGGCCCAAGCTTTCCCTTCTTTCATCGCACCTTAATGTTATGTATTTCAATTGCATATCAATAAATTCCTGCGACACAAAGACCACCATTGATTGATTGATTGATTGATTGATTGATTGATTGATTGATTGATTGATTGATTGATTGATTGAATGATTCGTTCATTCATTCGCTTATTCACTCACTCACCCACTCACTCACTCACTCACTCACTCACTCACTCACCCACTCACTCACTCACTCACTCACTCACTCACTCACTCACTCACTCACCCACTCACTCACTCACTCACTCACTCACTCCATTCATAAACAACAAAATCACCCTGGAATTTCGACAAATATACTGCATATAACAGTGAATCCAAGGAACGACCAAATCCATTGCCTTTATTTCGTCATAATCAAAACGAAGTCAAGCTAAGACATGATTGTGAACGAATCAGACTAAGCATACCTACCCGAATGCTGTATGACTGTGCCTTGGTGATCCGGTATTGGATCCAATCAACAAACCAACATATCCGGCCATTCAAGATACCGGCGAGAACAACAATCATAACAACTAACTATTAGACCAAGAGAACAAAGTTGGATTTCCTGAACCATAAAAAATGCAACACTTACAACTCAAGAGAGCATAGCGCAGCTATGTAATCATAATCAGTGGCATTTGGAATATTCACAGAAAGAGAAGAGTTGGGCAGAATCAAACAAAACCTCACGATTAAAGCGGCAGTAATTATATTTATTAGGGTGACATTTTAAAACACACAGGGGAACGCTACAAGACTTAATTTGCTGGTCACTATCAAGCTCCCTTGCGACAAGAACTCAGACAAGCGTTATAATCCAGGCGAACCAAAATTACAAGACAATGTAAACACATGTCTTAAAGGACACAAGAACACGCATTCCTTAAAGTACGTATACATTTCTACCTTTTAAAATCGTCTGTCTTCACTTTCTGGTGCGAGACTTATTGCAAAAGCAAGATTTGAAGCACACGGATTGGCTTATTATGAGACTGAAAGATACCAGCTTGTATGACCACCAAAACAAAGGAGTTTGTAACCAAGGAATTATGGTCGTTATTTGGGCATCTTGGGTGTCGTCTTACTAACAGATACAGTGTTAATACGCCCGAAACTTCCTGTTATCCATGGCTACCTTTGTAAAACAACGATCATAAACAAAGAAAGCTACCCAAAAAGGTACTTACCCCACGTTGTCTAAACACAGCTCATCTTAAGGTGAAGACAATCAGGTAAGTACTACTTAAGGCTATCCGCAGACAACAAGTCTTGTCTACATAGGCCACTTATATATATTTGCCATGGGTCAATGCACTATGACTAAAGGATGAATTATAATGGTCATATCTCAAACTATGTCCGATTTCCAATATCCAAAATTCCTAACGTACGATTTGCCGCACATGTATATTGTTCATAAAACATTTTTGTTAATACGTGCTCACCGAAAACACCCATTGACTTGCCCAGCCCACATTCTGCATATAAAATAGAATAGCAATAAATGACAACATAGACGTATCATTGAGAAGTCGTTGGTTTGATAGTTATTTGAGTTCTACCGAAGAGTGTGCTATTATTGCCCAGAGTCTTTATTTCCTGCTTGACAGCTTGCGGACGATTGATTGGGAGGTTTTGTGGTCTGACAGTGTCCAGATGTGGCGACGTGTTAGGAGAATGAACAATAAATTAAGGGGCCTAAATTCCAAGGGTGCCAAGTCGGGACGATATACCCTGTAAGAGCCTCATCTGCAGTACCGCTCCCGGCCGCCTCCAGAAAAGTGGTTAAAACGACCGTCAATTGCTAAAGTTCAGTCCAATAGGAATGAGGAAATCGCGAAAGGCTCGTAAAGGGGTTTGGATTTTCAAAGTTTATTTGACCCTGAATAAAAACATGTGACCATTCAAAATCAATGATGACAATATTTCGGATATTGCAGGAACAGAACAATGTGATGTTAGATTATAGTATGTTTCGTTCGATTTTCAATATTTAAATGGTTGTCAGAAAATGCTGTAAGGTGTGTGGATCACGGTGCATTATTACCCTGGACGCCAGAGGGGGTCGTTTGATGGGCTGAATTTTCGGCGGGGTCAAAATATCAGAGGTCTTATTCTTTGGTAAATCCATTCTATAACTATATTGAAAAAAAGGAAGAACAATCTACAGTACCTTTTACAAAGAACTACTAGACCTGATTCGTTGTAGTTTGGACAATAGTCATACTGTATATAGAGAGAAGCTGTGGTGCCCGTCGTGTGTCCGTTTCAAACGACGCAACTTCAGTCGTATCGGATGGGTAACCTTTTAGTTATAGTACACAATACATGTAGCATTGGTCTTCTAAATGAGTTAAGTGTTGCCAGTTTCTTTAGATTTCCGTCTGCATTAACACCGCCCCACATGGAAAGACTGTCACATCGTTCAGCAGAAGAGAGTCCATGAGAGACGAATTTCGGGGTCGTGGCGAAGCTATGGCACTCTGTTACCTGCCAGATTTATAAAAGATATCCCCTTCCATCACCATTGTCTGATTGACACCAACAACGACCGTCCTTGACTTCTGCCTCCTAGCGGAATACCTCAAGACTGCAGCGTCTCAAATTACGTGGCGTGAGTGGCGTGAGGAACGGACGTTTGCGCTCAGCTGACGACGCCCGTCTAAAAGTAGGACACCCGCATGCTCCCGAACAGCTGATTCTCATGCCCTCTTTTTGGCTCCGAAATTTGATAGCAATCCAATTTGCATTTCCAAGTAAACCTGTCAACAGAGAAGAACCCTCTAAATTTTCGTTTCATTCTATCGAACTTGCATCTTCAAACATAAAAAGTAGTCTATAGCATAATGAACCAGTCGCTACCATAGCTCTCATAATAAAGCTTCCGAATGCTAAAATCAACATGACATGCCATACGCGTTTGATTCTTGTCAGTAATCGTTTTGGTCTTACGTGAATTTGAACGTGGAAAAACAAATTTGAGAGAAATTTAAGAGATATTTTTGGCAAACTATTACTATAGTTAGGAGGGATATCTCATAGCTTCATGTGTCAAATAGCATTAACCAAAAGGCAAATATTTTTGCTTGGGATCAATTTACTACCGGCATTATGCAACGTTTCTTTATCATCATATTCAATTAAACCCTTTAGACGTAGAATACAAATAATATAATACAACATTTTTCTTTCAGACATTATCACATCCTGCTTTATTCCTGGCACTACATGCAAGTCAGCCCTTATTCAAGCTAAGCTAAGCTAAGCTAAGCAAAGCCATTTAAATCCTCGTCAGACCCAGTCTGTATGTCAAAGGTCATGCAGCGACTCGGTCGGTTGAAGACAGGTTAGTCTATGCAAATTACACACATCCGTCCTTAGGGGTTGCGACTCGCTCTGGACGACTACACCTCTGTGCAGGGACTGTCTGGAAATATTATTATCTCCCAGGTGAGCCATGATATTACTGTGGTATTCATGTGTGTAGTTATTATTCAAATCGTGGGGGTAGTGCGGCTATGTTTGGAACTGCATAACATTTGTAATACCGGCATATGTTTCCGTATGTATGTGGACAGAGGCTATATATCCTTACCTAGGGCAAAACTTGTCTGCTGTCTGCTTCACAAGTATAAACAGGCGACGTTCTTGATCACTTATGGGGTCATGGACTTGGTTTTTGCTGAGTACACTTGTTAGAAGCTTTTATTAGTAAGAAAGTGGGACGGCATTGCGTCATATGGTAGCATGTTTCGTACTGCTGGTTGTGAAGCAGCCATGTGTGTATAACAGATTAGAAATAGCTCAGGCCGGTCCGACGGTATGATCACAGGGCGGGCCCAGGGGTCGCGCTGAAGTCTTTTGGATTTGTGCAAACATAAACAGCCTCAAGCCCTGTCTGGTGCCCGCACTACACAAGGGACGAGCATGGAGTATAAGATAATACGAAGATTTTAAAGGCCCGGGTGACTTTAGGCGTACTTCTGAACTTGTACGGCTGTCGTCAAAAAACAGATAGTTGTACAATAACCTAGCGCACAACTAGGTAACCTATCGTGCGATAACGATAAATATATTGGACCCTCTCTCCGTAGCCGATGCGCGACTCCCTTACCATACTATTCACTCTAGTTGAATTTCTACTAATTTTTCAGCCATCCGCGGAGCCTGGTAGGGGCTACGATAACCGACGTATACGTAAGCTTCTTTTTTTCCTAACTACAGAAGACGAACTAAACAAATGTGCTAGTCTCAGAATAAGCATCAGTTGCTGGCTATACGGCTTCAAAAAATGTTACATGTCATTTTATAGTTAGATCTATCATTTCCTAGGAATGGTAGCGCGAACTGCTAATTGAACTACTTCTCAGGTGTTGGTTAGAGTGCACAGTAAATATTTACATGGGATTTTGTGTTGACTATTGATATTTGTTTATTGCATCCTCGTGAAAAAGGGATTAACGCTGTCTACGTATTTTATTTGGCGCCTATTTTCAACAGCAAAAATCTTATATTGAAAACATGTACAGGCCAAATCCATTCACACATACAAAAATGTTTTACACCACCGCCAACAGAATGTATGATTTCAAATATCGCACGAATCATCTTGGAATGTTTATAAACAATAGTAATATAATTATCGGGTTATACAATCAGATTATTCAGATATCAACGATAATCTCTGTAAAAGTCAAAAGACTGTGTGGCATTTGATCGCTGACATTGCGGCTTAGATTCTATGTGTTTTGACAGAGTCTCGGTTCTTTGTATTTTGAATAGGTGACCTACAGGGCATGTTTAAGATGGGGCCGGGAAGGTTTGACCTCTCACAAAGGCCGAGGTTGCGCAGCTGTTCGTTTAATCTTTCCACTTCAGAGATGAGCGTTATTGCGTAATCACTCCTTCTGAACTGAGGAGTTTTACAGAAATGGGCGACAAAAGGGCAGAAACATCACAGGCATGTTTGACTAAATTTTGGGTCATTTTTCGGCTTTACTGTGATATCCCTTTCAAAAACTTTGAAAGATCGTCTGATGTTCATGGCAGCTGCTGAGTCACCATTATTTAACATCTACAAATATTTGATGTCCTTGGTAAACACGTGCGCTTCCTTCGCCGGCACATCTTATGCCTAGTTCAAAGTTGTTCCCATATGTTGAACAGATCAAGGACGTTGTAGAAACGCTCTTGAGTAGATTAACCTGTTGTAACGATCTGTTTTGACGTCACTAAATTCCTTAAAATTCATATCACTCCGGCAACTTTTATTGATTGAGGAAGGACAAAATAAAAAGCTCGTGCTCAAACGAATAATTTCAACGTTATGTTCATGTAAAATATTTGATATGAATTGGAAAATTTCTAAGAAACAAGATGATATCATCGTTTGCCAGATATTCTGTGGTGTCCTAAAGGTCAAATAGTTGGCGTAAGTGATAGATGGGATGAGACATCATTGTCTGTATGTCCTCACAGACAATGATGGATGATTTTCATTGTCTAACTACCAACGATATCATGACACTGTAATTAGTCTCTATTCATTGTGACAACCATAAGAGGAAAGACAAGTCGTTCCAGGTATGGCTTGAATGCACAAATTGTCCATATATAACGACCTCGTTTAACGCACAATTAATCAATGCCGAGAACGTCAGTCAAACGTCTAGAGGAGAGAATGAAAACCTGAACATCTGTTTAACTAATTTACTGTGTAAATCAGACACATTATCGTATACTTTTTGGCAAAGTACAACAGGACAAAGAGGTCATGTAGTCTATATGACCTCCTTGAACAGAAGGACCTTCGTTCTACGGCTTGAAACCTGTTCTCAACCTTACTGATATCATTGCCGACATGAACCGGTAATTTAAAAGTATATTGGGAATTCATTTTCATAAAGGTCGTGCATGCGAGGTCCCAACACATTCTATTTGCTTATCATCTCTACAAGATAATGAATATGGATATATTTTGTTTGTAACAGTTACTGAAAAGGAAACAAGATGGCGGCCGATGAGAAGTCCGCCATGACACCTGATGATGACGCAAAGGTCAAACAGAAATTGACCTTGCGGGAGAAGCTGTGTTACGGAGTGGGCATGCTCACAGGTCCGATGATGATTGACGTGTTGGGGATCTACTGTAACGTCTTCTTGGTGGAAGTTGCTCAGGTAAGAGTTTTGTACAAGCAAGATGGATAGTACTGATGTATGATAGCTAACGTTAAGATTTAGGGTCCTTGGGCCTATTCCATAAGCCAACATCCAGTTACTAGCCAATCACGTTGCATATTGACCGTTAACGGTGACGTGATTGGCTGGAAACCTTTCCTCCAACAACAGGAGGGGAAGTATCTGATTGGTTGACGACTGGCTATCACTAATTCTACGCAGTGAAAAGCTGGCTGTTACACCACACAAATAAGAAATAACCTAGTCTTTTTTTTCCCCTCTAGATTCCACCACTCTTTGTATCGGCTATTGTATTCACCAGCAGGTTTTGGGACGTTATCGCCAACCTTATTGTAGCGAAACTCATCGACAAGACCAACACAAGATGGGGGCGAATGATGCCATGGTAAGATTTTATTCCTCGATCTTAATATTGGCCTTTGAATTAGTGTAACTTTATCGGAAAAAAATCGCAACTTTTGCCGATAACAGTCATTAGAACATACCATCTTACAATAGATGGAATATGATTTATCTAATTTATGATATCTTGAAATAAGGTTTAACTCATTATTAGTTCCGTTCTGTAACTACCAGTTATGTATATGAAAATTTGAACACCTTTTAAGCACAAACATGTAGTTTATTGACATGTGGGTGGTTCCTACTCTCATTGGTCGTTGCTCGAAATAACACATACCATATTTGGTCACGCCTTACACAGGGTCCTGGGAGCGGGAATCATTCTCGTTCCCGTGTACTTCCTGTTGTGGTATGTGCCGGATTTTGGGACGAACGGCAAAGTGACGTATTACTTCGTCCTGTACCTGGCCATGGTGCTACTACAAACGGTAAGTCACAAGAGACGTCATTAGCATACTCTCCAAGCAGATGTTGGAAAAAAGTAGTGACGTTTTTCTAGCTCCCTGTTTTTGTTTCAAACGGCATTTCTAAGGTTTTTCGAGCGCAGAGAAACGTCGCGATTTTGCCTTCCTACATTTTCTTGGCGATAACATTTAGTGAAGAAAATACCTACAATGATTCATATAAATGTATTTGCTTGTTTTGGATGTTATAATGATAGTATTTCTAGAACCATTAGTATCATTTTCCAATTTTGTCAGTGTAGGTGCTGAAGTGCAGGAAATGACATCCAGTAATTCCAATACTCGTTTTATCTTGCAATTATGTTTCTAGGACTTGTCATCGACTTTTATCCGTTGTATGCATAATATGTTTGACCCTTGCAACCCCCATTCAGCCTGACCTCAATGAAAAGCGATCAACAGGTCAAATTGAGTTCTCATGTATGAATAAAGACACAGGTATATATATAGATTTATTGAAATAACCAATAAAAAGTGCTAGTACGAGACAGATTAAGATCGAACTTGCGGAAATACTTGTCAATATTTATAATACCTCCTATCATTAATTTTCTCTGTTCGGTAATGGCCATTGCATTTTTCATTCATGGAAGTATTTTGTATATATTTTGTCTGTAGTCACACAACGTTCCATACCGGACTCTGGCCATGTACATGAGCGAAGACCCGAAGGAAAGAGATGCAGCCACGCTTTTCAGTAAGTCTTTCTCTCATTCTCTCTCTCTCCCTTTCTTTTCTTCATCCCCATTTCTTCTTTCCCTCCTTCCACGTGTAACACTCATACCTTCTGTTCATCAGCATGGCATATTTTATACAGCGCCAGCAGTAAGACTAGAAATACTCTAGTTCTATTGATACATATATATATCACATACATTAAATGTGACAAATCATATCCGACAAAACGTTAGATAGTTAGTATTGAATGAAGACCTTCATAACCTGGGTGACGGGCTAAGTACCTCCGATCGTCTTGGACTAGATCTTGTAGCTACAGATATACATCTAAAATGACATATCTAAACATTTGTGATGAAATAATATAAGTGAAGGTACAGATTTGGCTTCTTCTCGCTTTTTGTGCATTTAAATATGATTGAATAGAGAGAATTTTTATTGAAGGTTTCTCAAAACCAAAAAGAAAGTGAACGAAGTGGGAAACGTAGCTTGTTGTACGTGTCTTTGAAACAAACATCTCTTTTCACTGTATAAGCTACACTCTAAATTGACTCAAATTGAGATGGCATTTCTGTATTTTACAGGATCACTGTTTGAGATGGTTGCTATAGTAGCGGGCGTGGCCATTCATGGCCAGATAGTAGCAGCGTTCGACCCCAGGCTGGAGCAGTGTAAAAACATCACTAACGGCAACAGTACTATCACCGTACACTCGCTCGAGAAGGCGGTAAGTTAAATGTTATACGTAGTGAGTTAATGACAAGTTAATATTAAACGATACTTCGTAAATGACACGTTAGAAAAGGAAAAATACGTTTCGGGTAATATACTAATAGTTGACTTTAACTATTCTTACAAGAATGTTAGGTCGATTTTCGTTCAATGGTTTGGGTAATGCAAGTGTTCATGGTATCACTTTTAGTACAGTGCACGAAGGGACGACATTGGAAATCCTTTGTTGAGACCTTTACCGCAGCCCACTGGCACGCTGGGATCGGAGTTGCGGTGGGAACTATTGGTCGCGTTGGGGTCAAACAAAATCTTCACCATGACAACATAGACCGAACCACACACATGTACAGTGCGCATACATGGCCCATACATGAACGAGTTGTCATGGAATGTCGTTTGCTCCCTTGCTACCCATAGTGCCCCGCGTTTGGCAGTGGGGCCCGCGAAAACGTCTATACTATAGTCTGCCTGTCTTGGAGCAGATTGGAGTGTCTATATGAATTATCTCAGTAGAGATGCTTCTCCTGTTGAGACCACCTTTGTTGTTTCTGCTGTAGGAGACGGGCTATTTGGTGGCGGCAGGCTCACTCTGCGGTGTTGCAGTACTTGCCACGGCCGCTGTGGTGTTTGGCGTCAGGGAGAGAAAGGGTATGTACAACTGTCCAACGACTTGCAAAACCGTCAATCAGTAGTAACTTTGTTTAAATAATTGCAATGAAAATAGCTGAATATTTCCTCCAAAAGATTAAAAAACTATCAACTCATAAAGTTCTGAAAATTGATAACCATATCTATATACTAGTATATATATTGGTGTGATATTCTATTCTAAGAAACTACCAAAGTTTACAATGGAAGAGAATAAAATAAATAATTGCACATTTGTATCATGCGAGGGAAAAAAAAATCTTGTGAATACCTTCATTAGGTTCAATGTTAGAAATGGTTCTTAATACTTAATCTGATAGACCTAGCCAACGTTATTCTGGCAATATTTCTTAGGGTTTGAATGAACTCTACCACTATCTAGAATCAAATCTACCTACAACGTTTACAATACTATAACATGTGTATATGATTGTTTAGACATAGTTCAAGAGCACACGGACGCCCCTAGCGAGCCGTTCCTGAAGAGCATGAAGGAAGCGATAACATTCCGGCCTAACGTGGACTGCCTGGTGGTGTCCTTCTGCTTTGAAATGGCCATGCTGGTGAGTACTGTATACAATACTGTGCTATATATATGAGCAAAATACTGAGAAATACTGTACAGTTGTGTAAGTTTGTGAGACTTAACTTCGCTGTAGGAGTGGGAAGAAGCTGTTGGTAGTGTTTTGAGTTCACGGTTGAGTAGTAACCGTAATAATGCAATTGAAGACAGAGTACATGTTGTCACTGTGATGAAGTCACCGCAAAAAAACACGAATATAAAACCACCGCGAATATTTGAGTGGTCCTATAACGCTTCGCTCACTCGGTGGTTTATTCGATGGTTATAAGTCACCGGCCTGACATTATTTCACCGTTAAACACTCTGGCAGAAGCGGGTTATCAACGTTTAACTACCAGTACCTGACTGTAGCCATTCACGATATTATTCCTACATTTCGACTTTAATTATTGATGTATTATTTCATCTTTGATATTTGACCTTGACGAAAGTTTTTTCACATATTTTTCAGACTCTAGAAGGGACCTCGGCCTTATTCGTGCAATATTCGCTGGATTTGGTGGACCATGTGCAGAACGTGCTACTAGTCTTTGTGGTAAGAAAGGTCCATCTAAAAATGAAGTATTCCGAAGTCTTTGCTCAATATCAAGACATGGGATTAGAAAAAAAACCTAGCCTGATTGAATCGCACTATAGTGGCCGGCCCAACATAGGGCCCCTGCGTAGAGGGGCCATTAAAGCACCGGGCAGCGGAGTTTGCGTTACATAGACTTCGAAAAACCTGTCAAAGTGGCAAAAATGAACATAATAGCTACATTTACTGTACATATACTATGACTTATCTGCTTATCTTGTCAACATCTTATTCTTGTTTTTTTTCTTCAGATTTCCGTCGTTTTCTTCATGCCTGTTATAGACATATTGGTGGAGAAATTCGGAAAGAGAAAAACATTTATGGGTTCTTCTTTGGTAAGTCTGACTTTATCTATTTATCTATTGGTTCGACATGAACACGTTGATATATGCTTATGAACAACCAGGGTTGCCCAACTAGTTTCGTGTAATGTTTTTCCATTTCGTCGCGCCATTTTGTGAACGCCTCATACTGTGATGACAGTAAGTATTAATATACATGTGATCTACATATTTTCAGGCATCTATCCCTCTGTACATCGCGTGCCAGTTTCTCCCTGCCCGGAGTGTAGCAGCGACCTACCCCGTGGTGATACTGTTGGGCTTCATCGGCGCCTCCCCTGTTTTCATCCCGTGGTACGTCTTCTCTCTGCAAGTTCATTGTGATTGGTGGCAGCTCGCAAACTTCCCATTTATGTAAATGAGGTCTTATATGTGCAAATATATGCAAAGCTGTGTCCTTGGCTTGTCTGCCTGTGTGCCCGTCTGTGTGTGTGTGTGTGTGTGTGTGTTTCTATGGTTCCCAAATATACATAATGCAGTGTTGCCATACACCCCAAGTACTGTTGGTATATTTCTGCGGGTCCGGAAGAGTAGTATGAATAAAGGGTTGAAGTCTGCCATCTCCTCTTGTCTAACTGATTTCTCCGTCCCAGGACGATGGTGACTGACGTGGTTGATGACTACCGAGTGAAGACGGGGAAACAGCTGGACACCATCTTCTTCAGTCTGAGCCTGTTCGCCTTCAGATTAGCCGCTGCACTCGCACTGGGACTCACGGCAATCGCCTTAAAGTAAGACTGGGGTCTTCCAGTTTCACGACTGATAAAAGATAAAGGTCCCATAGCCGTGTAGAGGCTCGTGTCTCGGGCATGGTGTTTGAAGGTAGAGCTTGTCAATCTAACTCCCCCAAATACATCTCCGTTCAGGCACCCATCTACACCTGGATGGAGTCAGGAAAGTCATGTTCAGTGCCTTTCCCTGGGGCAAAACGTCTGGTCGAAAATTCTTGGAATCAAACCCATGATATCACTGACGAGACACACGGGAGCCTCCAACTTTACACTGTAAATGGATGGAACACTATCACGGTGTAGTTAGCAATCTTCTGTTGAAACTGCCAGAATGTTGGGAGTTCTGATCCTTATATGAATAAATGCAGATGTTTAGTGCGTTTTTTTGCCACAATGTGCTATGTACAGGTCAAAACCAAACATATTCAAAGCTAATAGTTTGTACACTTGCTGATATTAAACGAATTCAACTTCTCCTCGCTTTTACTTATAGAGACTATAAGCGCGAAAGAATTGTTTAAAACCTTTATTCCAACGTTTCTTTGCAGAATCGGCGGCTACATAACGGGCTACTGTGTTCAGCCGGCCGAAGTGGGCTTCACACTGAGATTGCTCATGTCCGTCGTACCTACTGGCCTCACGCTGATTGGTCTGGTCTTCCTCTGGCGTTATCCAATCACAACAGAGAGGCAACAAAGAAACAAGGCAGCCCTGGAGGAGATGTGAGTGTAGCTGATATACTAGTATTGTACACACACAGCACATAGAGCTAGATACATTGTACAATTTATACATATGGAAATCAACTCAGTCGCCCGTAAGTAAAGATCTGAATAAGAAACTGAGATATTTCAGTCTGAAGAAGAGATGTGCATATACATTTGTGCCAAATTTCAACTAATTTCATATAAAAACGAACCTGTTATGATACTAACCTCCCCTCGTAAATGTACATATTTTTTCTCCATCAAAACAATTTTTGGTATTTCTGCAAAATTGTGCACACATTGACTTATGCATTTTATGTATTAAAGTCATATATCATTATCTTAGCGGTTTCAATATTCTTCTAGGATTAAAGGACTTGTTTTCAATATTTTCTACTACCCATTGTATGCACTTAGCTAACGACAGCATGTGTGTTTTACCTCTCTGCAGGAAAAAAGCCCAAAATAAGGAAGAGTTTAAAAACGGCAACCTTCTTCCAAACGACGAGAAACAGCAGAGACAACGTCTTCTTCAGGTCAACAGCATTATAGACGATATTGACGAGTCTGCGCGAGAGACGGATTATGACGCAGACTTCGCTCTGTCTTCGGACCTCGACCTGTCTCAGATGGAAGACTCGGCGAGAGACACGGACGACTACGAGACAGACTTCGGCTTAGCTTCTGACGCAGATCTTACCCTCCTTAAAGATTGTAAAGAAACAACGTTGTGATGTAAAGGAAACTGGACATGTCAGTTTTTTATAATGTAAAGAGATCATTCCCATTTTTGTAATGCTTAATTTTTATCAGGTGCTACTAATGTTTTGCGTGGGAAGTAAGTAATCGATTTGTGTTACGATTAAAGTTTGGACCCAGAGAATTGGATTCTATGAAAAGTAACATTGCTTGCCATTGTATATGAGTAATTTTGTTTTTTTGTACAGATATGTCCCTTTTTATAGAAATTTATATGTCAAGAATCAAATATACGGTCTAACCGTTTTAAAGCAATTCAGACCACCACGACGATTTCTTTTATGGGCCCCAAAAGCAACGGAAATGCATGGAAACATTTAGTCAGAGCTGAGGGCAAGAGTGCACCCTTGCGAGTATTGAATTAGTGGGGAAGTGTGTGCCAGCGCACGTAGCACCGCCACCTTACGACCCCGTGGATTTAATTTCCAGCAGCTTGAGCAAGAGGTCTCAAAATGTTTTATCATGTGGATCCTTTAGAGGGAAGGTCAGTCATCAAATCCTCTATATGACACGCCGTTGAGGCCTTTTCGATGACTCATGAAGCAACATACAAATCAAAGCGGGACACAATGATGCGTTAACGTACCAAAGAGGCAAGTAAATAAGTGATGACCGTTATGTTTGACAGTTTGTTGGGTGAACAATTGCGAATCATTTGTGAGCAAATTTGGTCTGATTGTACAAAGACGAAGTCTCAGCTTTTGACCTGTCCATGCAAGGTTTATTCCATGCAAGGCTCATTCTACTGTAGCTTTTTAGTCAGCACTCTCAGTAAACCTAAAAGAGTTTCTTCTAATCAGGTAGAACAACTACGAAGAAGGAGCCTTGGGGAAAATGTTAATTCCATCGATTGCCACACATTCTGTGCTTTGCCGGTCGTCTAAAATGTACCCATTAATAGCACAGGCACTCAAGCACTCGCGTCGTACAAACGATTATGATACAATTGGGTGTTGAAAACACTTGTTACATTTTCTGACTGACCTCAGCTCCGAAGAACTGCAAAGTCATGACCATATGGCCATACTAATATATCAATGTAGTAGTTAAAGATTGATTTCATCCAATTAACGGTAACCATAGGAGGGCATGTGGAATATGAAACGGAATCCCAATTTTGAAAATGCAATTTGGTCTTCTCTTTGCGTAGAAATAGTATCATCGTCATTCTTCTTTCGTTTACAAAACAATCATTTTGTAAAGTTAGAAGTAATATAAAGAGGAAAAAGCACTTTGGTTACCATTTGTAAATCAACTTATTTTCAAGCTTAAAACAGCTGACAGATTACATGTTCAGTAGCAAAACAGGCGGCCCTTACGGCTTATACCATAAAAGCCGTTAGATGTTAGTCATGCATGGCCGGCGACTTGCGTACCATTGCGACATTTTGACCATGAAACAACGTCATTACACACATAAGAATACAACAGTGCAACGAAACGGAACCGTCCGATTTGAAACTTAACTCTTTTTATGCAATTAACTGCTCTACAATTCTGAGAAACAGGCAAAGGTCTTTCTCGAAGGTCACGATACACAGTGTGATATTGATCTTGTTTAATGAGTATCACATCTCACCTAGCCTCTCGCCCCACCTTGTAGCCCAGGGGTTGAATCTTTCAGAGGTCGAGCTAAAGGTCCGTCAGAAAAACGTCCATTAATGTGTTATAGCCTACGGATCGGATTTATGCAAAGGGTCATTTCTCAAGTACGTTCGGCATCTTTGTCTTTTTCCACTGATCAATCACATACAAACAATGGAAAGGGCTAAAGGAAGAAATGGTAGAGCTAACTTACAGAGAGAGACACACAACTCTTGACAAATGATTGCAACGTGATTTCTTGAAGAGCACATTTCGTGGCATGCACAGATGAAAAACAAAACAAAGAAAACGTTTGGCCGGAAATACGTGATTGCTAGCGTGCTGAACAATGTTAGACCTAAAATATTCTAGTAGCAGTTACAGCTTTAATGGCTTTCACTACAAATAATCTTGCACAGGCTCATCATACTCATTGTACGGTACATACATGTAGCATGTAGGTTTTATCTTCCATATATTTTGCTTCATATTTCCACACCAATACAACATTTCCTCTCTTTAAGCGTCCCAGTCGAGATTGTTGAAGCCTCTAAGAGCTATTTCCTCATCCGGATGTTCGGCAGAAAATCTAGGCTTGCCATCGATATCTATACCAGAGCTACGTCGGAGATCATTAACGTTTTCTTTCATTTTCTTCCAAAAGACGGCCAGATACTTCTGTCGCATCTCCTTGTTGGTCACGAGATACAGCAAACAGTTGAGCGTGCTACTGGAGTGAGCCAAGACGAAGGATGTACAGTGGACAGCCTGCGACCATTGGTCCTGGTAGTCGGCGATCACCACGACGCCGTACTGCAACCA
Organism: Branchiostoma lanceolatum; assembly: GCA_035149815.1. Taxonomy (NCBI): domain Eukaryota; kingdom Metazoa; phylum Chordata; class Leptocardii; order Amphioxiformes; family Branchiostomatidae; genus Branchiostoma; species Branchiostoma lanceolatum. Next base: position 26,114,415 of record CM068866.1, on the reverse strand, counting down.
CCCGAGCACGAACGAAGTACACACGATCCCCAGCGTCTTCATCACTCGGACGTCGTCGGCTTGTATCATCGTCTTCGGCAGGTGCTCGGCAAGCGCTCGCTTAGTTGCCCGGATGTGGCGCACGAGGAGACCGTTGCAGACGACAACCGTGATGGCGGGGAAAATATGGCCGCCAAGGACGAACAGCAAGGTGAAGCGATAGTGGGCGGCGCGGTCGTACATACAGTTCATCGTCTTGTAGTCGTAACCATGGCTACCCCAGCCTAGCCACATCGGTACATTGTACAGGATGCCGATGATCCAAAACGAGGCTAAGATGGCGGCCGACCACTTCTTGGTAAAGATGGCGTCATGCAATGTTCTTTTGGCGATGAAGAGGTAGCGGTTGAGACTGATGGCCGCTGCGGTGGCGAGGGAAACAACACAACCGATCACACAGATGCTGCCGATCACCTCACAGATGAGTGGATGAGTAATGAGGACCTGTTAAACCAGGACATATCTTCAGTTTCTCTATATTTCAAGATTAAAACTTTTAGTGGAGCATTCTCCCAACTAAATTGAACCTCAACTAAACCAAACTAGGTTCAAACTAAACAACCCCGCACCAAATCAAACTTAAAGTTAACTAATTTTCTTCTACCAAAATCACAGATAGATGTGTACAACCCGTCTTTCTAAGTACATATATGTTACCCGAACCTAAAACCTTTGCGTGAGAAAAGCTCTGTGGCAACTTCTTGATTTATCTACGAAATAGACGTGTGCATAAACATGTTTTCTTTCTAATTGTCAACGTTAACATGCATATTAGGGGTGCCTAAGTATATTTAACAATGCCATGAATGCACCTTTGATGGCATTCAAATGTACTTAGTAAGATTGTTAAGTAAACCCGTAAACTTGCAACGTACACGAGTAAAATTGCACTGTATTTGGTGAAATGATGAAATCCCACTGAGTTGGTTGAACTAGCTGGGGTGCACTCTGAACGATGAGCACTATATACATTAGGTAGCGTACTGTGATAAATATGACCCTGTATATATATATATATACACACCTCTGGTGCCACGACTCCCACAATCTGACACGTGTTCATCACAGAGGCTATCAACACGTCAGCAGCAGCCAAGTTGATGATGAACGCGTCGACGCTCCGTTTCCGTTTCCGGTTGGCCAGGGTGATGTGGATGGTGAGGGTGTTCCCGACAGCCCCCACGAAAGCCAGCACACCCAAGATGGCGACTAGAGTGAACTTGGCTGGGGAGGTCAGCTGGTATCTCTCTGAAGGGCACGGCGTAGACGTTACTGTGTTCTCCATGATGATGAAGTTGTATGTTAGAAATTAAGAGATGTTTTCTCTCTCCGATTGAACTCAATTTAGAAGCAAGGCGGTGGGATACACAGTCAAGTTCAAGTTGATTGACGACCACTGTAGTTAAATACCTGTAAAAAAACGTAACGTTAACGTTATATCCCATAGACACAGTTTGAAATCCATACAGACATAGAGACATATATAGTGAATTCTTCGCGTTTGAACAAAACCGTAACTTTGTAATACGCTGAATTATGTTTATATACATTTATTGTCATATGTAATATGTCTATGTAATATCGAACTGTCTTATAATAGTAGAAATGAAATAAAATGTGCAAGATATGGTGATGTTTACCAAGATATAGCTGACAGCGCGTGCGAGCTTCATCCTCTTTCAAAACAGTTTTCTGGACAAGGAAAACAATCTTGAGATTTACCTGTACCTACGTCTTGTGGATTCTGCTAGGGATTAATGTCATTACTTGATTAATGAGAGATTATCTGCTAATCCGAGGTCAGTATCCCTTCCGGATCCGTGGAGAAAATCGAAAACAAATTTCCCTGGGTATTCATCAGGCGTAGATCGTGATCAAGCACTTTCGGTGCGCTCGAACGAATACCTTAAGTGGTGCAAATAAGAAGAAGATGCCCGTGGGAAAAGTAACTTGCTTGCTGAATTTCTGAGACGTGCTTTCTTGGATGAAATGCAGCAATTGATATGTGAAGCACAAACTCTGAGACACGTATGACGTACGAATATAACAAACCTGTCATGGTGATCTCTCATGGGACTTGACAGAAATGGTCACAGTACAGTGAACAGGTGGCCACTGTACAGGGTTCCTAATACTTGGGTCAATGAACAAAATTATATAAGGGACAAATAGAATGTGGTCACATCGTTCCTTTTGCACAGGTGGTCACTAGTATCAGTTTTGACAACGATAAAAGTACAGTACAAAAGTATGCCCTTCAAATTGTTATTATGACTGGTTTTATGATTTTAAAAATACAACGGCGGTGCCGGTATACATGAACATTTCCTCACCAAAAAGAATATTATTTAGCACTTTCCATGTGATGCTGTTAAACCAATGAAGATTGGAGCTTCACACATATCTTAAAATCTTGAAGATAGCCTTGTTGAATGCCTTAAAGTTTATACAAATTTAGCCCGAGCAATCTATATCCAGCACTTCCCGTGTGATTCAAAGTTGATACGTTATTTTGTCAATAGATGGTATGTAAAATATGATACCGTATTTCAATTATGGGATGTCATTGCGATTCCTTTTCATGTAAATGATATAATCGGCCTCCAGTTTTTGTATACAAAATGGTCATTGTGAAAGGGAAGAGGCGTAGAAGTAATCTTCCTACGCGTGACCTTTCGCACAGATTCATATCAATCTTGAGCCTTTAGCCGTGGACAGCCCTCCTATACACCTGTTTATGAGCAAGATGGATCACCGTTGCGCCATTGACAAGCGCCAGGTACTGGTCATGCATGCAAGCATAGATGGTAGCTTCTATGGCTTAATTTTTCAATAGAGGAAAAAACGACACATATACATGTATAATGAGTGCTATCACTAATAAGAAAAATACTAACCGTAAGAAAAATACTATATCCATCTCGTGTATTCTCATTTTTTGGCCAGAAGGAAAGAGCATGTTGAATTCTACTTTTCACACACAAAAAATGAATCAGATAGACGGGTATGATACTTTACTGGTAGACGAAATATTCTCATCTCCAGGCAGAGGTTAAGCTCCAGCTGTTTTGGCGTCTCTTTAGGTGTATTTGTTGGGAGGACAAACACTAACCTTGACACAAAAGGAAGCCCGACAAGTAGAAAAGAATTCCACATTAAAAAAAGATGAATAGAAAACACACAGATATGTAGATACATCATTACTATTTCAATTATCTCGTTTTCCGACTGCCAGTTTACTTTTCTTGTCTGAATAAATGCTATGAACAGTCGGGTCTCTGTAGGCGACGGTACATTCTGTTTCAAGCCAATACACAACCAGTATACTACTGGGACGAGAAGGCATCCTCCGCAAACGTTAACGTTCAACCAACATGAATCAAATATAACCCCTAGTCTCTTGCTTTTAGATAAAGATTTCCCTGTAGCTCAACTGGTACTGAGTAGCCCCACAGTTAGTCTCCTGGATCCAATTAGTTGGATACAGAGAGACCCCAGTTCAACCCTGGATCAGGACATCTCGGTTGGGGCAGCAGCTCCACCCGTCTTTTGGGAGGGACGTAAAATTTGGGTCCCGTGTTCGAGGAGGTACCGTACCTCCAGCGCGTTAAAGGGGAAATGCTGGCAACCGCTCCCCGTAGAAATATACCCTGCTACAGAAATAGCAAAGAAACTTGCTGACATATGTGCTATTAGACAGTACACGGTGAACAACAAGAACAATAACAACTGTTTTTAAATGCAATTCTAATACCTTTAGAATAAGGGAAAAGTTGAATGAACGACCCCCCCCCCCTTAAGTCAAGAAAACCCGAAGATTATCAACACTGTCGTCTACTTACTTGAAATATAGTCCTTGGAGTTGGTCCGTTCCTTCAGAGGTCTGACGATGAACTGCCGAGATTGCGTTAATCATTCGCCTCTTGATTTGACGAGGGCTAGCGCTATCGCGGTTTACATCGAAATATGCTGCGTCACTGTAAGTAGGGTAAGGTACAACCAAGGTCTTGCGCAGAATATAGTCACGCACCATTTCAGTAGGGTTGAGGCTATAAACACTGTATACTGTTAGCGTATTTGATAAACTTATTCTGCCCTTTCATGTCTTTTAATTCTTCTGTTGTTCATACTGTCTCTATTTTACGTCACAGATCAACTTTCAGCATCTTTTCTAAGTTTTTCTACTTGTTATGAGTAATGTTTGATGCTACGCAGAATCCAATGTTACATGATTTATTCAAGATAAATTCTGACATTTAACCTTAATAACATCTTAGTCCACAGTCTCAGGAGAGATCTATTGTTATTTTCTGATAATTCGTCAATCCGAGCTCAGCTGCATGTATTCATGTTATGTCCACATATCGTACATTCGTTGGCAGGTCGAATCGTCACATTTTTAGCCAAGAAGGCAGCTTGTAACAGAAACGGACAGTCAGGAAAACGTCGTGGTTTTACCTCCCTACATCTGCTTGGAGACTAAGTTTGTGAATTAACATATGGTCTTTCTACAAGAAAGACCAATGAGAGAGCACGAACCGCGGCTATTCAGTTTGATTGAAATACATGTAGTTGTAACCGTAGGCTACAGATGTAAAATTCAACACCAAGTATCAAATATCATGTTGGCACAACGGGAGTATCCCTAACTTTTTGAAGCACCTTACCGGAGTGTCCTACTAGACCTAGACGGGCGTGTAACACTCCCAGTACCGAGGAGATGTTGGCCGCCCACGATAAACTTAAGCACCTGCAGGCTATACTGGTCACGGTAGGGCTATGAACTTTAGACAAGGCGAATCAATCATGACTCACAATGACAGAGGTGATGTATAGAGTTATTATCTATCATGTCATGAAGGTAATCATTCATAGAGCATTGAGAGAGATCCCTATGAAATATTTCGCTTGAACGGGCCAAATCGTGACGCGTCGACGGGTTTTGAGTTTCGGGCTGGGCCCAAGATCTGACCCCCTCGGCTTCGTGAGCTCATGAGATCAGATCTTGGGCAGTCAGAAACCTTCACGATTTGGGCCCCCGGAAGATTTAAATGTTGGCTTAGATCAAGGACATTATATAGGACCTTGCTAGGATATCACCCGTAGTACTATACAATGAATAATAGTGAGCGGTGTCCCTTGCAAAAAAAAAATAAAAAAAAATTAAGACATGTGGAAAGACTTTCTGCAATCTGAATCGGAAATAAGTATATTTAAAAGACAACAATTGTATCCTTCCTAACTCCTGGTGATAACGGACGAGCCCTTTATATATCTTCCCGCTCGACAGCCCTATGTTGAAGATTTGATCCACTGCGGCGACCGGGGTAAATTTCTGATTATGTATATAATACTTCAGTAACCCTCCAAGGCTCCGCCTGCACAATATGAGGGGTTGAAAACGGGTCAAAGAGCTGTCCAGGGAAATGAAGAACTCATCCTAGAAGAATGAAGGCTGTTAGGACCCATGCCTTCCGCCAAATTTTAGCTTCAGTTCTCACGAATAGCGCTAGCCTGATTAAATATATATTGAATCGCTCTTATAGCGGGGCGATTGAATCAGACTACTAGGTTCAAGTGGGGGTCTGCATGGCATGTGCTTTTCCGTATTTCAAAGGCGCAGGCAGCCTATTTTGATTTCACTTGATTAGCAGGTAAAGCCGTCTTTTTCACGTAATTCATAGCGAGGTGACCAAATTTTGCCTAATTGAATTTCCTTGATTTTAGTGTAGAGAGTTCATCTGAATTCAGCTAAAAGAGTTATATGCCCCCCCCCCCCCCCCCCCCATACGTAACCTGAACCATCCATATATGTACATAACCTGAACCATCCATATATGTACATCCAAGGACGTTCAATCGTAACTCCTTTTATCTGATTAATCAATTGGAAAAATTTGTTATGAAACGCGTTTTTCTGTGCTACCATACGGGCAGACAGTAGCCACCCGGTGGTGCAGCCGTCCGGTTTATCAAACCACGGGGACCAATCACGTGGAAACATTGCAAACATTCCATGTAAACAAAACGTACACAACCTTTAACCTCTATAACATAACAAACTGTTTTCTGAATGTATAGTAGCTTTTACGTTGCTTCCGGGTTGTGATAGTTTGCTTGGTACGTAGTGAGGTAAACACTAAAAATGACTTGCTGTTCCAAAAATTCGTCGACCACGGTGGGACTCGAACCCACAACCTCCGAATAGCTGCTCCAACTAGAAGTCCGGTGCGCTAGTCCATTGCGCCACGTGGCCCGCGATGAATGGGGGCGGAAACTTACGGGCTATAATCCCTCCGGCCCCCGCTGAACAATGAGATCGCCCGCTTTGCTGTTCTCCCTGACCTACTTTGTGTTTGTTACACAACGATAGTCTGGTGGGTGGTAGTTAACACTGCTGTTTTTTCCTCATGATTATGCAACGAAAGGCAAAGAACTAACAGTACGTATAAATCGGTAAGCATCACAGTACTGATGTGCTAAAAGTCCGTCGTGGGACCTGCTATGGAGGCTATAACAAGTCAAACTCTACCCTCAGTGACAAGCCTCAAACTCTAGACCATCTAGGCAATTTCTGAAGATACATTCAATCAGTATCTGGGCTATTTGACCCCGACATGCTTGGAGTTGTTAGTGGAAAGTCCCCACATGTACAGGTCTCCGGCTTCAGAGTCTGGTTTCTTTCATCTAAATAAACTGCCCTTGGTGAGAACAACTTTGGGTAACGTTATCTTTTTGACACAAGTTGAGGGTTTGAGCTCAAGCACGATAAGTGTCCTCCTTCAAATAGCCAAGGAGGGTTTATTTGAAATATTAAACCAAGGGAAATATCATAGAATCTTTTCTGAACACTCATTTGTGACTTATATCAATAACGCAATACTTTAGGAACGGTCAAGATAAATCCAACCGGCGGATATCTGTTGAATACAAGAGGGCCATTCAACTTTCAAGGTTCCTGCCCCTTGTTGGGTTCAGCGACGTTAGATGTAGTTGTACAAATCATTGCATGAAAGCCACAAAAATAAATTTGTCAAATGGTGTCAATGGCGTACATACAATTGTGCATCTTAACAGCTGTATCATTTTATTACAATTTGCTAGTAAATAAATCTGTTTCTCCAGTACTTGGGTTATAACGCTACAAGTTACAGCTAACTTTCCCTATAGAAGAAAAGTCATCAGTATGAAAATCACAAAACATCCAACATTTGCCCTTTCTGTAACTCTTAACAAAAAAAGAAGACAAATCTGCTCTGAATTCCATAGTAATGTTTTATTCATCAGCGATGCCGTTTTTTGTTGACTCAAATAATTCCTCATAAATTGTACAGCAATCGGTCGCCGTCTGTCTTACATGCTGTTGTCAAACGCATGAAGAAAATAGCGAAAAGCAAGTATTCTGCTATTTACTTGTCATCACGACTGCAACATCTATGGGGCAAATGACTCCCCCTCCGGCGGCTGTGCTGTCCCTGCTGCCTAACTCTGTAACCAATAGGGAATTCGGTGCCGAACGGCTACTTTAGAGTGCTAAAGGTTAAACCGGTTTTACTAGCATGTCAGTTACAATTGTTAAGACGCATCAAGGCGTTAAGTAGTGAAACTGAAAGGTCAAAGGGCCTGACCTTTGGTGCTCATCACCCAGGAAATTGCTGCCTTTTGTTTTTGTCTCGATCACTAAAAAAGCAAACTTCTGCATTTTGATTACTGTATTCTCCAAGCAGAGGTTTCGGTCGAGAGGGCTGGAGGGAAAGAAACGTTAAAAATCGCGGGAACTCCTAGCCCTCTCGAAACCTTTGCTTGGAGAATACATTTTAATGACTCTCGCCCTATGACTATGAGAGCAAATTGCGAGGATAGCTATAGTACATTGCAACGATCAAAATCCTAAATTTAGCACGAGGCAATTAATTTCTTTAAATATTAAACTTCTTTTTAATACAATATAGTGCTTCTTGTCTAGGGTATTTGATTAAATCATGAATATGGACAAAGGCTTACTCTTTGAGTGTATACATAAACTTTATCTCAGGTAATAGTATTTTCTTAATTTTCTAGATGCCTGAAAAACTATGAAATGTGAACATCACTATCTTTTATCGCAACTCTCAGAGATTTGGCACCATCGAAATTATGACTAACATGCACTTCTGAAGTTTCTTCTTTATGAATATGCAATGAAACAAATTATTTTACAAATACAGGAATTTTGTTTTCTCTAAATCCATATCATTAGTGCCTTGTGATTTTTCATTACCATATAATTTCTGATATCTTATAATCAGCTCATTCCTGCGATACATTCTGATGCATGTGGCGGTAAGAGAGACTTAATAAGTCTTATATATTGCATTAGAGGTCATAAGTCAAATAACCATAATTAGTATAATATCTTTCTTAACTTAATAAGACCAAGCGTTTATGGTTTAAACTTTTATAAATGGGTGTTTATCCAACTATGTGTAAATATGATTTGTACACTACTGTAATGATAGGAACTAAAATGACAGCAGGAGCAGCCGCGAGAAAGAGAGTCAAGTGAAACACAGTGTACTACTTACAATTACGTAGACTTACCTACATTGAAGCACTTTTTACAACATACATACAACACAGTCTGTACAACTGAGGGGATACACTTTCTTTCTGTAGCATCATCATCATGGCAAACTTTACATGTTCAAGGTCAGCTTTGTACAATAAGATAACTTCTTCTCCCCTCCATATATATGTACTGTTCACCACTATACATGTACGTGCATGTTTCCACGGCACATTTGTTGGGTCTGTACAAGTTTTCTTAATCTTTATCATTATTCACTTTAAACCTCATCAACACACATTGTGCACTTTTAAAAACACTAGCAATTTCCACAAGAAATAAGTCCAACATCTTAAAATTCAGTCTTGTTTTTTCAAACCTAGAAAACTGGAAATGCCCGTGGTCATTATTATTTTGTGCTTTTCAGGAAATATTTGTGGTCCTATAAGAGACATCTTATTAATGAGTTGCTCTTTAGCAATTCTCAGCAAAATTATAGCCATCATTATTTCTCATCAGAACCTCACTTTCAAATTTAAGACAAAAATTAAAACACTGGAATTGTTACCAAACTTGAAACTTACAGTATGTTCAAATTTGGTCGAAAGTCATAGTTTTTGATTACTTGTAACATTCTCTTAATAATCGAGCCAGACAAAGACTTATTATACATTTAGTCCACCCTATAATCTTCTATCATGACAAAATAATGTCTTGTAGAATCCTGTAAAGCAAACATAAGAACAAGAAATTTACTAATATTCCCTACATAATGCAAAGTCCAATGTAGAGGACATTGTCATACATGTGTCATCCACTTTCATTGACTGTAAGAATCCATTTGACTGTAGCTACTGAAGTCTTTAAAAATAATGGTGAAGACCTCAATTCCTGGCCTCGGAAAACTTTTTTTGGATACAGTTGTTGTTCTTTTGAATTCCACACTGTCATACTTTGCACTTTTGTTTACCCATATGTCAAAGCAAATTTTTCAAAATAACTTACCATACCAAGATTTTGAACAATATCACAGTGGCATAATTCCTTAATAGTGAAGAGAAATTCTCCTTTTGTAGCAACATGTTTTGGCAACCCTACAAAGACTGAAAAAAATTGAGAAGGTACACATTCTTATCTTTCTCCAAAGAGGAACACGTCTGAAAATACAAGCTTTGCCAGTGCTCAACAATTTTTCTCTTCCCTCCCATCCCCAATGGTATCCAAAGCAAAGAAGTGAGGTCAAAGGTCGACGGGTAAGTCCTCTGGTTGTCCTTGGTTACTGGAGGTTCTACGGCGTACCATCGCGCTGTCATCTTCCTGTCTTATGTTTGCTACTGTGCTTTATGCTGCCTACGCTTCTTTGCTTGGTGACCAGGCTGGCCGAGCCGTGCCTGGTGCGCCCGCCGTGCCCGACGGACTGCGAGAGTTCCAACGGTTCCTTTTCCGTTGGCGATTGTAGAGAAGAGACGGACAGGGACGACATGGAACTGGACAGGTTATTGCTGGCGGTGATGGAGAGCTGGCTCGGGTACGAGACCAGATGGTCGTCCTCTTCAATGGGGATGTCCAAGGACTCCAGCAGGGCTTCGAGCCACGTTACTAACAGCTCTGCATTCTCTTTACTCTGTGGGTTCTGAGGAAAACACAACACGGAACGGTTACATTAGAAGCTACACGCTGCATGTCACATGATTTTGTTTCGAACCATGGCTGAGTTTTCCAGCTGGATCGTCCAGGCGTTGCCAACAGTTGCCCACTACTTGTTGTAGCCTTTCTGTAGCCTTTTTTCTATTGCAAGAGAAATATAACACAAAGTCTTTATGAAAAAAAGTGGAATGAAGAGGGAAGATGTCTAAAATGGGCATGTGATTTTTGTTTACATATGATGCTTGAATCAAGCTGCACCTTTGGTGGACAAATGTCCAAGTCATGTATATCAACATACATGTATTGGAAAGATTTTTCTGCTCGCTCTACTTGCAGACGTGTAGTTTTTGTTTCACCATTGCGATCAGATGCCCATTTCAGAGAAGTGAAAGGGAAGGGTTGAAGACTGAAGCACATTTACTCCCTTTTCCTTAAGAAGCGTTGTTCTTCTAATAGTTTATTTGGTATTCTGTGATCATGGCTGCAGGGGTCTACCATCACTGTCTACCTTTTTCTTCTCATCCACGGTCCATTTCCAAAGGGACTGAACTGACATGGAGAAACAACGCGCAACGGCCGATCGCTGCTCAGGGCCGGGGGTGCCTACCTGTATGGGGCACATGTCTGACGTAGTCAATGGGGAAACCGTGGTACGTACGAACACCAGCGTTACGTCTACCCTCACCCTGGCATGTCCTACTAAGGCCACACCAAGTTATTTTCTTGCTTCTCGGACATTTTGAAGTAAAAATTTTGCTAGCGGTCAAGATGAAAACAGAAAGCTGGAAGGAAAAGTTGTATCTTACTACATGTATAATCATTCTTTATGGTAATATTTCAATCTAGAATTATTTCATAAAAGCCGAGAAGCAACGAATAAAATTGGTGTGGCCTTACTTTTAAAATCTGTGAGCAAAGGAAGTTAAATTCAACATGTATCCTAGTAAGGTTTCCGGTTACATGGTAAACACACTCTCAGACTGATAATTCTAAAATTTTTACAGCAGATGAACTGCAAATTTAAAGTTGAATTTACTATGATCAAGATGTATAGTTGGAGGAATAGAGAAGGTCTAGTGTCATATAGCAGAAGGATCTGTGAGAGAGAGAACTCCAGTAAACATTACAATACATGGGTTAAAATATGACATAATGTACAGTGTATGTATAAATGACTGGTAAATTGTAGCATTTAAACAAATGTACCAAGGACAGAGAGAGGTCTAAGGTAAACAAGTGTTAACTAATACTATAATGACACAACCAGGCATGTTATTAGCTGGAAAATTCTTCTGTGTTGGTAAAGTTTATTTTGTAGCACGTAATGTTATACTCATTCATTGAACAAAGCAAGCATATTATGAAAGTTAACTCACATAAACCAACATCAACACTAACTTAAATGGAAATCATTGTGACATGACTCATAATATGGAAAGCATAACTTGTATTGTTCATCTTCAGGTTTGTCACCCTACATAAACCAAAAGAAAAATGTTGACTGGGAGTCTGGCTATAATGTCTTAATGCAATAGTGTAATAATCAAGTTCTTATTCTTTATCTATTGATTAAAAATTTACATGGTTTAATATCAACCTGTATTAGAGGCAAATTTGATCTATTGCTAATAAATCAATGCAAATTATCATATGGGGTGTTGCTGCAGTTTAGTATTTGTGTTATACTGTTTATAATTATAAAGCACAGTTTCCAAATTTGTATAGCATGTTACAAAACATTGTATAAAAAACAAGGTAAGCAACAGTGAAAGGAACAATGACAGAAAAGTAAAAGAAAATGCCAATGAATGAATTCTATTGAAGAAAGAAGGAAAGAAAGAAAAGTAAGTGCTACATTCTTATTGTGAACCCAAACTTGTCCTAGTTTTAGTATTTCATGGTGCATTTTACCTATTCAACAAACAGACATGACTGTGCAAGGAATCCTTTGGAAAACCTACTGGTCTATATTGTCTTTCTTAAGATAAAAATTGTAAAGCTTTAAAAACAAACATATCTCAAACATATGATTTAACTGTGATGAAAAAACAACACTGTCTTCACTGAAAGCTGAAGGCATCTGTATATTAGTCATCATTATTGAGCCTATTTTTCAATAACTGTATTACACATGGTTAAGGATACATACCTTTGTTTTGGAGAATGGCCCTGCAAATCTCCACAAGCCACCAAAGCCAAAAGCTGTGAAATACATGTACATGTTGATTCATACATGTAGCACAGTAAGTTAGAAATACATGCAATAAACACACACATTTTCACATGATATAACACTATAGTTTACATAAGGGCATAAACGCAATAAAATGTTCTTTGAATTAGTGGTTGAAGCAATGGAAGTCAGAAAACTGCACATCCATAAAATGCATAACTAAGGGCCCTGTCACACTTGTGTGTATATTCAAGTGCGCATGACTTCCGCAGTAACATTTTTTGGGTTTAAGTAAATTTTGTGGGAAGGAAGTTGTTTTCTACTTTGACCCGCCGTTGAGCAGTCTAGTTATCAAACCAAAGAAATTCCTTCTTCGGCTGCAAACTTAACCTAAACCAAAAACATGTTAATACGCAAATCATGCGGACATGTTTATACGCACAGGGGCTTTAGACAAGACGTACTTTGTAGGTAGGAGGGCCCATGTTGGCTGGCATCTTCGTGGGAGATGACGTTCTGTACAATACTCTGTACAGCATTGAGGATGACTTGGTCTTGGCACAGGGACAGCATCGTGTTGATTTTGGCATCAAGTAGACTATGTCTGTGAGGGGGGCAGAAAAAGTTTGGGGAGTGTTAGTTCTGCATAGAAAAAAGGGAAGGCAAAGGGAAACAAAACTGGTAAAATGTCAAAAAGAAAAGCATGTATACAACAAAATATGAGATAAACCTGAGTCATGGAAAATTGACTTACACAATGGGAAACACCTTGGGAAATACCACACTGGCTTCTGCAAGGTATTCATACAGGATTCGTTCCTCAGACTCATCATTGGTGTATTTCACCAACGTTGCCTGGAAATGGAAAGGGACACAGTTTTGTCAGTTTGTCGCAAAATGTTGATAGAATTCAAAGGAAAATCTTTACAGAATCTAAGCCTTAAGTACATCTAATGTTCACAAAAACAAGTGTACAAAGATGGAAAGTACTTACTAGGACAGTTAGCAGCAGTGCTTGTGTCTGCTGGTCTGTTAGCACCTCCTCATCCAACAACAGGTTGTTTTCTGACAGTGACGGTTTCCTGCTGCCCCCCCTGGCGGCAACTTCCGCTTGCTCCGCCACGCGTCTCACTTTCGGTGGCGAGCTCTGCTCCACGTCACCCCCGCTCGCCTCGTGTTTCGGAGACCCGCCGCCGCTGGCTTCTGCCAATCGCGGCGACTTCTGCCCGACAAGTTCGAAGCTTTTCTGTCTCTTTGTAGCCAGGCCAGCGTCCGTGCTTAGCGACTTGTGAGCTTTGGTATGGGAGGGCATTGGTGGGGTGTGGTGGCCTATGTGAATGTCCAAGCTTTTCTGACTCTTCGGTGTCCCTCGATCACGACTACTTCTCTTAGAGGAGTCCTTCTGTCCGGACGCGGAATGGGTGGGGCTTGTTTCCATGACGATAGGCTCCTGGGAGGTTGCCTCGGCAAGGAGCTGGCTACTCCGGTGTTTTAAGACGCAGCGGCTGCGCACTTCGTCAGAAACCGAGATCAAGGCTGCGAGGTATGGAACACTCTCCTTGCTGACTTCAAACTTGTCGCTGGAATATGTTGAAAAGTAAGTTTAGAGCGAAATTTGTAACATTGTCTGAATAATCATGTATGTCTATATCAGGGACAGGGTCACTCTAGCTTAACTAAATCATGCTTCTAGCAGCCCTTCTACTGGTCAGGCCCCCAGAAATGACTGGTTTCCTTGGCAGGAATCCTGAGCTCCTATTGGTCTTTCTCATTTTCTAAATCAGTATCCTGGCTTAAAAATGATTGGCCAAAAGGACTCTGATAGCGAGAAATTGTGTAACACAGGATAACGGTCACTCCAGCAAGATGTATTATTGCCAAATACTGAAATAGTTAACAATATCAATAGTGCTGTAAACACCTGCAAAAAATACACATATTTTCAACAAGAAGCGTCCTATGCTCCTTCTTTTGTCTTCAATCTACTATATGTATGTTCATAGTCTGCTTCCCAGTAGCTTACCAGTTCTTGTACTTGCTGATAAGCTGTAACATCAGCATCAGCAGTCGGATGGTGCGGGAGAACGTGGCGGGGTTCGGATGGCGGAAGCCCTTCAGAAGGTGACCGACCACGGCGAAGTTGAAGTTGGACTTAAAGCTGAGGCCCACTGAGTGATCCATCTGCTTGAAGTGCCACTCCATGGGTTCTCTGGTCTCCATCAGGACCTGTTCAGGGCTCTGGAGAGGTGGGAGGACACAAACAACAGGGCAATCAGACATGGCAGTCAGGACCTGTTCAGGGCTCTGGAGGGGAGGGAGGACACAAACAACAGAGCAATCAGACATGGCAGTCAGGACCTGTTCAGGGCTCTGTAGGGGTGGGAGGACACAAACAACAGAGCAATCAGACATGGCAGTCAGGACCTGTTCAGGGCTCTGGAGGGGAGGGAGGACACAAACAACAGAGCAATCAGACATGGCAGTCAGTACCTGTTCAGGGCTCTGTAGGGGTGGGAGGACACAAACAACAGAGCAATCAGACATGGCAGTCAGTACCTGTTCAGGGCTCTGTAGGGGTGGGAGGACACAAACAACAGAGCAATCAGACATGGCAGTCAGGACCTGTTCAGGGCTCTGTAGGGGTGGGAGGACACAAACAACAGAGCAATCAGACATGGCAGTCAGGACCTGTTCAGGGCTCTGTAGGGGTGGGAAGACACAAACAACAGAGCAATCAGACATGGCAGTCAGGACCTGTTCGGACCAGGCGATGTATGTCAACGCTGCATTGTGTATAATATTATTTGGAATCACATAATCACCGACAGAAATACATAACATGTAGACACGCTAAAAAAATACTTAACTTGCTTGGGGGGGGTTAGTGAATATCTAATTCAGGAAGCTCAAAAATAACACATGCCACAAGCAACTCTTTTCAAGTACTGAAATTTCTATGCATTATACCATGTACCAAGTTTGCTTCCATAAACCAAGGCATGATTTAATAAAACTCAGGCAGCTTTCTGATGACAGCATCTGATGACAGCATTGTGTCATCACATCAACACAGGAAAAAATACTTTTTTCTTTGGAACCATGGTCTCAACAAATAGCTCTCCATTTGAAGTCTTTCATGGTGATTGACAGCATATTGTTGGTGGAACTTGTTAAGAACTGTTTTCCATACCCTTTTGTCGAAGTGTCCCTGACTGTCTAATGTGTGGAGGTTCTGTTCCAGCAGCCCCAGTCCTGCGGAGTACAGGGGGATCTCATCCAGCTGCAGCACAGCGATGGCCACCCAGAACAGCAGCTTATGGAACACGGATTCCTGAGGGACAACACATCGCATTCTCAGCACAATTCATAGGAGGTTTATGTCGTGTACCTGAAATCACGGGTTCAAATCCTGGCCAGGTCATACTAAAGATTAAAAAAACTGTACATTGCTTTGCTCAGCACATAGCACTTAAGAGCGAGAGCATGGTAGTTGAACATACCACTACCAGTGTACTAGCCCCCTGCTGCATGTAATGCTTGCACAACTGTGTGGCCCAAGGGCTATAGAAATATGTCTAGAACAAAAGATACAATAATTCCCTGCGGGAACGCATTCGTGCAATTTTTCTAAAACAGATACATATTTTCAAACAAAACCCACTACTATGAAGTCGGCTTCACCCCTCAGGAGTCGCCAAAAACAACTTTTGCTTACCTTTGGAAGTAAGGGCTGTAGTCTGGTGAGGCACATGACAATGGCTTCAACTAACACCAGGTCTGTGTAGGACTCCAGTGCCTACAAGTACAAATTAAGCATACAACATTACACTTACAACAGTTAGGATACTACCACTATAATGCCATTCTGTATTGCATCATGCATATCACTCAACTCGATATTGGGACATGCCTGATTCTTGGTACAATTCTGTGACAACCTGTGACAAACATAGCATTTAAAGTTTTTCTTGGTGACCATTTCCAAGCAAAAGCCTTGATACAGCGCCATCTGTCCTGTTTGGGAGGTACTGCACATGCTGTGCATAGTAAGCAATAGCAGGACTAAGAATAAAACAGAGGGAATTACTCTAATATTAAAGCAGTTATGCAGGCTTTCATTGGTCAGGTGCAAGTGATCCTAGAGCTCATCTACTACATGAACCAATCAAAAAGCATAACCTAAGGAAACAGAGAAATGTAAGCCTTAGCCAATCAGAGCCACTCTTTTGTTGAGCATGCTAGCATGACTCAATAACAATTCTACAAAAAAAGAAAATTAAAAAATCTCAATACAAATTCTAACCAGGAAGCTTTGTATCTTTTTATGTCAAATTATTAAAAGCCAGCCATGCATTCAAATGTGAGATAAAAGTGAAACAAAAATCCAGCCAGTCAAACCTCGTACTAAGTGGACAGAATTTTCACTTTGCAACTTTTTGTTAGGCAAGTCCTCACTTGTATCAAAGATCCAGACATATATAGACTCACATAGATGTCTTTGCAGGTCTGAGAACAAAGACAGCGTAAACATGAATTATGTCATCAATGGACAATAAGAATGCATGCCCTCTCACTTTAAAACAATTCTAAAACACTTGCAAGCCAACAAAATGGGCAAAAAGTGCAGAAAACAAACTTATATCGGTGTGGCCATAGTTGACTCTAACAAGAATGTTCCAGATAGTTCTGTGTGGCTTAATACTGTAAATCAATTTAATTTTGCCGCACTTTGTGGCACAGTGAAAATCAAAATTGAGGTTGCAGCTTCTTTTAGTTCAAGATTGAAATGATAGTTGCAACACAACATTTAACAGCCACCACGGAAATTGTGAACTCAAAAACACACCAAAAATGTCAAGATTTGCAGTATGATATCCATGTAAACAAACCAGCTGACAAGAAAAATAAACATGATTTTTACTCCAACGTATCTGTCCATCTATAATACATAGAGATCAGGTCTTGGAACATCTTTGATAAGAAAGGCAAGATTATACATTTATATTCAAATACCGGTACATATTTGTCTTGGCTCACAAGCTATATGTATAATAATCTTATTACCACTACATTTCATACATGGTAAAAATACATTCATTTGTTAAGAGATGGCCATTGTTCTTAACTTAACCGTCTAGTCATCAGTGATATAGCATAGAACATGATTTTGAAATTGAGATGTACTGATAAGTTATGTTTAAATTAAATGTTGCTTTGAGTCCAGTGGCGCAGTGTTTTCCACAGCTAAAACGACAGCCTTGGAAGACAGTCATTAGGATTGTCAGGGACAGAAGCACAGGATTTTACAGCTAGAGATGGGGAGACTGGAGCTGAAGAGGAACTGCAGTTTGTGTAGAATGAGATAGGTGGAGCTGCTGCTAAAACTCCAGAGATTTGTGAAGAGAATTGTTCTATGATGATTTAGTTAGTGTGCTCCATTGAATAGAATGTAATGATGAACCGTATAAGAGTGGTTTTTAGTTTGAAAATGTGCATTTTCAGGAAAATGACCACAAAAGATGACAGTTTTTAAGTATTCTAAAGAGTATCTTAGAGAGAACAGAATAGCAATGATGAACAGCACAAGTCAGTCAGAGTGCTTTTTAGGTTGAAAATGTGTATTTTCAGGAAAATGACCACAAAAGATGACAGTTTTGAAGTGTCCTTTAGAGTATCTTAGAGAGGACGGAATTGTGGCTGCTACTATGGAGGTACAGCTGTCGCCTGAGCTAATGAAAATCACCAGGCCCTGTGTGAGAGAGAAAGTCCCATGCTGTACCTCTGGGTTATGACTCCGGAAGGTCTCCCTCACCTTTGCTAGAATGTGGATGAGCTGCTTGACCTGGCCGTCGGTCGTCGTTTTGCTGATGCAGCCGAGAACGACCATCGCGCGGGGCTGTAGGGCAGGGTTGTACTGGAAGGCAAACCTAGAGGGAAAGAGTATATAATTTGTTACATGTCATATAATAATCATGCATTCATGTTATATGTTGTGTTTGTTTTCCAGGGCCCTACTGAAAAGCAAAGTTCTACATGTAGGCCATCGAGATGGGCTTAAAATAACAGAGAAACAAACGAACAGAAAGAGTGCAGTTACATGACACAAATGTAGCATTCTAAAAACGCTTTTGACAAAATTTCAGGACAATGTACACCATGAGTTTTCAGACATCTTTAGCGCTGAAAAGACTCTAAATGCTGATATAGAGGCTTGTGAACCATTGGTTTGGAAATGTGACTGTAGCATAAGATGAAAGAATCTACAGCAACACAAGCATTAGGATATTTTCAAAGGTATAAAAGTTGCTGCAAGACACAGACAGCAAGGGTCCTGCTACCATGGCCACTGACGGTCAATCCTAGAAACTATATGACTGACTCTGCAGTCATCTAATGATGATGATGATGATGATGATCAGCTGCCTTACCTCCTGGATAGTTCCTGCCATTTCTCCAGCCAGTTGCATTCTGGAATGTCCAGCATGCATGCCTCCATGACCTCTAGCAGGGCGTCAGTGATGACCTCTAGAGAGCACAGGGAGATCTGCTCCCCCTTCTCATGCTGGGAGGTGAACGACCTGTCTTTGTAACTCGATCTACAAACACAGCAAAGCACCAATCAGCGTTGAGGAAAGTATAAATGAGTTATCTTACAATAATAGTTTTCCAAGAACGCAGATTTCATTTTAAGTTGGACCTGTACACACAAACTACTTCCTGATAAAAAAGAGAGAACAACATGTTTCATCTCCTAGATAAGAGCTGAGTTATGCAGTCATTTTCACCTTATGATGTTCTTTATCTACCTGTATTCTAACTTTATTCAACATCCAAATCACATTACAAGATCCAAGAGGCAAGAAAATGGCTGCCATACCATGCATTATGTTCTTTTTACAGAACATTTCACTTATCAAAAGCAATTGTTTTATTTGTCAGACAGCCTAGAATAACAAATTGTTGTTTTTTTTGCTTGTGAAAGTTCCTACATTTGTCATATTTCTTCCTGTAAGCTCCTTTTCCCTATTTTGATGGGTAACGTTTGACAAACATAGTCACTGTGACTCAATGTATCCATGCATAAATCCAGATGATATGCAAAACATCAACAGGTGTGTTTCCCACCCACCTGAAGGCAGCTGTTGCTGCAGACTTGACCTTACTGAGCCCGAACAGGACGTAGAACTTGGGCAGGCAGAACTCTGTTAGGCTCAGCCGAAGCACCTGTTTGGTTTCCTCTGCTTGGAGTCGTAGAAGAGAAACACAAGATATCATTAAACCTAGGCGTAACCAACTGCCAATCCTGTAGGTCAACATCAATAAGGTTGACAACAATCAGTGATAAGAAATGCCACCTCCCCTGAGAAATGCCCAAAAATCCTTTTTGGCCAAAAGTCTTCATCAGAATGACAAGAGAGTGGTTCACACTTAATTTTATACCGTCTATTCTAGTTAGGGTAGGGCCACTCTTAGAAGTTGATCTTGATCTTGATCTTGATTGGGCACTGGGCAACACCCCTTTGTTGGAGTTAGGGCAGGGTGCTCTCTGAAATAGCCAATGTCGTGATCTGCACCCATACGAGCATTTAAGAACATTAACTAGAATCCAGTAAGAGTTATAACCTAGCTTTGAGCCTTACCGCTGAAGTTGAGCTGTGTACAGGTGCACAGCGAGTGAATGATGTTGACGACCAGTCCGTGCGTGGAGGCCCGTAACGACAGCGGTCCCGTGTACACCAGCAGTGTTACAATGTGGAACAGGTAGGGAAGGTGATTCGCAACTGTAAAAAGGAAATTTAAAAAAAGTTCAAATCCATATATACACAGTACACATAGTATCACATAGATCATTCTTTTTTGGGTAGGTCTTAATTTGGGAGACTTTAAAAGGATTTTTTTGCCACTGTTGGATGGATTAGTTCTATTAACAGCTTTCTTTTGAAATATACAGGTTATATGTATGTACAGTAATATGACAAATATGACACACAGTATTAATATGAGAGAAAATACATACTGCCTCATCAGCTGTTTGTACTCTCTGTAACTTTATGTTACCTAAAGCTTGTAGTTTTGCTTGTTCAAGTTGTTGACTCAAAATCAAAAGGTTCTGGGTGCAAATCCTTATTAACACACACAAAAAAAGCTTACCATCCAGAGAGTTGTTGAAGGACAACATGAGCATATATCTGGCTAAGATGGCGATGTCATCCCACATCAGATGCTGCTCAAGGGTAGGGGTGGGTGACAAGCAGGTCTTGTCCAGAATCTAAGAGAAAATAAGTCTTGAATTAGTCAAAATTAGCCTCCAGTGATCTAATCTCCTATTAGTAAGTGACCAGTGCAAAATCAGCTGCTGTGTGGCACCCATAGAGTACAGTACATTCAGTTAACATCAAAACATTGAAATTTTGTGCCAGCAAATGAACACTGGACTTTGTGGTATATCTGAGTTCACAATTGAAACAGAAATAAAGAATAAAAACATTTGTGGGTCTGAGGAATTTGTAAGAGTACACCAATAAACCTGAAAACTTAACAACACTACAAATATATCAGGATTTATAGTTATAAGACTGTTCTCAAATTCGAAATTTCTACAGTAACAGTAGCCTTGGTGTTTGTAAAAGGTTTTGCTGTGTAGTGACCTTGCACAGTCTGCTGATGACCTTGGCTGAGACCAGTTTGACGTTGGCGGAAGCCAGTGCTACCGCTGTGTCAGCCATGACCTCTGCCTTCAGCGAACCCAGACCCCCTGTAGCGCTGGTCTGAGGTGGAAGAGTAAAGGCACGGTTTAGATAACTGCAATCACAACAATCTTGTTACTACTAGACTAGGCCATAAATTCTACAGTAAATCAGGCAACTTAGGAGGGACTGTCCTGTTTGAAATGTATGAAAGGAGTCAACAACAATCTTCTATCACCTTGGGAAAAGTGGTCTCATGCAGGTATTTGGGGAAAATAGTCTCATACAGGCGTTTGAGAAAAGTTGTCTCATAGAGTGTTTGAGTAAAGCATGCATTTCTGAAAATGGGAAAATCGTCTTATGCAGGTGTTTGGGGAAAATGGTCTCAAGCAAGTGTTTGGGAAAATGGGTCTCACACTGTTGTTTACTCACCTTGATGAAGCTGTCCAGCACAACGTCCAGCAGGTCTCCCACCTGCCCCAGGTTGCCCCAGATCTTGGCCTGGATGGACGGGTACATCTGCTTCTCGTTGATCGTCATGGTGATCAGCTTGTCCAGGATGACTGACACCTTAGCCCGCTTGGTATCATCCTGGTGTTTACAGAATCTGAGGGGAGACCATCATAAGAATCAACTTTCCGACCGTCTTTTATTTACATCATGATAGGCTTGTACTGATGAATCATTGTAAGATAATCACAAAGATCTTTACCACATGCAGTACAATCAGTGACAGCTAGGTGGCAGGGTTGTACAACAAATTATATGTGCTCCAACGACTGACCTGGTAAGGTTTGGTAGCCAGGGTGTCATGTACTCTAGACACAGATGTTTCAACTCGATGCTGGACTTGCTGAACCCAGAGATGCACTCTTCCAGAAACTAAAAAAATCAAACGAAACATGATTCTGACCTTCTCAGAAAACAACCATTTACTTTTGCACACAACAGAATGATTAAAGACATGAAATTTCAGAACAAACGCATTAATGAATACAAAAATACAAAATAAAGTTGGACTGCAGATTAGTTAACATAGTTACCTCCAGTGTAAGATGTGGCTCGTTGGCAGCCAGTTTCTTGCTGATGGACACAATGAAGATTGTGTTGTTGGCTGGAATGCACAGACCTGGAACAAAGGAAAGGGGTTCAAATCTCATATGTATCAAATTTCAAAATCTAAAAGGTCACACAAAACGTCATTCTGTTGGATAAAGGTAGGTGGATGTACCTGAACTCTCCAATAGCTGTCCTTCGATCTTGAGGTTGAATGCCTGTGTCAGTGCACACAGCAAGTTGTAAGCCGCAGACCTCAAGCCAGGGTCAGAGCTGCCCAGGTTCAGAAGTGCCTAAAAAAAGGGACAAAAGCCATAATCTCAAAACTTAATGCTTTAAGTGGTACGTAAGGTTGTACTTATTAGTATGAAAACTATACATTTCTACAGCATATTTCATCATATTCAGATGATACAGTCATGTTTTCCTATTATCAGTAACCAAATTACAACTGTGTTCTTCTTTAAACCACAATTATAAATGGTTATCGTTGTAGATCATCACAAGGGTCTCTACTGCATGCAGTACAATCACTAACAGCTAGGTGGCAGCGCTGCACCACAAGTTACATGTCCTCCAAAAACTGACAACATTAACATACCATATTAAGAAGCGTCCCTGGAACATCCTTTGGTCTGATCTTTGTGTGAACAGGGACTGTATCCTGTAATGAACAAAAGAAGCTGTCATCCTCCTCTAACTAGACTACCTTCATGGATAGAGACTTTTGTCATTGTACATGTACTGTATATAAAAAAATAGTGATGCAAGCACTGAGGAGTGATTGTGGAGAATTTCTCCAATTCCTCCGTTTTGACCCCTATCACCAGACAGAGCCGCTTGGAAGAGCGGTGTGAAGACTAGATCTAGACGACTGCTGCCCACCCATGTCAGGGACCCTAGAGTAGTTTAATCAAAAATAGATACTACTACTACTACTACTACTTTTTCAAGAATATCAAATGTTTTCCGTCAAACTCGAATCAAATCCCCTTTTATTTTCATTCCTAGAGATTGTTCTGCCAAGAACCACACCCAGGAAAATTCTAAAATGACATAGCCCATATGAAGAATTTGAACCTCAGTGATCCGCTATACACCACTGTTAAGTGCCTTACCGGTTGGGAGAGCTCCCATCTTGTCCTGATGTGGATGATGGCCTGTACGATGGCTTCACAGTCGTTATGGATGAAGGTGAGAGGTGTCCCCAGGTTGGCTATTGTCAGGGTGAACTGGTTGTCATCCACCAAACAGATCTGTCCAAACAGACAACATCATCATATATACAAATTCATGGTGACATTGTCACTGAAAGTATTTTTGGAGATAATTCTTATCAGTATCTTTTACTCAGTGTAAGATTTTCTAGAATTTTTTTTCATAATGAAGGTGTCTACGGTTCTATTGTTATTCAAATATTATGTAGGTCATCAATGTACATGATAAACTATGCATTGGACGTTTCACACAGTTCCTATTGTTGCAATAACTGATACTAATATGTCTATCAGACATGCAGCATAATCAGCTAGGTTGCAGCAAGACTGTTATACATCTTTTAAGAATTGACAAAACTTGATTCTGAAAATTTTGTTTATCCCTTTCTGAGATTAAACCAAGGAGGTTATATACCCTCCTTGATTAAACAGATGATATTCAGCCCTATATGTCAATGATATCGCAAAGCATACTTAGTCTATAAGTGTTATACAAACCTCTTCTATCTCAGATGCATAGTAGATGTCATTCAGCAGTACAGAGTGGCCGAGAACTCGACTCTTCTCTGCTGAAGTGACTTGTAGAGCACTAGGGCCCACCTGTGGGAAGAAAGAAGACATACTATTAACTGTGCAACCAAAACATTGCCAATACACAGGGATGCATTGATGATAAACAAATAATTTATATGTGAACACAATTCTCATATACTGTGAATATGTTCCCAATAAATACATAGTTCATTCTCAATACACACTGACAGTGCTGCCAATACACAGCCAATGCATTTCCGAATACAGTAAAAACATACAAAATGCATGGTGAATACTTTCACAATACACAGTAAAATACCTCGCAATACACATTGACTTCCATTACCAATCAACATTGACTAAATTACTAATAAACATTGACTCTATTACCAATACACATTGATCACATTACTAATACATATTTGACTACATTTCCAATACACAATACCCCCATTACCAATACACATTGCTTACATGTACATTACCAATACACATTGTCTACATTACCATTTACCAATACACAATACCCCCATTACCAATACACATTGCCTACATTACCAATACACATTGCCAACATTACCATTTACCAATACACATGGAATACATTTCCCTCGGTTGCATCAAAGTAACAAAAGGCAGAATTCGGGCTATCAAAATATTCTAACTATAGATAGAATATAGGCCAATAGTAGTGGACAACCTCAAGTCAACTGTACAGACTCACGCCACATCTTCAGAAAAGATGCTATTTAAGCCCATACCCAGACTACATGCAGTTTTGCCTTGTAGATATATATAGATTGAATCTGACCTTTATTGCAACCTTGGTGTCCTTGTGGGAGAGTTTGAGGGCGTTGTTGAAGACCTTGAGGTCCTCGTCCAGTGCGGTGGTGGCGCCGGGAAGGTGCTGCTGGTCGGGGTGGATGTAGTCGCTGAACTTGTTCGCAGAGTCGATGAAGATCAACTTTCTGTTACCCTGTGGTAGAGAGGAGGAAGGACTGCTAATGAGGACAATGAAAAACTGGCAATACTTGAAAATGCTATACCAACAGGCTTTGCCCTGAGACATCGCCAAAAAACGTTCTTCATGATGATGTGGAAAATCTACACTATGTCTTAATTATCTAAATTTTGAAAATTTTGCCATTACGATAAGACAAGATCCTTCGAAGTTCCCACACTTCCCGGCGTATAGGGCAGTACCCATCTCCAATTCTATAGCCCTTGGGCCACCAGCTATGTAAGCACTTCAGCAAGTCCACTGATAATGGTGAGTGTTTAACTAAAATGTTCTTTCTTTCAAGTGATGGTCAGACAAAAGCCATGTGCACCATTTCTTAAAAGTCTTTCTTCTTCTTATCAAGTGTCTCAGCTGGGGTTTGAACCCACGACCTCCTGAATACAAAGCAGTTACTGTACCTCTACCCACTAAGCCATTGCACTGGTTCATCATGTGTCCCACAGAATGTACTACCTATGATTCAGTAATGAGTAGTGTGTACATCTGTATCTGTATAGCCGGTATAACCGCCCTTCGGAGTAACACACCAGCTTCACAGGCATGCTGCATGGCAGCAGCTGGTAATATCACGCCAAACGACCTGTACCATCTAACCTTTGCATGTCTAACATGTACCTTGAGGTTGGCTAGTATCCTCTCGTGGTACTTGGTGTACTCCCGTACCCATGTGTTACAGTTGTACAGATACACAGCCAGGATGTTGTGATAGGCCACCTCGGGAAACACGTAGAAGCACTTGGACAGGAAGTCAGTCTACAGGCGGAGGCAACAATTGGGAAAATTAGTTGATGTAAACAGTATCTACTAGGGGTGGGTACCGGTACAGAAAATTCAGGTCCGGTCCAGGTCCATAGGGTCAGGTCCAGGTCCGGACCTGGACCTGTACCTGATAATAGTAGTGTAGCAGTACACCATATTTTGGAGAGTGATTTACTTGATTGCAAGTATATGCATGTGTCGGACAATAACGCCATATCTGGAACGATATGCCATGAATGATTTCTTAGGCTCGCACTGTCTTAAAAGTAATTATACTCGCCTCGCCGTGTGTTGACTCATCCTTTAGGTGTTTCTAGATATGATTCACAGCTAACATCTTCGAAAAAGAGCAACCACGACTCGTTAAATCTGCTGTTTTGTATTTTCTTAGACCGATAACATCATTATATTTCATTATGTGACCGCCTGCTGGTAGTCTTGTACTGTGAATTTTCTAATCGGTCCAAAGTCCGGTCCACTGATTTTTTCCGGACCAGTTTTTTTGGACCGGTCCACACAAAAATACTGGTTTTGTACCGGTACACGGTACCGGTACCCACCCCTAGTATCTACTAATTTGGTTTATCATTTTTTAGTAATTTTGACAACGGAGACCAGAGATCATCACAGTATATGTTTTGGAACTAGAAGTGGCATACATACAAAATGTACATGACCTTTGTGGACCATTGCATGGATCATTTTTGCATGCGGAAAAAATGGAAAACTCTCACTGGGTAACACAGAGGGCAAAGAGAATCATTATCATGACAACATAGACCAGACTGGACACATTACGTATGTAACGTATACATGTTCACTATTAAGGTAATTTGTTATTTGCCCTGTGTTACCAATAAATTCATTATGTTTGAAACGGCTTATATTGGAGTTACTATACGTATGTTGCATGGAATGAAGGTAAATAAATTGTGCTGTAACTTTTTAACAACGTCCTACATGTACATGTATAGCTTCTGATGTGACATGCTCTCACAACTACTGAGGTCAGAAAACTCTACAACACAAACAATGTACAGTTGGCTTGTATCTTCAGTGCTTTAGGAATTATCTTTAAGTGTATCAGATTAATTTATTAAGAGACCTTGAATCTGTTATCGGGCCCACAGTGTGTCAGGTCCAGGACCACTTCGTAAGTCTTCCCACAGAAGGGCTTCAGAGACAGGAGAATGTGGTACAGCAGCAGGTCTCCATTCATCTGACCGGACCTGGTGGGGAAAACAGTTTTAGATTATTTAATCAAACTAAATCAAAGCTTCATACGGTACCAAACATGTCATGGAACACAGTAACAATGTACCCTAAGAAACAACACTGTAGTAACTACATGTACAAAAAGAAATGAAGCAATATATAAGAAGCAATATTTTCAAAACTTTGATTTCAAGAAAAAGTGACAAATGACATCAGATGTTCTAGAGTATTTTAAACTTCTCCCTGCTGAGGCAGCGTTTTGGTATCATGAAAGTTTTGAACTGTAATAGCTTCTGCCTCTGTATACTGACCAATCACCATTCACTTTTGAGTTTAAAACCAACCACTCACAGATTGTCTAACATTATGTCTCTATGAGACTAAAAAGAAGTCCGCCATGGGCTGTTTTTGCCCTTCACAGATTGTCCAATCATCAATTGATTTTAGATTATCGATAGAAAATAACTTGAATCAATAGATTTTTGCACACACACACACACACACGCACACACACACACACCTACACACACACACACACATACATACATACATACACACACATACACACATGCAAACACACAAACGCAAATAGCACTTGACTACATTTTCTACAGACGACAAACATAGAAGAAAGAACTCACTTGTACCTCCTGGCTATATAATAGAACACAGGGTTCCCTGCCTTGGAATTCCCTGCCTGGTAGAAAATGTTTAGTGACTTGATCTGTTTGAATTCCTCTTTCTCATGGACATTGTGTCGCGTCATGAACTCCTCAAATTTGGTACTCGTCAAGTTCATACTGGTCCACCTGGAACGGAAGTTTCAAAGATTTATTGTGGGTTCTGAGCTTGCCCAAAATGTACTTGTTTTACAACATGTACATACTGCAATACATTATTTTGTCATGGTTACTTGAATAATGGCAAAACTCTCACACATTAAAACAATGCAAGTTGAACAATACTAGAACGAAATTGGTGTATAAGGCTACAAGTCACAACATTGGGACCTGCTAGGGATCTGAACTTAGAGCCTTAAGATTCTAACTTAACAACCCTAACCACAAGACCATCATTCCACCATATCATCAATGTGGAGGATCCCTCTGTCTGATACATACTGTGCATCCATTGCTGGCCTGTTGTGTTCAGGAGGGCCCAGGTATGCCAGGAGGGTGGCCATCTTGTCAAACGGTCTTCTTCCCACAGCCTTCTGGTCTCTGTGAATAGAATTATTATTTCAACCTTCAGAATGAAAGACAAATTGGTAACATGGCAGAGAAAAAGAGTCAATCAACAAATTTGAAATCACCCAATCACAGACATCGTAAGAAAGGGAAGACCAGAAAACAACCAATCAGGCACCTGCTACTGGCCAGGTAGGCCCCGATCTTCTCCTGGTTGTTCCACAGTAGTCTGTGCAGGGCTAGGACGTTGGCATCACTGATGAAGGACACCGTGTGGCTGCTGTTGTCCAGCGTCTGCGAGTCGGAGGCTATCTCCATGAAAAATCTAGAAAACAGAAGGAATGATATTTCCCATGGCCTTTCACGTTCATTTACAACATGTAAAAAATATACATAGGAGAATGGTTGACTATAAAAGAATTCATGTATTGCAAAGACTTGGCTTCTAGTTAGACCTTTACCTTTTTCCAGCATCAAAGTTGGCCCTGAGGAAATCGTTGAACGGTCTCATGTGTTCCTCCTTGGTAAAGAGGACATGATTGGCCACTCCCTGCATCACCTGACCAATGAGAAAAGTCGTAAAAGATTATGTTGAAACTTTTCACTTCAAAGTTTCTTACGGCAAAACAAGTTAGGGATACAATGTTCAAGACTATAATTTCAAATATCTTACATAGTATCTAATACTTATTCACAACAATAATGTTTGCTATTCAAGGTTTGAAAGAAAGCTAAGGAAAAGTAAACGAGTTGTTTATACAGACCTTGCACATGAGCATGAGTCCTCTCTTGATATTCGGACTGGGTTCTCTGTCTATCAGCCCATTTTCACATGGTGATACTATGTAAAGAGAAGCAAGCCATCAACATACATCCAAACAGAAAACGTAATGCATTTCACAAACCAAATGTATACTACATTTACTGTAAGTCCATATTCCTATGAGTTACAAAAAATCTTACACTTATAGTGTCTACATACATGTCTGTTGTTAAATGTTTTGTAAATAGATTTTAACATGAATAAATGAAAAATATAATAAATACATGCTATGAAAAGAATCTATTCTCTAAACAACTTTGAAAGACACATCAGGCCAAGTCCCATTTTTGAATCCTAACTGTCGTGTTTACTGACCAATAGCAGGGTTGATGAACCTCAGGAAGACGGCGCTGCCCACGGCCCCGATGCTGTTCTGCGGGAAGCGTTGGCTCACCACCTGATACAGGCAGTGGCACATGCTCCTCAGCTGCTGGGGGAACTGGTCCGCAGAGTTCACGATGCGGTTGAAGAACTTCTGCGTCAGGACCATCAAGTTTTTCCGGTTCTCGTCAACACTGCTCCCTGGCTCACTCCTAGGATAACACAACATTATCTTGTCACTGTATTTCAAATTTCCCCTAAAGAAATAAATACTGTATATGTCTAAAAGAATATCAAGTTAAAACCATAATAATTTTTTAAAGGTTTGTCAAACTCGTGACCTCTCAATCCCATGTATGCTGGCATAACCCCTCAGCCCAAATGAATAAATGTGTAGTACCAGGTTTTAATAGGATTTTGTCTATACATGTAACGGCAAAAATCTCTTTCCTATGATATATAAAGCTTCAGAAATAAGTTCCCCCACCTTGCAGGGTCTATCTCGTACAATACATTGCTGAGTTCAGGATGTAACATGCCCCTCAGAAGGGGTTCCAGCACGTTGTGTAGGTAGCTGCCTCCGTAGATCTTGAAACAGAAGGTCATGATTTTGCTGGCAAGACTGTTCCCCCTGAATATGGTCTGCATACAATCAGCTAACTCTACCTGCAAGAAAACATTTCGAACAGTTCAAGTACCTTCAGCTAAATGTACCTTCAACTCTAATGAATACAAATATCAGTACTGTACATTAATGTTTGTGTCATCATTTTAAAAGTTGACTCTATAAATGATATCATACTAGCAGTTACGAACTGTGATGCACAACTGTCAAAAGTAAGAAAAACAAACAAAATGCTCTTTACAGAGCTTAAGTTATAGTTGAATTTCTCACTCAAGTAATTGTTCATCACTTTAACAAGTACATGTGCATATTTTCAGAACGATAAAAGGTACCTACCTCTTTAGAAAACATATTCCACAGAAGTTGGTATAAAAGATGTTTGGCATCAAACAGTGTCACCAGTACTCTAGCCAGCTCATCCTGTGAACATAAGACAACATGGCGATGTTACAACTTACAGATATGCTACAGACTTTGAGCCTGAGAAACATTGATATTCAAAAAAGAGATATTCAACAATCTGGGACTTTAAGCTACAAAACTTACCATATGTACAGAGGAGCAGACATTAGCCAGCGCCATGGCGATTGGTAACTCCCCCTTGTCTCCCATCATAGTCACCAGTTCTACTAACCGCTCAAATCTGGAACAAAATGTTTTTAATGAACTCCTTTAAATTCTATTTCTGTTGTTATCATACATTGTCATACATTGAACACACTTACCATAAAATATATTCAGAAAATTGTTCGTTGGATATCAAGATATCAACATTATTTCTCCTTTAGTGGATGCAACTTGGAACATCTCTTATGCTATGACTTAACAAGTTAACTGCAGAAAAATGATACTTCTGTTTCAATCTATAAATCGTTTTCATACCTATATAATTTCAAGCCCTTCCCACACCATATGGTGTATAGGGCAGTGCCCATCTCTGTTTCCCAAGCCCTTAGGCCACACAATGAAGCTACATGAAGGTACAGTTTCAAGCCCTTCCCACACCATATGGTGTATAGGACAGTGCTCATCTCTAGTTCCTTAGCCCTTAGGCCACACAGCGATGCTAGTACAGACAACATTTACTACAGCAGGGTAAAAATGTGTTCCATATTCATAAGTGTTTGAAAGAGTTGCAGGTACCTATCAGCCAGAACTGTCTCAGCCAGTGTGTCAAACTCTGCCCCCTGATGTAGGATCTTAGTCAACACCTCCATGAATGTTGTCCTGGTTTGTATGTCTTGGTGATACCCCAAACCTATACCATGGAAAAACACAGATAATTGAACAGCTATACGAAATTTTACTAGACTACAAACTGATGAAGAGAAATAGTTAAGAAAAAACACCAAAAATTGTCACTAGCCAAACAATGAGCAAGTTATCTCAAGGTATAAAACTTGTTTAATACCTAAGGAATGCATCAGCCCACTCTCTATGTTAGCGTTGAGCAGGTTGGACATGGCGGACACAGTGCAGTTACGGAGGTTGGCCATGCGTCGGGACATGCCACGCTTCCGTGCGCCGTTGGTGCTGCTGTCGTTGTCTTGCTCCTGTTCGCCACAGTCATTCAGAAGGTTCATGAAGAGAGTGAAATACCTGTAAAATATAAGAAGGGATAAGTCAACTGATCGACCTTCATAGTACAATGACTTTCCCTGTCCATGGTACTGAACCACATTCACACTGCCACTGTCCTCCCTGTCCATGGTACTGAACCACATTCACACTACCACTGTCTCCCTGTCCATGGTACTGAACCACATTCACACACATCAACCACTGTCTCCCTGTCCATGGTACTGAACCACATTCACACACATCAACCACTGTCTCCCTGTCCATGGTACTGAACCACATTCACATTAGCACTGTCTCCCTGGTACTGAACCACATTCACATCACCACTGCCTTCCCTGTCTATGGTACTGATGACACTCAAAATATCATGTCTCCCTGTCCATGGTAATGAATGATATTCACACCACCACTGCTACTTGACAGAACTGTACAGAATAAAGACTATTTTCTACTGTTGTCCTACTATTCTCTGGTACTCACTTGAGGAAGAGTTGTGACTTGGCTTCCATGAGATCTCCCCCATCCCCCTCCTCAGGCTGGAGAGGTAACCCAGTCAACAATGCAACAACTGCCTCGATACTAGCCTGGTCCAAGTCCCTGTCAAAACAATGGAAAGTACATAAAATATCAATACATGTATGACACAAAATGACTTTGATTCGTTCTAAAATTAAGAGTTTGTGGTATCTGAGTTTGCACTTTGATCAGTCATTGAAATAATGAACAGATACATGGGTGTGAGTAGTTTGCAGTGAGCAGTCTCCACAAAAACTACAAATATGTACAAACACTGTATATTTCTATATCCTTAGTATGCACTATTACTTAGTTTAAAGGGCATTTCCTTGAATTCAATGTCATCCTGACCTTGTCATGACCTTGAGATCCTCCTGCTCAGGCTGGATGGAGGTTCCCATGATCCAGTCAGTCAGGTACTCCACGAGTTTGTTGCGGAACTTCATCTCGTGGTGGAAGGAGAGGTCGTCCCTTCTACTCATCATCTAATGGAATAGTCCAAAAGCACACCATGGGCATTTGTGTTTGTATTTATGAAAATGTGACGGCTATTAGCTAGCAGGGTGTCTTTTGGATGCCCTACACTAAGTAAACAAAAAAAATTAGATGCCCTCCTTTTACATGGGACACCCAGAGGACCCTCACATGTACATTTGTTCCGCACACAGACACTGTGACTATTACTGTAAATGCAGAAATATTCGCGGTGGTTTTATGTTTGCGGTTTTTGCCGCAACCGTTTCACCGCGAACTTAAAACCACTGCAATTATTTTTGTCCAATACTGTAGCCGTATGATTGTGACTAAAGCACTGCCGCGAAATAAAAACCACGCAAACTTACATGCATTTAAGTATTTTCCCTCATACCAGACACAGAGCATGAAAATTGATTGGCATGTAAAGACACCAGCTAACTAGACTCTTTAAATGTTCACGCACACACACACACACATACATATATATCTAAAACATTGATTTTAATGTGTAATGTAAACTAAAGAAGCACAACCTACCACTTCAACCAGGCAGCACATGTTGGTCTTGATGTGGATGCCTTGAACACTGTGATCCAAGTTACGCACATATCTAAAGAAATGAGGACAAAAGACATTGTCGAGTAAAACACAATTTTTTTAATAACATAAATGGAGAATGTTGATACCATTCTAAATACTTTCAATGGATTAACCTTCTCCCTGTTGAGGTAGCCATTTGGCATAACATCCGTACTGGTTATGTGTTCGAAATGCAGAAGACGACTAAGCATCAGGGCTTTTTCTAAAGAGGGTTACAAGGGCGCCAGCCCACATGCCCTGACCATGTACCTAATTACACTGGGGAACAGAATCTGTGACAAGTATAAAATTCTGATTGACAAGGGATAATACTAGGTCATGTTTGGCCACAGTCTTCAACTTTGTCTGACAGTAATTTCCCCCCTCAGGAAACCTTAGAATGCCCCATTCTTCCTTAAATTCTCTGTAAAGTCCACGCTAAGGCACCCTCCTTCCACACCATTCCCCAGCTTGGTTGCTCCGATTCCCCTTGCAACATTTTCCTGGAAAACACCCAGCAATGTACCTGACCAGTCCCAACATGAGGTTCTCGATACTGGCACTCCCGAGGTGTTCGTATGCCTGATCACTCTTGTTCTCCAGAATGTTCTTCATGATGGAGATGACTTGCTCCACAAACAGAGTGTTCGTCTCTGTCACAGTTACCTGCAGAAAAACAAACATTCATGCTCTGCAAACTGCTGTGGATTACCCAATCACCTGGTTAGGAATCAGAAAGCAACACACAACGCAGAGAAAAATCAAAAATGATAAAATAATTTCAAGTAAAGCCTTCACAATGATTAAGATAAAAAAGGCGAAGGAAAAAAAAGCATTACAACTTCACACAAAGTAGTCTGTCTACGGGAAAAGTATATCTGCATGTGTGTATGTGTGTGTGTGCATGAATTATGTGTGTGTGTTCTTCTATTTTGCACTACAACATATTGAATGACATGCAGACAAAGAACATCCTACCTTGTGTAACACAGTGTGTGTGTGTGTGTGTGTGTGTGTGTGAGAGTGATTGTGTATGTGATAGTGAATGAAGGAATGGATAAAGGAATGAAAATATTCATTAAATAGATAACTATGACATTTTTTCTAAATCACACATTCAAACATTTGTACAATGTTTTGTCTCCAATGCCATAAACAGCTCTCTGCATTTCCCAAAAAAACATAATATTTGCATCACTATCGGACACTTTGCCCATCGGGTGTGTTGTGTGGGGGCGTAGGGGAATCTAGTTCCCAGACTGATCCTCACAAAACACCCACACATTCTGTCAACCATATCTGCTAGCCACAATTTTCACCATATATGGCAAAGGAAAAGAACAGCGAGAAAGTGTAGGCGTCAGTCTAATTTTGTTGATGTTTTTATCATTACTGCCATGGGAGTGATACTCTTAGCGACAGTTGACTACAGATATGGGTCCATATTTCTCATGCAGGGCTCAAAATAACCAACTGCTTAAGAAATGAGGATTGATAAAAGTATCAACAACTTGCAATTTTCACACACAAAAAAAATTCAGACTTGGTATAATGAATGATAAGCTCTGCACTAGTTTAAATGTAGCATAAGAATGCAATTTGATGAGACAGGGCTCAAAATTGATTTTTGGAAATAGGTGCATTGGTGCAACCAATCAAAAGAATTTGGTACACAGAAAGAATTTTGGGTGTACCACATTAGATAAAGTTGAATGTCAGCAAAACATAATTACAAAAATAGTTAAAATTAGTTAACTTCAAAATTTCAAACAAGTTACACATCAAATAAAGTAATACAACAAAATATTACATTTCAAGTCAGAATATTCTGTACATTAGTGTACAATAGTGTACAATAGTGTAACCTCTACCTTATCTCCTACAAAATATCAAGGTGCACTGGTGCACCCACAGTCAAACATAACGTGCACAGCTCCAATTTTGGGTGCACAAAGGTGTACATACACCCACTATTTCGAGCCCTGTGAGACAATACCAAAAAGCATATCATAGGCTCAAAAATACATTGTACATCATTGAAATTTAGATACTGCTTCTTAAATTTGCTTAATATATTGACTTTACATGAAAGAAAATAGGCATATCTATTCACTTGGAACAGCATAATTAGTCAACTTGCTAAACTGTTCTATAACTTCTAAACCTTCAGCAAATTTGGTATTTCTTTTCCAATGGCTTTCTTTATCTATCTTTGATTCTAGTGGTGTAAGAAAAAACGGGAATTTGACTTACGCGTACCTGCCCTGTCGAGTCGAAGAACTTGTTGACGTTGGACTTGATCTGGTTGAAGAGGACGGGATAGAGGGCCGGGTGAAGTTCAAGACCAAGAAGGTCCTTCACAGCTGTTCGGATCTGAGACAGTGGATCAAGAAAAAAATCCATAAGAACTTGTGTCTGCATCACAACATTTGAACTCTGATAGACAACACATTAACAATTTTTTGCACAATCATGCATGTGAGGCAAAGGGCAAAGTTCAATTTCTTAGAACTGATGCAACAGCCTAAAGGAAATTTAGAATGTGATTAACATTTCTAGAAATAGATTTCCAGGAGCCAGTGCAACTATTTCTAGAAAAAAAAAGTTTCTAGGAACTAATGGTTAGGAATTACTGCAACAATTTCTAGGAACCAATGTTTAGGACTAGCGTAACATTTTCTAGGAAGCACCGTTTAGGAATTAGTACACATGTATGACAATTATAGGAACCACTGGTTAAGAATTAGTATAACAAATTCTTGGAACCACTGGTTAGGAATTAGTGTAACAATTTATAGAAACCAATGGTTAGGAAACAGTGCAACAATTTCTTCAAACACTGGTTAGGAATCAGTCCAACAATTTCAAGGAACCAATGGTTAGGCATTAGTACAACAATTTCTAGGAATGTGTGAATATGATATTTGAACAAAGCCAGAACCTATGGATATAGCAGGGCTCGAATTTCATCTTTGGGAATAGGTGCACTGGTGCACCCAACTCAAAAAATTGGGTGCACAGAAAGAATTTTGGGTGCACCAGATAAGATAAAGTTGAATGTTCTTCAGAACATAATTACAAAGTTTGACGCTGCTGCCAAGTAAATTCTTAAGAACTTCAATCTGTAATTCTATAGCTAACTTTAAAATCTTAAACAAATAATACATTAAATAAAGTACAGCAAAAAGTTATCATGCTGTTTTCTATACTTACATTTCAAGAATAGTCTGTATACTAGTGTACAATAGTACCTTAACCCTATAGGCTACAAAAATATATAGGTGCACCAGTACACCCATAGTCAAAAATTAGGTGCACAGCTCCAATTTTGGGTGCACTGGGTGCACATGCACCCACTATTTCGAGCCCTGTATAGTAAACAGTTCATTGTCCTGTATGAACTCAAACTGAATTGAAACATGTTAATATACTGACCTGTAGCCCGGCCCTCTCACTATTGCACACCAGAAGGTTGAGGAGTTTGGCTAAGAATCTGCTGACGGGAGGGTAGATTTCCTCCTCTGACTGGGGAGAGCCGTTGTACAGGGAATACACACTGCCTTTTCTGCTGGGGTCAGACGGAATGGCAATACTGCAGGGGATAAAAAGAGGGATTTGTTTAATCTCTAGTTAAGCAGATGTTAGGGTGGAAGACCATTCATGACTGCCAGGATTCCCTGACAGCTATTGACAATACAGGAGGCAAAGACTATAGTAGACAACCTCAAGTCAACCGTACACACTCACGGCACAGCTTCAGTAAAGACGCTATAGCTGCATGGTTCCCGTTTAGAACTCTATTCAAACCCACACCCAGACTATTTTTGCCACGTGTGTAGCTTTCTCAATGGTTAGGTTTAGAATGACAGGCTGAATAAAACTATGCAGCACCAGATGTCTTACTGAGGGATGACTGACATGCAATAGATGTTGGTTAGCTGAGGAATGAGTCCTCTCTACTTTATAGCTACTGACACAAGTCAGCGAAAATTAGGATCTTCTACCCTAACATCTGCTTGGAGGTCAGGGTTTGTTAGAACATGTTTGTTGGTCTTTGTTGTTAATGTGGAATGTAGTCTCTTGACAATGTATCATAAATTTAAGTTGACATTTTCTCCAGGCACAATCTTAAGTCTTCTTCATCACACATCCCTAACCTAAGCCCCCCCTCCATACATGTACAATGTATATTAGCCATGTCAACCCAAAACCCTACTGTAATTTGATCCTTACCTTCTCCTTGTGTTAGTCTTGTCCATCAA
Source organism: Branchiostoma lanceolatum (assembly GCA_035149815.1). Lineage (NCBI taxonomy): Eukaryota > Metazoa > Chordata > Leptocardii > Amphioxiformes > Branchiostomatidae > Branchiostoma > Branchiostoma lanceolatum. Next base: position 26,077,151 of record CM068866.1, on the reverse strand, counting down.
ACACACCCCGCCCAGGGCACAGAGAAACCCTGTCATGTTGATCCACTCGTTTAACTGATCCTGTAATCAAATTAAGATTAAACCACATCAATTGATAACAAGGGAAGGATCATATCATGTTTCAATTGTACCCTAAAATAAATTAAAATGCAAAGTAATTTTGTTTAGTTTGAAATCAAATCTATGAAGTCAGTGTTAACAAAGACCAATTGTCAGGTGTTAAAAAAGCCAGATAATTATTTGCAGTCTTGTTAACATGGTTGATTCAAAGAAAACAATACAAGTTATAATTTTGCAACTTCTATGCAAGGCGGGTTATTAGATGGTTACCAATGAACAGAGGGTTTTCATTAATAGATGGTTGTCAGCAATAGATGGTTAACTTTGATAGATGGTTACTATTAATAGATGGTCGTCAGTAATAGATGGTTGTCAGTAATAGAGTTACCATTAATAGATGGTTATCAGCAATAGAATGATATTTATCATTAACATTTTGTTTTCATTCATAGATGTTTATCATTAACAGATGGTTGTCAGTAATAGATGGTTACCATCAATAAATGGTTACCATCCATAGATGGTTACCATTAATAGATGGTTATCATTAATAAAATGATCGTCAGTAATAGATGGTCGTCAGTAATAGATGGTCGTCAGTAATAGATGGTTACCACCAATAGATGGTTATCATTAATAGATGGTTATCATCAATAGATGGTTATTTTTAATAAATGGTTGTCACTTGTCAGCAATAGAAGCTTATCAGTAATAGATGGTTGTCAGTAATACATGTAGATGGTCGTCAGTAATAAAATTAATGGTTATCATTGATAGTCGATTGTCAGTAATAGATGGTTGTCAGTAATAGATAGTTATCATTATAGCTGGGCACAATCTGGTTAGCTCTCCTGACTAGCAGCAAAGCCATGCTCACATCCAGATCATGCTCATGCAGAGAGGGGGACTGGGAAGCTCGCCGGCGTACAACCGTTCTGTGGAGGCTGTCCGGTGTCTGCGCGTCGTCGCCCTTGACCTTGGGGTAGTTGATGAGGACCTTGGTGTTGTTTTCCCACTTGTTTCTCGTCTCTTCCCAAGCCTGGTGACAAATCGTGGATACCGTAAATTCACTTAAGTTTGCAACACAACTTTGTGGCACGGTAAAAATTATTTGTTCAACTTCAAGCTGAAGCTATAAGATATTTCCTGAAACCCCTGTGGGTTTGTTTTTAGAAAAAATCCTTTTTCCCCTTTTATCAGCAAAGACAGATACAAAACTACATATTCTGTGCTTTAACTTAAAACATTTTCCTTGCACAAATCATCTTCGCTAACCACACATAACATTTATCATTTCTGTTACAAAACAAACTGTCTGAAATAAACTCAAAACAGCTACATTAAATCTTAGGACACAAGCTATATATACTTCAGAATCTGTACACGCTAAAGAGCAAAATTGTTGACATAGCTATTACGTACCTCCATGTTTCCCCTTGTGGAATGTTCTATTCTTCTGAGAAGGGACATTATGTGCTTCTGAAGGGCTGCACGACCTGAAAAAAGATTGAACAACAAAACATGTCTTTTAAAATAAACAGCAAGACTGTTAAACCATCTTTTCCAGCTCCATACTACTAACTGGTAACTATGATAATATTTTAGAAAAAACTCACTTGTTAAACATATAATTTCATAAAGCTTACACATGGAAAAACAACGTGCACAATCTTAAACAGAGACAGAATTGCAGCCATGGATATCTATTCACCAGATTTGAAAAAATGCCAAGCCTTGATCATCCGTGAAACAAAAAAATGTCCACATGTAGTATGACGGTTCTCCATGTAGGGGGGACAAACACCTTCTGTTGTGGCTAGAGTGAGCTGGCACCGGAGTCCTCACTATTCATGACTACTGTCCTGATTAGTCTAGCAGTTCGCCCGTCTCCAATTTCCTGAAGTTGTTTTTCTTCTCTACCAGATGACGTATTCGTGTGTCGTGTTTCCATAACATTCAGAAGTAAATGAGGAAGGGGCTAGGTGAGGTAAGGTGAGTTTCCGAAATATTATGATTGGAAACAAAACACCGTCAGGTGATGGCCATGACATGTTTTAGAAACACGAAGATTTTGTTACTGCAAATTCATGGCACGTAAATTTCGCAGCATGAAGTTTGCTGTTGAAACATTAAGTATAGTGACACAATGAAAGACGGAACATTATATGTTCATCATGCAAAAAACGCAAACTTAAAAACACCAACAAAAAAAAACAAATTCAAATTTACTGTTACAGTAACAGTTAGTTTCTTACATAGCAGAGGGAGGCAGGTGTTTCATTGTTTTCTAGTTTGTTTTTCACTCTTAACAAAACAAAATGCAAAATGTAAAGAATAAAATCTTCAGAGCAATCAGAGCAAAGAGACTGAAAATGGTTCACGCATGTACATTTCAACCACTGTGTGATTTTAGCTGCATATACGTTGTTACATTTGAACAGGAGCATGACACACCGAGAATTGCATCACAATTTTTTTACGTACGTTGACCCATATGATGAAAATGGAATATTATTAATCAAATCATGTTTTTTATCAAAAACATTTTACACACAGATTTTCATTCAAGCAACAGAGAGCTAGGACATCTTTTTTTTGATAGCTTCCACAGTGACTGGTTATGGAAAAAGTTACACTATTTATAACCCTAAATTCATACAATGTTGCATACCTACACAGATAATACAGTTCTTAGTCCAAAGCTGTAGATTAATAGAGAGTAGAGGTCTTTCAAAGGGCGCAAAACTAACCCATGGACACGATATTGTTATTGCACGCTGAAGCGAAGTCGGAGTACACTGTGTAGTTCGGCAACACCTGTTCCACCGACAGGTCGTCGACGCGCGAGCGGATGTCGGCCTCCTCGCAGAGATAGCGGAAGCACGACATGGCAACCAGCACGGCCTCCATGTCGCTGCTCCACAGGTACATGAAGAACACCACCTCCAGTTTCTTGTGAGCCTGGCGACAGATGGGGATGTGGCTGCCCACAGTCGCATGGTCCTGGGAAAAGATCATCTATAAACTGTGTAATCCAAATCCGTTAACTAATCTGAACTAAAAAAACACTTTGAAATTCTTGTAATTGTGGTAAACGTGCATCGTTTTTAAAATGTTATACTTTATATATCCTCTAAATTATGTACTTGGGACTATTGGTGTTTTCATATTTCTATGAGAATAACAGTGTTGTGACCGTCTAATTCATCTAATGAGAATAAGTGTTGTGACTGTTATATTTTTCAAATTGTTACTTCGTATGTACTATAATGTTACAATTGAACTGTTTAAAAGTTTTATGAAACCAGTCTTAAAAGCCTGTAAAAAGGTATGCAAAACATGACACCTGGAAAATGATATTTTCATTTTACATTAGGCCTCACATCGTTTACCCTTGTCTTTGTTTTCAAAACCATCTTCCGTTGACTAAATCAATAAAGTCCTGCCACTCAGATAACATCATGACTTTCCTGACTTTGTTTACTTTTTTGAATCCAATATCTACAAAACATCTAAGGATCATACGTCAATGAAGGTAATAAGATACACAAGGTAACAGTTACTCAAGCAACTGGATAGATATTGGAAATCTAAGGAGGGATCCATGCATGTGTAGTTTTCAAATTCAATACAAGCATACACGCAAACTTTTGATTGGTGCTACCAATGAATGCAACCAGAGCAGTATTAGGGCCCAAAATATGGAGAGAAAAAATGCTGATATCTTTATGGTAGTGACATTTACTAACACTATTTAGCACATTTGTATAATAATTTCATACTTTGAGCATTCTAAAACCGCAAAAAAATTTGCCGTACGATGATTCCCTTAGTTTCGCGAGCCTACAAAAACCCCAGCGACGATTTTCAGTGAGTTCTCAAATCACAACAACGTCGTATTTTTGCATGATGAACATCGCTATACATTGTGATAGTGTTGTTTGAACTAATCATGTATAGAAATGACTAAATAAATTGACTTTCAAAGTCCAATTTTCGGGCCCTAATATTGCTTGGGTTTCCTTTAAAGTAAGTCACTACCTTAAAATTAGGACCGTTATTTCAAACATTTCAGAGGACACTGACCTTGTACTTGACCAAGAACTTGATACGACAGGAGAGGATCTCTCGTAGCCACTTCAAGATGTCTGTGCTGTTGGGAAGCTGCTGTACAATCAGCTTCTGGGACACTGAGAACAAAACTTGGCAACTGCAAAGGGGGGAGGGCACTCAATGAGACTCTTGTTGTAGCCATGTGATTCTATACTCAGTGTTAACTTTCTACCTGATAATAACTTCCCAAATAACCAATGGAAGCATATCAAGATGTCTACTATTTGGAGGAATGTACATTGTGATTTTGGAAAAGTGATGTCCTTGAAATAATTGAAGTAGAAGCACATACAAGTACTGGGCTGTAAATTGTTTTTTTATCCCAGACATACATAATATCTTGTATGTGTGTTCAAAGAGCACAATCATGGGATACATAGAGCATGTGCAGCTTTATTGTGAGAAACATTGAAGACATCTAGCAGATGCATCATCAAGGCATAAGATATTATTTGTGTGGTCAGATAGATATGTTACAGTGACCTGTAAGTTGAAGTGATGAAAAGAATGAGAGAAGTTTGTTGAAATACGAAGAAACAGTATTGTACAAAACGTCATGTGGCAAGTCATTTTTGACATGAACCAGCAATACACACAACCTACAGGGTGGTACTGGTCCAGCTCAATCAGGTCCAGGTACAGAGAGCACACTCTATATAACTCTCTGGACAGGAGCTAACAGTCCAGTTTGACTTGAGTATGTTATCTGTTTAGGTTAACTCCTGCCCTTATTGGATATCTGGGGCATTCATCCCAAACAAAAATGACTGAACTGTCTAAAAATATACAATATAAGGTAGGGAGCAAACTTTGATATATATCTGCTTTGCTTTTGTGTTTGTTTGTTTGTTTGTTTGTTTTGAATGAACCAATAATAGTACCAGTGTTTGTTTTGGTTTAGGTCCAAAAATGTTGATTTTTTTGGGTCCAGGTTTAAGGTGATTTTCTGGCCCAGTGTACCAGTACCCACCCTTACTACCGATATCAATTGAAAAGAAAAGTAAGGTTAGAGACAACATAAATTCTCACCGCAACAGAAGACATCTACATGTACTCCACTAAGATTAGCAATCATTGACTAACTTATTGATGTCACTATTTCAATAAATCATTTACATGTAGGGACTCAGCAGACAGTTTTGCTGTACTGGATTGGTTAGAATTGGAGCACTAGTCTAGAAAACAGATAGATGGTTAAATAGTGGTTAAGTTGAGCAGCCTGTTATATAGTTAACTGATAGACAGTTAGAGAGATGGTTTGGGTAAATGGATGGTAAGTAGGTTGTTGGGTTGTTTTATAACTGATTGATTGATTGACACATTGAAGAACTGATTGGCTGATTGACTGATTTTTGAGTTTCCCTGATTGGCTGATGTGGAAAGCTGTTGGCTGATTGACTGATTTTTGACAGATTCATTGACTGGCTAATGTGGTAAAGTTGTCACTACAGTTTCTTCTTCCTTCTCCTAGGGGGAACATGTTAACCTTTGTCATGCTAACTCACCAGTGTAGTTACGGGCACCCTTAGCATGTGAAAGGTTAACCAAAGGTGGCCAAAACATAAATTCTGCAACAAACTTTTGATAAAAAATTCCATTTCAACTCTGGAGAAAGCTTGAAGCGAATAACTTGTTTTGGGACTCTTTGATAGAAAATTGTAAAAAAGGCATGTTTCCCCACTTGGAAAGGAAGAGAAGAAGAAAAACTACATGGTTTATCAAATTGACTCCTACTTTGATTTAAAATTTAGCTGTTACCTCTCTGCTAGGAATCCACCCTTGGTTGATTTGGCTGTCGATTCATTATCACTGCAATGTAATGTTTGAACAATCATACTTGCTTTATTTTACCTATGTTGGCTACATACTGTCTACACTTAATGCTTTTTCAAATCTAATTCCGAATCTGTGCAACTAACATTAACTACAGTCATCTAATAGTTATAGTAATATATTATTACAATAAAAGTTACTGAAACTTTTCTATGAAAAGAAACATGTAATATTCATTTTGGAAAGTTACATTTCTATGCTATTAAGTTTTTGCTTGGACTATTTTTCGAGTTTTACTGAAAACAAATTAATTTTTCCATAATGAAACATTTACTGTTTATCATAAAAATTTTATTACATAGACAAAATATATAAGGTTGGTCTAGTTAAAAAATCAAGACAGATATTTGCATGTGGGCCAATTTGTAAATGGGCTTGAAAATGTCAGCTAATTTGCGTTCAGATATTGAAACATTTTTTTTAAATTCACCATATTCTGCAATCACCATTCGTGCATTGTGTAAGGTATCTAAATTCAATTATGACTAGCACTTTCAAATAAGTAACTGCAAACTAACATCAGTGTTAAGACTACTATTGATAATATCATAATAGTATTTCATTTAGTTGTCAACAAAGTTTTCTTAGTCAACAACGAAAGGCAATCTAAAGTACACCTATGTGTGACACCAACAGCTAGCTATGGCCACACTAAGTTTTTTCACTGCTACAGTCAATAGCTATACTAAAGGTTTTCAATATAGTTTAACAGTTTGAGTGTCTATGTACAAGGTTCTGGGAAGTGATGTTTAGTTTTTGCTCTACTGTGAGTCACATCACATGGTTAGTAGTCAACTGCTGCAAACCTCATATGTAACGAGACTTGGCTGTTCTCCTCTACGGCATACCTGATGTCCCAGAAAGTCGCGATGGGCGCCTCGGGATTCCACAGTTCGATGTTTTCTGGTTGGTGGAGGCACAGGAGGGCCTACGGATACGGACAGCGGTTAGACTTTTGCAGCAGGTACAAGAAACATGCCACAAATTATCGTTAATTTGGAGATGGTTTTATTTTCGAGGTTTTCGCATTGACCTCTCTACAGCAAAGTCATGACATCGAGATTATACTTTCCACTGTATGTGGAAAAACAAAACAATGAACAGTGTGTGTGGGGAACACAAGTGCATGTGTATGTAATATACCAGGGAAAACAGGGTGTCCTCTGGGCATCCCCTGCAGAAGAAGGACGTAAAATTTCCTTGTTTTCTTAGTGTAGGGCGTCCTGACCTCCTGCTAGCTAATAGCCTGCATTCCATTGCATTACAGCAGGTAAAAGAAACATGCCACATGTTAAGTGTAAATTTGGTATTGTCCATGGTGGTTTCATTCATTTTGTGAAGTTTTTGCCATGACCTCGCCACCGCAAAATCATGACACTGGGAATATGGTTTCCACTGTATTACATTCCATTGTATTACGGCAGGTAAAGGACATTTGGTGTTGTCCAAGGCGGTTTCATTTATTTTGTGAGATTTTTGCGGTCACCCCCCCACCACAAAATCATGATATCGTAAATATCATAATTTTCCATTGCATTACTACTGTACTACAGACTTGATTCAACTGTGAAACTAAGTCTACGTGATGAGTCTACTTTGTGTGTACGTACCTCCATGGCTTCCTGTGACAGCTCAGGCATGTGTTCCTGTGGGACCAGGTACACCAGGCCGTTGATCAGCTCCAAGGTACTGCTCTGGATCTCATGGCCCATCTTACCAGGGTTCTGCCAACAGGGAAGGTAACATCACTTGCCTTTCTTATCTTACTCGCTCTCACTCACTCATGATCACTCACTCTCTCCCATAGCTTACTAGACTGTTTTTAGGAAGGTACCTATTTCCTAGCCTCTACCAGGCTCCGTGGATGGCTGGAAAAATAGTAGAAATTGGCCAAATAGAGTGAATAGTATGCTAAGGGAGTCGGCTATGGAGAGAGGGACCAATGGACACCTATTGTTCCTCTCTCAGTAGCATCCTTAGCATACTATTCACACTATTTGGCCAATTTCTACTATTTTTCCAGGGATCCACGGAGCCTGGCTGAGGCTACCCATTTCCATAGCACTACAGCAAGTTGCTAGTCCCCTGTCAAATGAAAAGCAAGCAATCTCTCACTAGGTGATATTACAATATCAAGCAAAAGTGTTTTATCATCATAATCTTTGCATAATTCTGAAGTGTTCCACATTCAAGTTGACACTTTGGCCCAATTTACACTTGTTCTGTGAAATTGTAGTACTACACATGGTAGTCTACTACTGTAGTAGACTGCAGATTGGCTTTAACTTTACACTCACTGACAGGAAGCCTAGCAGGACACCTGCTGTTCCTGATTGCCATGAAACTGTAGTGACCTATTGTGACCTTTGAAAAATCGCGGGAGGGAATTTCAGCATTTTTTTATTTGTGAAAAGGTAGGGGTTTTATCTGATGCGAAATACCAAGAAAAGGGAACTGACAGCTCAGTTTTACTGAGAAAACTAGAGAATGACCGCAGATAACCCGAAATGGAACACGAGATCAGTTCGAATTACGTCAAATCGAACATGGTTGTTGGCTTCGAAGTGTAGTCTACTACCTCTGTACTACAGTTTCGCTTTACACCCGGTTCGAAGTCTCACAGAACCTCCGCCGAAGTGTAGTACAACTACCCCCGAGGTTGTAGTAGACTTCCGTAGTAGACTACAGTAGTTTTCTTTTTACACCCAGAAAAAAGCTGTAGTCCAATACAATATATAGTAGACTACCATGTGTAGTACTACAGTTAAAAGGACAAGTGTAAATTGGGCCTTTGTCTAAATGCCATCCAAAACTAAGGCATGTAATAAATGAAAAAAAAAAGAATGAAGACCTTTATTGTACATTCGTGCCCGAGGGGCTAGATACAGGTAATGTCTAACATAAACCTAACTAACAGGTGACATATACAGTGAAATATACATGTATACAGTACTGTACATAGTTTAAACATACATGGTAGATATGAGTGATAAGCTTAAAGCTAATGCAGTAGGGTCAACTTCTTCTCGCTTCTTTGTACATGTGAAGATGTATGAACATATCCAGTTTCTTGTACAAGGGTTGTCTAGACGCATAATAAATGTATGGTCTTACATGTAACATCAGCATGGGGTCTGGGTAGATGAGTTTGACTATCCACAGCAGAAGGGTCTTGTAGCTCAACGTCTCATCTGCCGGTTTCTCCTTGAACTTCAGACTGGTCACTTTCTCCCGTAATGTCATGCTCTGTTGGTATAACCAGACATTCACAAAGTTTCAATCACATGTATAAAACCTACATTAAAAAATAACTGTTTCTCTTATCTAGAATAAATTTCATAAACAAAATTATGGCAGTTTTGACATTCAGTTTTCAATTTCCATGTTTAGGTTGTTTGTAAGCATGTAATTTTTAGAATGTTTTTTCCAGTAACTTTTAAAAAACTTTTAGTTCCTCCATCCAATCATGAAAACTACATTCAATTGTAACATTTTTTAAATACGTTAACATAACTATGTTCTGCCTCTTACGCCTCAATGAGTTACTGGCAAAGCTGTGAAAGACTTAGCAACTTTCTGATGATGTTCTCTTCCACTACGTTTCAACATATTCTCACTAGCAGTCTTTAAAATTCTTAAACTACAATGTACTTCAAATACTAACAACTTCAAGTTAAATTTTTTAAATCTGCAAGAAGATAGTTATCAGAACAGAGATTTTTGCTTGCTAGATATCATTTATATGTTAGTACATTTTCATTCCTAAAAGCTGTTGGCTGGTACCCGTTTTAACTTGTCAATTAGGATTTCGAAGCTACACGGTTGAAGCACAACTTATTACGGTTCCTAATTCTTTAGCGACACCTGACGGGTGGACACATTTATTGCAGCTAGGAAACCTACACAAGCAAGCATGATGTACCATCTACTTTTACATGTAGTATACACTACAAAAAACAACAGAAGCTAAGCAGAAGCTAAACAGAAGCTGAAGAAAAGGGAGAGGTTGAAGACAGGAGGTTCTAGTCACCCACGGGCCTGTAGCTGTTGACATCCGCACATAGATGTGCAGGTGAACTAGAGCCTGGAACCAACAAGTCACAGAAACACAGAGAGAGAGAAGAAATGTTGAAAGATATGACAGAAGAAACGAAAGACGTCGTAATATTCTAAGAAAGAGTGTGATGAGAAATACAGCAAATGGTGAAGAAAGTGAGAAGAATGGATCAAACACATGGTACATAAAAAGAGAACAGTAAAAACTAAGATATCATAGTGAAGAATGATGAGTGAGACATATCATAACACAAACTATTCACTGGACTGCCTTGTAATTTTTTTTGTTACGGTTCCTAATTCTTTAGCGACACCTCATGGGTGGACACATGATGATAATGATGAAAACTTCTTTATGCAAAATATATAAAAATGTAACGTATGAAATCAAATCTTAATTAATATTATACTTGCCAATTGTGTTCAAATTACCCCCCTTAGGTATTGTAAAAGTTTCTACATACATGGTAATGAGCTCATTAACATTAAATGTATGCAAAGTTCAGGCCCAACCTGGCTGAGTCTGAGAGGTGTGTTTGTGCTGCATCCCTCCGTCACTTTTCTCAGGGTGTCTGTGAGCATCGTCCGTAGTTCCCCCGAGAAACTGTAGAGAGTGTCGATCTTGGGCCACCATGGCATGGCTCTCTGTGATTACAAAGACAAAAGATAAACTTTGAATGAAACTTCATACTATTTATCAAACAGCTATTAACAACTAGTTAACACAATATACAAAAAACTTGTACAATTTATCTACACTTCTTGAAAAGTTTGCTGCCATTTTCAAAATAACATTGTTTCCTTCAAAACATGAAAGAAAACGACCTTAAGTTTACAGATTTATGAACATGTAAAAAAATCCTCTACACTAAAAACATGTATAGCCTTTGAAATGAAGTACATGTACTAGACAGTAAAATGCATACAAGTTTGTCTATTTTTTTCCTCTTTTCAGGCACTAGTAACTTTTTGAAAGTTGTTTTTCCTACCTGTGTTATAATCATGTGTAGAGATCTGACCAGGACAAAATGGAAGGCGGGCGGTGCATTGGGCTGTAGACAGGCCTTGAGATGGGAGTTGTTGTGGGGGTTGATGCGGAAACAGGACACGAAACAGTCGATCATCAGCTCAATGTCCGCCATCTGGTACCCTGGACCTCGCGAGAACTGCTTGTGAGCATTGAACAGCAGGTTCTGAAAAAAAGGCAGAGTTGTTGACTGGTAATCTTCCTTACGCTGTAAGTAGTACTTAAAAGTTCTGTCACTTTTCATGGTTCTCTTAATATCAGGTAGCATAAAGTGTTCAGCAAGAAATCTGCTAATACTAGGATTTCTAACGGTGAACTGTACATGCATGTACTTGCACCTGTATTGCATATATTAAATTGTGTAGGTACAAGTCTGGACAAAACAAACTAAAACACAGTGGGTACCATTTCTTAAATACCTATTACTAGGATAGGTAAATTCTGTCTCAAGTTTGACAGATTAGCATTTGAAAATTGGGAAATCTTTGAAATTATAATTGATTTCAGATGAAGATTATGTAAGCATGGATTTAGTCTGGATGACTCTACCAAAATGATGATGATGATGATGATGATAATGAAATCCTCATACGTGCACAAAGATGAAAATTTACCACAAAAAAAAACTGTCTACTGCATGTACAACTTATAAATAATTGCTAAGGTACAGGTTCAGGTCATGTAGTTTTCAAAACATTTGCCTGGCAATTATTATTGATACCAACCTTTAGATCACCCAACAGAGACTGGACAATAAAACACAAGACAGAATTGTCCTGTCTGCTGATGTAGGTGGACGCCTTGCAGAGCTTGACGCAGGCGACAGCTGCGCTCTCTGTCAGGTGTTTTGGCACTCCCTGGCCGCTCAGGGCCTTCTTCACGTGATCGATAAAAAGTCGCTTCTTCTGGTATCTTGGGTTGGACACTACGTTGGGGTCGTTACTAGCTATTTGTTGCAACAATGCCTGGAGACAGGAAATTTGGGTTACTGCATTGTATTTTGTCTACAAAATACATATCCTGTAAAAGCTGTAATCTAAGTGGTCAGCTGTAATTCTTATAAAAAACTTGGTTTAGAACCTCAAGACTTACAGTCTTATGAATTTTTTTAGCTACCATGAAGTACAAGCCTACACTTTTCAGTATATTAAATGCTTAATATGCATGCGATGCTCAATTACAAATAGTGTAAAACAAATGAAATTGTGAAGATAGAACTGTTGTGGATCTTAATCTGAATGGCGTTACTAATACACTTCTTAATGTGAGTTTTTAATTTGTCCTTTTAGTTTTGTATGTGCAAGCCAAAGTGGGAATAATAGCACACACGAAGGCGAGAAAAATAGTACAGCATTTTTCTTTTTCTATCCTTAAAGTTAAAGTGAACATACATTGTACCACCTCTAGCTACTTGAGGGCTCAAGCATCATACTTCACCTCAATTGAGGATAACTGTTTTACCTTACTAGTACCCTACCTCACCTTGGCAAGGTGTGGTTATCCTGAATCGACTTACTGGACTTAATTCTCAACATTCTGGTATTCAAACTTTGCAGTGGGCACACAGAGCATTACTAACATTAAAAATATTGTTCAGTTGCAGTGTGATGATTTCGCAAAAAAGATGGGCACAAAAAAAACTAGTGACCATTGGAGGATTTACAGTTGTAAGATTTCTAAGAAACACGTACAAGACATAGCACCCGCAGCATGATCTGTACTGCAGTGGCTAAAGAATTGTCACACAAATCTACAGTGACTATTTAAAGATTTTAAGTACGAGGATTTCTAAGATACACTACTTACAGGGCATAGCACCAGCAGCATGATCTGTAGTGGCCATACGGCTGCCACCTTCCTCCTAGAGCCCTCCCCGGCAAAGGTGTCCAACAGATCAAACAACTTTTCCGCACACTCTGTTTGTAGAAGTGAAAAAAAGTCAGGCAACCAAAATTACCTCTGCATTCTCGAGAATTCTCTTCAATTTTCCAGGGCAGGATAGCCCTGCCTAATTCATCGACTGAGCTTCCATTATATTTTTCCATATAAAAATTTCTAAAGTTTCAATATGTAGCTTTTTCATACATGGAACCAAGGAATTACAACTCGAGAATAATGTAAAAATTTTCAGACGTCTGATTCTAATTTCTTATCATTTCCCAAAGCAAATTCATTACAATCAATACAATTTTCCATGTATTAAAAGTGTCTGCTACAAAATGCTGACGTAATAGCTGTTGCTCAAAGATACTGAAACAACAACTGTTTTCCCTGTCCTTGGTGCTGAATGCCATCAACTGACAAATGGTGCAAGTTTTATGTCATTTTTGCCTTCAAATGCCAAACTAAGAACACTTGACATTGCAAAAATAAGTAATTTTTTAACATCTTTACACTGCTGAAATTTTTGGATAGAGGTTATGGAAATGTCCGCACTATACAGTTTACAAAAGAGATATACATCAATAATGTATATTGAAGTAAATTCCAAAACCTTTTCCATCACAAGCACATGACCAACTACCTTCTAGGTCTGCACTTGGTTTCTGATGAAGTTCTTGGAATTCCTCTGGATAATTTTCCAAAAGATTCCATATGGCCTGTACAAAGGCAGAAAACCCAAAGTTGAAATCCAATACTTATCTATTAGAAAATTCATTGCACAATATATTCAGTTATTAATATAATTGTTAGCACACATGGACATAGCTTTAAGAAATGCACTTTAACTTTGAAAAACAATATCTATCAGTATCTATGTTCTATATATTCATCTTCTGAAACCATCTGAAAAATACGAGAAGTGCTATAATAAGAATTGCATATACTACGATGTACGTAAAGCTATCATCAAAAAATCAATGCCTTCTACAAGTTCCCAACATGCAAACATATAGCCATACACCACCCATAGAGTGTTACAGGCTAACACGATTACATTCACAATAACATATAAAGAATATAATTTCAGTCTAAAATAGAAAACAGACAGACTTACTCTCTCGAGATTTGTGGCTAGTGCTATGTGTACAGACTTTTTCAGCTGCTTGAACTTCTGCACAGCTTCTAGGTCAACACAAGTCAAAGGTCGTAAGGTCACAATCCCACATGAAAGGTACAAGCTTTCATACAACAATCTAAGAGGAACATTTCAGCATTTGGAATTATTCTGTTGTGCTTATATGATGAAAGATGTCACTTTTTACCCAAAGTTAACTTGTTTCGGTTTGTGCAAAATGCTCACTACTTGTATCCATTGTATAGGCTATAGCAGCTTATATCCAATATTTAATCAGGACTGGCATTAGAAGCAAAAAGACAATTCTTGTTCAAGTTGTTGTAAGGCATGCACTAGCCGTTTCAAAATCATTAAAACATATCATATGGAAAAATCAGTGCTCTTTTCTAAACCCAGATAATGTTTTTAAACAGGCAAATGTCTAAAATGGTTAGAATTGAAATACATTTCAACGAAAATCATATTAATAGGAAAGGAATTCTACATTCAGTCGAACCTATACTAGTGCCTATCTTTTAATATTAGGACCACCTGGTCCCTTAGACTGTTTTTACTATTGACTCAAGTATTCAGAATCCTGTCTATATATAGTAGCCACCTGCCTACGGCAATCCTTTCTACTGTCCATTGAGTAGACATGTTTTACAGTAGTATCCTCTTATATCTATCTAACTGCATGATTGTCTTCAGACAATGTCTTGAGATGTCTTTCTCTCACCTTGCAACAATCTGGTGAGGCGTGACAGGTCGACGTTGATGTGTTGTATCAGCTCCAAGTCGCTGATGTCCGGAGTGTCCTCGCTGCACACCGACAAGTTGTGGAGCCTGGGGAGAGAAAACGAGCGTTCACGGACAACCAGCTCCATCATGGACTTAGCGCGGACACTGCGTCTACTCCTCCAGACATTTCTCAAGGACCCCTTTCTCAGATGTGAACAACACTCAGCCATTCTTCAAGTCAGAGAAGGAACTCCAAATGTTGTGAGAAAAATGTAACTCTTACTCCATGTGTTAGATATGAAGGGAGGATTTTAAACACAGTATGACGTATAGAGCGATGCGTTCAATATCCTGTTCTGTAGCCAATGATGAAAATACACAAACATGTGGTACTGTCGGGGCAACTTCCATGTAATGTTAAACATGAGTAAGGCTCATCATGTTTTATTCAAATGTAGATTTTCTATTTCGAGATTGTAGGACTACAGCCATATTGTGGAAACCTTTTCTCTCTTACAGTAACGTTTCCTGAAAGTACAAAGATAGCTTTCAAGCCAATCAAGCGACCATAAACTTAATAAGATTAACAGTTTGCAATTGCTGCTGTAATATTGTAGCCTAGCCAATAACAGAAGGTACACAAGTTTCCAAATAGGCACTTCATGACTCAACAGGTGAGTGGGCGGACACTAAAGGATGATTGATCCTTTTGATGTTTAGATTTCCTTCCCTAGCTGCCTCCTTAGCTTTGTTGTCAAAGGAAGGATATTGCAGCCCACCACTTCCTCTTCCTTCCTCTGTTCTATTCCCACCGACACTTGTTTTAAGAACCGTAGAACTTGTAAGACGGAAAAACAGCTAAGTACTTCATCCATGCTTCCTATCCTAATGATCGAAACATCTGGTACTCTCTCTATATATAAGCCATTAACGTTTCAGTGTTATTTTTGTACAAGTCAAGGGATATAAAGGGATATAAATTTGACAACGTTGCCATGTGTCATTATATGTTGTTACCCTTATCATTATCACATTCTATGTACTACTTTACATTATCTTTTATCGATTATAATCAATCTTGATTAGTATGGAGGAGGAGGGCCTAGTAATAGTAGTATAAGCTATATACACTTTTTCCCTCCTCCTGCATTTGTTTTATTTATTGTTTATCCTACTATTTACTTGTTGTTCACATAAATAAAACAAATTATCACATATCTTATGCAAGTGCCCCCTTCCCACAGAGGTTTGTTATGTCCAAAAGATAGTTGATAGATATATAAACAAGGCTTTGGTATGATTAAGAATTTACTATAGTTAAAAAACTTATTCATCCCTTTGTTATATTTTTAGATTCTTTGAACTACACTTATTTCATAAAATGGACAAAGGCCACCTGACAAGAAAAAAAGGTAGTAACATTTACTTTTCTGAAAATAATAAACTTAATTCATCCCTTTGTTATATTTTTAGATTCTTTGAACTAGACTTCTTTGATAAAATGGATAATGGCCCCCTGACAAGAAAAAAAGGTACCATAGTAACAGTTAGTTTTGTAACAGTTAGTTTTGTAATAATAACAAACTCACGTATCATACCAAGGGGCCCTTTTATGTAAAACATCAGTTGGAAGTGTTAAAAAATAAAACTTCCAAGATTTCTTTCTTCTTTTTAAGTTAAGATAATCAAAGTTTTGTCTATTATTACAGGATGTAGGCCCTATAAGGGGAAAAACATGACGCAGTGCTTGGCCAAATACAACTCTCTAATCAGTCAGTCATGTATGATTGCTACACAAATAGCCTCTGTAACTATTATGGTCCAGCCAAGTCCGTAGGCTTCTGACGTGGTATTTATTTACACTTGGCTACTCAAAACAGGGAGGAAGACACCCCCGCATGTTATTTTGGTTCAACGTAGGCAGAGGGCAACGTTTGTTTAGCACGAGTTCTGCTTTCACCTTCCCCTGTCTGAAGGAATATGACATTCTTCACTGAACAAATTTGCATTAAGGCTACACCAATTTGACTACATGGTTCTAAGATTTCCCGCTTAATTTTTTTGAAAAGATTTGAAATAAAATGAAACATTCAAAGATCACAGACACCATTTATGATATGAATCAACTAATTACTAAAACTAAATCATATTTTGCCACCAACAGAAAGTTCTTTTCTTCCTAGTTGTTACAGTTTTTCCATTTATGACTGCACTTAAAAGTTGAAATCTACTACTGGAGAATTCACCAGCCAGGTATGTTGACTTTGTGGCCCCAGTGGTAGCATTTGGGTCTATCACAGGATGTCTTTTCTTTTTCTTTTGTTCCTTTCACCTGCCCACTCTATACTTTTCCTGCGAAAATCTGAGAACTATTGCATACATTAAATCAGCGTGGGTTTAATTTGATATGGCTCAATGTTTGATACACTACCCACACAAAGATTTTATTTTCTAATTGACATCTGCAGAGTGTCTCATAATACAGGAAAGCAGGCCGGATATCCTGTCGGTAATGCCGGATATACTGCTTCCTGTGCATATTTACAGTTATTAATAATTAAACAGTTGCAGTTATTAAACGCAATGGTTAGCGAATGGGAACAGCTTATATTACACTTACTGTTTATATCAACCTTATAAAACAGGAACATGGTGGGATTTTGAGACAAACACACAATACTAACTAGATGATATTGTATCAACCAATCACAAATCCATTGACTCTAATTAAATCAATCTAAGGGAGAAATAAAGATCCACACCTTGCAGAAATCCTGTTGAAGACGGCATTGAAGTTGTTACAGCTGAGGGAAAACAGGACCCGCGACGCTGATGCCTTCAGTTCAGATACCAGGGGACCTTCTTTCTGTAGATTTATGAACTGGAAATACACAAAACAAAAACTTACATTTAGAATACTACGTATACATGTACATCTGATCAGGTCAATGCTTAATTGTTTTTGTTGTTTTTTATTTCATGAATGAAATTGATACTAAAAACAAATGTGTAACAATTTTTCAGGTCTTTATTGCCTTGATATAAGTGGTCTTATTTTCTTACATCCCATAGGAAATGGTGTTATGCTACTTCCTTCCTTCCTTCCACAGGAAAGCTACCGCTTGGTGCTTAATATGTAGTTTTAGGCTGCACCAATTCTATAACCTGTTTTTAGGAAGTGCTGACTTTCAACATGCAAAGTTCAAGATAAGGGTCAAAGTCATTTTTCTTTCACTTTCTCTTCATACATTGCAATGCAGATTCTTTGCATCTCTCAAAAATGAAACAAAATCCCCTAAGTTTCTGTGCTTGTATTTACTGAGGCATCAAAAGTAAACCACAATATCTCTAAACATGGATGAATAATATAATAAAATCAGATTTCATAATGAATTAAGCCATAATCACTTAAAACCTATGCAAAACTTGTGAGTATTTGACATAGCCATGTGATTGTCCAATCAGCACCAAGGACAGATGCCAGGATACATAATCTATGGTAGTCTCAAACAAGAGTGAAACGGCATGTTCATTGGTCAGATCAAGAGTTCAATTACACGAAAAAAATGAAACCATTTCATACCTGGCAGATCTCTGGCAGCAGCTGCTTGACCAGCATGGTTTCATCCAATCGGGAGGTGTCTTTTGGTTGCTATAGAGATTTAAAGACATTCCAAATAAGGTCATGTGTGCTTCTCATGTAAGCCTCATAACCATTGGTTCCCCGAAAATAATCAACATTGCTTTAAAAAAACAACTTCAATCTTTTTAATGCAGGAAGGTACTGTATACATTTGTATATTTAAGTAAATATTGCCAATTTGGATAGCATAAAAATGCCTTATAAAGAAGAAAATATGTCTATTTACTTCAAGAATATGATCATAGGAGTAAATGATCTCTATAATTTGGTTTGCTTGACAGTTAATATATACTTGAAGTTGTTGTACAGTTCTGTGTATTTTCTAAACAACCTTGTATCATTTGAATTTTACAAAGAAGTAACTGCATATAGCAGAAGCTAATTTATAATGACATCACTAAATCATGTCCTTTTTTTTTCTATAACAGTACAACACATACACTGTCTCGATAAATATATTCATAAGGTTTACAGACTAATTATCAAGTAGTCGATATAGTCCATATACCACGTAGGACAAAACGGTAAACATATACATGTACACCAAGGAAGGTATGTTAAATTTCTTAAATTTGGGTATCTTCGGTCCATTCTTGGAGATGATTCTAGGCAAATGATCATGAATGACATACCACAAGTAGATCTTCTTGTAATCAAGGGCTTTTAAGATATCTTGATAATGCTGGCAACTGTTAAACGTTTATCAAAAAGTAATTCACAGCCCCATTATATTATAGTGAATAATTTTAAGGGCGAAGGTAGAATTGTATGTCTAAAGGTAAGGTACATGTAAAGGTAAAGCAGTCATCCTCAATTGAGGTGAAGCATGATGCTTTTTCAAGTAGCTACATTGTAAGTGCAGTGCAGCTTTGCTACAGAGTGTTGTGTTACTTTATATGCAGAGGTTTGGCACCTGATACTTATGCCTGAGGTTCTCCATATACGGGCTGATGGCTTTACTTCCCCATGTGATAGAATATTGTCTACTACTATATAATAGTTTATGGAATAATGTTGTTCACAACTATATATACTTGCCCCCTCTAAGCAATTCTCCAGTGTGTCCAGTATGATAAGCTGTGACTGGTGTAGGTTCTTCTCTGCATCTGGACCGCTGATTTTCTGGGGAAAAGGGGACATGGTAGGATACATGTAATGTAGGTGTTAACAACAATCATAATCAATGGTGAAGCATTACCGTTTTTTTTAAAAATGACTTAAAGTGACATGCCACCAGAATGGACACCTTCTCTTTTAGATAAGTGTGGTGGGTTCTCTAATGTGCTCAATGTACATTTTGTAATAAGGCTTTCCTCTAACATGGGACCTCCCCTTATGTTCCATCCGAGAGGATATCCCTAACTTATTTTCACCCAAGTCAAATAAGGAAATGGGTCTTAAGCACCTTTCCCAAGGGCACCACATCAGGAACTACTACTAGGAAATTGAACCCAAAACCTTTAGATTTTGAGTCAACACTTACCACAACCACAAGGCCACCAGTTTGTATTCTGTACCTGTGACCTAAAGTCATTCAACCAAGAGAACAGAAAACTTGTTAAGTCCGTACCATAGTAGAGAGGCTCTTGAGGATGTTGGTCAGCCCATTGATGACAATGGAGAACTTGTATCTGCTCACGTTGACCAGACACTCTTTGTTCATCTCAATATGCAGCCGGGAGTGGGTGTTGTGTACAGGGTTCTTGATAGGCAACTGGGAACAAGAAAACAACAAAAGTTAAACCAAATTGCAACTTAAACAAACTCCTAGACACTGCTGGTGATGAAGGCTATAGTAACTTATACAAGTCCTGTTTACAAACTTTTATATCTGGATATCCTAAGAAAATGGAAAACATGAAAAGTGTTTTAATTATTGCATGATATCACATGAAAACTTTCTTAGAGCGTGATGACCTCTAGCCTACAAGCTGTCTCGGAAAACCCTTGTAGAATTGAGCTGTTGCAAATGCACCCATTAGTTTATTTCGGAGCTCAGTTGTGGAAAACATGTTGTAGAGGGTCCAAATCATCTTTACACATATTTTCAGGAGTTGTTGAAAACATGTCTCAGTTAGAGTTTTTGAAAATGCATGTAATTGTTTTTCGAAAAGGCATGTGAAGCAGACTTAAAACCACCACAAACATTTCCAAACTTAGTCATTGTTGGAATCTAAATGAAAATGTTTTTTCATCATGATTTGTTTTACTAGGACTTTTTTTCCTATTCTAACTCTCTAAGTCAGAAAAACAAGTTGTTCTTCATTTCTTCATTCATATGTCTAAAGTCATTCATATGTTACAACTTACAAGTACAAGTACATTTGCATATGTAATACTATGTAATATCAGATTCTGCAAAAGTCAGTCAAAGGACATTGGCATTTCCAAACCATACAGCCCAACAGAAAAGCTGTAGAATGCCGGTATCTGTTATCTAGGTTGCACTTAAATGTTCAACTTGGCTTCAACTTCCAATCTGAACAAATCCAGTTCCCTCTTTGTCATTTTCTGATCTAAATTCTAATATTGTTAAAAATGCAGCTCATTATTTTGCAGACAGGGGGCGCTGTTGCAGTGAAAGATGAATAATGATAAGGAAATCTCATCCTACCTATACTGTACAATCGAAAATGTATTGACATGTTTCAAAAGTCCATTTCCATTTTTTGTGAAGAAAAGTCCAAACTTAAATCTCCAAGTTCAACAAAAGTTTTGAATTGTCCTTGACTTAAAATAATGCAATAAGATAACAATATATCATCACGATTAAATAAATGTATAGATGGAAATGGCAGCCAAAAAGACCTAAAAACCAAATTTTCACAATTTTTAAGTTTATCTTTTTATGCACATTTCAGGAATTATAAGATTTTGTACACGAGGTGAAATAGCATAAGCCCCAAACTTTCTGAGATTGGTGGTATACAAGTCATGTACTTTTGACACTGTTGTCTTACCACACACAAGCAACCACAAAAAGCGTTTCTTTACTTATGAAATGAATGATACATGTACCATTCATTTCTTTTCTGTCCATATCTGTAGGTTCCTTCATATGATTAAGCTATTTTGAAAGCTTGAAATAACAAAATAACAATTGAAGAGTGGGGTACGGATTCAAAGCCATGATTAAGACATCACATCACAATGTTCATGAAAGTAACCTAGAACCATGTCTAAATTTTGAATCTTAACATATATAATGTGCTTGATCTAAGGTAAGAAATTTGCTGCCGTGTCTCTGAGAAGATACTAACTGAATGATTTAGATGTAACACTACAGAAATTTTTTTTTTCAAATTTCATAAAACTTTCAATCACAATTCACATTACAGGAATCATACTTAACAATACAAATTACCCACAAGCATCACATTTTCAACGTATCTAAAACTTTTTAAAACGTGACAATTGATTTAGCTTCTTCTAGAGGAAATTCAAACATAACCATTTGATCTCTGGGTCAGTGAACCTTCCTTTCCCTTTGGTCTATCGACTTCTGAGAAGACTGAATGCAAGTCGTTGTGTTTGGACCAGCGGGCACCGCGTAACCAGTGACGCATGATCGAGGAATCAGTGGGCAAGACTTCCTGTCACGAAGGATACCACTTTCATGTCTCTTCCTCAGAAATGGACTAGAATTGAACGTGGGTTCAGCTAAGTCAAATTTTTTAAGTCAACCACTAGTTTTGGAGTACAGAAAACATTCGGTTGCACCGATTTCTGACTGTGACTAAAGAAAGATGATGTAAATTTTACTTGCATGGCTGGAAATATCCCCGCATATGCAGATTACTGCAAGTAAGGTATTTCTGATGTCTATCTGCCTATCTACCTAACCAGCCAACCTCACTATGAAAACATACGGCCAGTTATAGCCAATTATCTTTTCTATATTAGTAGCAATCTTTGAATACAACAGATAACAAAATTCAAAATAATACTACTAGGAACATTTTCAAAACATTGTTTTTTTCAATGGACTGAACGGCAAAGTCAGTGGTGCAAGTAAAACTTGTCAGGTGCAGGTAAGTATCTCCATGAAAATGTTTCGGCAGCATTTGCGTAGCTGTCGGATAAATGGATTGGTTTAATATTTGGTGTGATGGTATAGCTTCTGACGAAAACTGGAAATGATTAGATTTTGGGCCCCCTAGTACTTCCCTAGGTACTGCAGTGGATGTTTCGGTCTTGCCATCTCATGTTCTTGTGGACATACTGACTTGCAAAAGTAAATTAACAAACATGTTTGCACGAACGAAACACTGCTATGCGGTATACCCACTGCTACATCTATCTTTAGCTTTATTGCATTTCAAAGTCTTCAACAAAGTAACAGGAGACCACAGTTCTCGGAATCCGCATTTCTCAAACATAGACTTCAGGTTCAACATTTAAACATACATGTACTTAAAAGTAGACATACAAATCTATTGACAATTGCATATGACACTTAATACATGAGCAGTACATATAATATATATAGTACATGTATCCCCACAGCCTGTTACTAACCAACTACAATAACTATAACATAACAAAATTCCAATAACACATACATAACCAGACTTCAAAAAACTGGCTTTGCTCTCATTCAGCTGCTCCCATTAATCATCTTTCATGTTGAAAATGCATCTGGACATTAAAGACTATTTGAACTATTATCAAGTAAAAAGAGTGTATGCTGTAGCCTCTAGTTTTATTTTTAGAAAAATCAAAATGTATGCAGACAGCAGAGTGAGGAAATCATACAATAAGGGCAGAGGATTCAATTTTAAATCGTCTACAGTCAAACCTACCTAGCTAGGCCACCACCTTTTTAAGGGGACGACTTGGACATGGCCATCACTTTTTCTCGGTCCCAAAAATTTTCCCCATCGGCATAAGCATTAAGCGGCCTGCCCAAGGCAGCACCCGTCCAACGTGACCGCGACCAGCACGAATTTGGACCGTACAGAGCACAACCCCTACCCATGAGGACCGCCTCATTTTCTAAAAGCATGTAGTGACATTGGATTTTGCTGCCTATGACTGAAACGTTTTAAGACCTCGGCGGACAAAAATCTAAACATCTAATTCTTTCTGTCACTGGGAATGGAACCTGATGGTAGTTTTGCTGTCTAAATCACATCATTTTCTATCGATCTATGTAATTCTGTATGTGTAACACCTCAACTTGGAAACAAGTTAACTTATAGACTTATAGTCGATCCTCTTCAAGGCGACCACCTGTCCAACGCGACCACTTTTCCTCAGTCCCCCGGGTGGTCACCTTGGGCAGGTCTGAGCATAATCTATTCATCCACTTATTCGTTATGGCATTACTTAGATAGCAGCTGTCATCTTAGCAACTCCAAAGCATAAAAGATTTTTTTTACAGAGCCTCCTATCAAGATCAGATAAAACTGCAGCACCTTAACCCTTTCCTACCTATGTGCCACATGAAATCTGCATACCAGCAAGTTGTGAGAGTTATTTCATATCTAAACATGACAAGAATCAATAAGAACATATAACATTTACCAGCAAGATTCCGAAAAACAACCAATGAACTTGGCATTGCCTTAACTAATCTTTCACATGATAATTTATTGCATTTTTATTCTTTTTCTAATTTCACTTCCTGTTTCATTCAACTAAAACATGTTTCCTTTAATTCCCATTGTTTTAATGATTGATATACATTCATAATCATACTTTTCGAATATCTTAATGATTTTTCTTCATCATGATACTCATGAACTGAATCATACAGGTGTTGCTATTCCTTCTTTTCATAATCCTGTACAGAATGCTGTAAAGCCATTTTAGTTTGCTGCACTTAAAATGTTGTGACAGCTCACGGTGAAAATCAACAATTTGAAATATTGCTAAGTTTGCAGTAAAAACGTAGACGTGAAACAATGGAAAACAGTACACATACATTACGTTTTTAGTGTTGTGAGAACTGTGAATTAAAAAAACATAACAAAATTTTCAAAATCTACTGTATAATCACAAAAACCATAACCATCTACAGAATGGAAATAACTTATAATTTTCAAGTATGTCTTAACCTCTGATTCAGTCTGAACAATTATTTTCTAATTACTAATGTTAAATTCTTATTCAAACTATTAGATTCCTGATTTGAAAAGGCTTCAACAGGATCCATGAACAATTTTGTCAGAATAACAAAAAATTTACAAAGTTAACATGAATCTGTGTACAATTTGAATTAGGTCCAAATCAGATCATATCATATGACTTTACTGAGAATACATGTCTGTGTCTACTGTAGTCAGTATCCTATACAGAAACGGCCAACTATTGTTAGGATCATGCAAGAAATCATTCATTATCATTACATTATTATTTTGAAATTTAGATCTAACGTTATATATTATCAAGATCGCTAAAATAGTAGAAAGTGGGATAGATTCTGTATTGGAAGAGTAGATCACTAGTTCACAATTTTCATCAACTTCAGCCTTAGAAACTGAGGGTACAATTTTGATTATCATTACCTATGTTCAAATCATAACTTTCTACTGTCCTAGTATGTTTTCAGAACTGTTTCCACATTTGAATGCAAGATACAGTGTAGGCATCTCAAAAATATTATTTCCCCTGACACCTATTTCGATCATAGATTTTGCAGGAAAAACAACACATACATTTTCCCCATATGATTGTATATTTGGCAAACAACAAAGTTTGGTTTGCTACTGATGAATATAATAAACATCTGCTCATAGTCATACTGTGTACATGTAGTTCCCTAAAAGTCTCCCACATTTCTATCATTGTATTTCTATCTACTTTAACCACTGCATAAAAGACCACCCACATCTTCTAGTTTCCTACATTACAACAGTGACGGTAACGTATGACTAGTAATAGTAGTTTGTTAATACTAAATGTGTCCTTTTCAGTTTTAGAAGATACATGTAATATCAAGAGAAAATAATATACACACAGTTAACCATCAAATGTCTTCAAAATAGTAGATTTCATATTCAGTAGGTTACAAAAATGAAAAAGGGATACTGTAAGTCTACTTAGATCCGCGGTATAATTAGATCCGCGGGATCCGCGGCGACCTCTGCGCCGCGAATCAATTTCCCCGCGGATATGTTTATCGTACTTTTGCCCCCCTCCCCACATATACGAGTGAGCTCGACTTCAGGGAAAAGCGACACATAAACAATGCACGCGATTGTGTAAAACATGACAATTGCAAGCTTTTACACAGTACATACGAGTTAACAAGTGATATTACATATGATTCGCAGGAGTTTGGCCGAGCGGCGTCGCTACTCCCGACCGCTACACACATAGACTAATTTACCGAGAAATCAGAAAATAACTATGGAGATACACGCCACAATTTTGGCTTTGCATTGTTGTTACAGGCGTGGGGACGCCGTTCACCGGCGTACAATCACGCTCTTTTGTTTCTTGCTATTGTTATGCTTGCAAACCATCGATATCGGTGCCTTTGACATATGTTGATCTCATTAAAAACCTGTTTTTCAAGAAAGCCAGCAAAAATACGTAAAGAAAAAAAAAGATTTTCGCCCGAGCATTTGAGTCCCTACGCTGTGATTTGCCGCCATTCGCCGCCATTTGTGGTCGTATTCGGTGGAGAATCTATCCCTTTAATTTTCTTCCCGTGGAAATTCTGCTTAGGTAGGGTAGATGAGTCGTGTTTACGCCGTGATTTTACTTCAAAATACAGCGCGCTAGCGGCAAGGGCCGGGCTGGGCCGCCATCTTTGTTTACTCTTGTTTACCGCCTGTTCTAAGCGCTGATTGGTTTGAGTCAGAAAAACTTTGCTCTGATTGGTTGACTGCAAGATTTCACGTGATCACAAGGCGGGAATTCCCCGTCACAGTTTCGGTGTGGACCGCATTTTCTGACGATTTTGAAGCAGTTTTGTGGCGACCTTGGTAACATTTTTGATTTTTAAAAATTAACCAAACATTTTCTGATGGCAGTATTCAGTTATTTTTTTCTACTCATCGCCCAGCGCGAATTTAGAACCACCGCGGATTCTCCATTTGCCCGAAACCGCGGATTTTAGGCCCCGCGGATCTAAGTAAACTTACAGTATGTAGGTCGGTCAAGCTACTTGTTGTGGCAAATCAAAATAAAGAAATACAGGATATACGCATGCATGGATATTTTGATAACATTAGATGCATCTATGGGTAACATGGACAAAAGATGGTTTCAATCTATCAAAATCATGCAGTAAAAACAGCATTTTTGTACTTACGACATTACAAATCAGATAACAAATCAGATAACAATATTTGTGGAATGAAAATATCATTGCATCATACGAACCCATATAAACCTGCTGGTTTGTTTACAGTGTGATAGGGTGTATTTATTGGTACCACCAAAAATGAGGGAACCACAGTATGAATTGTAGTCCGATTCGCAGTGTTTGTAAATGTCATGAACATGAAATAATGCGCTAAAATGTGCATCTCAATGTCAATAACAAGAAGACATTACAAAATGGAAGGCAAAGAGCAAGGCAGATGAAATATTGGAACCCATGATACAATATCAGCTTAAAATCACTAAGTGACATGGTCATGACAAAACACTGTAATACACATTCAATGTACAAATCCTTCTCATACTAATTCCTTCTAGAGTTGACAAAATTTGAAGAAAATAACTTTTGTGTACAATGATAGCAATCTCCTACATGCCATATTTACTCAGATGACAAAAAAACATATTCAATGGTTTATGTGTGACCATTGATAAATTTTGATTTTGTAAACTACAAATGTCTAACTGCAGTTTAGACACATTAATAGAATTTTTCATCCATTTATGTGGGCAAAAGTGGAGTCATACTCACAGCGCTTTAAATAATAAGTATTCAATGCGAGATTAGGAAAATGTTTGATGTCAATTTCATTACATTTTCTTTAGATGATGTATCGCATCAGATAACAATATTTGTGGAATGAAAATATCATTGCATCATACGAACCCATATAGCAAACCTGCTGGTTTGTTTACAGTGTGATAGGGTGTATTTATTGGTACCACCAAAAATGAGGGAACCACAGTATGAATTGTAGTCCGATTCGCAGTGTTTGTAAATGTCATGAACATGAAATAATGCGCTAAAATGTGCATCTCAATGTCAATAACATGAAGATGATGTTATCCAGGCTATTTCTAGTTTAGCCACCAAAATTTTACATTGAGTACCTTTAATAGTGTTTTTCCACCCGCCCCCCTCCCCACATTAGGGGTGTGTCCGTTATCAATGAATGAACCCTGCCGTCCATTCATCCCTATAGCACAGCACTGATCAATCACACTGCCAACCCGCCACCGCTAGAAACATAACCACACAAACAACAAAATCCTCATCGACACGTCCCTCCCCTCTTCTCACTCTCATTTCACTGAATTCCGGACATCAGAAGGGATACATTTTTCACCATTTCTGAGGAATATATATATATACATATGCAGAAGCGCCATGCCCGCATGTTATATCTGAAAAGGGTTTGGGAGACGCAAAAATGGCAGACGATATTTTGCCGTCCCCTCGAACCCCAGTGCCCTGGGGTCTAGGAGGAATATTTCCGCTGCAGATTCTGTCAGAAAAGACGGTGGTAAACAGCCATGGGGTAAACAAAAGCCAGCGGAAGTTGGAGATTTTGGCGTTCTGCCTGGCAGAGCGGCGAAAGATGTTTGGCAGAGATGTGGTGGTTGGGAAAATTTTTGTGCAGAAATTTCTTCCCTCTCTCTACATCATGTACGGATCTGTAAGCAGAATCGTCAGACGACACAAGAAGATCTGCTCCGAAAAAAGGCCAGGGATGTGGTCCCGAGAAATTACACAGACACTAGGTGTGACACGAATCTCCAGAAAGGAAGGACAAGGGTCGATATGGAAGATAATGAAAGCCCTTCTTAGAAGATTTTGCAGCGCTGCGCGCCGGATCTTCAGATCGAGCAGAGCAAAACATAGCAATACACGTGCCTTGCCAGACGTCTAGGAAGCATGGATTACCTCAAGTTTGATACTAACCTGTTCGTCGAATCGTGATATCACGGCCTGCACCCATTCCACAGGCTTTTGGGCTGCCATTTTCGGTTTTTGTGGTAAAATTTCACGGTTTGAGCTCGGGAATCAGCCCGTAAGGTCCGCCATGACACTTCTCACTTCTCCAGGTTCTAATCCACCGCTGCAAAACGCACCTCACCCAATAAAACATCGGATGCCTCAAAAATATTCATTCCGTCATTTTATAAGTGAAAAATTGATAAAAGCCGTGAGTCGTGATCTCATTACTTTCTAAACCCACCGACGCGTCCATTTCTAACCACTTCTTCCTGTCACGTGGATGAATTAGCCCGTAGTGTGTGTGGGGGTGCCCGTTTGCGTGGGCATGCGCTCAAAGTTTTTATTTACAAACTTAGGGCGCGCATGCGCTGACTTTTCGGAAGTTGCTTGCCTTATTTGGAAGTTCCTATCTTTTGTTCATAATTCTATGCAAGTTATGAATCAATACTACTAAAAAAACATCGATGTCTCCTACGTTCAACAACAAATTTCAATGGGACAAAAATACTTTTTAGCAACAGACTACATTGCATTACTTTCCTATGAAATTTAGCATTTAGATATTTAAAGAGGTAACATCACTATCTGATAATGTGAACTCTCATGACTCTGCCCGCAATGTAAGTCTTGAAAATAAGGAGTTTTATTTATCTATTTATTTTGATTTACCACATTTTGTGGAAGGATTGACATAACAGGTGAACTATCACCGTTTCTAGATGTCATCCCAGACCGGACTGTAAGATTTGGACCATCGCACACCGGGGCATGCCCCTACTCTTTTTCGAAAGGTGTGGTGGGTTCTTTAACGTGCGCGGAGTGTGGCTCTCCCCAAACACGGGACCTCCATTTAACGTCCTATCCGAGGGACGTCCCTAACCCAAGATGAGCTAGGTACTCATTTACACTTGAGTGAAGTGAGGAAAGTCGTGTTAAGCACCTTTCCCAAGGGCACAACGTCGGGGCGCAAGTTCGGACATGTCTCTGGGCACAACCCAGGATTAGATCCCGGGTCCCATTGTTTGACAGCCGCGCGCTCTACACTTGCGCCACGTGTCCTTTCATCAATTTTGCAAAGAGACTGACAAATTGACCATTCCGCCATAGCCGATGATGTTGCTAGGGTCGCTGTGAATTAGTATTTTACCGTGGTCTATATTGACAGAGGCAGTTGAAAAAGTCATTGCACATTTGCGGTGCAAAATATGTAGATCAAATCACAAACGATTAGTGCAGCCAACTTTTTCTTTCTAGTTCTATATACAATTAAACCTCACTGATGTGTACGGTAAAATTTGGCCATTTACATGCAGGTTGTGATTGAAGGACATCATTTTCCTGTGACTTGCCAACCTAAAAAAGGTATTCACTGAAAGACAGGAAACTGTCTTTCTTAACTGTCTTTTCACTTTCTTTGTCCCACCTGTCATAAATAGTTTGCTATACTTTCAAGTCAACAGACATGCATCCACCACATCCAGCCCAGGGATTACATTTTGTTGAAAACAAAACCTTCCTTTTCCCTTGGCTTTTTTCTTACTACCAGTAGTGTAGCTACAGAAGTTGATACATATGGTATAAATGATCTGAAGATGTATCTGTTCTCCTATCACTGTTATTAAAGAAACTGTTTTATGCCTTTGGCAAATATGAAATTATGATATGCTATACAGATCCACATATTCACCAACAAGCTTCCCTTGATTGCATAGACTTTACTATGGTGTAAGCCCCAAAAAAATAATAAACCATTTCATAGCTTTCAAAGACTCAAGCGAGCATTGATTTAGGACATTTTTACTCAAAAATATTGAATATTCTGTGAAAATAAGGAGTCAGTGCTGGAAAGACATTTCAAGGAAAAAGCCTTGATGATATGCAGTTATTTTACATATTGATAGGGGTCTCTGCTCTCTGCATCTCAACTGGAGGGTCAACCTCACAGTTCTTCCTATGCAAATAAGTAAAAAGATGTTACAAAAGAGCTTCACAGAAGTATCATAATTTTCTGCAAGAGGGGTACAAAGTAGATTAGCAGCTGCCATTCCTCTGATGACTATGGCCTCCATGTCCTGCCAGTTATTTATCTAAAAATGTTGAATTCCTTGTATGTTTCTCTTGTATCTGTATCTCCATTAGGATCTCAATGTCTGTTGCTGTGTAATTGTTTTTTGTGATCCATATCTCTTCTCTTGATGTAGGGAAACAGAAACAAATCACTAAAGAAAGACGTCAAAATAAGCAAAAATTCCACAAAACAAGTCTGCTTGGAGATCATCGTTTGTAGTCTAGGTACAGTACATGTATATGGCTTCCAGACACATAGGCATTTCATACTGCTATTTCATTGCTTGTACATACAGAGAAACATGCCAGCTATATTTTTTACTGTTCCCTTCTACAGTCATTCATAAGTTGGAGTAGTTATTGATAACTTGTTCCAAGGTGGCAAAACTGTCTAAGAAGTCTTCCTCTGCTATTCCATACTTCAGGTACTGGTGAACATACGCCCTGGACGCAAACATGTTCCAGGCCTTCCCCACAAGACTACCCAATGGACCGACAGGAGCTTGACTGTTGCTTAGCAACGATGCGTACTTCTCGTAGTGGTGAAAGGGTCGTTGTTGCCGGAAGACGGAGAACGTGGCATCCCGCGGTACCCAGGAGCTGTAGAGACGCGGATCCGAGAACGGAGAGATGTCCGTGGACTCGCATTGTTTTCCACGAAGGAAGAGTACATTAGCAAGGGAGGGTGTAAAATCAGTGGAGGACAACCTACGATCCCGGGAGTGAACTTTGACCTGCCAGTCAACACCTGCAGAAGGACAGAAAATAGCAAACGGTTAATGTCAAGTTTGGAATGTTGGGGATATTGTAAAAATTATTCAGACATAGATTAAGAAACTATAATATCATTACTACTATATCAACAAATTATTACTGAACAAGACAAAACTGTCAAGAAGTAAAAATTTTATCATTTTACCGCATGGTCCACTGCAAATGACTGTAAATTCATTAAGCTTACTGCACTTGAACTTCGCAGCAGGGTTAGATTTTGAGTTGAACGTATTCATTGCAAAAACTGCAAACAAAAAATGCCAAAAATCTCAAGCTTTACAGTACTTTTACAGTGTGTATCAACTAGTTTTACAAATGGTTGACTTGAAAACTGTGACTCCGAGGTCGATGCCCTAAATTCAATATAAGTCTGTGCGTTTTGTGACTGGTAAATTACTTTGGGATATTTTTAGAAAGTGTCCCCTAATCCTGGCGACAATTAGAAGCCATGCAGACTTTCATGCTAGATTGTCTTCTACAAAAGGGTCAGCTAGAATATTTCTAATCTAAGAAACTAGGGCAGGTCGTGTATTGGATTCAGTTCTCCCTGCAGTTTCAATCTTCAGTCCCTGGATGGAACTTTGCTGTTCAGCATGGACAAAAAATGTATCCATTTCATCTCCTTTGATAGTCAAAGATCTGAGATTCATGACATTTTCATCAGGTTGTCAACATTGCCACAAAACTTTCACCAAATTAGAATGAAGACATTTGAAATTGGACCCGAAAAATGCAGAAAATAGCATTTCAGAGGGTTAACAAGTTCAAAATTTCCTGGGGAAGTGTTCCCCTGGACCCCCTTGTTTTTTTAAGTCTTAGGCAGTCGACATGGAGCTTGGCTCCATCAAACTGAGAGGATGGAGAAAATTTCAGAACTAGAGAGAGAGAGAGAGAGAGAGCCCTGATTGCATTTAGAACCTTAGGGGAGTTTGGATCGACAGTAAATTGCTTAGGATATTTTTAGCCGCTTCTTGTGTGGGATAATGAAAAAAAAGACCCACCTTCTTCCATCCCGGCATTTGCAATCAGCATTTGCCTCAGGTGCTTGAGTAGTCCAGGCCAGGTGAACGAACTAAAGGCCAGTGCCCTCTCTGATGTGTGTGGAATCGTTCTCACATTTAGAAGCTTGTACTGGGGATCAGGGACCAAACGTTCTAGTAACTCTCCGGGGGAGTTGGTCCTACCGCTATCTGCTGACATCGCCGGCTGTAGAACACTCGCTAACTCCTGACTTATCACCGAGTTGATGTCTTGAAATGATATGTTCTTGATGCTGAGAAGTTGGGAGCAGATCTTGTGGAGGTTGTCATTTTCAAAGACGATGATAGCGTCTGCAGACTGGTATAAGTGCGATAGCGTCAGCGCGGCGTTGAAGTTCTGCACGATAACCTCTCCCGTACCGTACGGCCACACGATTTGGTTAGCGAGAAAGGAGTGCGGGTATTCTTCTCGTAGACACTCTGTAAGGTATGCACCGACTCCAGATCCCGTACCTCCTGCGAGACTCATTAATGAGAGAAACCCTCCAAATCTGTCGCATTTCTCGACCTCACGCTGAACGATGTCCATGACGGCATCCCGTGCTGTGGGTCCGTGGTGACTGTAGCCGTGGGCCCAGTTGTTGCCCGACCCACGTTTTTGACAGAACTGCGCCTTTTCACAGTACTGCCACTTTCCTGACTTCTTTGCTTCCTACAGTTAAGAAAGTCACAAGTACAAGACATCAAATCTATTTCATTTACCTGATTGAAGACCTATCACGTCCAATTAACTACTCTCACCTCTCAAATAAACGTACCGGTACGTTTATTTTTTTTCGCCAATAGTTCCACCCGGTACGTTCTTATTCTAGACGGTACGTTTATTATTTTTTGAAAAATTGAGACTTTGCAAACCAGGAATCCCTCTAAAATCGTAAGTTAAGGTTTTTCTGCCCATATTTCCCCGGTATTTTTGCTCGTAATTCGCTATTTTTTGGCCTACCGGCGTTGATTTTCTCGCCGCTTTGACGGCCTTGTGAAAAGTATCCTGGCGGCACTCGTAACATATCGGTCGATATGGTCGATATCGCTATGACCCGGTCCGCTATGACACTACAAAGTAAACCGGAAAATAAGACGCGACATTGACATTTTAAAATACAATTTTCATACAAATAACTTTGATAGTCTCTGTTTACATCGTAAACCAAAGCACGCTGATCAAAAACGTGTGCAGTAGAGTGCACGCCTGCACGGGGAATAATAATTTCCTGACCACTATATCCGTAGTATCGGCAGCGCGGCGGAAGAATTATTTGTTCGCAGAAGACATGTAACACGTTAAAACAACAATCATAACTTAACTTCCCTTGTGATATGTGTTTTGAGGCCACAAAATCTGTAAAACGGCAGAAATATGTCCGATATGATTCGGTAAACAACAGCGCGAGATCGCGAAACATGGCCGCCACTCTCAGGCATGGCGACAGTAAAACTAGCAGCATATTGCGTAGTGCGGATACCGATCTTTAAAATGATACCGTAAACGCATGGGAATATTATATATTTTGGGCAACGATAGACACACAGCGCCATATTTATTTTCAGAGGGTTCATTTTTTAAAATAATCGTAAGATTTTCCCAATTTTGGCGGTTCATCGCGGGTTTCTGGTGTCAACACGTAATGGGTAACTTCTTAGTATGTGCGGTCTGTGACGTTGAGCTACTTTTACAGTCGATCTCTGTTCAATATTGTGGGATTTACCGCGGGAACTCGAAATCCGAGCGTCTCACTTTGTTTTCGACGCAAAACTTTATAGACATATTTCTTTTGTGGAAGGACTGTGTTCATATTTGTGTTTTTTTTGTGGTTGATGTCTTTAGAAAATATGATCAGGTACATTTAACTTAAGTACTCTGATAATTTTTGTTATATGTCACTGATTGTCAGTCATAATAAAATGATATAACAATTTTCTTTGATCACTTGCTTCAAGTTCCAAGTAGAAAAAGCATGTATCATGTACATTTTCACTTGTTGAATTTGAAAGCACCGTGACCCCCGGTTAGGGGTCATAGCGGGGAACCTATGCCCAATTTTTCAATATTACTATTATATTTTACGAAGAGGCGAGGAAGATCATCATGATTTGAACAAGCTATGGACAGTTGTTCTGTTCAATATCTATATACTTAATAGGTATGGCATAATTGACTAGATATAAGTTACCTACCTGCTTATTATCTTATTTCCCTCTGACACTGTGACAGTTGTACATGTATGGACACAGTTTACCTAGCCTCGACTGTCGATTTTTGAAATTTTCCGGGGGGTACTTTTATTCCAGGGGGTACTTATATTACATTTTGAAAATTTGTCCGGGGGGTACTTCTATTCCAGGGGGTACTTCTATTTGAGAGGTGAGAGTATACTATATCACACAAACGTAATTAAAACAATTATCAGACTGCCAGATAGAAATAAAATCTCACCTCAACACACACTCACACTTTTTACCAAAAAAATAGGCCGGTAATCATGAAAATTATGAAATTTGTGTGAAAATTTGAATGGGAATTTCATGCAAAACATATATAGGAGACGAGAGGTTTTATAACAGGATGTGATACAAGGGAAAAGAGCCTAATTACCATCTGCATGCATGATCAAATGTAAGAAGTAGACAGTCAGTACCTGGATAGTCTGTTGGATGACTTTTGGTTCCATGTCAACCATGACAGCACGAGCGGTGGGCAGCACCTGCTGACTGCAGGACAGCCTTATCTCACCAGAGGGTTCTTCTGTATTGAAGAACCTGCAGCAATAGTTGTACAAGACCAAGGAAGGAAAAGATTACTATAAGCGCTTACGCACATTCGAGTATGCTCTGTACGCATGTGCGGTGTCAAAGGTGAAGGCCCCTGGCTTGTAAATGTAAACAGTTCTCGTCGCAACCATTGTCAAGATTTACATAACAATGCCCAGACGGGTTTTGTTTGCATCTCAGGGGCCTTCACCCTTATCAACATTATGAACATTATCATTCTATCAACATTGAAGCAGGCATTCAAGTACAAATGCTCAATTACTATTTATTTTGCAAAACTACGAAAACCACACCCTCCTTTTTCAGCACTCGGTTCCAGTGCTGAAAGTGGCTTAAGCACTGGAAAACCAGTGCTGAGTTGAGTTCATCACTGGAAAACCAGTGGTGAGTGGAGTTCAGCACTGGAAAATTCGAAGCTAGCACTGGAAACCGAGTGCTGACAAATATTGAACGCACTGCAAACGGAGTGCCGATATACGTTACGGTGGTGACTTACTTGCGCTATTGCGATTATCCATAGCGCATATCTATAATAACAGATTTGAATATCGATACCAATACCGGGATAAAATCCTCGATGAGACCGATTTTAAGATCTTCCTGGCGGCCAAAGTTTAAAGGGTAACTGTATCGCTGTACCGTTGTTTGGGGGCAATTTACAGTCTCCCAGGATCTCATTTGCCTACCGGCAATTATAGATTTTACTTCCTTGTTGAATTTCAAAATGTTGAGCTACTGAACAATCGAACCAATACTATCTTCAAAAGAAAGAAAGTTGTTTAGTTGTTACACATCCCCATACCTACATCTACTTTGCAATTACACAATGAACAAAATGACAAAGTTGTGATTTGCTTGAAATAAACTTGTTCATGCCAAAGATTATTAGAATACTCAAGCAACTGGAGAAGAGTTTCAATTTCATCCATTTGCTTGAGTAATTATTTTTGGCGTATATTTACATAGTACCCGGGTGTCTAAGATTCATTATAAACGTGGTCAAGTTATCCTGCCGCATTCCTTACACTGCTCTCAGCACTTCAGCACTGGTAAGAATAACGTTCCAGTGCTGAAAACACCTAAGCATTCGTTTTCCAGTGCTGAGGTTTGTTCAGCACTCGTTTTCCAGTGCTTACAGCGGCTGAGTTTTTTTCAGCACTAGTTTCCAGTGCTGACTTGTCCCTAAGCACCGGTAAATCCAGTGCTGAAGGCGTGGCTTTTGACTTGTACATCAGCACTCGGTTCCAGTGCTGACGGGCCAGTGACGGCAGTTTCAGCACTGGGTAACCAGTGCTGAATGACCTATAACATGACCCACCGCCGCTCCGTTACGATTTCAGCACTGGTATCGAGTGCTGAACTCCACTCAGCACTGGAAAACGAGTGCTGAGACAAGTTTCAGCACTGGAATCCCAGTGCTGAAAGTGCTTCAGCACTGGAACACAGGCATTCAGCACTGGAAAACGAGTGCTGAACTTTCTTCAGCACTGGAAAACGAGTGCTGAACTTTCTTCAGCACTGGAGAACCAGTGCTGAGGCCGATTCGACCGTTGATTCAGCACTGGAATACCAGTGCTGAAGGCGTGGCTTTCGTAGACTTGCATTTATT
This sequence comes from Branchiostoma lanceolatum, assembly GCA_035149815.1. Classification (NCBI taxonomy): domain Eukaryota; kingdom Metazoa; phylum Chordata; class Leptocardii; order Amphioxiformes; family Branchiostomatidae; genus Branchiostoma; species Branchiostoma lanceolatum. Next base: position 26,040,328 of record CM068866.1, on the reverse strand, counting down.
TTCATTTCAATACAAAAAGGATTCGCATGAAATTACATGATGACGCAAGCTTTCAATCATAGCATGATAGTTATCATAATTTCAAACTGTGATCCAACATGGCACAAATAACACGAAATTGAAAACCTGTACACTCCATATCTTAAATCTTGTTGCATGTTCAAATCCACCTCACCTTTCAAGAACTGCATCTTGGTAAACCGTGTTCTCTTTTTTGCTACATCCAAGCCCACCTTTTCCGTACGCGTCTTCTAACACAGTTGTAAACAGCTGACCTCCTATCTGATTCCCACACTGTCCAAGCTGAACAGTTACTAACGACATCGTGTCGTTATGTCCGAACTTTCAAAACAAGGATTTCAGGCACCAAAACTTTCGGTCGCTAAAACTATGTATGCCCCCCTCCCACAACTTCAAGCCGCGGAAAGTACAGCAACATTTGAAGGCGGCTGTGGGCGTAAGGAAACGTTAAAACGAGGCCTAATACTAAAACACAAAGATTTGACTTGTTATTGGACGATTCGAGACTGAAACACGCATGTCAAACCAGTTTTTAGAGAACAAAACAACTTTCGAAAAAATTCAAAGTACTAGTAGGGCGCCGCCATTGACATCCCGTCATGCACCAGAAGACTGGTCAGTTCCAAGCAGGGGTAAGACAAGTTGTGTTCACTAAGTTTATGAAAAGAAACAATAACTTCTAGAAAATGCGGAAGTATTGTGTGCGAAAATTTAACTAAACTGTCTAGTGAATTCGATTTTTTTTTCAACCCAAAGCCAATAACATTTTTCTTATCTTTAATAGGCCCTCACTACTAGTAATAGTACATCGTGTGAACATGCCCATTCACAAAGAGGTGTGAACCCATTTTCTATCACTTGAAGCGTGTTTTTGGCCACGCCTAGAGATGTGGCTCTAATCACCCATTGTTGACACAGCAATAGGGAAGTCCATAAACCTCCTATTGGCGCCAACAAAACAATAAATGGGCGTTTTACACATAGACGACAAGTATCTATAATAGACCCCGGCTACATATCATCTACCGTTTCCGTTATAATATCGACGGCGGTCACCCCTTGGCTACACAACTCCCTCGGCTACATAACTCCCTTGTGTGTGCCCTCCCCCTCCCCAATATACTGTACATGTCGCCGTTCTAGGAAGTCTGCGAAGGAGGCTAAGGTTATCCGTCTATTTGGCCAATTTCTACTATTTTTCCAGCGACCTGTGGAGCCTGGCCTGGTAGAGGCTAGATCATCCTGGCCAATGTGATGCATAGCCATTCAGACTGTCAGTATATATCTGACACAGCTATTTTTATTTGCAATAACCACCGGCGCACGCATATCATAATGAAATATGACGCACAGAGTGTAATCTCAATATAGCTTTGATATAAGAAGGTGTTACAAACAGCGCCTTTGAAATTGCCGTATGACAAGTTTGACTTAACGTTGGGTAACCTAAATTCGGGATTTTTCCGATAATGGTTGACTAAAATCAATCTAGCAGAACAATAAACCATCCTTTTTTTCTGTTATTCTGTCAGTATCATATACTATCTTTGCACTAATCATGTATATGGTAGATTTTGTCTCTAGTCGTGCTGACACCATAATATTTCAACTTGAAACTACCGTCCGCCGCACGCACAATTACGGTGCTGTCGGACAGGGGGGCACATTAATTCGGGAGAGAAGATTCGTCTTGAATATCTTACCGCTAATCACATTTTATACAGCAGCTATTCGTTCCATCCTTGGCTTGAGGAGAGTGCTATGGATATAGACGTGTCCAAGTAAAAAAAAATACACGAAAAAACGGCCGTACCGCACACATCAGGCATTCGATTACATCCCGTTTGTTGAGTCGGTAGAACGTCACTCAAAGTCGATCCCCACCGTCATGGCAACGTGTACATTATTCATGGCAAGTTAGCTGGATGCCGTAGCAATGGTTATACTACTATGTCCATGTGTTCCTTGTTGTGTTAGGAGCAAACTTTGAGGAAAATATCGTCTTCAGTCCACTATCACACGCAACATTTAGACAAAAAAGTGTTCCTCACAAACCTTTTGTCGTCTGCTTGACGACATGATTCTGGGTAACAATATGGCGGAGGGAAAATACACGTGCCGTAGGTTGTAGCAACAAAGAGGAGTTTTGATGATTGATCACACTTAGAATCCAGTTGCAGGTTAGGAAAAGAGATTGTAATAAGTTGTCTTGTAAATAATTGTGTTTAGCAGGCAGGAGATGTGACATTTGTCTTATAAACCAGCGAACAACCGTGCAGCGTGAGTCTCCCACGAAGCCCCCAGACTCTGTCAATAAGGGACGGAGAGTTTTTGACGCCGCCAACTTCTAATGCATGGTTATCGAAGCTTTTCAGACAGTGTTCTGAATGCGTTAGTCTGTCCAAGGAGGTTTTATATAGAACCTCCTTGGTCTGTCAAGTTTGCATTTCTAGCGGTATTACTGATGTTGCATCTACCACATATCCCTAAATACCCCGTTTTCGAAAAATCCCGAATTTAAGTACCCCACGAATTTATGTTACCCAACGTTACTCATACTGCCATACATGTCTACTTTTCTGCGATCGAGAGGTGCTGGACTGGAGATTATGAAATAACAAATGTAATAAAAGACAAAACAGCATTTTCTAGTGCTTCATCGGTTAATAATGTAATAATCGTTATAATTGTTAGAATTAAATATAACGCAGATTAAAGTTTATTTCCACGAAGACGCTTGAAATTAGCCTGGTATATATATACCAACCTTCCTTCATATTAACCATGGTTAGAAAGCGAAAAGATTGCGGTTTATTACCTTCGCCGAGAAGGTTATGCAGAGGGTAGCGTTTGTCTGTCTGTCTGTTTGTAGTGTCACAGGATAACTCGAGAATGCCTTGATGGATTGTCTTGGTATTTGGTATGTTGGTAGGTTTTGATGAGACCTAAAAACGATGAGATTTTGGGCCCCCTAGCGGCTTCTTACGGTACTGCAGCGGAACTTCCTGTTTTGATATCTCGTGTTCTGGACATGCTATGGAACTTATTTTTGAGTGGTAGATAGATCTTTGGACAGAGAGTAAGTGGTGTAGGTTTGGGCCCCCTAGCGGCTTTTTTGGAACTGCAGGAGCAGGTTTTGCGTCTGACTTTGAAAGGGAATAACTCAAGAAGGGCTTGATGGATGGTAATGATTTTTGGTAGGTAGATAGCTTGAGTGATGATGTACATGATAAGACACGTCTTATGCAAATCAGTATCTAATTTGCATAATTAATGAGGAAAGTTTATACATCCGCCAAATTCCATGATAGGACTCTGAAACATGTGACATATGATGATATGTAACTGAGGAAGAGAGAAATATTAATTGATATGAACTATGCAAATGAAGACCTAATTTGCATAATTAATTCAAAAATACTATAACATGATGGCCTTGATGGATGGTCATGATTTTTGGTATGTGGATAGTTTTTGTGATGCTTAGTATGATTGGACGATAATCATGCAAATCAGATTCTAATTTGCATAATTAATGAGGCAACTTTAAAAATCCGCTTTGTTCCATGATATGACAATTCAAATTGTTACTGAGGAAGAGAGGACTGTTGAAAGATAGAAAATATGCAAATGTGGGCCTTATTTGCATACTTAATGAGTCACTTCTATTATTCCACACTGGCAAAAGACGGCAATTTCATACATTTAATCCTTTTTTGTGGCATCGGGACGTTATGTGAATGTGAACATCGTTGAATCAAATTATGCTAATAAGGGCCTCCTTTGCATAATTGATGATAAATTTGTTAAGCTCATACTTTGAACATGTTATATTTTAAGACAATCAACTGGTATGATTTATGATTGATGAGAAACACTCCTAATACGTCAGTCATAAAGGTTAAAATCATTTGGCGAAGGTATGAGGTCGTGGAACTCTAGTTAATACTACGGAGGATGTAGCCTGGGTGCCATCCTATTTCTACCGGGGCTCCTACAGGGAAGCGAGTGTAGGAGCCCCGGTAGAAATAGGATGGCACCCAGGCTACGGAGGATGATAGACAGGCTAGTTTGAAATAGATGGAAAAATTATTGATTTCTAAGCAATGGTTCACATGAAGTATGACCGAACAACGACCTATAGATACTGAGAAGTGATGAAGAGGCCTATCTCGTTATTGATATTGTAGTTATCCGTGACGTCAACTACGTCATCACCCCACAACTCTACCGCGACAACTGCCCTAATCTAGGGACAAACCACGAACACTGTGAAGGGGTGTCAAGTAGTACCGTAACAAACCTTCTTTTTAACCGAACAGCACTGCGTTGGAATATAAGAGCATGGCGCATAATTGACATCATATTTCAAGTCATGTTGTCTCTGTCGAAAATTTAACATTTCGATCAATTAGTCATGATTTTATGTTTCTATATACTGCTAAAGATGTGTTTGAAATTTTTCGTTCTTAGTATTTAAAAAAACAGTAGCATCGACTCATACAGATTATGATTATGGCTACCCCAGTCACCCTCCCCCATATCTCGACTGATCGACCCCTGCTCCACTATCCAAGCCCCAAAACAGAAACATGCCAAATGCGGCTCAGATTCCAAAAATATCCCATGGGACAGTCCGACTGAACCACTCCTGCTGTTCTCTAAAGTATCACCACGTACTTTATACAAAATGTTATTCTAGACAACTATGTAGGTTTGACCAAGGAGGTTTTATATAAAACCTCCTTGCTTTGAGCCATCGATAATGATGGAAGCTGGAAGTGGGAACTGATTTTCTTAGCTTTCATCCGTTAGAGTCTAGAGATTTTCTCTCTGACAGTGATTTGTAAAACGAGGTTTTCTTAGAAGGGATTGGGAGCGTTTTCTGTTTAAACCTGCAACATCCCCCTGCTACGATTCCCGTGGGCTTCATCCCTGACCTGACTGATATCAAAGTTGCTCGGCTGCAATTTCGATCACAACAGCCGCGGTGCCGACAGAAAGGGGGTGGTCTCTGTACAAGGAGAGCGGTCTCAAAATAAGGTCAAACCGATATAGGGCGCGAACACGATCGATATTCCAGAAGTGCTGGGCATATGTAGCCCGTTTTAAACCTTCAACTGCAAGAGAGGGTTTATGGTGACCGGCGTGGGGCCAGAAATTCCATCGGCGTACCTCTCGTTATCTCCGCTTCAACAACTGCAAATTATTTGGCGAGGGGCGAAAGGGAATCCGCCTGACCGCCCCAGGCGGACACCCCGACAGGACAAGTTTGAAATTCTTGCGTCCGTCATGTTGCTACCCCTCGTGGCGTCATAGACTGTTCCGTGCGCACGACTTCTAGTTGGAGAAGGGTTGTATCCAGTCTAGCGCCCTGTTCGCCCGTTCATTTCTGTGTTTTTGCTGGACTGTGTCAGGTAGGTTGTTCTGAAAGTCGGGTTTTGTTTGTAGGCTAGATTGAATCGCCTGTTGTGATTGAATGAGCAGATGTATTAGGGGTTGGACGAGGGCTGTGGCGTTTCTTGACACGGGGCCGTCCGCGCTATAATTTCGCACCGTTCTGAGGATGACCTAGCTCACTTCTCCCAGCTGTCTGTGCCAGACCATAACACAGCATCGAGAACTCGAGTAAGTTTTCCGTACTCGTTGTCCGTTCTGTGTATATATCTATACGATTCAGACCCATGAGTTACGTTCCCTAAAGTAAACGCTGCATACATATATGCCGGCTAATTACGTATGTAGGTGTACGCCTTGAGTAGAGGAGAAGAGGAAATGTTCACATAAGAGAACCGGTTTCCTTCTTTCCCAGATCTTATACTAGTATCATACATGTATCAGTTGTTACATCGATGAGTTTTTCTTGATATTACAGGAAACGCGTCCTTCCGGTATTGTCTCAGAAGGGATGAGTGGGAAATGACTGGATCTTTCCTTTGCTGACACAACAGGACGAGAAAAAAATCATTAAAGGTATTATGAGTTGTCTTGTTTCTTTCTTGTTTATTTACATAGACAGCGATGTATTCTAGCAGATTTACGGCTATTAAAGAATGTTGAAGTTCTTAAATAGTACTATTCATTGGAACCTACTGCCTATAACAGGGTCTCGTCTAAAATAACATGTATACAAAATAGACTCACACGAGAAAAAGAACATTTGAAAATTTTTAGGTTTACAAAACATGGTAAAGGAAACGTGTTCTGTTTAGAGGCGTGCTCTGAATGTACATGTGAGCCCAGAGGACAATAGTAGATGTCCTCTGAGCTTTAAACAACGTCTGCAGCAATATATCACATCTGTTGTTAATGTCTATAGCTAACTACGGCACAGGTAGTGCTGTTTTATTGTTTAATATAACTACAGGGAAGCTAAATTATAGCTGGCGGCGACGGCTCCCAGTTATACATACATGCCGCGGGGGAATACGAAACAGTTAATCATTCAGGTAACGACGCGAATTCCCAATTTTCACAACCATATTGTGACAGTGCCTCCAGGAATGTTAGCTGTTAGTTATAACCATTGTGTTTGATTTTTGTCGGGACCCTTTTAGTATTTTTAGGGACAGACTAGTACTACTGATCGATCTTATTTGCTGTGTGTTTTTTCCACTCCAAATATCAGCTTTATAACATTTAACATATGGTCTACACGTGGTTATTTGATTGACGTAAGAAACGTACGACTTTATTTCCTGCAAATGAAGATATCCCAGTTTTGATAGCCGCGACTCGGGTGGTCCAGATGTCGTAACGCCGGTCACTGTTAGCCTGGAGAACCAGGCCGTTCCAGGGGCTACACAGGTCTGCTGCTCGGCTCCAGGGCCAACATACCCCCGAGGAAAATTGGCATTAGCCCCCTTGAGGAAGACAGGGTGATGAACATTTCCCCGGGGCAATGCTTTAGCCTAGGAGCCGAGGAGTTGGCCTGTATAGACCCTGGAAACACTTTGGCTTCAAACCTAGGTTGCTATGCGTCCCCCCTACCCCCATCTGTTTTGTAACATGATACCAGAAATTGTTTCTTGATAGAGATCTCTTTTTTGGGGTGAAATCTTGATTCACCGAAAGGGCCATCTGTGCAAGCTGTCTGGTTGAATACATTTTAAGGTCACCCGATCTATAAAATGAGTAATAAAAATGACAAATTTCCCTCCCTCCTATGCAGAATATGAAGAGAGAAATATTAGAACATGGATTTTAAACAGAATAGCGAATGGCACAAAAATTGAAACACGGTTGCCAGTGTTTAGCAAAGGTTTTATTTTCTCTTTTTTGGGTGGTGGGCGGTGGGGTTAAAACACATGTACAGATGCTATCAGTATATACTTTGGCGCCATTTCTGTGTAGAAGTGTCCATCACAGACACGGGAAAGAGTACTTCTAAACATGGTTCATTACGTGAAAATCGTTCAGACTCTTTCACGAACTTGATAATCAAAGACTTGCTCCAAACGATTGCCGGTGAAATATGTATGGCCCAATTTAGACACAGTTTTTCCTAAATGAGCCGACATCTGGGCAGAGATGTCAGGAAAGCTATAGATTAACGGTAATGCGTTTTACACACATACGTTTTACTATACGGTAAGTCAGTCAGTTTTACGGTGGTGTTTGGGGGGGGGGGGGACAAACCATTATATTTATGAAGTGTTGGTTTGATTAGGGCTTGCCAAACTTACCAAGGGGACAAACTACTAAGGGTGGTTGGTAGGGTATGGCACTGGTAAACAGATGTTTGGTTAGAAATCATGACGTTTTTTGACCGGTCGGAAAAATGTGAAAGTTTACCGCGATTAATTTTTTTAAAGCAAAAATAGTCATAACTATAATTATAGGTAGTGTGAAGCAGTTTGCTGAAATATATTAAGCTTATTTGAAAACGACGTTCACGTTACATTTTGACAGTTATGAATAATTCCTATTCGATTAAACTATCCGTTTTCTAATTATCCCAATGCTGGAATGTTTGTGGTCGTCAAGTACATAAATACATAATTGCAGCTGAAAGTCAAATACTGCACTTCTCGCACATACGGGTTATTAAAGCAATATGAATATGGGGAACGTTTTTATCCATTGCCACTAATACGAGTAGACAGTATGCTCCTTTTCTTAAATAGTCATTGATGTACTATTCCCAAAAGTCGTTCAAGGCCATAAAAACATATGCCGCCCAATACACATTAATTTACATATCCAAATACCTCCCATACATCAAATCATACTCAGCTATTCACTGTCTGCCGTTCTAGTTTTTAGATCATTAGAGGCCATGGCTAGGCGGGACGTTAGTTTTCAAAAGGACGGTCTCAGACGCCTTTATCAATAGCCTTGAATATTCGGCGGTAGCCCCCGGTGTGTCCTTTTGTGGATGGGTCCCGCGGCCCTTATTCACGGGTAACCATTCCTGAGAATGCCCCCAATTATACCAGGTTCAAAACCCGCATAATATACTCCCATGTAAAATATACTATAGCACGCGATAGGCGTAGCGTGGATGCGTTTTCGGTTGTGTTGTTGCTGTTTAGCCTGTTTGATATACAGCTAGCTTAGTACCGTGGTGTCTGTCAACTTTTGAGTGTGACCTTTCAATGTTATTCTTTCTCATATCTTCCAGAAACACATGGGAAGTTAAGTGTTGCGGGAAGACGGGATAAGACCACTTCAAGAGACGACATGCCGGTTTCCAAGGATATCGTCAAGCTGGCGGTGGAGATGCCCGGGAGAGTGGCCCAGTTCTTGGACTTCAACCAACGAAGACCGTTACCGGACATCATCGCTAAGCTATGCGACCACTGGGGCTTGGAGAGCCCGGAGGAATACGCCCTGCAGTACTCGGACGGATCCCAGGCGTACATAACGGAAAAGAACCGTGTGGAGATTAAAAACGGCGCCATTTTGCGTCTGACGACATCTCCGTCCAAAACGGTCCGCGAGATTCTCGTCCTGCCGACGAAAGACGCCTTGATGAAGCTAGCACGCGGTTCGTCCGACACGACATTCGCGACGGAATTCGTGTACCGGAATGGCGTGCCCTTGTTAGTTGACATGGTGGTAGAGGGCACGGCAACGGGTGAAGCGTTAGCGTACATATTGACAGCCTTTCTGCAGTTCATGGACCACGGCATCCTTCCGTGGAAACAGTTCAGCGACGACTTTATACGGAAGATAATCGGGTACGTCCTAAGAAGCACCCCGGCCGAGGCTATGATTCTGCAACGGTCTCTCGCTATCTTGGAATGTGCTATATTAAGTAGCGAAGATCTCTACAAAGGTATGTGGTAATATAATGTAAGAAAAGAGAAAATGAGTTCATCAGGAATACGCACACACAGTGACACACACACACACACATACATACACACACACGTACACAAACACACACACGCACAAGCAAACATACATACATACAAATACACACATATACATACATACATACATATACACACGCACGCACAAGCAAACATATATACATGCATACATATACACACACAAAAGAGAATTCGGAAATATGACTAGAAATATAACGTTAGAAATAGAAAACTAGTATCTACAAATTAAATTCTGCATATCTTGCCAATGTGTCAATAAGTCCTGGTGTAACTTTTCAAAAGACGCACTTTTGGACGACAATGCATATGGAAAATTTGACCTGGCTATATCACTGAAATGCCCAACGTAAAACAACTTTGCCACAGAAACCTTTATACGCTGCATATCCAAATCTTCACCATACATTCACAGCCAGGTCTTTCGCAAACATTTGCCTTTTGTGTAAAACAACAAAAAAAGTCTATACATGTAGCTCCATCTTAATGGTTTTACGTACGTTTTGTATTGTAGCGATTTCTGCCCAGATTACCGTTGAAGAGATTACCGTGCACTTTAAGAGTCCTGTCCCGGAGGTCCAGCTTAATGCCGTGGCGCTCATCAACGCACTCTGGCTCAGGTAAGGACCACCGCGACTGTCAGTTTCACAGCCGTCACCATGGCAACCATGGCGCCAGGGATCACTGTTGTTGTAGTAACTGGTACTTAGCTTGGACAGCTGGAGGCATGGGTAAGCTTAGAGATAAGGAAGTCGCTCTGGAAGGATTCGTTTAAAGGTTGCTGGACTACAAAAGGGAGAGGGGGCGTTTGCAAGCCTAAGATCTTTTAACTGTTAACACAGGGCTTTCTTTCTAGGACCTTTGTCAAAATGTCAAGAGCTTTCGGGATACCAGTTTTAGAGGAGAATTATTCACTTTTTGCGAAAAAGGAGCATGAAAATAGACTATTTATGGTATCTTCAATCTGGTTTAATGAGCTTCGAACTTCAGGCTTTAGGGCTGAGAGAAGAAGCGGTAGTTTATGGGTTATATGGCTCGTATCATATCACAATTTACTTTATTTTGCAGTTATTGTAATAGTAGGGACCTTATGCAGTTACAGTCAACCTTTTAAACGACGTGGACACTACTAGAGTGGATTGCAAAGGCAGCTTAGCGATCAGATCGTTCTTCGGTCCCGTGTGTATGGGGAGCCTCGGGCGTCAAACCTTAGCACCGGTGTGACTGACCAGTTTCTTTGCCTTCTCTTCCAAGAGTAGGGGTGACCTAATCTCCAAGCAGATCTATGGGTGGCGATGACAGTACTAGTATCCAAAGAGCAAAAGTAGTATCATTGGCCACCAATGCTGCGTTTGCCCTTTGGATGCAGTCATTGCCACCGATAGATCTGTTTGGAGATTGGGGTTGACCTGGTGTGCTTGGCTGAAAACGCGAGCTTTAGCGAATATTGCACTTAGGCTAGTACTACTGCTAGCTAACTGAAAAAAGCATCCTGCTACACCTTAATCAAGGATGACCTTGTGTTTGCCATTATCTGTCTAGGTCCTCAAAGGTCAAAGCTAGGGAGATCGGAGAAACGCTACAGTTCAAGTACATCCGGGTCGTCATGCTCAACAACATCATCAGGGGCAGGCGGGAGGTTTCCGCAGAGATGGCCCACCAGCTGCACGTGCTCCAGGTCCTGATGATGAACTTGAACGAAGACCGAATGTACACGAAGATCAACCCGAGCGACACCGCCCACTTGGAAAAGCTGTACGAACTCTCCCAGATCGCCTTCGGAAGGGACAGCGATTCGGAATCATTCGCCACGCCGAACCCTGGCGGAAATTCACGAACATTGGCGAGGAAAGGCCGAGGAATCTCCGACAGAGCGCAAGTCGAATTCAAGAAACTCGGATTCTCGAATCTCGTAAATCCTTTGATGGACTTCACCAAGAGACCGCCAGGGATCCTTGCCCTGGATTGTATAGTCTACTTCGCCGCGAATTATCCAGACTCGTTTACCAGGCTTGTGTTGGAGAACTCGTGTAGGCAAGACAACTACGTTTGTCCGTTTGCACGGACGTCCATTGATATGACCAAACTACTGTGTAAGATGCTGAAGATCGGCGAACTCCCCTCAGAGACGGGGACTGAATATTACCCCATGCTGTTCACCCAAGAGAGCCCCCTGGAGGAATTATTCTGTATCTGCATCCAGCTGCTGAACAAGACTTGGCGAGAGATGCGAGCTATGGATGAAGACTATGATAAGGTGACCTTTGACAAAATCCTTTTATGAAGCAAAAATATGCTCACTACGTATCGATTCAAATTTCAAAGCTATGTTCGTGCGGAATAATCGGCATTTGGCTATATTCCTGTGGCATTACAGACTTACATGTTCTACATTGAAAATATATTTACTTTCAAACACCCCAAAAAATTCTGTTTCGGATCAGATTTCAAGTGCTGTTTTTCAGCTCCTAAAAAAAGTTTTATACATGTACTGTATAGCTGTTTCAGCTCTTTTATAGTATTAAACCGTCTAGCGACTATAGGTTTGGAGATGAAACAGATAATGCTGCTCTGTTGTCCCTGTCCGGCGTCCCATTGCTCTTTCTTCTCGTGCTCTCATCACGAGTTCTTTGAGTGAGTTCTCACAAGACACAAAGAATACTGCAGAATTTCCCAGTACTGTGTGCAGTGGCTGACAACAATGGCACGTTTCTAGCGCGTATTTACTCCACTCAGCACCTAACGTAGTAAAGCTTTAACATCCATATAATCGTAGATTTGACTTGGAAATTCCTGTAAACGTTCTTCCTGTACATATCGGCTTATCTCACGTAAGATTAATCAATATTCTGGTACCATATTATTTCTTGAAATGTCAACACCCGAGTTCGGGAGTCTGGCGATTTGGTTTGAAACGGAGTACTATCTATCTTTATTTATTTCTTTCTTATACTTCTAAAAAAATGTATGGTAGTTGTCAGTATGCAAAATAGAAGATTGCATTATTGCATTTGTAATATAACCGTCGAATCTTTGGCCTGGGTTTTCATTGATAGGTGTAACTCAGTAAGTATCATATCGTTCGCATGATGGGAAAAGTCGTTAAACAATTGTCTCTTCCATGTGTATCTGTCAGGTTATGGACGTAGTGAGGGAGCAGATCACACTGGCACTGTCTGAAAAACCGGACACCATGGACCGTTTCCGCGCCATCTTACAGGAGCTGGACTATCATCAGATCATCAAGATCCTTCAGGACAGGAGAGCGTCCATGTTGGAGACAAACACGGATCTAGAGCCGTTCTGCGAGCTACGGGAGGACAAGCGACCTGAGGTAACGTTATATCGTGTACGGGTGAATTTGGAGGGGGGCCGGTCTCTTCACGATTACAGTGATCAATCCGTAGCTACGAAGGGGCTTTGTCCGAATCTTAGTCACAACGGCAAAAACAAAGCCCCCTCCCCCTTTCTCACTGCATAGAAGCTGACAAAGGTTATGATTATAATGGATTCCATAATCATAAATGATAGCAACCTGTAACAAATCGTTTTGCCCAAGACCATTAAAAAAACGTTTTGTATACCGCCGTTCTCTTTGATTTATCGTAGACGAGACGGAAATCTAGTATTTTGTGAGAGTGTCCCTCAGAGTCAGAGCTAGAAAATGGATAAAAACCGTCACCATTTTTTGTTGGGGGGGGGGGGAATCCAGCCGTAGGCATACAATAATAACACGTACGTAGCTGGTGTTCTTTTGACATAGAATACAAATACCTGAGATAAGACTTGCCTTCGCTATGTTAAATTTTGTGATCAAATGTGCTACAAACAGTATGCAACACAAGGCACGTAACAACAAATTGCTCTACCGAATAAAATCGATGGAAGTCATTTTCTCTTCAATTTTCCACCGTGTGTCGTTCTCAGTGATTATGTATTCCGGTCGCATTATGAGACGGCTACAACAAAAGAAGAACCTGAAAAATTAGATCGACATCGTGGTCCATGGGCCGGGACCATTCTTTTTAAGAGGCTGACCTTTGCTTTTGTCATTTTGATAAATCCATCAGTTCATTGGTTCTGCCTGACAAACCTTTAATGAATGAACTGCTGTGCGACTCCATGTTGAACGGGGGCGGTTCATTACTGTTTTAGGACATGGTTGGTATTGTAGCACCTACTTATAATAGATACAAGCGCACATGAAATTCACTCTCTCAACGACATCGATTCGGCATCGTTTCTGGCGACACCTTAGGGACGTAAGCTTTTAATGCAAATGTTTCGGAAGTATCGGACTTAAGGTTTAGTGAATATTGAAGTACACTTAATCGAATTAAGAAAGAGAGATATGGGAATGCTTGTGTTCTAATTTTCTAACACTAAAAAAACGCCTTACTTTTAGATGATGTCGACTGCATTACAACTAATGTCTAATGTGTTTTTTCTTATAACTTAATTAAACGTCTTGTCTGTCCAGGTTTTGGACTTAGTCAGAAAACATCGCCTCAACGCCTTGGTCGAGGGGACGATATTCAACAAGGTCACGACTAGAAGGTCCAAGGACAAGTTTTGGTACTGCCGTCTAGCGCCTAACCACAAGTGCCTACACTGGGGCGACGTCCCCGACTCAGCAAAACCTCCACTTCCGGTAGAAATGCTACCGGAAATGCTACCTGTTTCCGACATCAAGGGACTAGCTGTTGGCAAGGAGTGTCATCATATCATGAAAGAAGGAAAGAAAGAGAAAAAGGAGAGCCTAGCGCCGCTCGCCTTTTCAGTCCTTTACGATCCCGAGGGGTCTTTGAACTTTTTGGCGCCAAATGACTACGTCTATGACTTGTGGACGGACGGTATTCGGGCACTTCTCGAACAGGATATGACGTCAGAGCTTGCGCAGAAGGACATGGAGATCCTTCTTGGTATGGAGATGAAGCTGGCCCTGCTGGACACTGAGGGAATCCCCGTGCCCAACCAGCCACCGCCAATCCCAGAAGATCCCAAGGACTATAACTTCAGTTGCGAATAATCAACAACATAGACTTTAACATTAAAAATTAACTGTCCTGTAAAGCAATATGAAGTGTTGCAAATATTTTCAGAAAACTTTCAACTGATCATGAACACAAAGAAAATTACTCTCCATGCAAATTCTCGACCAATTCTTCGGTCTTCGTCAGGTCTTCTGACCAAAGCAATTCTGTCACGTGACTTTCCGAAAACGTGACATCAGGAGAATTTTTCTTCATGTCGGTTGAAAAGTTGTTTTTTTTAGAAAAAAATTGCAAAATGGTTTGACGTTGACCAACAGATAAAACTTTTCTTCAAATATGTGTAGTCTTGTACCATTTAGATATGTATGAAAGTACAAAGTTATGTCAATGACGCTTTTGTTGACAATGCCATTCAAATGCCTCGTTAATGTTTGATACAAAAAGTATTTTTCAAAGTGTAGTAGTGGCGTGTTGCAACAAATGTAGGCATGCTTGGCAAACACGTATTCTCATGACCTAGGCAAATAAAACAATGTAACTTGATCTATGTGATTGATTTTAAAGTTCTTATCTTACTCTCATTCGTTCCAAGTATGGAAAGTGAGGGAATACCAGAAACATTACATTTATCTGTTTCATCTGAAGCTGTAGGTATAGATCGGTAGATTTCCGTGAGTCCTCACGGCTGAATATAAAAGACGGTTGATATTTTGGTAAGTAAAGAATAGACATCAGTACCCTGCAAATGAAGCTTGTCTTGGACGGGTTTGATAGAATTTAATCACTGGGGGCATATTTCCGGAATTGTATGGTGGGTCTACATGTTACCCCTTTAACTATGTGAGGAGGAACAGAGCTCACAACGTATACGATCAGCACTGCTTCTCAGCAAACTCATAAAAAGCAAGTAAAGTAGAGAAACGTGGATCAAATTCCATGTCCATTTATTGATATTATCTTGTCATAAATACATGTAACTCTTCCAATATTTGAATCCATAGATGTTCATCACATAAATTCATCAACAAACGACCAAGATGCCTTTGAATATTCAAATATGTGACATTTATTATGTGGACAATTTAATTTCTTGTAATATTTCAATTCACTGGCACCGCAAGTAAAGCGAGTTCACCAAAATACAAGAGAGGCGCAGGTATTTTTCGCACGTCATATAACGATACTCTAAACTCTCTCTACGAGAGTATGGAAGGTTTTAAGTGGTCGGTCTCGAACACCGTTGCGTAGAGCTGTTGGTAGCGGCGGAGGTAGTAGCACGACACCGCAGCCGACAGGAAGATGACCCCGAGACACACCATGAGGACACCGAGCACCGGAGGGGAAACAACCGCGGAAAAAGTCTCCTTCCAGTTGTTGTTGGCTGCAACAATAAGGAGAAACACGGCAATTAAAAAATGAGACTTTACCCAAACTGATTTGCGACCACTTCCACTACAGACGAAATTTAATAGCAGCTCTCTCGATCTCCGGCAATGTACTGTTTAAAGTGTTGAAAATAATGACTAACCGATAAATATCTTATACATGATTGGTGTAAACGATAGAGCGACATAGTAGCCATAAATATTACCATACATCGTCGTTTCGACCTTGTCTAAGCGAGTACCTTATGCAGTAGTTCCTCTACGTATCGCTAGGGGGTGCACAGTTATAGATTACGAGTAGTTACCTTGGCCTTTCTTTGACTGCCCCCAGTCGTCCCTGATGATCTTGACCGGGCCGCTGGTCACCTCGAAGCGGTGTTCTTTGTCCACCACGTCGGAGTCCCTTCTCTTCCTCCCGTCGGCACAAAGGGTGGGAGCGGTGGCGCAGTAAGAACTGGCATCGGCTGCCGCACACACCACAACCTCACAGTGGATATACAGCTGTGTGGAGAATACAACACATAGTTCCACATAAAGCCTCGTGTACAAACTAAGATTTCTACTTGGCGTCGTGTCAAGCGTGCCTGACGGAAAGGGATAGCTCCAAATGTGTTAAACGTTAGCTTGTTTATCTTATACTATACTATACTATATTCCGTAACAAGCGTAAAAACCACCTGTAACGTCTTACAAGTACAGTATAACATGTATACAGTTGTGTTTGTCAAACTACAAGTCTCCGTTTTGGAAATCAAAAGGGACTTGCGTTTCTTCTACTCGATACGCAATGCTGGGGACTCAGAGTGGGGAGACACATTTGTCGTTTGCTACATGGCTAGTTCGCTACATGGCAAGTCGTTTCGCTACATAGCAAGTCGTTTCACTACATGGCAGAAGAATCGTACCGTTGACTGCTGCTGGAAGCGGAAAACCACGATGCCGAAGTTCTCCTCGCGCGCAGCTCGGCCAACGTCCGCGGGTTCATACCAGGTCAGGAGGGGATCCACGTTACAGCTAAACAGAAACGAAGGAACGTTTAGTCATTTTTGTAATATCACATGGCACCCAACCTGTTTAGTGATCGAAATAAATTTCGTTCATGTTAACAATCAGAATCAATCATGTCTGCGCATCCAAAGTGACGTGAATACAGTCTCGCGTGTTTGTGGGGATGATCGTGAGCGAACGCCTCCAAGCGTACAACTGAGGAACTGCCACCACTCATAGTCAATGGCTCAGACCTTTAATGGATAAAGTTATGGTTTATTAACCCTCAAAAGAACGCACCCGTTCTCACGGATGGTGTAGCTGGGCGTGCTGTCCCATTCAGCCCCGGCTGTCGCCCTGCAGTTGTCCGCAAACAGCACGAGATCGGTGCTGTCCGAGACCAGGTGGACTCCGATGAACATCTCTTCATTAGGATGGTACGACACGGGGTAGCTGGTGAAGGCAGTGCTAGATGCACGAACAAGAAAGGTATTGAAGGTCAGAACAAACATGGCGGCGGTCGACATCATTCACCCAAGGTCAAAACAAATCGCAAAGCTGTAATTACATGTATACGATTTAAGAGACGGTACTTTCATAGAGCTTATCAATACTTTCAGGCAATTCATCGAGACAATAGACTAAAACTAGAAGGATTTTTTTTCTTATAAACCCAAAAAGGGATGTTTTCATTTTCCAGATTTTCACAACGCAAATGGTTATTCTAACACTTTTTCGTGCCTACGCGTCGCCTCAGTAGTATGCTCACCTGAAGGTGTTGTCCGTGTAGAAATCGAAGTTGAACTCGAACTGGCCGCTGCTCCTTCTGCCAAATATGGAGCCCATCAGCGCACTGAAGCGTTTCCCTGTCACCACGGTGTTACTGTCGTAGGCGCACTCGACTTTTCCTGTACGATGAAAATATGAAGGTTTGCAAAATAACTACTTAAAACTTGCTAAACTGTATTGTTGTTAAAGGGTATTGGAATAACTTGTACGTGTATAACGAGAGAAACTGTTGTCCAACTCAAACAATTACACTCACCTGAATTTTCACCCGAATTATAGTTTTCATCAGCTTTACTGATAAGCTGAATAGCTGATGAACAATTAACACCGAATGATTCGGTCGAAAACTCCGGATCCGGTGAGTGAAATTGTTTGAGTTGGACAACTGTCTACTTCTCATCATGTATGTTACCAACTCAGATGAACTTTCATGCTAACTTGTACGTATATTTTAGAGGTTAGAAATGCATCCTGAAACTAAAACAGATTGTTTACCATCCACACTGTTGCCTCGGATGACGCTGCCCGAAAACTCAGTACGAATGTCGTTCTCGTAAACCAGTTCGTCTCCCTGAGTCTAAAAAGAAGCAGACAAAGACTTGAGATCAGATGTTAAACTTGAAATTGTTACGTGAGTTTTATACATGCACAGATGAAAAAAAAAGTGAACTAAAATAAAGACTGAGGTCTAGGTCATACATTTACTGACAACTATGTAAGTGGTTTAAAAGCGCCACCTAGCGTACCGTCATTGTAGTGCCACATTCCTGCAGTCCGGTAGTGATGCTGACTGAATCGCCGGAGACCACCGGTAAACAGGGATCACTCCGGAATCGGATATCAGCTGCGTTCACACCGGAAATCTCAGACAACGGAATTGTAACCTGAAAAGTCAACAAAGCTGTACATACATGGTTCATGTCAAGCTAAGAAGCCGGCCAGGTCGAACTGCTTCAGTGTCAGATCTGTCAACTCCTGGAATAACATCCCTTCGGATGTTGTAGCTGCCGAAACTGTGAACACTTTCAAATCAAAATTGGACAACCACTGGAGGGACTGCAGTACTCACTCAGCCCATCATAAACTCTCATTACAAACTCTGAACTCTAAGTTACGAGTCAAAGCTTAAGACGCGATCTCATAGGCAATATGCCTCTTATCCGAACACTATGTTATGTTATGTTATGTAGTGGCGACTGGACAATGAATTGGAGATACCAGCCCGTTCCAGCGGAGTACACGAGAAGTTTTCCTCACTGATCGCTGTCGCTTTGTGTACTTATCACAAATTGTATGGATCAAGTCTGATTGAGTAAACCTTCGACGGAAAGAGTAACACGTACAGAATTCTGAAGACTATGGTTGGCGATGAGGATGGCCAGAGAGTTCTGAACTGTGGCACGGAGAGAAATCGACAACTCAGTTGCCGCTGCCATGACGTACCGTTATGCTGGTGGGAGAACAGGTTACCACGATGGCGGTGACGGGCATGGTGGGCAGTGTGCCCGTGGGAGGGGTGCCGACGACTCGCGGTGTCGCACCTGGTGTCGCACCTGGCGTCACACCGGCTGCCGTTGTTGCTGGGGCTATGGTTGGAACAAAAAGGAACATCAGAATAGAAAGAGGCTCATTGTGGTGGGGAAAATATCGCCGATCGACGTTCTGACTAATCTGGAACCCAGACAATTGTCAGGGCCTGCACACGCCAGCGGCAGCGCTGACACGAGGAAAGCAGCATTGGGAAGGCAAAAGTCACCGGGGCGGGCTTAGTTGTCCATGAGGGGATAGAAGCTAACAGTGCCTCGGAAACTCAGCCTGCAGCCATAAGACTGGTGACCAGGTTACATTCTGACAGCTAGTACTATAGGGCAATATTGCAAGACCAAGAAAACGAACAGGGCTAGCAGTTAGGGTCTCGCACAGTCCGAAAATCTGGAATGAAGAAAGAAATCTCACCAGGCGCGGCGGTGGTGACTGGAGCGGGTACGTAGAACTTGCAGGTGAAGCTCCAGGTCCCTCCCGCCGCCTCGTACGCGTCACTCTGCACGCCGGCCCCCGCCCCGCACCCCGTGATGCCCTCCACGGCGCCCGTGTCCATGGCTATGGTGTAGGTCGCCAGGGGGAGGAAGGTGTTCGCCGGAACGTCGAAAACGTATGTGTTGGACTGGGACGGCGCCGCCTGGCCGTCCGGAATCTTCGTGTTGTGTTTGTAGAACTCCGCATTGGTGGAGTCGTAGAAGGTGATGAAGGCGTCAGCAGTCGGCGGTAGTACCTTTGGAGGGGGAAAACAAACAGATATCATGCATCTGGACGGCGGAGGGTATCGACTTCCGGGGACCATTGACCCACTAATGACGTCACACATCAGTGTTTCTGTACGTGTTTTGGTAGGTACTTACCATCTGGTCGAATGTCGCGCTGAACCGGAGGGCCGCGTCACAGGGATAGTCTGTCGGAGCCGTACCGGGAGTAGGGATCAGCGTAGGTGCATCAACAGCAGGTGGTGTGATGCTCCCTGACAATCAAAACAATGTAAAACTTCAATATGGCAACCTTGTCTACCTGAACCTAGCTGCACGTTGCAATATGTAAGATTCAATTGTCATCAAGAAACTTAACAAGTCATCTTGGTAGAGGAGGCAGGACGTCATGTGGAATGATGAAAACAAAAACACTGTCCCACTGGAACATCAGAATATAAACAACCCATAAACTACGCGATTGGGCATCGGTTGGGAGACGTGACTAGCGTAAAGACAGCCATTACTGTAAATGCAGAAATGTTCGCGGTGGTTTTATGTTTAAAACCACCGCGAACAGTTTTGTCCAATACTGTAGCAGTATGTGACTACAGCGCTGCCGCAAACTTAAAACCAACGCGAACACCATTTTCGCCTTAGCGCGAAATAAAAACCACGCGAACTGAAATGCATTTACAGTACCTCCGACTATAAGGGAGACGCATCTTCTCTCAGACTGCTGTGCGTTGGAGTCCTCGGCGTAGAAACAGACGATGAAGGGGCCGAGTTGAGCGGGGGTTGGCGTCCAGGTGATGGTTGTGGACGAGACGTCACCAGTTGCGGTCAGGGCGCTCTTTGTCATGCCCCTTGGTCCGAGAAGGTTAATCTCAGAAATTCTGAAGAACAAAAACAAACATACATGTTTTCCTCACCGTCAAACATGATCTATGTACCTTCAATTTTGCTATTCATACATTATTTTTTGCTTTATTCTTATCATTTGAGGAAATACTGTGTTGAGGCATTAGATAAGTGGGTATACAGTTCTCATGTGAACCGCAAGGTGAGGTGTGACTATGGTAAACTTTAAAGGAATGGTCCATAAAACTTTGGCAATGTTTTGTGCTATGATATCCATTTCAAAATTCATCTGCACAATTCATTGACAATGCTCAAGAAAGCCGCAAAATGGCGTCCGTAACGCTTGAGGGAAAAGACCGAAGTTAGTCAAAGTCTTACGTGGCGGGTGCTACAGGTTGAGCTTCGGCGGTCATCGTGTACTCGACGGAGTCAGGGATAGGTAGACAGGTGTCCACAGCCGGGGTCGACCCGGTCAGCACGGGCTCAGAACCACAGACAATACCCGGGTCATTTTTGACTGGAATTTACATAAAGAAACGTAACGTTACACGCCATATACGTTTATGCTGAGGCCTGACAAAACTCGCTGGAGAGGTTAGGGGATGACGACACTTGTCATCAACTATCGCGAGAAGGATTCTCGCCAGATTTCATTCGCTGTAACGTTCCTAGAAATCTTACTGCAACCAAGAATGAATAGCCTGTCAAGATTAACCTCAGCGATTTACTTCCACTTCGCACTCAAAAAAACATTATAGGAAGGTACAGAGGTGCATAATTACCTTCTATCAAGAACTGGAGGGGAACGCTGCTGAGGGCCTGTGTTGTTGGGACTTCCAGGTTGTGACGAAAGATTGTTTGGACGGGGAAGTCTTCGATCATGACGGCAACCACAAAGAACAGAGATGTCCCCGAACTGATGGTGATGGAACTAGGGCCGCTGTATGTGTAGGTGCAGTCCTGAAAGAACAGTTCGTATTTGCATCCTTGTAAATGTACAAATATAATACAAGTACAATACATTAGTTGGTTAGACACAGGGAAATATCGTCTTAGGGCGCAACGTTTACAACAATTCAAAGGACTTTCGATTCCATCAATGACTATCAGGAGAAAAAGAAGTTAATCTTGTTATAAACGGATCGAGGTTTATAAAAGGCTTGCAAAATTTCAAGTGTCTGCCACGATTGTATAAGCCCGACTTAGCCCATTTCGGAATCTAATTGCGCATGAGAAGGTCAAAGTGACTTTGCCCTTCCCGTGCGCAGTTGGATTCTTTAATCTCCTTATAACAAGCGCCAGTGTTCGTTTGACGTAAATAAGCCAATTCGTAGATTCGAGTGCGCATATGCGCATGTACAGTGTCAAAGGTGAAGGCCCCTGAGACGTAAACAAAATACGCCTAGCCATTGTTATTCAAATTGAGACAATGGTCGAGACCTTCACCTTTGACACTGTAGATGTGTACTCGAATCAACGAATGGACTTATATTCGTTTGACGTAAATACAAGGATGATTTCGACTGAGTCAGCGTACCTCGTTCAGTACTAGTCCCGGGAACTGGTCGCACGCCTCCCCGCACTCCTCCGCGCCCTGAGCAAAGCGACATTTCACCGTGTCTCCGTCCACGTCCGCCACCCCCAGGTCACCCGCGGGTCTGGTCGGTCCCAGACACCCGTTTGTGACACTGATAGAAACCACACGAAAAGACTGATCAAAAGACATACACTGTCGGAAGGAAAGCCTATCCTGCCCCGAAGGCTTGATAACAACGGTGTTACAAATTCTGTTCTGGTAATTTTGTTATCACATTCCCAACATCATTTTTTAGTACTAACGTACCAAAAAGCTACCTAACTTAACAGATTATACAGATACAACAGCCGCCAGGCTATGACTGCTCACCGAAAGGTTGATTGCATGCCGGCGACCGGAGGGAAGTTGCTGGCGCCTGTGTCTGACCGGAAACCGAGGTCTACAGTCGTCCTCATGGAAATCAAGGGGTTGTGGAAGACTCCTGTCGCCTGGTTCTGAATCTGAAGCCAGCAGCAACTTTCATAACTGAGATAAAATACAGCATTGCACAGGGTAAGGGGTGACGCCTGGCGACATCTACATGAACTTTATGGATAATCTCATATGGATGCATATCGAGGCAAACTTTTCATAGCTCGCCGGTGTGAAAAAAACGTCATTCTTGCATTGAGGAAGCGAAATGAAAAGAAGAGCTGGTCAAGATATTAACTCTTAACTAAAACAAAGTTATGATTTAATTCGAATAGAAAACATTTATCCACGCCTTCACTCATGCTCTTTACAGTAAAGTATATGACATGGTTAATTTTGTATCAAAACCACATATGGAATTACCATTCAAACTAGTACAAAAGGAATTCGAACCTTACCCAACAACGTATGTGTCCGCAGTGTCTCGAAAATCATGGCTAAAGCCGTTGGAAGCCTTTGCCCAGTTTTGACCAACGTTGAATTCGGTACAGTAGTAGTCCTGAAAAATACAATCTAATTTTTGTCGTGCATCTCCGCTGACTTAGCATTGATTACGGTTTGATGTAGTGTTATCTTGAAGTGCAATCTAATATATTATGATTTATGAGGCAAAAGTATGACGGTAAAACGTTTTATCAACTCAACTTCATTAATCACAGAGCTATTCCATCGCTGCTACTATACTAACAGGAAACCAAGCTAAATTTTCCATCGACTTATTATCCATTCTCTCACCTGATTGGCCAAAAAGACGGTACCGGAGGACGCACAACCGGACACACACTCCCAAGGGTCCTCATTGGTCGAGACAAGGGTTCCGCCCTGGAGAGCAGCTACGTCACATCCGGTTCCTGTCGCACTCGTCTTCTTCCAGCCAAGGCTGAATCTGAAGAAAGCCTACATGGCACGACATACGGGTAGTCATTTGTGTCCACCTTCAAATACCTCGCTTCTGAGGTATCGCCAAAAATATACCATCCAAAAAAAAACGGCAGAAAGAGACTTACGATTGAAATATGTTTTGTGTAATCTGTCATACTTACTTGGGTTTCGGTAGGCGTTCCCAAGGGCAGCCAAGAGATGGTCCCTCCTCGGAAATGCGAGCCCTCGGCGAAAGGGATCACAAATATAGATGCCAGGGAGAACACAAGCACGCTTTGAATGGAGGTCATGATGCTATGAAAGGGAAGGATGATAAAAACGTGTGTAAGAAACACATTCATTCAGTAATTCCGTCAGTGACTTCTAACTCCCATAACGTGGCAGTTAATTCTTGTTACTCTCTAAGCCATAATTCTGTTGCAGTTGAACACGAGAATGAAAACTTTCCCCCGACAGTATCAAGATAAATAATTTGCAGAGCAAGCGTTTGCAGCGTAACGGTAAAGCTAAATATTTTCAGTCGAACTATGGTGTTCTATCTTTGAAGTCGCCACGTGGTTACATTTTACCGTCATGTTAAACAAGTACACAACTAGTAGGCTTCGGAAAGAGATGAAGACAATTAGATATACACATGCACGCTTTATTCAGTGTTCAAAGAACACTTTGGTAGTCCTCCACATGCACACACATTTTTCTTTTTGGAGTAAAACAATGCAAACAAGAGTTTTGGCAAATGCGGACCAAACAGTTCGTTTTAGAAAGGTAAACTTGCCTCCATGGAAGGGTGACCATGCCACGCCATGCACGCCGGGTTACGAACCCGCCTCCCAAACAAGTTCACCAACATAACAGGTATCTAGAACCTCTCATCCCGATATGACGAGTATCGGCATGAGAGGGTACTTTACCGATATAGAGACTCTCATCCCGATGTAACAGAGCGGCATGAGTCAGCACTATGAAAAGGTAGAAAGAGTGCGAAGACTCAACATTTCAGAAAGGTAGAGAGAGTCCGAAGACTCCACACTTCAGAGAGGAGTAATGGTCATTGGCAGTGGCCCTTAGACCAAACCGAGCAGGCCCGAAAGCTCCACATGCACACACAGACACCATTACCTTGGTACTGCTGCCGTTGCCGTCTGTCCAGGAATGAAACGCCACGCAGTTTCAACCGCCAGATAAGGCACTTTTACAGGTGTTTCAAACACCTGAGCATGCTAGCACGTGTATTCGGGTAGCAAGCCGTACCACTAAACATGGAAGGGTGTTTTCTTTATATTGCAAATTCTTCTGGATAACACGGTGTGTGTTGTTGAAACACTAAGAAAAATATGAAGGAAAGCGTATACGCACTAAAAAGCATATGGATCCTTGATAGTTGTAAAATATCTTGGTCTGCAGTGGTACGATTTAATTCTAGAGATATGTGATCCCCAAATAAAAGGCACAATTGGCAACTTAACTAATCCAGTTGTTAAATAAGCAGCGCTCATTTGCAGATTTCTATAGATTGAATTAAAACCTGACTGAAAAAGAAGCTAATCAAATAATCTCTTCGCAAACAAATGTACTGTGATAGAATCGCAGCACACACGTTTCTACTGTTGACTCGGTGTAGGCTTAGGCCTTGTATATATGTTCTTGGAATTATACAAAAAGGCATTTTATACAAAGGTAAAACGAGAAGGTAGAATGGAACCATAGTAACAACCATACCAAACACTACGGCACATGAGCTAAGCGCAATTGGTGTAATAACAAATATAAGAGTAAAGCAGCGCCTTTCTGTAGTAATGAACATAAGCGTATGGTGGCGCTTTTGAGAAGGGACCGTATGTAGGTGGCACGACCAAGCTGGATCTGACCGTCGGCAGTAGTTTCACCAAGCAGACAAATTAACGGAAACTTGCTGGACAAACAAATGATAGCCCCGGATGAGGTCGACAGACCGACATATCCCAGATACTTTAATCCCCCGTGTAGGTTTCAAGTGCTTTGAAGGTACGGTCTTCAGTTACCCAGGATGCACTAGAGCGTTCCATCCAATCGAAAGGTGGCAAACTTGGGCGGAGCCTTGAGTACTCCATTCAAGCCTCGGAGAGTGCGTCGTGTACACAACAGACATCAAGTGTGTGATTCTTTTACTCTCAACCAGATTTTCGTCGACATCGCGGGAGAAAACAAACGCTGGTTGAAACCCACTCTTGTTCAACGCCTGATATTCATTCTGTCGGATCGACGCACACACGTCTCAACATGGCGATATCGACGGAGCTGGTGACTCTTCTCATCTGGGTCAGCATCTTATCTTCTTCTCAAGGCGGCGGCAAGAAAGGACTTGTAGGCATGAATCCACATGTAAGTTAACAACTACGTTGTATCAATTGTTTTGTGAGATTCGTGCTATATGGAATAATGGATGGCTAGGCATAAGGACCGCATTTGATTTACAAAGCCATTATGCACTTTACCGTGGAAAAAATCGTAAAATACCTGACAAAAAGTTTATATCAGTGGGGAGGAACATTGTATGGATCCTAGCTTGTCACGGTCGATCAAATCAGTGCTGGCGTTGTCTACGTCCTACCGTTTGGGGCTGGCCAGACCACTTTTTTTATCTTTTTATTTCTGCAAGGCTTGGTGAATATTTTGCATTAGCTGTTGTCTTTTTACGCCTGGATTCTTGTAACCGGAATTGTTTCTTTCCGAAATTGAAAGATTGAAAAGCTAACTGGCTTCCGATCCGCTCCATGTAGTGTCGCCGCCTGAGGCGCTATGTCACTGTTTAACTATATCTGGGGAAACACGGTCTTGTAGCTTTGATATATATATTTTTTCAACACTGCTCGCTAGTTTCGCCACAGGACTAGGAGGGGGTACATGAGCTGTTTCTCATCGCCGTGTACTGCCAAGTTCGTGCTCGGCACCCGCGTTCCTCACATTCTCTCCTCGGGACAGGGCCTGTCGCCTAAAATTACACCCAGGCCGCTACCAAAGTCGGACAGACGAAAGACTTCTCAGGACACGAAGTCTTCCACCTGTGGTCTACCCAAATTTCCCCAAGATTTATGTTTGGGGAGAAAGAAGACCTTACATCATTCGGTGCACACCCTATACTGGTCTCCTTAGCCTAACCCAATTTCTCAAGCCGCCGTTTTCGATATGTTAGCTACTCCTCCACACCGTCGTCTTCGCGTTATCTAATCGCATTATCTGCCGATTTATTCATCAGTAGACCTGACAGGGGGTTCCCATCTGGCCTGACGACAGGGCCAAGATTAGTTCCATACATACAGATCAACCCCATAGAGAGCCCTGTCAAAAGAGCAAGGTCGAAACGCACGCGAAACACGCAGCTCTGCCGTCCAGGAAATGGTTTCTGACAGATCTATATCTTTCTCTATCTTTCCCACTATTTTCTACACCATTTTGCAATCATCCTTTCCCTCGTTACATGTAAAATGCAGTGAGGTTCATCATGGTCATCTTGTCAGCTTACCCCTAACGTCTAAAGAGAGGTTTCCTGGTCCCTATCTTCTACTGTGATCTTTTTATGCTCCCTTAGCTTAGGAATGTTTGTAATCGATCTTTGAGCAAGCATATGTCCGGGGACATGGTCACCAGAAAGAAACGGAAACGCAGAAGCTCTATCCCGTACTGCTGTGGAAGCTCCGTTTTTGTGGTATGTCAGTTGTAAGCTGGTTTTCTTTAGACGTCAGTCTCGCCAGCAGTACTGAGTAGGAGTTGTAAGGTCCAACTGAGATTGTTTTCCTTTCGAGTCAGTACCGAGGCAGAGGGGTGAAGTACTAGTGGTGGGGCGCTCTACCCCCGGCTGTGTGGGGGAAATCAGACCCATACCTGGTCTAGCTGTTACACATACTCTCCAAGCAGAGGTTGGGATCCGGCTGGTTTTTGACGTGTTTTTAGGCGTTTTTGTCCCGTTTTCTTTCTGATATGTCGCTAAGCCATGCTTGTAGCCACGAGCCATTCCTCTGCTTTGAGAGTAGTAACACAGCCGTGTAGGCACTGGCTTGAGGCGTCCTTTCGTCCGTTTTGGCGAGTTGTAAGTTGTACGTTTTTTTTAGACAGATTCTACTTCTTCTCTCTTCTCTGGTATTCACTGTGCATGCAGAGCGCCTGGAAGAGTAGCCTGGGTCCCAGGCCTCCGTAGTTACCGCTGGCTCACCCTTTTCGCTTTCCTGGGAGAGGCTACTGGAAAAGCGAGGCGTGTGTCTTTCCGTCTAGCCTGAGTACTGGCCTCCGTAGTGACCGCTGGCTCAGAAAAATCGCTTGCTAACCACGAAGCTTCCAGCAAGACATCCCGATACTGAGGTCGAAAAAAAATGACTACTTCGTCCTGCTGAAGAACGCGTTAACAACTTTTCAAAATATGATTCAGTCATCGTTTGAAATTATTTCGTTAAAAAATAAAACATTTTTTAAGAACTGAATGACAATATCATCAGTCTACCAGTAGGGTGTAATAAAGCATATCATGAAAACCAGTTGCTCGGACATTAAATTAATTAAGAGAGCTGTGCAGGCCGATACCAGATCAGAATTCCAGAGAGAATATGTGAAGTCATCTCTGATATGCCTATTATATTCCTATTTTCTGAAACGCTTTATCTAATCTAGGTGCTGAGTACTCTTTCGGTGTCGAGTTGCTGATTTGATAGTCATGATAGGAGTGTCAGGGGACCGTTTCTTGCTATTTGCTATCCTTTATCTTTGAAAGATATGCTGGATGGAAGCTAGGTTGTCAATATTGAAATATGCATGAATTACAAACGTCTTGCGTTTTACTAAATGTAAGGAAAAGATTAGCTATCGTCCAAAATAGTACGTTCTAACATCTTTTGGTTTCACAGTTGGCTGGAATTCATAGCATTTACAGAAAGTCGAACTATTGGTTCGGTCATTGGAATTTCGAAGAGCCAGCAAGCTAAGGGACAATTCAGTAAGGTTCTTGCACAAGTAATGCGATTTCCCTCCAGTAAGCCGTCATTCATGGTTTCTCCCCGAGGTTCCGCTCAGATTGTGTGTGATTCTGTCGATGATAATTAGGTACTAAGGTAGAATGATTTGTTGGACACAGAATTAATGCGGAGAGTGTAGTTCCTGCTGGCTGTGACGTGACCTCAGGCTGGTCTAACCTGATACATACTGTACCATCTACTGCCGACAGCTTGGTGTACATGAATCTAAAAGATGTGGATGAAAATAGAACGTCACATGTTATCCTGGCTCAAACGACAAGAATCAAAGAAATAGTTATAAAATGTGCGCCGAATTCTCCCTCTGTTACTGTGGTGTAAACCAGCATTGCAGTGCTATCTTAAATGTTCGTGACTTTGCCATGTTTTGTTATCTGTATTAATACAGCATTAGTGAGCATACATGTATCGGACGACGTTTTCCTTTATCATAGTATGGTGTCGAACCAAAAGAACTTGTCATTTACTTCGATGAAGGACGTCGATTCATTTTTCTTTTAGTACTAGTAGTTAAATGGACTTAAAACGTAGCACGTTTGCCCTAGACTTCTATTTTCAGTAACTAGACGGAAAATCGCCGGAGGAAAGTATTCATTCGGCATGAATAGGTCTAGAGAACCATGCAACAGATGGATTACTTCCTCCGCGGCGGCCAACAACTTGGCACCCCTCTAATTTTCCCAAGCCCAGGTACTGACGATAGTCATGAATCTGGAATGGCGAATGTGCGAACATCCACCCAACAAACATTCCCGCGACAAACCTGTGTTCTTAACCCTGCTAGTTTTGCCAGAGTTTGGCCCCACCGCCAGTTCTAACTCTGTCAATCCAGCCAAACTATCGCATTCCAGCCAATATTGTTCTGGCCACCGTTAACAGACGACTTTTATCCCCCGATCTCTGTTGTTGTACCACACAGCGTGTGCTCGCTACCCACAGTTAAGATCGCCAACAACGTAAAACAACAGACCGTGGAAAACTTGTTAAGGTTGAGTCGGAAACGAACTAATAGGGCTAATAAGTTCCCGAGGTGGTTTGGTTTGTGTGGATGGCTATGGGTCAAAGCTGGAGTGTGTTTTGAAGCCAAAACGACGTCATTTTGAGGGTAGAAAATACAAACGATTGATTGACTCATTGAGAATATTTTTAGCAAAAGATTTCTCATCTGCCAGTGTTCTGAACGGACGCCATACTCACGTGTTATGCAGCTTGTTTTGAATAACTAAATTGTTACCTTTACTAACTTTTTATTTGTGAATTCTACTGGGATATACCTTACGTAATAAATAATCAGTTTAAAAAAAATGATTCCGTCTGGGACTGGTTGCAAGAATGCCAGATAGTGCGGTATGTAAGTCTCATTATCAACGGTTATGTAACTCTCACATGCCACCGTGTCTGGCTAAACAGTTTCTTGTTAGTACGATGTTTAATGAGAAAGTTCGTTCTAGACTCAAATATTGTCTACCATGTGCTATCAGCATTTTATCTACATACCGGTTAGAAGTTGTACTAAGTGACGCTTGTAGATGGATAGTTACGTTTGGTAGGGAAGATGTTTTCACGTGACACGGCGTAAGATATATACAGACAAATCCGTATTTGCCACTAATGTCTGGACGAAAGCTCAAGGCGATTAAGGTATGGCAGAGTAGATGATTGAAAAAGTTAAACTTCTCCCTGCTGCCTAACTCTGCCAAACGGCTACTTCAGTGTGCTAAAGGTTAAAAGTCCCAGAGGAACGTGGCTTTCTCTGTACACAAAATTATGTAGACATCGTACGCTACAGGGTTCAAAATGCCCATCTGCAAATTTCAGATTGCAGGTAAACTTGATTAAGCTACCATGCGGTAACAACGTCATACAAAAGCCTGAACTGTTAGAAGCTGTAGTATTAGTATTACATAGCTACGCAAGAAGAGAGTACAAACTTCAAGTGTTTGGGAAGGCGTGTGTATTGTGCAGAATCATATTTGGAATTTCAGGTAGAATTTCTGTCAAATTTTCTGACGTTCAATGAGGTAACAAAAAAGTATTTCGGGTCCTGATATACGTGTCTAAATTGCCCCAGATCCTGAAAACTGAACCTCTGGTGCCTTTAATGTCAACCGGAATGGAAACAGACTTCACCATAAAGAGAACTTCCGTCCGATTCATTACTGACATAATTAAATTCCAACTGGGTCCAATGGAAACAGGCAAGCTTGAATTAGCAGTGACCATCGTCTGTACTGGTGGTTAGGGGGAGGGGTGTTCTCTCATTACGAGCGGATGTATCTAACGTTTTAGTGGCAAGTGTTCATTTAACACGCAGCATTGCAATGCTTTTGAGATCAGATTTTACGACAAGTCTGCAACAATTAACATGAGTCTTCCGTTGTGCCGTTTTGTAGTTATGTCATTCAGTGTGTAAACATCGCCATTCGGGTACCTGTTCGAGTTGTTGCCAAAACTTCCCATGCTTTGCAGAGTGTGCAACTGTTGTGAGTTAAGTTTATGTAGTAAAACTATTTCTGTATTAGATGAAGAGGAATGAATGTGTAAAGTGTGTGTGAATCCGATTGAATGTGTCAAGGTCAACCCAATGTCGTTTCCAATGCCATGGCGACATCACCGTCATAGGGGGAGGGGGGTGACAGGTTAGGAGCAGGGCCTTAGAGGATCATGGGTATATCGTGCGATATGGAATTGGATGCAGAGAAAGTTCACAGACTCATTTCAGCATCATGATAATCAAAGAGTCCAGTAATTACATCTGTCGTCAGGACATTTTCAACCTCACTTCTTCAATAGATAATGTTCTGGTTCTGAACATCGTCACGCAAAAACGTTTTACACTTTTCTGACTTCTTGACACTGAGATCAAGAGGTGAGGGAACGGATATTTCAGAATATATTGGATAATAGGTACATATTGGAAGGAAAATTGCATTTCATGTTACATTTGGAAGAATAGAAAAATGCTTTATTGAAATACCACCTAGGTATAGGAGACCTGGGACTAACTAGGACGACACTCGGGCTACAACAGTACAGGTTTTTAGGAAAAATCACTTCAATGCCTGATTTAAAGTCTGTTCCACAGTAAGATATTCCATAAGCAGCTATGCAGACAGGTGAACACACCTGGCCGTGCACGTGATCTCTAATCGTACTGGTGTCGTGTTAGCCCTACGGTAATCCAGAGACCCCCACTGACTTCCATCAGATTAACTTATCAGCCGTTTCACGACACCGAAGCCTTCTGGAAAGGGTCACTAAGTTGTAAGCAATTCTTCGTTAAGTTCGTTTTGAAACTCAAGTCTAGCGATAGGGATAGAGGAATGCAACAGAGCACTCTACGATTCTGGTTACAATGATTAGAAAGAAAGATTGTCAAATGATTCTAATGGAGTTTGCAAGAAGCTAATAGCATTCTTTTGACGTTTTGTGGCTCCCCAGTGCGGTTTAAGATCTTTTTCCTGTTGCGGTCCTGCGGGCCAGGCGTAAAAGAACCCAACACACTTGAAAAAGGTAGGGATGCTTGCCTGAAAACGCGAGCGGTATCGAAGCCACATCGCATTTTCAGCTATATGAAAAACACTACGCTTCGACTTAGAACTGCGCTTTGAGTTCGACCTGCTATTAGGTCCTATTACCTTGGGTGCAATGCCGAAGTCAACTAGACAGGTGTTTTCTGTATGAAAAAAATCACCGACATGAAATACTAGCATGCCAACAATGAACCTTGATCCCTTCTGACGCATACGACAAATTCCACATCGTTTAGGGGACTCAAACGTAACCATGTCACATGTACTTAGTTCATTAAATGTCTACCTTGGGCGAAGGGTGCATGCGGGTGTTCTTGACGTTGGAGGCCAGGGAAAAATTTGGTGAAGTCACCAGACGGTGCTTGGGAAAAGAATGTTAATTGAAGCCCTTTGACAATTTTGTTATCAAGATTTAGAGCTTTTCTCATGTACCTTTCGGGGGGAATGTCTACAGGTTGGAATACTGCAACGCTCTTTGGGATTGACGGTGCCCGAGGGGGTGCAGACGAACAGATAGATCGGCACTGCTGATACACAATTCGCGCAGATCGTTAAGCCCCTAACAGGAATAATTCCACAAACGCCGTGACCTGGACAAACCTTGATTGTCTTGTCTAGATAAAAACGTCTCGCTTGTTAGTATGACGCCTGACGAATGCGGGAAAACAAGAAAAGATTGGAAATGAAATTGGCAGTACAATTTACCAATTAGACATTCGAACACAGACATTGTTTGCACTAATGGTTACAAAAGAAGTTGCCAAATGCAATAAGTTTGAGTTTTTCAGGAACTCAATGATTTCTTTACCTCTAAATACAGAACAGGTTTCTGGAACAGGATCAAAGTAGTTCAAGTGTGAAAAAATAGGTCCAAATTAGTGACATGATTCACATTTAAACTTCTAGTCTAACAAATACTTGTCACTGATCAAAAAGGCCATTGTATTAACGAACCTGCTGCGGGCATGCAACCGATTTTAACCCTGATGTTTGTAGGAAGGGTTAGATGCATTCTTAGGTACCCTTCAGATTCAACAATGTTTCGTATACTGCTAAGATCAGAAACAGTTTAGGCTACTTTTAAAGCATTGTTACAGCTGTATAGAACTTGATTAGGGAACGATTTCTATGCATGAAATTAGCATAGATTTTATTAATGAGCTTTACCAGTGAGTGTCTAGGCAACTGAAACTCTTTTTCCCTCTATTCTTTAGAATTAAAACATGCAACGGGTATTGATAACAGAAAGTAACAATTTTTCCATACAGACCACATATCTACAACCTTACTTGACTAAACCGAGCCTTGCTTTACATTCTGTGAAAGTAGTGGAAACCAACATATCTTGCAGATTCATACGGCACAGGTAATGTCTAACGTTTACAGAAATTCTTCGTATTTTGTAAATAGACAAAACCTTTAAAGAAGTAAGTACAGTATTAGTATCTATAGCTACAACAAATCATAGTGATCTACATGACAGACACTTGCTCCATATGTAATATTGAAAGCAGTCTCCGTTCGTGACTATTTAAAGATTAACACTATGCTAGTCCTGTTGTGACGCATTGATTCATGTAGTGCTTGCCATATGATCCTAATTTTGTCTCCATCCTTCGGGCCGTGAATGTTTCTTCAGAAAAGATTTGATGTAAGCCCTCTCCTCAGCCGGGGGGTATTTATTCAGAATCGCACCGGATGAAAGATCGCCAGATCGAATGATAATTGAAGACAGAACTTGAAGTGGGTGGAAACTACTGGTTCCGAGCCAAGAATAATCTTAGAGATAATATTTGTTCAAGTGGTAGCTGCAGGGACTGTAGATTAGCGGGAGGATTTAGCAGCGTGAAGTAAACAACGCTAAACCACGCGAGATTTGCTGCGTGCGCCCCGCCCGGTGCACTCTGGGGGCAGGTGTGTAGGAGGAGGGATGTTTTTCTTGCTCTCGTCTTGGTGAGAGGGAAAACAGGATTAGGTGTCGTCGAAGGTTCTAGAGTTGACCTTGTTGATGTCGGCGTGCTGACAGATCTGTGTGGAATGTCATCGGTTAGATCTGGAAACGAAGGACAGATATAGATGGCCCAAGCAAACCATCCCACAGACACAGACACACCTATTGTCAGTTGGACTGAGCATGTCAGCCTGGTATCCATCCGTATGTCTTCTTCTCCATGGTATCCCTATCCAGTACCCGCGCCCTATCCAGCACTGTACCTTATCAAGTACCCATATCATACTATAAAGTACCCAACCCTATCCGGTACCCGTACCCTATCCAGTATCCGTACCCGGTCCCCTATCCACTACCCTTACTACTGTCATATCCATGTATCTAGATACAATCAGAATGAGATTCGGGTGGATACCAGGTTAAGACCATGCAGCAACAGGTTCTTACGAATCAGAAACTGATGAGGTGACAATGAGATGCCATCATTTGTGTTCAATGAAAACGGCTCTTTTTAGCTGATCCATCATTTTGCCAAGGAAAGGACTACTTCAAACCAGTAAAAAATCAGTGTCGTTCTTGAACGGTAGCATAAACGTCTTCCTTGCAAGTGTTTTCTTGTGGCATAAAGTAACTGGGCTCACATGTACAACTCTTCATAATACATGATGATCGTTTCTTGGAACCGTCTGTTGCAAAGAGGTGCCATCTTTCCTCTTGGTCTTAACCAATTTAACGTTAATTCCGTCAAAGACCGCGGTAAGCCCAAGTTATCTGTTACCGACCAATCAATAAATAAAAAAAACAAAAACAAAAATACCTGAAAGGTTTCAGTTTCTTCATATTTACTACCCTTAATGTTTTTGTGTTCCAAGATTCCTCAACGCTAACTCAAAGTATGATGAATAAAAAGACTATTTTTACACAACCAAACGTCGGTGGAATAAATGTCTTGGTTGTGTAAAAAGAGTCTTTTTATTCAGTGACTTACCAACCTGATGAAACTATTCATGGGGGCTAACTCAAAGTGTTTTAGTGATGAAGACTATAAAGTGATTGTGATGTAGTGATCAAAGAGTTGGATCACCACTGTCCAGGTAGGTAGCCTCATGAAGCTCCGAGGTTGTCAGGTTTCCAAGACAAGCACCCGGGCATATCCGGCCATGTGGGGAAAATTATCTAGGATCAAACTGGGATGAACTACACGGATTTACCTTACCCAACCTCGGTACCGCCTGTGGGGAGCCTCTCGTGGTTAGTTTATATACCCACCGGGACACGGCTTGGGTAGAGAATGCTATAAGATGTTGTGAAAGTCGGTTAAATGATTGTTCAATATGTGGTTTAGATAGAGTCATCTGAAGGATACAGGTCCAAGAGGGACGGGCCCTGGCCTTGCTCAAGAGATAGTAAACGAATCTCGTCAAGATAACGGTTATTGATGGATAAATGGATTGATATCGCCACAAATTAGATTATGTATAATTATGTATCATGTCTGAGTGTACGCAAGGACGATGTATCAATCTTAGTTTCAGGGCATTGCCCTTCTTTGTGACCTCTTGAAATGAACAATTGCGCAGCATGTGCTAGGTAGACATGTCCAAGCTCCATTGTAGGCTAGCCATGTTTAAACACGTAACTAGCTGGCAGAACATGCATGTAGTTCTACTCATTCTTTAGCCTGGATGCAAGAATCTCGATCTCTAAAATATCTATCGTGTGGGACAGATAATTTAGAAATTACGGGTCTGGCATCCGGGATACTCATTATTGGACTTGGTTGACATTGTCCAGTTTTCTACTGAATTCTGTTGTCGACCGTCAAGGCCAAGGTTATGAAAGCAGCGCTAGCGTGAATAGTTTTGTATTAAGAAGGTCAATCAGTGCAACGCGATACTCTTGGGGGTTATCAAGTTAAACATCAAGGATGCGTGAAACAGGTTCTCAAAGTGTTCTAAAGACTAGAAACGAAGCTGCCATTTTTGGATTTTTGGCGTTTCATTTGGCAACATGATCTGGCTACGGATAATTCTTTAGGAACCATTAAAAGGTAGAGAATGTGAAATACCACACCGACAAATTCTGAGGCTATTGAGCCTATGAATATGAAACTTGTGTTTTTTTAATAGGGATTTTAAGTTGCGGACTTTCCGTCTTCCGATTGCACTAACTGAAAGCAGACGTACTCCCTCTGGACAGACGTCGTCAGTGCTTAGTGAGTAGTGGTCAGTTTGTGGGGCAATCGTGTACGTTAACGGCCACTATCTCCGGCCCGTGTGACCCAAGTGACCTTCCACGGGCGCATGGACAATGTTCCTTTTATCTGCTGATTTGACCAGTGTGTGGTGGAGACTAGGGGTCGAGCCGTCGAGGGAAAAACTTTGAAAAAGCAAAATTTACAAGGTTTGACTTTGACATTGAGTAGATTATACCGACGTATTTATTGAGTCGTAAGTTCTAAGTATGGACATGTGCCATTAACAAGACAGAGAGAGTCAAATATTACCTAAAAGTAAAGTTATGTCAAAAGGTTTTATCCAACGGTGTGAGGCAACCTGGTCACCAGCATCTCCCGGGCTGTAAACTGGGTTTCCTCGGCCACTGTAAGCTTCTACCCCACCTGGCCAACCACGCCAACGCCAGTGATTTTACCTCGTTGTCCAGGCGGGGTATAAGCTCACAGTGGCCGTACAAACCAGTCTATAGCCCCGGTAGAGACCGCTGACCAGGTAATTGTGAGGAAGTCCTCGCCGTGTCCAACCGTAACTGGAGCAGCAAATCCGCAGAGTTGGGACAAGATAAGTGCAATTTCCTCGCGTCAATCAAACGGAACTGATACCGTGGAAAAACGACGGAGGTGTTGTTTCAGGACTTATACCTGTCTTCCAACAATGGCATGAAGAAGAGATGGAAAAATAATTGATTTAAACGCCTAAACTCCACTCTAATGCTGCTCATTGTCTTATAGCTTCTGGAGACTCCAATGTCGATGAGGATTTGTACAGGTCATGGTCAATTCCGATGTTTTGAATATTTCTCTCATGGAATGTTGTTAGAATCCATAGACTTCCTTACGGAAGCTTGAAATCTTTCAACAAATCATTATCATTACTTTTTCTGCTGTAATATCCTATGCCTATGAGATTGATGATAGACGTAACTATATAACCCGGAGCGGAGGCAGTTTTCAATTTGGAGTGTACAACGCGTTAACATTTTCACAACTTGTATCATTGCTTCATTTCAACTCGAGGTGGTTTCAATGATGAATGAGTAAAACGTTGATGATAGAAACCAAATACCCAAGGAATGCGGAGGCACAGTTGGTCAATATAAGCATAAAATGAGCATAAAATTGACCCAAATTGCGCGAAATCTACGGCAACTGCGTAAAATTGCACGATTTAACACTTGATACCCGACTGGACTGTACCACAGCTTGTCTGATATCTTGGGAAATTTCCGTGACCCGCATGTTATTGTGGAAACTACCTCACAGAAAACACCGATGGGCCGAACACGAACGTTTTTTCCGTTTCAAGGCATCCTCATTTGAGGTGAAGCATGATGCTTTTTCAAGTAGTTAGTGGTAGTGAAATGCGCGGCTTCGCTACGGCTCGCGTTTTGGGCCAAGCACACCGGGTCACCCCTACTCTTCTCGATAAGTGTGTTGGGTTCTTTGCGGACAAATCTTGAATCTTCTCGTCCAAAATCTTTCAGATCGTCGCATGTAAGGACAATTAGTGGGTTCGTTTTCTTCACTATGCGCCAATTATTACAGACTCTGTAACCAAACATCAGAATTCAATTTTCAGCGGTCTAAGTCAAATAATGTACTTGAACTGAACAGTGATTTCCTGGCTTGGTACTTGCTAGTTTCTTCTGGCCTCTATATCTCTTTTAAAAGAATAAGAGAATAAAAGAAAATGAGTTAAAGGTCACAAACTAAATGTTGTTCTTTCCATACCTTCCTTGCAGGAGTACCTGCACAAGTTCGGCTACATCAAACCCCTGAAACAGGGTGTTCAGCACGAGCCATCGACCTGGGAGGAGGCCATAAGGTAACGGGAAATACTGCCTGCTGCATACGTACCTACACAGGCCTTACCCCACCGGCACAGTAAAATACATGACGTCATTTTGAATCACACGATGTCATCGCAGGTTGCTCGTCCATCGTTTGCAATGCACAAGGGGGGGGGGGTAACTTATGTTCAGGAACATGCCAGCAGCAGCAGATAAATGTATTGGTGACAGAAGATGGTATGTTCGATTAATAAGAAATATGGGTAAAATCGTCGATTTCTGTATCAAAAGTAGCCTGGATGCCAGACCCCCAATCTCTAAAATATCTGTCGTGTGATATCGTGTGTATATTGTGGTATACACGATAGATAGTTTAGAGATTGGGGGTCTGGCCAGCCTGAGTGTCATCCTGTTTCAGTTCCAGGCTCTACCTTCACAGAGCCTGGAACTGAAACAGGATGACACTCAGGCTAGGGTCTGGCATCCAGGCTATATCAAAAGATGCAAAAACCAACTAAAATAGGTGCAAAATCGAAGAAAAAGATGAGGTTTGTAACCAATAACTTTATTTGTGAATTGCAAACTTCAACTTATATCAGAGTACACTTTCGTCTTCTTGCCACTATCTTTCTTAGTAAAAACTAGATAAGCACCCATCTGACTTGGTCACGGTAGATTTGCGGAGGGCAAGGTTTCCATCTGATGTCAATGAAACGGGTTGAAAACATCCTTACTGTTCGCATGGGAAAGTTTACCCGGTCATGACCCCATTCCTGGCGGATTGCAGAAAATGATTCATATTTCTATAGGAAATTACTAGTAGATCTATCCTTGGATACAGAACAAATCAATGGGTGGAAAGCAAAGTTTGAAGGGAAAAATTGAGGAAGCAGACATTTGATAGAAGAACTTTATTGCACGACAATTGTACATGGTATAAAGTATGGCAAGAATTCGTAAACATAACACAAAGTAGAAGATAAAGATTATGTCATGAACAGAGTGAATTATTGAATGAAAGATATATTAGTAAGGTTCCATCCTGACGTTATCTGTAAATGGTATACCCTCCTCTCCTTTTCCGGTTATCCCAGATGTCTGGTATTACAATGGAGAAGATTGATGAACACCGACCTAAACAAAATTCTCCCAGTTCTAATTCCTTTGATCACGCTGATCACGTAGGCCAAATGAAAACATGGTCTCTAATCTCAGTAGTGAAACAAGAGGACGCTGTGTGTGTCATCCCTAATGATAGTCAGGCCCTGTCTCAAATCTACCCTGAAACCGCTGTCTTTTATCTCTAACGTGCCAAGGGAACGCTACAGCGCTGTCTCCTCGCAGAAACGGTCCCGAAGCTCTCCATGTTGTGTCGTATCAAGTATCACGACAGAATATGGTTCAAATTTAGAGAGTGTATTTCTTTAATTCGGTCAAATGCATCGGCCTGGAACGGCCAAGGATACTAGTATGGTCTGAGACGAAAAAAAAATATTGAGTTCCAATTTAAGTCGATTATTTTTACAAAACGCAGAACGCTTGAGCGAAATTGATATGGTTCTATGTTCTGTTTCGACTACAATTTTTGGAAGCAGGGCATCATTTATGAGTTACCAAGTCACTAAGATAATACTGATTCAATGATAACGGCAGCTGAATCAAGTTTTGAAACAACATAGCTTTGTTTGTGACAGGAAGATTACCAGCCTAAAACAGCAGGTTCTTAGCTGTAAGTTTTTGGAACAGTCAGGCTTGCTGTCGCGGAGCCATGACCTTGGCGTTTGATTTATTCCCAGAGAATGAAGGTCAAGTTCGGTTACGTGGGTGGTGGGAAAAAGCTGCCAAGGGCAGAACGTGTTCTATCCAAGCAAGAAGGGAGGACACGTTGGTTTTGATTGACAGCACTCCCGGACATGATTTGACCTTTATTTCCGAATTCCGCTGTGCATCGTTGATTCTTGGCGTAGACGATTGTGCCTGTGTACGTCATTCAATAGTCTAGTTTCCACCTGTTTTTTAATCATTAGTCAGCCGAAAGGGCAAGGCCGATCGTGTGGACTTGTTGGGTGTGGTCACGGGTGCATTTGTACAAATTGATAAAGGCAAATAGGGTGTCAGCAGTCACGTGATTATGACGTAAGCTTTGTCCGCCATGTTGGACGGTTAAGGTAAACCTGGAAGTTGACATTTATAATAAATAATGATGTTGCAAACACAATACGATACACATGCACATAATGATATGGGTCTATAAAGCTAGGTCAAAACTAACCAACATGACGTCACTCCGTATTCAAAGTAGAATATGTTTGCATATATTTGCATGCATTTGCCTGGGCTAGTTAATCTACATAAAATGTATTCCTTGTTATTCTAGGGATTTCCAGCTGATGTCCAACCTCCCGGTCACCGGTCAACTCGACACTGCGACCACCACCAAAATGAAACAGTCTCGTTGTGGCGTCGAAGACAAGCTCGGCACGGGGCTCCTGGGAAAGGGTGAAAGGTCATCAACGTCAGACATGCGCAGTAGGTTCGAGGAAGACAGGCGGAGAACCAAAAGGTACACACTTCAAGGTATAAACAGTATATATACTGAGTATATTCAACGTTAGGTTTTCATATATGAGCGAAACACATTTATTAGGACGTAACCTTTGAATATTATCTTAGAACATTTTTTTCATAATGAATAACATCTTAATTGAAATTCGGAAGTTATGCTTTAAGTACATCAAAGCTTCAAAATCAATGATAAGCTGATGGTGTAAAACTTAGCTGTTGATCACTTCATTGAGATATATCTCGTGTAATTATGCTTTTTTTAACCCGTCTCATTCCTAATGTGAATGAATGTTTTGTTAATTCACTTCATTTATTTTGTTCATGAATGAAAAAGCTAGCCATCCATGCTTTGCGCCATTACGTCGTTTTGTCGCCCTCCTCAGGTGAGAAGTGGACTAAAACGCACCTGACGTACTACATCGTCAACAACGCCAGCAGTCTGCCGTACCAAGACGTGAAGGCGATCCTGAACAGGGCCGTCCAGGTAACGGGATCAGTAGTGTGTGTGCGCATGCGTGTGTTTGATGTGTGTGTACATGTTTGTGTGTGTGTGTGTGTGTGTGTGTGCACATGTGTGTGTGTGTGTCTTTTCGTGCTTGTGTTTGTACATGTGCTTGTGTATGTATGTATGCGTGTGTTTGTGCGTGACTTTGTGCTTGTGTGAGTGTGTCTGTGTGTGTGTGCGTGCGCGTGTGTGTATGTGAGGGTGTCTACGTGTGAGAGTGCATGTGTGTGTGTGCGAAATCGTTCAGCCTCGAGCCTATGTTTCCACTTGCTGTATAAGAATCCCGTCAGCTGTTAGAAAGCACGTGTTTTTATCTATTTGCAGGTATGGGCAGAAGTTTCTCCCCTGACGTTTGAAGAGAAGCGGGATGGTTGGGCGGACCTGTACATTTACTTCGCACGGGGAGAGCATACGGACGGCCCGGAGAATGCATTCGATGGCCCCGGTAGGTTTTTGAAATCATTCCGATGGCGGAGGGGGTGGAATTTCCATTCCTGTGAGTTTTTGTGTCTGTAGAAAAACGTACCGATAAATGATATTGGGTCTTTTCTGTTGCAGTTTTGCTCTAGCCTAACAGTATTCGTTGTTTCATTCGAAATCTAAGTACGAATTTTCCCATAGCGGACAATATACTTTTGATACACCGGTTTTGATTGACAGGTGGCATTCTCGGCCACGCCTTCTTCCCGACAAATGGCCACGCCCACTTTGATGACGAGGAGAAATGGACCAGTGAGGGGAAGGACGGAAAGAACCTGTTTATGGTGGCCGCCCACGAGTTTGGACACACCCTAGGACTGGCCCACTCTAACGTAGAGGAGTCCCTCATGTCGCCGTACTACCAAGACTACAAAACCGACTTCGTCATGCCGTTTGATGACGTCATGGCAATTCAGCAGCTGTATGGTAAAGACTTATTTATTTTTGGCAACACCTCAGGGGTGGTACTGTTGCGAACCGGTGTTATGACATTGAGCTAGAGAAACCTTATACATGTGTACATGTTTTAGACATCCCTTGTACATACCTTGTATGGCGACACTCGGCATAAGGCATGCGGTCCCAAACGTCCCAAAGCTCGTACCCCCTCATCATTTTTCAATGTTTCGTCCACGTCTTGTTTAATTCTGCAGGTAAAGTGGACGCCGACAGGTACTCCGCTAACTACCTGCCTCCCGCCGGCCCCACCCCGCCACTGAACGACGGGACCAACTCCATCAAACCGCACCTGCGTCCACCGCGCAAGCGCAAGAGAGCTCCCAACGGCTGCAAGGCCAAATTCGACGCCATCTTTTTAGGTACATCTTCTGACCTTGCTTCGACATGTCCAACCTATAAGCCAGTATTCAGTTTCAAGTTCGCATGTGCATTGAAGTTGCGGCATGTAGACAAAGTATAGCTAGGGCATTATGGCCTTAGAGCACACTGCATCACGACTGCATATGCGCACTTTAATAGAGCTGTGAACCAGCTTATTTTCTGACTGAAAGGCCTCAATTTCTAGCTGTCCTTCTTTTACATGTTTGCGCAGTCCTTTTTCCATTTTCGCATTCTTGCAGTTGTTTTGCTAACTGGGTTTGTTGTTGACAATAATATTTCTTCAGGTAAACAAGGACAAACATTTGCCTTCCGCGACAAACACTTTTGGCTGATCGACGATGACGGCATCTCCTTTGGCTACCCGAAGATGATCAGGAAACAATGGCCGGGTCTGAAGGGGCACATAGACGCCGCCTTCACCTCAATCTACACCAATAAAACATACTTCTTCAGAGGTACGTTTGTTCTGTTACCTGGTTACAACAACAGACCGATATCCTGTCAATCATAATCAGCAGTTTAACCAATCAGTGGATGGCTGTGTGTTCGTCATCTTCTCACAATTTTTAATTTGGTATACGTTTTGAAGGATGGCCAGGGCTAGGAGATCGGTCTATTGTTACCTGGTACCATGCATGTACACACTACTAGCAGACAGAAATAACAGTTATGATGCAGAGAGCGTCCTGGGCTAGTGCCCTCCCTATTTCTTTTCCAAGACGCGTACATGTGTAGTATAATACATACATGTCGTCTTTGCATGGTTGTAGTCTGGTCGCCAATTTTAAAAAGAAAACACACAAGACAAAAGTGATAAAATGGAAGCCACGGTGCTTGTTTCGTGAAACATAGCCACATGGCACTCTCTCATCCTAAAACACGTTCCCAGTTCTCGATCCCGTATCACCCTTGCGCCCAGCTGCGCTCGTCAAACCGGTAAGACGTAAATCGAATATTACAGCCTTGGCCGCGCTGTCATGCCCCCTAGCGGGCGGGTCAAGTTGCAGGGCAGATGGGGTCTGGATAAGGAGTTCCCATCCACCGTGCACTTGTACCTGTGAGAAAACCCGCGGGCTTCTGCCAACACGCAAAATGAAGCCACGGTAATGTGGTGTGTCTAATGGAAGATGACAGAGGTGGTCGCGAGGCAGACGACATTTCGGCGGGGCGTCTCCCTGTGACAATGGCGCCTGCCTCGTTAGCTTGGCAATCTACTTATCCGGGTGGAAAACATTGAATGGTAGTAATGTTATTATATCGTTACGCACACTTTATTGGACAATTACAATGATATATGGTGACAGACTCGGTGGAAAACAAGAATACAAAACGTACTAGTATGGTTTCTGGGACAAACTGTGCGATTTTGCTTCTAGATCTAGTATCTGCAGATCTTTCGAAGTTGTACAAGTTTGATGAGAAAGCTATTGAAGCTGTGACGTGTTAATTTTTCTCGTATCTTTCCCTCAAATTCAAGGTCGTAAGCTGTGGAGATTTGACGGCTTCACGCTGGACGAAGGCTACCCGAAGTCGACGGCGCGGACGGGCCTTCCTGCCAAACCTGACGCCGCCTTCGTGTGGGGAGGGAACGGACAGGTCTACATCTTCAAGGGCTCGGAATTCTGGCAGTTCAACGAGGTCACGGAGAGAGCGGACCCGGGCTTCCCGCGGAAAATTCGCGCCACATGGCTGGGGATCGCTAATAACATCAACGCCGCGCTCCAATGGAGGAACGGACGGACGTATTTCTTCAAGGGAGATCGGTACTGGAGGTTCGATGACGTCATGAGGAGGAAAGCCAGGGGTTACCCGAGGTCAAAGGCGCAGGCCTGGATGGGGTGTGCACGGGCGGACCCTTGAAAGAGAATTTTATATTCACTCTCATTTCAAGATCAACGTAAATGTTACTCTAAGAAATTTGCAAATCAATAGAAATATGACATAATACCTGTATAAAGTATTGGGACGATAACGTTTTAGGGAATCATTGCTCATATGCAGTTACTTTGTACATGTCTCCAATCATACGTGACATATAGTACAATTAAATTGTTACATCGTTAGAATTATGAGTTGAAAGTACATGGACATTTTTCAATCACATTTTTTCGCTTTATCTGTTTAAAACAGAAGTCTAACAAAATTTGCTACTCTTGTTCTTACCATTGATTAAGACGGTGGGGTTAGAATGCCTTCATTATCATTATAATTAAACTCATCACTGTCGTTGATAGTTTGAAACATGTACAAATTCTTTAGATAAAAAAAAGACGACAAATTAT
Organism: Branchiostoma lanceolatum; assembly: GCA_035149815.1. Lineage (NCBI taxonomy): Eukaryota > Metazoa > Chordata > Leptocardii > Amphioxiformes > Branchiostomatidae > Branchiostoma > Branchiostoma lanceolatum. The sequence continues at coordinate 25,995,644 of CM068866.1, read as the reverse complement.
AACGGAACGACCACAAAATTCGTCCTCTTCAGTTTTGACTGGATTAGTGGTTGAAATTGCAAATCCTCTTATGCTGGTCGGCTAAACAGCATTTAACTGTGCACACGGACTAGCGGGTAAAAAGGCACGTATATGTATGAAAAAAGAACAATTTGGAACCTCCAAAAATGTCCGAACTGGCGATAGATTATTGCATTTCCTGTTTTAACTCCTTCTATCGGACAGGTTGGCAGAAATTGGGAAATAGAAGATTTGTGTGTAAGAATAGTTTTGGTTTGGGGAGTCACGGGCCACCCACAGTGTCGCGAACTTGACCGGGGTTGTTTTGAAACTCGACGCTACTGTTCTGGGCCACAGAGGAAGTCGCACACGATACGGGAGGAAGGAGAAAGAAAGGAGTGCTTCTTGTCAAGAAAACGAATGTTTGGATTCGTGCCACTTGCCAATAGCAACGTTTCCCCTGCAAACGCAGCTCGGGACTTCAGATTTAATTAAAACCATGCCATGTAAGGCTGCAGGGTACGGATATGCTTGCCTTCATTCAATTAGGACTATGTACGGTATTCCCAGAAGGTCTTCTACGCAAGTACGCAATGGTAGCGTTAATTGTATGATGTACGGTAAAGGAACGCTGGGAAAGAGTCTATTTACCAGAAAAATAGTATCATTTGAGCCAGAAAAACGCTCACAATAAACTGTCCAATATTTTAGAAAAAAATGTTTAGGCAAGTACTAACTTAGTATCTGTCGGTCATTTTGTGTCATTCATTTTGTTAAAATCGATCTGAAAAGTTTAGAATCTCAATATATTTCATAGATAAATTGTCTAGACCGTGAGATTTGGTGATTCCCACCGGGGAGAGCCGACAAAAAACGGGGCATAGGATAAAAAGGTCACAATCTTCCCCACTAACCTCTGCTTGGAGAGTAGTGGTACGCATGTTCTGTTGTATATCCAACCGTATAGCGTTCAAGTTTCGACCGAGTAATAATGGTACTAGTAACTATATGATTATGTATAGCATTTAAAAGAGTTGTTATTTTCTCGTGCTGCTGACAGAAAATCGTTGATAGAAGAATTTCGACAGTATTACAATTTTAGCTTGTACATAGAACTAATAAATATTGATATTGCGTATAACGTTTTAGTACAGCTCCGCGTTCGTCACTTGTCATAAATTTATGTCCAATGTTTAACACTACTACGCTCAGATTCTTAACAAAACTATTCCTTAATATGTGACGATGTACATATATGTGTTGAATACAATATACAGGTACATAGCGTTTAGCATTAATTGACATTGGTATAATTTTTAGTATGTATTTCCGTAAAAATTCACCGCCAAAGAAATAACGAAACACGAATGTTGTGTTCTCTCATGACAGACATGGTAGACAAAACGTTTTCATAAACATCACTTAGGATGAGTTTTATATACGGGACTAGTGGTAACGGCGCCATTTTGGAATTCATGTCTACGTCATCCGAAAAATAGATACATGTAAAATTGTAAATAAAGGTTAGACGTCTTGCATTTGTAATCACCAATTCATTAGTTCGTGAGGTACTGACAGCGCCATGTATATGTTTTACAACAAATGTTGAGCCTTTACTCTGAAATTAAAGTGACTTTCATCAATAGATTAAGAAAGCTGGCTGTTTATGTGTCTATTGTATCTCTATATATTTCTCTTCGAAGCTGTGAGTGCGAGAGAGAAGTCTAGGTCGATATCATAGGTCAGTCGTATCATTTCTATGGTAGGGACATTTATATATATGTAAATATTTGCAAAGATGTATAATGTTGCCAAGTGTACTTTTGCCATATCAATTTCAAACATGATCCTATTATTTCAAACAGATCGAGACTAAAACATCACAGAAAAATGTACGCTTATTAAATGCAGAAGAGGATTATTAGCAGTTAATAGACATTTTTGGCTTTTTAGTAATCATAGAGTAAAAGAACAGGAGTTTTGATTCCATTCACACCAGTGTAAGGAAGTCACTGTCGTCTTCTTTTAGTTTTATCGCTTTAATGGTTGAATAAACACTACTGTCCCCAGTGGCACTCTACTGTACATGTGCCTCGCACTGTTTACGACTGGGAGAAAAATAATATATCACTTTTTCGTCAACATTTCGTCAGGACGGTTGCCAGGAATCTGCGGCGCCGACTTTTCTGCTCCTAATTATCACAAGCTGGGTTTTGGTTTTCATTAGAGCGGGCGGGGCTCAAAGGGTGCAATCATCAAATGGTCCTGATCCGATCGCGCTAGGTGGGAGACCTTAATATACTCCGTCACTTGGACAGGGGAGGAGAAACGGGAGATAGATAAATATTGGGGGGTCAGGGGTCAAAACACTTAGGACAGACATATGTCGGTTGTTGGAAGGGGAGAGGTTTGTAAAAACCTTCCGGGGACGATCAACAAGTTGATAGAAGGAGTGAAAATATGTAGAGTCTGGACGGACGGTAGAGGCGACACGATGGGGGTTAGGTTGTGTAGATTCGATCATGTCTGAGTTTTAGATGTAGTTCTGTGTAAATTCAGCAAAGCTAAACGTAACCAGCTTTTCCATAAGAGTCACTACAGTAAGTTGTAGATAGAAAGGGAAGAACTTTGATTATTTATGCAACAAATGATTGGTATTCGTGACTTCTTGTACACATTGCATCATTGATATTACCAAACTTCATTATATATATTACTAAACAAAAATTGAACATCTGTCTATCTTGAATTTTCAAGAAATATAACCGTTATCATTACGAGCCTGCATCTTTCTAGATTGATTAGTTATTGTATTTTATTTTCTATGTGTCATGTTCTGCTCTAAGTCAAAAGTATCTATATCATCCTCCAGTGCAAATCAAAGTTGGTCTACTTCGCTTTAACATCTTTCGACGGCGTACGTTTGTAAATTGTATAATTTGAAGGTCGACGCCCACAGGTTTCTTTTACAGCACGGCACAACAGCGTCGCCTAGCAGTCTAAATGTAAAATGCAGCAACAATGTCGAGAACATTGTGTTCATGCATTTCTAACCCTATTTGGTGCAGCCTGCGGCAGATCCACCATTCCCTTTGCGTTTTTTCTGTGACGAAGCCAAAAGGGTCGTTAAACTCCTGTTCTAATGTTACAATTTGATAGTTGTCTACTCATTGTTCAAAGGAAAACAAAAGTCTGCTTTGTCCAGATTTCAACTTTGTCCGTACAGATTCTCGAGCAATTGGTGTGCGAGTTCGAATGCCTATCATCAAGAAAGAACCATTTGTTACTGTCAATCCATTATAATTTTAGCGGCAAAGGAAGTTGTTCCACCTGTCGCACTTTCCCATGCCTACGTCACTACAGACTACGCGCGTGCTAGACACCCGGTTAACCCTTTGACCTTTGACTATGCCATTGACATATAGGGGTGCTGATATGTCTCCTCTCATTTGAATAGATACAAACAGCGGTAGCAACACATAATTTGCAAGAAGACAACAGTATAATGATAATTGTTTTGCGTTAATATGGGACCTTTTTCAAGATGAATGCCATAAAGTGACATCACAACTCTCCCTTTCTGGAATAGACCATCACGTGACACCCCTATACGCCGCCATTCTTGTCACCGCCACAAGGGCAAATACAACATGGTAAGATATCAGTGCCTCAGTTTTGGTGAATATGGTTGCAAAAACTAGCCATTTACTGAGTTTATTCGCCATAGATCTGACTACTAATGATCTCTTCTTTCCTTGCAGACTACGTACGAGGACAAGGGCGCCAAGGTTAGTGACAAACCGCTGCAAAAACGCAGTAATCTTTTGCGAAGTTTCCGTGCGTTTCGTGCTGTCGAGATCTCGTGGCATGGTGGACCAACGCATCGATTTTTATCTAAAACAGATTTACTCTTCTTTTATTTCAGCCGGAGGCCGGCAAGTTTGTCGCCTTCGACCACGTAACCTTCTGGGTTGGAAATGCCATGCAAGTAAGTCTTCTGCTTTTGTAAGTCGCATCGTTATTATTTATATAATTTCTTTGTGTATGGGAAGGTGGTACATCCCAAAATGGCGCCAGGTAGGTCCTTGACGCTGATTGGTTTGAAAGAGAGGTGTGTCCAAGGCGTGTTATAATTCATCTGGGCTAATCCATTAATAAATGTCAGGGATAGGATTATTTATTACAAAATGTAATTTGATCCCTCATTCTCTAGTTGTATCTCATATCTTTATTTATCTATTTATTAATCTTTAATCTATAATTAATATATGATATCAATATCAAATCTTTTAATCATGTGAATGTTCCATACATTGCTCAAAAGCTCTACTAATTAAACTTCATTCTGTAAAGTTTGTCATTACATGTTTATGAACAACATAGATAGATTTCTATCATGTTTATCTTTTCAAATTCTCAGTAATGCAAAGCGGTGAAGAGCTTTCAGTCACAAAAACTGAAGACTTTAAAAATTGCATGCAGGAAAAACCCATCGATAAAACCAACAGTTGCCAACTCAAAAGTACAAAGCACAATTTAAGGTTTGGCCATTTGTGCTTGAACATGATTTATCCCAGAATGGGGCCAGACACATACACCCTTGTCACTGATTGCTAGAATGGTTGTGTGTCTAAGACATGTCATAATTCAACGGGGATAATCCATTCCATATGTTATTCAGTACACATATAATTTGTTATACATTCATTCATTTTCACATTGTTTCCGCATCCTTGAAACAAGTCTGTAGTACAGTAGTAATACAATGGAAATGCAAATTTTAGTGTCATGATTTTGCATTGGAGACGTCACCGCAAAAACCATAGAGATAAAAAAATGCTGTGAATGTTTCAAGATGTACAGTATTGTAGTGTAAAAAGTATGTGTAAAAAAATTGTCACCTGATTGGCTGTTTGTTTCAGGCGGCGTCCTGGTACTGTACGCGGATGGGCTTCACGCCGTACTGCTACAAGGGTCTGGAGACCGGGAGTCGCCAGGTGGTGTCGCACGCCGTGAGGCAGGCAGACGTAAGAACGCTCCCTCCCTCATCCAATCATGAAGCTCCTTTTATTTGTTTGTTTGTTTCAATCTTTGTTTATTCATGAGAAGCTTAAATCGGCATGCAGGCCGATTTTCATTGAGGTCATGAGGGAAGAGGTAAAGGTCAAATGAAATATAACAGAGATACAAATTACATCATTGTCATTTGGCATGATGAATTATAACATCAAAGCAGATGTTGTGGTGAAAGATGGTATCATGGTAACCTTTTCTGTAGTCAGAGAAGGCTGACTGTAAGAAAACACTGCAATCTCTCACCCCAACATCTGCTTGAGTTTAGATGAATTAGTGTGGTTAGAAGATTTCAATATTCACAATACAAAACTTGAATACGGGTATGAAAAATAGGAGAACTGCATGAATATCTGAACTTACATTAGGTTTTACATTAAATCTGTCAATTTGACATCCTTTTGTTTTTTGTCATATTAATTGTTCAATTATTTTGTGTGTGTTTTCCTGTGTTTTTTCTGTGTTTTTCATCAAAACAAATACAGGGAAATGTAAAAAAGCTTACTTCTCTCAACCTGAATTTATCATTTTAACACATTTAGTAAGATAGATTAGTATTAGGTCTTCTATGTTGTGCTTTAAAGATTTTAGAATTCACAATACAAAATGTCACGATCATAGATGATAAAACTTATTGAATTCCTCAGCATTTGAAGTCTTAAGATCTGACTCTACCTTACATGCTGCTGTCTTCATTATTTCAAATCTACATGTACAGTAAGTTTTGATGTCTCTTCCACAGATCGTGTTTGTGTTCCAGTCTGCCCTGAACCCAGGAAATGAAGGTTTGACTGTTGTAGCTGTTATTATCATTAACCTCTATTAACATTAATCTGCCGGGTTACATAAAGTCCACCACTTTGAAAAACAGTGGGTTTGAGAGATCTCAGCAGCCCAGGTATGCACAGTTTAGATATACAGGAGTGCATCATACTGGGGGATGTTGGGTTGGAGATCTGTTTGGTCATATCTTTTCAGGGTGGCAGAATTATATTATTACCATCCGTCTATTTTCATCAAAGGTTTGACTAACATTGAACATTGACAGGAAGAGTGAAGAAACGCAATGTATATATCTTATTCTGAAACATGGTTTCAATTTTTCTTTTCAATCAGAAATGGGCGATCACTTGGTCAAGCATGGTGACGGAGTTAAAGATGTCTCCTTCAGTGTAGAAGACCTGGAGGCCATTGTCAAGGTGAGGTTAGCACTAATTGATAAAGATTAAAACATAAACATCAGTTGAACCATAGGAATATGTAAAGTACCTGAATACTCCCCTTGTAGAGATGACATTTGAAAAGTGCGTACCTAATCAAGCAAGACCCTATTACTAGTATTAGTATCTGAGAGGAAACAATCTATAACCACAGACACTAATGCAGAGACCCCTTGGCATGTTGTCTTTCCTACCAAATCTTGGAATCTTTATTTAGAGTGTTTTTGAATGGTAAAAATTCAACTCACAGTCGAAGATCAAGACAGTAGGAAACAAAGATTGTTTCAGGAGTCTAAGAATAAGATTAGTATACTGTGTGTGTCTTTATCACTTACAATGACAGGAAAAAAATGCAGAAGCTTTTATTACAACATCTTTGTTGTTTTATCTGTAGTCTGCCAAAGATCGAGGTGCGGAGGTGGTGAAAGACATCTGGGAGGAGTCGGACGATGGCGGGACTGTCAGATTCGCGACCGTCCAAACAGTGCGTGTGTTTAAAGCTCAATAAACATTCCATCTCGATGTTCGTTAGGCTAAGTAACACCAACTCTTGATACTCTTACTGTGAAAGAAGACAACCTCCAATACAGGCTTTTTTTTAATGATTTTATGATAAAGTTTGTGCCATGTTGGAGTACATTGTTCATCTGTTACACGAGCCAACATGTAGCTGCTGTACTCCAACATGGCTGCCGGAGGATTCAAATTATAATCATTATGATGTCAACAAAAAGTCTGCCTTGTCCCCCCTCCCCCACTTTTCATCCTGCTTTGTTAGTGTCACTACATTTTGATTGACAGTACCATGCGTTGTGTTTATAGTACGGTGACACAACTCACACGTTTGTGGAGAGAGGAAGCTTCAGTGGTATGTTCCTGCCAGGATACCGGAAACCCCTGTACCCACAGGACAAGCTGCTGGAGAAACTGTACGTAATTTCTAGGTCTACATATAGTTAGTACATTCTATGGCGTAGGTTGAATTTTCATCTGTGCCTGTAGAGTCCATTCTGAAGCAGTGATGAAACGTGATTTCTGGTAACAACACAAGACAAACTTGTACTTAACAAATTTTGGACTGTACAACACCACACTCTATATGTCAAGAACTGAGCAGTCCATTGCTTCTACGTGTACAGTTTGTATGTTGTCAACTGATGCAGATAAAACATTTCATTTTTTGATAACTTAGTGAGCAGTGGATTCAACGGCAGATAGCTTTTGGCATCCTTCATCTTTAAATTCATTCATTGATATTTTCTAGGCCCTGATGTATATGGCTTCTTTTACTCCTCTTGCAAACATGCAGTTTTTGTCTGATAGTATACATAGCCTATGTTTAAAAACCTCACATATATGCTACAAAAGAGTCTGAGCTTGTTGAATGACTTTTATGTTTGTCTGTAGACCAGACATCGGGCTGAAGTTTATCGACCATGTCGTGGGAAACCAACCAGATGAGGAGATGGCATCAGTTGCAGACTGGTTAGTAATTATGTCAATAAATCAAGTACATTCTGTCTTTTATTATTCAGCATCATTTTGTTTGAGCCAAGAAGGCCTCAAGAATTCTGGACAAAAAGGAATAGAATGTCAGAAAAGTCTGGCTAGTGACGATAGACTGAACTGTGATAAAAAGTACAGATCAAGATTTATGCAGTTTCTATACATTAAGTGCTTTTTTGCCTGGGTTAACTTTAAGGTCTTTCTCATCTTTCCATTTCCTCCCTACACGGAAAACGAAAAAAGAACATGATGCAAACTCCCTGAACTGTATTAGTATTTGCCCTCTTCTAACACAGGTATGAGAAGACTCTACAATTCCATCGCTTCTGGTCTGTGGACGACAAGCAGATCCACACGCAGTACAGCGCCCTCCGTTCTATCGTGGTCACCAACTTCGAGGAAACGATCAAGATGCCCATCAACGAACCCGCAACCGGCAAGAGGAAGAGTCAGATCCAGGTCAATCATTATCTTTGAAATCTCAATTTTTTGGGAAGGAGTAAAGATAAAGATATCAGAGAAGGTTTTCCCTCTTAAGTTTAAATCTGAGAAATTTGGAAGGTGTAACAAGATTGTTTTGACTTGGGACATACTCTAGAAGTGATGCTTCTTGCAGGAGTGTATATCTGCCAAATTTTTATGGCATAGGTTAAGGTATACGTATAGGTCTGCACCTGGACCTGTGTACCTACACGAATTTTGCCAATTATTTATAAGTTGATATGTACATGTACATGTAGTCACCGCTCCATGCACATATAGTACATATCTTAGAATTTTGCCAATTATTTATAAGTTGATATGTACATGTACATGTAGTCACCGCTCTATGCACATATCTTAAAATTTTGCCAATTATTTATAAGTTGATATGTACATGAACATGTAGTCACCGCTCTATGCACGTATCTTCAAAGTAATTTCATATTGTTCCAGGAATATGTGGACTACTATGGTGGAGCGGGGGTTCAGCATATTGCACTGAACACAAGTGACATCATCACTGCTGTAAGCAAAAACCTTTTTGCAAAAGTATTTGATTTTTTGTTGTTGTAGTCTGCAACTAAAATCTTTTGAGGTAAAAGAGTGGCATTATCAGTTTCTATTTTAACTGTCAGGAAGATATGTACATACGACCAAGCATGAACTTTATGCAAAAACTAGGTGTAACAGACCGTTTGGTGTAATATAACCGTGCCGCGTGCCTGCGAAGCTCGTCTGTTACGCCTAATGGCGGTTGTACCGGCTACATAGATACAGATACAGATGAAAAGCAGTTCCACCTAGATCAACTAATTTGATTGTAACACAGTATTAAAAAAAAAATGAAAAATGAAATTGTGGACTGTGAGTTGTATGTTCTAATCGTGACAGTCCCTCCATCATGGGCATGAGTTTTACGCAGTGTCGCCTCGTGTCTCTAGATCACCAACCTACGCGAGCGCGGAATGAACTTCCTGGTCGTGCCAAAGACGTACTACAAGAACCTCCGTGAGCGTCTCAAGACTGCCAAGATCAAAGTCAAGGAGTCAATGGATGTTATTGAGGTCTGCAGATGACTTATAACCAATGACTTGCATGATGCACCTCTTTGATTCTTCCTCATTTAACTGTGTTTACATGTAGAGTGTATGTTTGTTTGTTTCTTTTTTTCACATCAGCGGTAAGCCACCAGTCTTGTACAGTAGGTTGCAAGGTTTCCCCTCCATTTCCATACAAATGATCATGAAGCAGGCAGACTTGCCATGTTGGTGTCCCTATTTGCATTTCAATGGTGTTTTATCAGCATATTTTCAAGTGTCCTCGCAATGTTTATGAGGTTTTGTATGAGTAACAAAACTGAATAAAGGTATTGCTAGAAGACATTCATCTTGACTCATGACCATGTACATGTACGATGTATGTCATCAACACACAGTTTTAGCCAATTGTTAAACTAATCAAAGTCAATTCACTTAAAACTCATTCTAATTGATTATACTACGTGTGTTTTTAGGATACGGTACAAGATTGGTGACATTTCTTAAATCAAACAGAGATACTGTCATGCTGATGTTGTTTGTTTATTTTTTGTGTGTTTAGAAACTGAACATCTTGATCGACTTTGACGACAATGGCTACCTGCTGCAGATCTTCACAAAGCCGGTAGAGGACCGCCCCACTCTGTTCCTGGAGGTTATCCAGAGGCACAACCACACGGTGGGTTGTTCAGTTAGTTAAAGTACTTCCCAAGCTGTGTGGTGTATATAGGCAGTGGCCATCTCCATTTCTTTAGCCCTTGAGCCACACAGCTGTACAAGCACAGATGATACTACAGCAGGGGGCTAGTCCCCTTGTAGTGGTGTGTGTTTGACTCCATCCTTTCCCATAAGTGCTGATTGCTAAGCAGAGAAGCAGTATCTACCATTTGGTATGACTTGGTCGGAGAATCAAACCAGCAAGCACTTTACCCATGCCATAGACTATTACTGTGGTCTAGATCTGCAGAATATGTTTAATCCTAGAAGATATACACTTAACATACACTGTACTGTTAAGTTGTAAGAAACAGTAGAATATGAATAGAATTTGATTTTAGTACAATGCCTCACTTTTTACCTACAAAGATAGAGACAAGTATTTCATGAAAGGTAGCTTTGTAAAATGTATCTTAAGTTAAATGGATGTCATTTAAGTTATATTCTATTTTGTAAAATTCAGTGACATTTTTTTTTCACAATTCAATGCATGTTTCTTTGTCACTTCTGCAGGGATTCGGAGTAGGCAACTTCAAGTCGCTCTTCGAAGCCATCGAAGCAGACCAGCAAGCGAGGGGCAACCTGTGAGGACCACGCCCTCTCCTTACCCACAATCCTCCTCGATGTGGCTCCCCGAAACAAGCAAAAAAGATTATGAGACTTAACATATCTAGTACGTAGAAAACAACATGAATGGCCAGCCAATCAGCTAATAGTTGGCTGTGATTGGCAGTATGATTGACATGGGTGTGTTTTAGAGATGTAGTGAAAATACATTACCTTGCAGACTAAGCCACACACTATCAAGAAAATATTATGAAATGTAGTTTCCAGTATACGTACCTGTACGTGTATCCAATCGTGTGCGTTCTTGCTAATTTGAGTTGGAGTAGATCTAGACAATGATGTGTGATCAACTTTGATTGGTCAAAAATATATCTACATTAGAGACTTAGTATGGGTGACAATGAGTGTGCTGAAGAGTTGTGATTGGTTTGAACTTAATGTCTTTCTTTGGGTATCTCCTTTTATTCTATATTAAGTTGCAAATGTGATGTTAAGATTTAAGAAAGGAATTAGGCCTTTTATGTTTAACGTGTGTTTTCTTGTAATTGTATTAACTTGGTTGACACCATGAAGATGATGGTTGGGAAAATTAGCAAAGGGAGTTGGTATTCAAAATGACCATATTGTACTGAGGTGAAAGAACTTTAATGGTCAGTGTTACAAAGATATGTTTTTGTTTTTAAACACATACATGTACACTAATAACTCCTATATGCATGTAGTGTGCATACAACATTGTTAGAATGTACAAAAGGTATGTAGAGTGGTGACTGTCATTTCATGCACTATGAATCCTCAAATAAACTTTACTGTACATCATACTACATGGCAGAGTACATTTGCGTAGTTGGATCATGTGAGCAGAAAGATCTTTGCCACCAATAAAAGTTGCAAACTATGAAACTAAGCACTTGTCTCTTTTTAAGTGAAATTCTTCATCAAATCCATCAATACATGACAGACCCTCAATGGATCCAGAACTGGAGCGGCAAGATATGATGATGATTACATGACAAGTATCATACACAGCTATGATGTTCTTTCTGTAGAAACTATGAGATGTTTTGGTTATGGAAAAAGATTAAGATTCACTTCATTTATTTTTTTTCCTAAGGGAGACATTGAGATTGTGAGACAGTATTCATAGCCTGCTGGCCCGTATCCCAACTCCTAGGCTGCAGTTTGTCTTCTGCTCACTAGGCAGCGCTTCTGGTCAGTCACTTCTCGAGATGAAGGAGCGATTACCAAGGAGGTAAACATTGGTTTGTCTCACTTGTGCATAAAATGAGTCGCTTCCGTCCATGACGTTCATAAAATGAGTCGCTTCCGTCCATGACGTTCATAAAATGAGTCGCTTCCGTCCATGACGTTCATAAAATGAGTCGCTTCCGTCCATGACGTTCATCTATTCAATTCAGCCCACGAAGCTACATTTTACGTTCTCAAAGTGAGTACTTTTCAAGTAGAGTTTAATTTGGTGGGAATATTGTGACCATCGATAAAATCTTTATCATAAAAGACTCATACAACCTGCGTCGTTTTTCCCGCCGTCCCCACCAACCTTGTTGGGAAGGAAACGGGACATATGATAAGATCATGACCGACCTCTGCTTGGAGAGTTATTACAACAGTACTAGTGAGAGGGTTCGAATTCCATGAGTGGGTCACAGTTGATGGTTGATTTGTGATAAGTATTTTCTCTCTAAAATGTCCCCAAATCTATCCGTTCCATCGTATTGCCAATTGGCCTGATTATAACATCAAAACAAAACAACATCGTATTTCATTAAATCAAAGACTCATCAAAGACAAGGCTCCTTGATCCAACGCAAGGACGTCATTAACGTTATATAGAATTCTATAAAATTTTATTTGGCTAACGCAAGGAAGTTAAAAATACGTTACACGACGTACACGTATTTCTTCACGAGAGGAGAGGGACGTAAAAAATCCCGGACAAAACTGTCCCTCTCGATCGAAGCCTCTGCTGGGAGAATAGTATTTGTTATTCTCTGACAGACCCTCCTTGCTCCGACAATACCGCCCAATCAATCAACGATCATCAATCAATCAATCAATCATGATCAATCAACCAATCAAGGTCAATCAATCAATCAACCAACCAACCAACCAACCTTGAACCAGCCAGCCAACAACTTGAACCTAAAAAGAGTAAAAGTTTCAATAGGATGATCTTTGACTCAACAGCAAAAGACTTGATTGGGAGAGCATAAATAATTGTAATCATCAGAGGCAACGGACAACCAGCAAGGTGATGACGTCAGGAGGAGAAAGTAATTTGAAACCACCAGTGAAAGTGACGCGACGGCGCGTGCGCAGAACATTCACCCATCATGGCGGCTTATTTGATGATGACTTCCGGGTCGGCAGACTTTCCGATGCTCATTTGGTGAAGAATAATCCGTAAGTTCTCCGATTGACACTTGTAACTGCAGTTGAGGTATCAGTGCTGCACTTAAAGAAAATTTGAGGTCTTATGTGCTCTTCTGTGTGGAGTTAGGCAAACTATAACGTGTTGACGTGATAACGGTATTAGTACCGTGAGTATATATATAAACTAGAAACGTACGGGAAATTGCAAAGATCTCCGCAAGGGGTTTTGAATTACGAGCAAATAAACTTGGCTGTTGCAGGGATCTTGGGCTTATGTTATGTTGAACTTGTTGGGGAACTTGAGCAGCAGATTCGTTAAGAGGACGGAAAATCACATGGGCAATGCTTCAACCATGGCAGCAGAAGGCATCCAGCTAGCCGAGGACGGGGTTCAAACCTGGGACAAACTCACCATGCTGTCTGGCAAGGTTCAAACCCTGGACTCCGAGGTAGACCAGAACACTGCGGTCTTAATGGGACATATCGAGAAACTGAAGTCCTCCGACGAAGCCGTACAAAAGCAGGCGCTAAAGGACATGTACATGCTTGTCGAGAAAGCATGGCGTACCCCGGGATATGGTCGCGACCTCGCTTATAGCCTCTGTGACACGATTCGTCTGTATGGGGTGTTGGACTACCTTCTAGAGCATTGCATCTCTTCCTCTGGGAAAAAGGAGTTGACATATGAATGCGCGCATCTCTTAGAACAGATCCTGACGCCCAACAACCGAGACCGCGTGGTCAAGTCGGGGTTTGAAGCCGTGGTTAAGTTAGCGTGCAGCCAAGATGACACCGATCTGGTCCGAATCGGGACAGGGCTTCTTGAGAACATGTTTAAGCACTCCGCAGACACCTGTACCAAGGTGATACAGCTGGGCGGACTGAACGCGATCATTCGCAATTGTCGCGAGAAGGACAGATGGACGCTGCGACACTGTGCCGCGGCACTCGCCAACTGCGCGATGTACGGTGGTGTGACCAATCACAAGGCAATGGTGGACCACAAGGCCCCGGAGTGGTTGTTTCCGCTTAGCCTGAGTGTCATCCTGTTTCAGTTCCAGGCTCTACCTTCACCAAACAGTCTGAGATCGCTCCATTTGAAATCGTTTGGAATAATGTATTCGTCCAGAAATCTGGACGGGCACGCTGATTGGTTCCTTCTATCAGATCTCCATGTGGGAATAGTCCTTGTCACTCAGCCTAACGACTTTCTCCACATGGTATCTCTGTAGGGACCACATCTTATTACAAACCACACATACCAGTAATGGCCAAAAGAAATGACCAAAAACATGGAGTTGATTATATGTCATAGATAGACAAACATCCCAAGTTGTACAAAACACGTATAGACAAAGATCCCAAGTAGTTTTTTTGTCAAATCTTTGTAAAATCGTCAGGATAATACTTTCTATCTGCCAAAAAGCAGGTACTACAGCCTATCTAAGATAAATAAAAAAATCCTTTGGTCAGTTCTAGGATGGGTGATCCCTGCTGAGATAGCATGTGGAGCTCTGATAAAAGGAGCCAATCAGCGTGCCCGTCCAGATTTTTGTACGAATATATTATTCCAAACGATTTGAAATGGAGCGATCTCAGACTGTTTGGCGAAGGTAGAGCCTGGAACTGAAACAGGATGACACTCAGGCTAGTTTCCGCTCGCCTTTTCCGACGACGAGTTTGTACGATATTACGCGTGCCTGAGTATATGCGTCCTTGCAGCAAACAAGGAAGTAGAAAGGGATGTCACCGACTCGGATACGTTAAGTCTCGTGGAGCCGTTTGTGACCTCACATGATCCAGAGGAGTTCGCTCGCAGCGATTGGACGCACGCCCAGGGACGGTCAGACGACTGGCTGGAACGGCTCATCCCGCTCTTGCAGAGCAGCCAGGAAGAGGCGCAATGTCTTGCCACATTCCACTTCGCGATGGAGGCAGGGATCAAAAAAGACCAAGAAAGAATTAAGGTACGTGACATTAAGTTGACAACATTGTCGCGCAATAACTTATATTTTTAAAAGGTTCTTCTTCTTCTTTCTTTATGTTTACAATACAGAGGTATAGAGGTGCATTAGGTCATGTTTTGGTATTTATCCAGGTCAACTCACAAAATATACTGTAGAAGGGGAAATTTTCAAGGGGATTTAATTTTGCAGCAGGGAGAAAAGGGAGTACTGTTTGCAACTTGGTAAGTTCGCTGTTCAAACTTTCATTTCTAGGTTTTTGCTGCAAAAGGGAAACAATGGCAATGATTTAAAGTTCGCATTGAAGAGGTCACCACAGAAAAACGTGAATCAAAATAAAACATTTTTCCTTCTACAGTAACTCTATATTGCTGCAAAAGTTTTGATTAAATCAGTATTGTGCTAGGATTTGTTAAACTTAAAGCCACCATCTTGTTCCTTGCCCTCATCATAGTGACCTATCGGGTCACACATACAGGGTACATTGTATTTCTATAGGGTTATTAAATATTAAGTACATATGGGCAGGTTATGGGGTCATTCTTAGCATGGTCGTAAAAAATCCATTAAAGCATGTACAGAAACAGTCATGCTGTTTTATTTTCGGAAAATAAAATCATGTTTAGTTTATGTTTGCAATGAAATACCAACAAAATATCTACTAGTACTGGTTGACTAAAAGAATTCCTACGTAATAAGCTCTATGTTTGTATAAATTATGATGACTATAGACAAATCATTTTATGAAGAATATCTGGAACTTTCCAGGAATGGTCATGAAAAGTTGTCCTTCAGTTATTTATTATCAAACTGTCAAACCTGGTGATTTATTACTTTATTAGATGGAATATGAATATTCCAGGTGCTGCAAAGAATGAGGCAACTATTACACATTAATAATTGATGGTACATTACTGTATTAGAGACAGTTGTTTTTTTACTGACATATATATACTCTAGTACCAGATGATTACAAATTGGGGTAGAATCAAAGTGTAATTTACTGAACGATGTGCTTTAAAACTTTTATGGGTCTGTACATCCCTCCGAATTTCACCGCAATCCTTCGCCAATTGAGCGGGTTTCCAACAAAATGGCCGACTGACGGAATGCATTACGCATTTTCTGTCTGCTCAAACGTGATTCATGAAAATTTAATGCGGAGAATGTCCCCGGATGATGACCGATTTGCACATTTCTAGGCGCAGGGAGACGGCCCAATCTATGTCGCTGATTGCCGTCGCCATGGCAACGATTGACGTACATGTGGATTGGAGGATTTGATTGCTCCATGCCCCATTTCCTTGGCCGATATTTCTTTGTATTGATTTCCTGACTGCGTGACAAACTATGTTGTAACCTGACCCCAAATAAATCTCCTTTTAGCAGATTGCCTTGAATTTTGTTGAAAAAAATGTAGGGTTTATACTGGTTCATAGGACGTTAGCACTTGATAACTTTTACTCTTTCTCTACAAGATTACTAACATTTGACCTTATTTGCAAGTTACTCACCTGGCCTACAACTACAAGTTGGATCATGATTCATAGGTGCCCAATCTTTTTTTTTGTTAATGTCCTTGAAAACAGATTTAAAAGTCGTTGTAGATTTGCGACTAATGCAATAAGAAAAATTCTGATTTCTGGACATCACCTAGATTTATCAACTAATTCTTTAGATCATATTGGGAAAACAGAATTCAGTTGATAGATTTACTGAACTCTTAATAGACTTCAACGCAAGTGCCCTTCATGATGTTATTGTAAGTCAATTGATGACTTCTAATTACAGTCTAGGACATGATTAGTGTCAGAAGAGTCAAGCAGTAATTCTGTTCCACAAATCAGAAAAGGCAAGTTGGAAAGTGTAATTAGTAAGAAGAAAGCACTGTACACAACATGTAATTATATTCCCTGTACATTCCTCTTTGTGTAGTTAGGCATAGCTTAAGCTTAATCAAATCAGGTCCTGCGATCATGATATACTATCATTCATATGATGCATTCCATGGTGTACGTATTGGCCTGGAAATTGTATAATGTATTTTTTTTTGGAAAGAAGGCTTGGTTACTGCTAGGATGTAAGAAACTGTTAATGTCACTGAATTCTTTGAAAAATCTAGCGTTTGTTTTTGCTTACTATTCCAATCTGGGATAATTTGTAATCAGAAAAAATGTGTCCAGGATAAAATGCATGTATTGTTAAGGGGGACAACAAATGTATGGGTAGGTGATTGGATAATTGAAATGTTCGGAGTGACCCCTCCTGAAATCCATAAAATTGACTAGATGATTGCATGCTTAACCCATTATTTGCACGGTTGGCGCTGAAAACCTTGCGTTACCGTGGCTTGATTATCCAATACTATCGCATTGTCCAGCCAACCAGGACAGATCGCTTTCTGATTGAATTTTCATTGACCCGGAAAAGGCAACAAATTGATATCCACCAATATTTTGTGACACTTGCTGATACAGTGGTACAGGCCCTGCATAGCAATGAGCCTGTTATAAAGTCCTTAGGGATACCATTGATAAGCGAGGGTGCTTGAATAATTCAAAAGGCGATACGTAGATGGGTGTCGTACAGTTAGCTATAGGCAAGTTGATCCCGACATCTAAAAGTGCAGGCCTACGTGCAAAATCAATGCGCTCAACAAATGTATAGCAGGTTATTAAATTGTATGACCTTGTAACTTTCCATAGAATACAAATTGTACAATTACTGAATTAGATATTCATGTTCTAAATTGTATCACTGTATAGAGCAGTACAATCTGATAAAGATATTATGACAAATATGGACTCTCATGAAATGTATCATAATTATCGTATTCACAGTTGTCATGTAAGTTATGCCCACTTGTTCAAAATTGTACACTTGGCTTACAATACAAGTTACAATCTTACATTTCCTCCTGAAATGAAACATAAATGTGTCTCTAGATAATATGAGCCCCTATCCGAGTACTGTTTAACAGTACAGTCTACAGACATTAAAAATAACAATTAACCGTCTTATACCAGATAAACTCTAAGTCTAAATTGGATGTACACAAATTTTTTGATTTATCTGAAACACTGGTATAGCTATGGGATTATTTCCAGATTCTTTACTCATGATCAATTCTTGCTTTGATGTAGACTGTACTAGTAAATGACATACCTAGAAGTTGACTTAAGGTTCATTATCATAACTTTGTGCATATCCAATCACAATCTAATGATAATGCATGTCTGGTTACATCTCTTGATTTATATGGAAACAACTTGTATCAATTTATATAAACTACAGTTATCTTTTCTAGTACCCAAATGCTTAGAATTGAATAAAATAATACATTAGGACTCAATATACTTGGTATATTGTAGTTAAAAAATATAAAAAACTAAAAAAATTGCCTCTGCCCAGACAATGTCTCAGTTTGAATTACCCCCACCTAGACACGTTTGTACTAAGTACATATGCACGCTCCTCCGCAGCATCGAAAAAAAAAAGTCAGCTTACCCCACCCAAATAGCGTTGGAAGCCTTTGTGTAATACGTGCAATACATAAACAGATTGCATGGTGGCGCTATTTGGTTGAACTGCGGATCCTGGGACCGAAAAGAGACGGGGACTGACTGCGTGCCAATCAGGGAACTGCTTGCGCAAAGTAACCTGGTTACGAGATGGTTACCATAGAGAATGCCAAACTCCCTCCCGTGGCAAAGTAGGGTCCGTGACATAACTCCCCTCCGAGCGCAATGTAGAGAGGTAATCTTATGTATCTGCTTGGCACAGGTCGTATATTTAGGTGCCGGGCCGTCTAGCTACGCAGTGACCCTCTACTCAGCGTTGCCATCATTATTGTCAAAATACTACTTTTCGACAAAACAAGAAATGAATATGTACACATATGTTTTGAATGTAAATGACAATTATGTGCATGAACTTGGGTTATTTACCTTCCTTATCAGCATAGTCATTGGACACAAACACGGCGTACTTATGCAAAATAAGATCAGTAAAAAATCCGTGCGATGTTCGGGCGCGTGCGAGGTTCGGGCGGCCCCCGTTAATATGTAACGTTGGGTAACATAAATTCGGGATTTTTCCGATAATGATTGACTGAAATCAATCTAGCAGAACAATAAACCATTCTTTTTTTCTATTATTCTATCAGTATCATGTACTATCTTTGCACTAATCATATATATGGTAGATTTTGTCTCAAGTCGTGCTGACACCATAATATTTCAACTTGAAACTACCGTCCGCCGCACGCACAATGACGGTGCTATTGGACAGGGGGGGGAACATTAATTCGGGAGAGAAGATTCGTCTTGAATATCTTACCGCTAATTACATTTTATACAGCAGCTATTCGTTCCATCCTTGGCTTGAGGAGAGTGCTATGGATATAGATCTAGACGTGTCCAAGTAAAAAAATACACGAAAAAACGGCCGTACCGCCCACATCAGGCCTACGGGAACAACCCGTGTGTTGAGTCGGTAGCTATAGAACGTCAAAGTCGACATCCACCGTCATGGCAATTTGCAACGTGTACATTATTCATGGAAAGTTAGCCGGATGCCGAAGCATTGATAATACTACTATGTCCATGTATTCCTTGTTGTGTTAGGAGCAAACTTTGAGGAAAATATCGTCCTCAGTCCACAATAACACGCAACATTTAGACAAAAAAGTGTTCCTCACAAACCTTTGTCATCTGCTTGACAACAGGATTCTGGGTAATGATATGGCGTCGGGAAAATACACGTGCCGTAGGTTGTAGCAACAAAGAGGGGTTTTGATGATTGATCACACTTAGAGTCCAATTGCAGGTCAGCAATTTTAAGAAAATAAGTTGTCTTGTAAATGATTGTGTTTAGCAGGAAGCGCATGTGACATTTGTCTTATAAACCAGCCGACAACGATGTAGTGTTATTCTCCCACGAAACCCTCAGACTGTTCCAATAAGGGACGGAAAGTTTTTGTCCTCGTCGCCTTCTAATGCATGCTTATCGAAGCTTTTCAGACAGTGTTCTGAATACGTTAGTCTGTCAAGTTTGCATTTCTAGCGGTATTACTGATGTTGCATCTAGCACATATCCCTAAATATATACCCCGTTTTCGAAAAATCCCGAATTTAAGTACCCCACGAATTTATGTTACCCAACGTTACACAATACATAAAAGTAAGAAAATATGAATGCAAACTTGTAACAAGACATGATGCACTAACTTAAAAACGAAATATGATGAACTTATAAATATGCTAGACACAAATGATACGGTATGACAAAACAAAATTCTTTTCAGGTGTTCTATGAGATTGGCGCCGTCCGTCCCCTGATCCGAGTGGCCAGCTCCTCCAGTAACCCCACTGCTGTCAGGTTTGCCGTCCAGTTCCTGTCAATCATTGGGGAGGAGATCCCATCCAAACTATCTCTGTCTGTGCCCACCTGGTCGACTGATGACGTTCTCACCTGGCTCAAGCAGATTGGCTTTGGTGGATTCAGGTACTGTGATTCTCGATTTGTTAACGGTTGAACTTAATCTTACTAATAGCTACTTTAACGGTCGCTGGTCAACCGCTAATAAATATGTCATTATCGCAAATATTCTATTACTAACATCAAGGACATTATATATGTCCTTGTTAACATTTAAGACAGTGATGTTTGGCCCCACCGTTAGAATCAAATACAGCAAACTACTCCTTTTTCCCCCAACCGCTAATATCATCACAATTACCAACCGTAAATGGATTTACAGTTACTGTAACTTGAAAGTGAACAGCACTATCTATACTAGTACATTATAAGTGGGCCTCAATACTAGTATATATCATATTTAGACACTGACAATTTACTAGTAGCAGTACTGAAGACAGCTCAGGGGTGCACCCGGGAGAGCCACCACCTCAAGTTCCAAACTATCTACGCCAGAACCGATACATACAAAGTTTTAACACTCCTACTTCCCCAGTGGAATACCCTGCCTGGCACGGTTGTTATGGCTCCCACCGTTGAGTCGTTCCGTGCCAGGCTGGAGGCCTGCCCGCCTGAGCCCGGGACCTCAACTCCCCTCCTACTTTGCCCCTGATGGGGCTATATGGGGGTATCTAAATGTACATGTACATGTAGATGTACACGGAATGATGTGGAATCTGGAACTTCTTCATGTTGTTTACAGGGACTCCTTCAATGACAGTCAGGTTGACGGAGACTTACTGCTGCTGCTGACTGATGAACAGCTGAAGGACGACATCAAGATGTCCAACAGTCTTATCAGGAAAAGGTACAACAGAATTCTTAGGTAGAGCTGTGTACCAGTACCGATACAGTACCAGTACAATACTACAATCAATTTGTTTAGGTACGCAGCTCTATTCTTACATGTAACGTAACATGACCTATTAACGTGCGGGAGTAGTTTACGTCCAGATTGGGTCATGTCCACATGTCGCGGTGTATTATGCCAAAGCCTGTTCTCATGATAAACAAAGAACGTCATAAGTATGATCCCCAGCCATCTCTCTCTTTTATACAAAACATTTAAAAGGGTTTACGTCCAGCGACATAACAGAATAAGCTCCTGAACCAGTAACAACAAGTTGCACGGAAGCGTCATGCATGACGCATTTCATATGTAATTCGACACCGCGTAGTCCATCATGTTTTTCTAAGTTACACGATAGCTAGTATCTTTTAAAAGTAGCTGACGTTAAACCTTTCTTTGATATGCAGACTATCAATGGTGATTCGAGGTTTGAAACTCTTGCCAGTTTTAGGAAGGTTTGATACAACCTAGCGACCCCCGCTCAGATGATACATTTTTGTACGACATAACATCATGGCCATGCGTTTATCACGTGAACGCCACGTGCTGCCGATTTCGGGGAAATTCACAATACAAAAATTGTTTTCTTCCATCGCGTCGGGCAAGCGGACGGACAAACATAGTGACTTTACTGTCATTTGTCTGTAGACTACTTTCGACAGTTACTGTGTATTTTTTTCTATATGTTCTTCAAGCATAGCGCTTGAAGGGAAAATACTGAGGTGGATGATAAAGGGTAAGCCTAGCACAATTCTACACCATATACTCCAGTATGAATACATGCTCGTACGGCGTTAAACAGGCAGAGAAAAACTTACAGACCATGCATTTTCTTGTTAGAAGAGCTGATATTTCTACCCATGGGTTAAACATTTGGCTCTGTCCGCGCGGTTTTAGGATAAATAACGTTTTGAATAAATCGGACGTAAACTGGTAATGTTACGTTAGGTGTTATGGTAGTAAAGATTTTAAGTCATAGTCCTTCCCACACCGTATGGACCTGTACTTTTCATTTGGCGTCATTTGTGCCATGTTGGAGTACAGTGCACATCTCTTAGACACACCAATATGCTGCTGCTGCATAATTACTATGACATCAATGAAAATCCTCTATTGGGCAGCACCCATCATTGTTTCTGAAGCCCTAAGAGGCTGCAAACCTGCACAAGCACAGATAATACTACAGTAGGGCACTAGGAGGCTAGTCTACTGGTAGCACTGTGTGTTCAACTTTCATACTCTTTCCCCCAAGTGCATAGTCCTTAGCAGAGAAGCAGCGTAAAACTATGCCATTTTGTAACTTAATCTGTAATTTTGGTTGAATGTGATAGATGGCGCTTCAGTACCATGGTTGCAGGCACTATGCAAGACCAAACCACACACCAGGCCAACTTTACAATTTGAAAGACGAGCAAACTTTCTGAGCTTGATGGTGTGTTTCATTTTCATTTACTGATATCTATGGTTGGTTAGTTAAAACTGACGGTGTTCAAATTGCTTATTAGGTGAGGGAGTCATCTGTGACCGAAACATATTTCACGTTCTTTATGGGTAACTTATTACCGTAACTATAGTTTGTAGTTCAGATAACATATCAGGTCATTTCACAGGAAAGTTGTTAACATTCTGACTGCTAAATTTGTTACAGCATTTTGACTCCACTGTTGAACTGAAAGGAAGCTTCTCCCTGCTGCCTAACTCTGTAACCAATAGGGAATTGGCTGCCAAACGACTACTTCAGAGTGCTAAACGTTAAATTTGCATCTAACAGAATTCTTGGGGGTCAAAGCTCCGCACATAAAAGAACCCTGCACATTCATTGAGATCAGTAGGGGTGACCTGGTGTGCTTGGCTGGAAAACGCGAGCTGTGGCAAGGTTGCATTACACCATTAGTATTACAATGTAGCTATCAAGCATTACTGCTACTATACAGAGGCCAAATATATATCTTAGTTTATATGTTGTGTACTTACTTTCCAGACTACGAATTAGTATGAAGTTGTGGTAGGCCCTTGCTGTTCTATTAATAACTCTGGTCCATTCTTGAAGCTAATGGAACCTCAAGCAGTTCCAACTTTTTCTTCTTTGAAGCCCATTTCCCAAGTCGCTATATTTGTATAGCCTTGAAGGGCATTCTGCTTGAATCCCATTTCTTTTAGCCATTTGAAAAAGAAATACAAATTAAGTAGATAATCTCCAGTAACCACCTCGTTACATTGTGTATATCCGCCACTAATGCAGAAAACATGGTGTTTGAGAGATATCTAGTACAGCACTGCAATGTGCATTGTGCTGGGGGATGTTGAATTGGAGGACAGGTTCTCTTCACTAATAGATGCAATTTTTGGTTATTCTTTACCGTTGCTATGCACGTTCGACAAAGTATCGGGTTACATGAGGCAACATTTTGGCTCACGGTAAAACATTTGGAAATAAACAAAATCGTTGGGATGGAAATTAATCTTTTCAAAATAAAACGAAATTAGCGAGTTTACATACTTTGAAAATTGTCGTTTCGCGTTGAATAGCTGATTTCTAACAGATTTTGCTCCCAAATATGATGATTTTCAGGTTTTAGGGAGGCCTAATTTATACAGGCAAACATCGTTTAAGACTGGCTCCAAATGTCAATGAAAGTCTCTAATTTTTGTATTTTTCGTCGACTTTTTGTTTTGGGGATTTTTTAATCTCTAATTTCAAGTATTGTTAATGTCAACAATTTATGTAAAAGAAAATGATTAATCTTCATACAATTTT
Source organism: Branchiostoma lanceolatum (assembly GCA_035149815.1). Taxonomy (NCBI): domain Eukaryota; kingdom Metazoa; phylum Chordata; class Leptocardii; order Amphioxiformes; family Branchiostomatidae; genus Branchiostoma; species Branchiostoma lanceolatum. The sequence goes on along the minus strand of CM068866.1, from coordinate 25,971,597 downwards.
CACACTCAATTATATTTCAAGATCAAATTTAAAGCATTAATATTCTCAAAAATCCCTGCAACAACGATCTTTGGAAAACCGTTACAGTCATTTTGAGTGGTCAATGAGGTAAGAATGCTTCTTGGAGCCAGTAAAAAGTCCTTGTAACTTTCAAGGTAAAAAGGTGCTCATATACATGTATGCATGCGTGGTGGGTGGAAGGAAGGAATGGGCTCTGCCTTCCAATACCATGCCCTAGACACAGTGGATAAACAACCAACTGCCCCCACAACCTCGAAAAGGCTATGGGATCCTAACACTCATTATCTTTACATTAGACCCCATTCCACTGAGAAAACAGGGTATCAGACTGAGGAGGCTATGGACAGCCTATCAGTCCTGAGAGAGCTCAACATGCAGTCAAACGTATCTAACCTTGGAGAATCCATCAACGCCATTTCCTACAGAACAACTCTAGGGAATGCTGCTGTTGGTCGAGAACTATCTGTCTGGGATCCATCATATTCATTGACATGCTCTAGTCTGCTCCTCTGATCGCTTGTCTAGTCTGACACCCGTCTTCATTCATACCTGTGGCCCATATGTCATTAATAACTTCATGTATGGAATATTTCTTCAGAAGCAGTGTAACAAGCTAGGGACCAAACTGCTGTTACAGAGAACGGAGTAACTTTGAGCTAATCATAGCTTTCCTTTATGTTTAAGTTAAATATTCAAATTTAGATTAATCCTCTATTCAAAGGTGTCAGCTGGAAAGCTTGAAAGCAATCAGAGTATACGAGTAGCAAAACGCTAGATAGGATGGATGCCAACTGCAGATTGAGTTGCAGCTGGTGTGACAGCCCTTTTCATCACTGTGTGATATTTTCTATCGGCTAGCTAATGTTCAGAGCCCCGTCCAATGTATTCATTATGGTATACTGTAAATGTGAAAATGTTCGCGGGGATTTAATTTCATGTTAGGGAGAAAGTAGAGTGTTTGCTGTGGTTTTGAGACTTCGCATTTGAAACCGTGGCAAATACGAACTCAAAACCACAGCGAACACATGCAATAGTAGAGCTACAGTCACACAATGGCACAGCTTTTTGCTGTGGATATATGTTCGTGGTAAAGAGTTCACTACGAAAAACGTGAACACAAAACCACCGCAAACATTTCTGCATTTACAGCTTTATTTTCCAGTAAAAAACGTGCTTGAGTCTCTGGCTATTTTGAAATGCGGTGACCTTCTTAGGTGCTCAACAAATTTGGCCGATGATCAACGACAGTGTGATGAGCTTAAACACAGTTGAAGGCATCATCATTCCTTAGGCCCCCATTCCACTAGAAGGGCTCTCCCTGCGACCGCGCTGCGACCCTTCATTTCATGATTGAAATATCGTGCCAAATGTTACAGAATGACTGAAAGCACAACAAAACACATAAAGCGTAAAACGATTTGTTCTTTATCTACGAAATTTGTTGAGCGCCTCAGTCAATTTTAGGTCGCAGAGAGAGCACGGCGAGGTCGCCGCCCAAGTGGAATGGGGGTATAAGTCATAATCTTTGGGAAAGACAGCGTAGACGAAACAGTATTTGACTACTTTTGTCTTTTTCAAGAATGACAAGAGACAGACCACTCCTCCTTTTATACCTCATCTGTTATCTTCAGTTGAAGGCGTCAGTCCACTTCAAAAATAAATCCCAAAGACGCCAAAATGCCTGTCTGGCTGGAGCACTGATTGATGGTGATTTAAATCCTAATCTTTGCGACCCTCAGAGGAGTTGGAGAGGGCTGTCCCCCACTGATAGTGTCTGCATTACCGCTTACAAAATGTAAATTATATCACCTCTGATACCACATGTGAATTTTAAGATGGCTGCAGTGGAAGAATTAACCTTAAGCAACAATTAAAGATGCTCCTAGAGCCCAATCTGTCTTCTACTTGCTCATGGCTGTCTCCACTCTTGCTGTAGGTCGTAAGTAGTTGATTGAAGATATGTAGGAACCGCCATCACTAGAAAGTTGCGTCTACGTGCTGAGTTCAATAGAAGATTTTGTGCCAAATATTTTTTTTACCTGTATGACTCTGCTTCAGAACCTGTATGCCCTTTGGCATAACATATCAGCTTTGCAGGTATACAGCTGCTACTTTATGTAAGATTTGTTATCAATACTCTTCCAGTCCTCCATATCTTAAACTACAGTCAAACCTGGCTGTGCAACCACCTGCAGTCACAAGCCACGCTAAAACAGCCCCGTCTATTTTTACATAGTTAACCCCGCCCTGTCCTCAGCAACTATTTTCCCTCAGTCCCCTGAGTGGTTGCTGAATCCAGGTTTGACTGTAGAACTGTTGTCTTTAGTTATTTGATGAAGAGGGCTGTGGTTGCCATATTTTGTGACAGCACATAATATTAGAGTAGAGTAAGAGTAGAGTAGAGTAGATCCGTTCGGCCAGGTATAGGAAGATCTCTTGCAGTTGAGGCCGCTCATCCATTTACTGGACTGTCATTCCAGGCTTGTGTGGACAGTCTAAGGCTTTGTACTTGTATACTACTGGGTGGTGTTCCATTGTGTTTGTGGAGTCTGTACAAATCCTGATATAATCTTCAAAGGAGGAATTTGATGTGATATCCCTAGGAAAGAACTGTTTTGTTCACAATAGATGAGAACTGCAGCATAACCTCCATTAACCTTAGTCTGATGGGTTACATAAATCCACCACTTTGAAAAAAACAGTGGGTTTGAGAAATTTCTAGTGCAGCATCCCCCCCAATCCCCCCCCCCCCGTATGCACAGTTTAAATATACAAGAGTGCATATATGCTGGGGGACGTTGAGTTGGAGATCTGTTTGGATGTATCTTTTCAGGGTGGCGGAAAAATACAAAGAAAGTACATGTATGTACCCTGGTGGAATTAGTAGATGTTATATTTAAAATGGTACAGGTTGTACACATTACAAAAAGCAGTAATATGCTGATATCTTGTTCACAAACAACGGTTCCTCCAATACTTCTCAAAGAAATGCATGTATGCATCCTTAACTTGGATCGTGCTGAAGAAAGATGGCAGTCAGTCATCAATCACTACCAACTGGATTTAGGGTTAAACAGTCATTTTGGGGGTCCTTACCCCATTCTACCTGGACCCAAGGAGTGAAAAGTGGGTTAAAAAAAAACTACTAGTGACTTTTCCCTCCTTTTCACCCCCCATTTTGAGTGAGGACCCCCTAAACGTCTGTTTGACCCCAAATCCAGTTGGTTATTAAGTGAGTCTTCTTTGAAATGACCTTGAAAGCAGCTTTTAGGTATACAATCAAGTCTCACTATAAGTGGGTTTTGTTCAGTCTCAGTCAATCCACTTAGCTTTTACAAAATTGATAATTACAAACACGTTATTATGACATCATTCCAAGGAATCTGCAAAGGAAAATTTCATTTATTTATATCACATACAAAAAAAAAGAACTCAAGGTTTTTGTCCTTAAGTGCACCTCTAAACTTAGTCAATCCACTTAGCTTTTACAAAATTAATAATTACAAACACGTTATTATGACATCATTCCAAGGAATCTGCAAAGGAAAATTACATTATCTATGTTACATATAAAAAAAAAGACTTCAAGGTTTTTGTCATTAAGTGCCTCTTAATGCTGGTTATGGTAATACCCTGTGACTGTGTTGATTTCTTTGGACATACAGTAAATGCATAAATGTTTGCGGGGATTTAATTTTCCGGCATGAAGAAAATGAAGCGTTCGCAGTGGTTTTGAGTTCGCATTTGAAAAAAATAGTAGCGCTACAGTCACACAATGGAACGGCTTTTCGCTGTGGTTTTAAATTCGTGGTAAAGTGTTTTATTCACTGTAATCATTGTTTGAGTGACATTCCTCAGGTGATTCAGATTGGACCTTTTTGTTATCCAGAAACTTCATCCTCACATATTTGATAATACTTAAAAAGTAGAAAAACTGTTTGAAACTGCAATAAATCTAACATTATATCATAATTTCAGTGTTGGGATTTTAACATCTGATGAGTGTCTCCACTTTTTAGATTTCTAAGAGAACTCGTGGAGCTGAAGATGAATGCGGACTACTCTAGTTGTGACTCGACCAAGCTCCGTCGCTGGCTGAGGAGGGTGGGGGCGGAGTACATGCAGTACACCTACCACATGGTGCATTGTGGGATTGATCGAACCACCCTGGAGTGGCTCACAGAAGACCACCTCCTGGAGGATTGTGGGATAGCGAACGGCGTTCATCGCATGAAAATTCAAAATGCCATAAAAGGTACTAGACTAAGTATTATAATTTATTACAAAATAATGCACTTCAGATTTTTCACCAGTCAAACTGTAGCACTTTCTTTCGTGACAAGCCATTGATGTTCAAGTTCAAATATTCATCAGTAATAGCTACATTTTGACAGCTTCTCTATGATCAAATGCTGAAAAATTAATGACGTTTTTTGTTCGCATTTCAACTGAAAGAAAGCTTTGCTGACATAAGGTATACTTTTGAACTTAGATGTTGACAGTTATACAATTTTTATGTATCTGTCATTTTAAGATGTCATATTTCAGTGTAAGCGCATATGTTATTGGCAGCCTATTATGTGAGCCATCAACTCTTCTAACATTACATATAAAATAATTGATTTTGATTCATGTGAGTGGCTCAAAGCTTTTGATACTTTCTGTTTAGACTGAAATCTAAATGATTTTCTTTGTCTTAAGGCTGCAATCTCAGAATTATTTGCTGGTATGATAAATGTTATGGCACTGAATGCGTTGGCAGAAACTCATTTTGGCTTAGCATAAATGACTTTCAACTGATAACAACAAATTGATTCTATTCATTTGTTTATTTTACTTTTAACTGATTAAAGTCTTTTTTTTTCCCTAGCTGGATCTCGTAAGTCATAAGTTTGTTCAACTCAAAGTCTTCTTTTCTGGTTAATTTTGTTGATTTTGATGATTTGAATTTTTTTGCTGTCTTTTGAAATTTGTTTTCAATTTCATTGATATTGCATTCAAAATCATTTAACTTCGAGTTTTGCAATTCAATAGTTTTAGTCTTGCAACAATTTTTACAAATTTTTCCATGAATTGTCCGTAGGTTTGTTCCCACTGTCCTCGGAGACTTCCAGCCCCTCCAAGGAAAATATCGCCCCCAAACTGGACGTTTTCATCAGCTATAGAAGAGCGACTGGCTCACAATTAGCAAGGTATCCTGGAGTCTCATTTGTCACTACATATCAACCTTCTCTCTGCTGCCTAATAACCCTATATATAACCAGTACAAATTTGTTGCCAAATGGCTTAGCATGCTGTTTTTCAACAGTTTAGCCTTTAAAATCATGCTGTAGGTTTTTATCTTCACATTTTTCAATGATTGACAGCTTGTTGAAGGTCCACCTTCAACTAAGAGGATTCAATGTCTTCATTGACGTTGAGAAGCTGGAAGCAGGAAAGTTTGACAACAAACTTCTGGAGAATGTCAAGAAGGCCAAGAATTTCATCCTTGTACTGACGCCCGACGCCCTTGATCGATGCATTACGGACACAGAAGGAAAGGACTGGGTGAGAAAGGTAAGATGAATGTGAACTTGTCAGTTTTATGAGATCTGGAATCTGTATTCTATACATCTGATGTAACTGCCTTTTGGCACAACACATCAGCTTTGCAGGCACGTGGCGCAGCAGCAGCTGGTTATATTACACTGAACGACCTGTCACACCTAGCCTTTGTACATCTAGCTGCAAGCCATGTAATCAAACCTGGAAGCTCCTGTCATCAACATTGATCTTTGCACTGTCTTCATGGAAATGTAAAATTTTGTTTGAAGCATGTTGACTGAAAACGTTTTTGCTCATGGCTGCATATGCATTCATGATGGTTTGTAACCTTGGATGGTGATGTAAAGTCTGCTGCTCTGTGTAGGAGGGAGCTTCAGGTATTAGCCTTGTAGGCGGCAAATGTATGCACTTAAAGGAACCAGCAAATTAAGTATCGGGAAGAGTAGGGATGACCTGGTGTACATGGCTATAATTCAAATAAAAGAGAGCAATCGTGGATTCTTATTGCATCCCGAGCTATCAAAAGAGCAACAGGCTTCGTCTCAAGCATTGCACTTCAGGATTAATGGTCCGGGAGGGAGAAGAAGATGGCCATCATGTTCTTGAAAGATAGTAGCTATCTTTTGCAAAGTGCACATTAAATTGTCTATTGCTCAATGGCAGTCCTGCTTGTGGCAAAGATCCCTGCTTTCCTTCCTTCCTTCCTTCCTTCCTTCCTTCAGTATACATGTATAATTTACAAAGTGAGAACGCCTGAAAACATATGATGTTGAAATTGGAATAGAATTGCAAGTTATATAATGGTTAATATTGTATTGCTCACAATGTCTTCAAGTAACGTTGGGTAACATAAATTCGTGGGGTACTTAAATTTGGGATTTTTCGAAAAGGGGGTATTTAGGGATATGTGCTAGATGCAACATCAGTAATACTGCTAGAAATGCAAACTTGACAGACTAACGTATTCAGAACACTGTCTGAAAAGCTTCGATAAGCATGCATTAGAAGGCGACGAGGACAAAAACTCTCCGTCCCTTATTGGAACAGTCTGAGGGCTTCGTGGGAGAATCACACTGCATCGTTGTCGGCTGGTTTATAAGACAAATGTCACACCCGCTTCCTGCTAAACACAATCATTTACAAGACAACTTATTTTCTTAAAATTGCTGACCTGCAATTGGACTCTAAGTGTGATCAATCATCAAAACCCCTCTTTGTTGCTACAACCTACGGCACGTGTATTTTCCCGCCGCCATATCATTACCCAGAATCCTGTTGTCAAGCAGACGACAATGCGTGTGATTGTGGACTGAGGACGGTATTTTCCTCAAAGTTTGCTCCTAACACAACAAGGAATACATGGACACAGTAGTATTATCAATGCTACGGCATCCGGCTAACTTTCCATGAATAATGTACACGTTGCCATGACGGTGGATGTCGACTTTGACGTTCTATAGCTACCGACTCAACACACGGGTTGTTCCCATAGGCCTGATGTGTGCGGTACGGCCGTTTTTTCGTGTATTTTTTTACTTGGACACGTCTATATCCATAGCACTCTCCTCAAGCCAAGGATGGAACGAATAGCTGCTGTATAAAATGTAATTAGCGGCAAGATATTCAAGACGAATCTTCTCTCCCGAATTAATGTTCACCCCTGTCCGACAGCACCGTCATTGTGCATGCGGCGGACGGTAGTTTCAAGTTGAAATATTATGGTGTCAGCACGACTAGAGACAAAATCTACCATATATATGATTAGTGCAAAGATAGTACATGATACTGACAGAATGATAGAAAAAAAGGATGGTTTATTGTTCTGCTAGATTGATTTCAGTCAACCATTATCGGAAAAATCCCGAATTTATGTTACCCAACGTTATATATATGTATTACAATGCAGAACATGTTCAATGTTGTAAAACTTCCCATCATACGTGACTCAAGCCCTATTTATATATTTTATATAACGTTACCAGCTGATTTCAAATCCTTGTTCTGCTCAACTCTGAAAACAGAGAGTTGAAATTCTTTTGAAAAGCTTTTCTACTCATCCAAACCTTTTAAAATGATTACATACTTTGATTTTGCAATACCAAAGGATTTTACGGCAGATAAGGGACAAATGATAAATCCTGTAGGATGACCAAGCACTCGTATGTAAGCCTTCAAATGGTAGGGAATGTTTTTCAAATTCATTTGATTACCGGTACCAACATAAGGTTTTGAAATGTATAGAAATGTTTGAAAACCTCTGTATGCTTTTTGACTCTTGAAGCCAGTATCATCAATAGCTCTTGTCTGTGCATGATAGCTTTCAAGTTCTCTAATTATTCAGGATGAGGTTTTCCAAAGGGCATCTTACCCTTAGGGCCTAAATAGAACATTGCTTGGACCACAGATGAAAGAACTTCAAGGAGGGAAGGAAGGAAATTGTTATAAAGGGCATCCTGTTGTTTGTTCCTTTATTCTCCACGGAAGAGCAGCCGCGTAGATGGTAATGGAGATATTATTGAGTACTGAGTCTTTACCTCTGTGAGGAATGGAGATATAGTTTTTACTAGCCCTTTCCTTACATGGACAGGGCCAAATATGTTTAACCCAGGGGAAGAAAGATCAGCTCTTCAGCAAAGATCAATGCATGGTCTATAACTTTTACTCTGCCTGTTTAACTTTAATGCTGTGCAAACATGATTCCCTCGAAGGTACATGTTATGATAAGAACTGTGCCAGCCTGTGCATGACTTATTGTTGTTCACCTTGTAGCGTGCAGTCCACTGCAATTTTTCCCCATCTCTTGGTGAAATTAAACACAGTAGAAATGTGAGTGGACAATTCATAGTGTTCGTATGATCTAGAAGAAGGCAATATGTGGTGTCAAATGATCATGCAATTCATGATATCTACAGGGCTGTCATATACGAGTTTTAGATTATTTTTTCTGTCACTGGACAAACATGTGATTCGTCATGAGAACGGATTTTCGAATGGTACCCGAAATGGGTAGTGCATGAGATATAATAGTAGCACTACATTATATTAAGTGTATATTATGATATAAAAACTGTGTGTATTGTAGCAGTTGTTTTTATTTCTTAAGGTGATGGGAAATTAATTTTTTAGGAATCTTTATAGAAATACATGTACTATATAATTGATTCCTCGTGCCCAAAGCATGAAATCATAATTGAAATGTGCCAATAGGAGCAAATAAATGTTGATATCATACAGATTGCCATATCCAGAATAATTCCTGTTGTAATGTTCTGAAATTGCTTTGGGCACAGTTTTATCCTATGTGGCAGTCTTAGTGTACCCTGTTAGTCCAGCGGTATAGCTGGAAAATTGTGCAAATTTGTCTAAAATGATATAGAGGCATCTCAATTTCTGCCCAGAATTAATTTTACAGGATTTTTTGGCCATGTGCAGGCAAAAAATTTATGTTTTGATTGAGATGCCTCCACATCCAGATTTGTGCAGAATATATTGAACTACATGTGTGCCAAATTTGGTGCTTTTAGACAAAAGTGCACAATTTAGCTAATTTTTCGTGTGGCATTACGAGGGTTGACATTAATGAAAGAATGATGTACATGTAGCTATCAGTATCGAATCATAGAGCAAATCAAAGAATTTCAAAGTCAAAAATGCTTGATGACTTCAAAGATTAATTACATCACCGGCGGGTTTTGCCAAAGAGAAGATTAACATTTTGTTTGAAACTGTCAAAGACTTTCAAAGAGACAAAACATCTTGTATTTCACAGTTCTGTCAGTACCTTTTTTGCTTGATCTGGCAAATCAAGATGTCCAGATGTTGCTTGGAGACCCATGGGCTATTGATCTCTGTTCTCAAATGAGATAAAATAGAATTTCTCACAGTTCTTCTTGAAGAATCATCAAAGATCCTTTAAGACTTTGTGCAATTTGTTTCACAAGACTTCAAAGTAACTCCATTTTGCTGAGTATGTTTTTGATCAATACACAAAAAAGGGAACGGATGTAACCTTAAACATCAAAGACCTCAAAAATTATGAGGTCGGATAATCATATCAAGTTGCCACATACATTTATATGGGGCTATATACATTGTAGCCAAGGGGGCAATTGCTAGGACACAGGCCATGACCAAAGGAACTATGACCAAAGGCCCAGATTGAAGAATAATTATAGCAGTATAATTGTAAAGTTCTTTGATAATAGTACTAGTGCTAACTGTAACATTATTGTAGTTCCAACAACTTTGAACACTTAAGCATGCAAGCTTACCTCTGGATGGAGGCCGTTGAGCATAACAACTGTGTTTATAGTGACCAAAATTGTACTTGAATGATCTGTGACAGTTTATAAATTGAATATGATTCATCATGTAAATGTATAATTTGAAAGGCAACCATGCAAACACAAAAAACTTGCAACAGACACGTTTTTATGATAAAATCAATTTGTTTGAAGTACTTTAATGAGATTTTGGTTCGCTCAATTGTCGCTAAATGTTTGCTGCCTCAGTGGACTGTCACATCTGGACATCTTAATTAGTATATGCATCGCTATTAAACTTCCAGAATGTGCAATGTAGGTACACAATTGAGTAATTGTCAATGAGTACTTTTTTCTGAGCCCTTTGGTTAATATTAGATTTTTGTTATAATCATAAATTTTATATGACCCATTTTTTTAAAAACACACTGGCTCAGACCCAAGTCATCTGCAAAATTTGGCTGTGTAATCTTACCATGAATTCATATTAATTCAGACTGCAATTTGCCAACAGGGTGTGGCTTGTGTTCTTTGATTCCTCTTATTTGGTTGCAATGTGATTGTGCTATTTCACTTCACTGCTGCTCAATTTGTAGAAGATTGAACTTAGTAAACTGTGAATGCCTTGAGGTTTGTGGGGATTTCATTTTGGGAGAAGGGAGAAAATGGAGTATTTCCAGTGGTTTCAGTTCGCAGTTGAAATGATGGGGTAGTCGGGTAGAAGACAGAAAAAGCATTTTCACAGCGGTTTTCGGTGTGTTTCCAGGGAAGAGGTCACTGCAAAAACCACAACCATTAAACCACAATTTTTCAACATTTAGAAGGTAATAAAGTAGGTAGTCCCATAGCCCTTTTGAGGCTGTATACGGGCAGTGGGTTGTTTTCCACTGTTTCTACATGTCTGAGGATACTGTATTGGAAGGCGAAGCCCATCCCTCTCCTTACACCGCCTTTTACCTCCCCAATCAAAGCCAGGTACCCATTTTACACCTGAGTGAGTGAGGAAAGTTGTGTAAAGTGCCTTTCCCAAGGGCACAACATTGATGCATGACATGTCAGAGAATTAGGCCCCCTGAGTTCTAGGCCCAAAACTCAAACCTTTACGCCAACACGACGCCATGTGAGCTGGAAGCAGAGAAGAATTTCAACATTTACTGTAGGTTCAATATTTGCTGAAGCAATTATTTGTTACAACCCAAAGGCAAACATGCATTCACTGTGGCAACAGACCTTTGATGGTTCAGCTGCTTACAAGCCTGAAACTGTGTCTTTGCTTGAAATCAGAGCATTTGACATTTAGAATTACATGAAAGCCAGCTGCTTACCATCAGGACCAATTATTTTACTCACACATGGTTGTCTGTGCAGTGATATGATACCTATAGGCTGGGTTTAGACATGCATTTCATGTCCTCCAAGTACTCCGAGCGCACACTCCGAGTGTACTTGGATACGTGTGTGTAAACAGCTCCACCAGTCCCATGCAATGAAATAATCACTGTGAAAACTGTGGTTAAAATTTCTTTCAAATGCGAGTCTAAGAACTACTGCATAGAAAGTTAGCAAACCTAGGAGTTGCAAGATTTTATGTCGTTTATTGGCACAACTCCTGCTAACAACTGTTATTCACGTTGATACATTTGAGCAACATTAAAAAGAATTGGAAGCAGAGACGAATTCTTCATTAGAAAGCTAGAATTTAAAGATAATAATTGTACAAAGTTTTGATGTCACGTCATTGAGTTTCACTTAATGTGGTATTCAGAAAGTTTACGCAGACATTGTCATATAGCTAGATTTGTGTTAACAATGTACTTCTGAATCAGCACTTAGTCTAGAATGATTACTTTACCTGGTAATAAAACCCAAACTAAAAGGTATACAGTACATGGGCTGATTGATGCAGATGTTTGTGATATTGAATGAGCTCCAAATGAACTGCATTTCATGTGGAAAATTAAAGTTAACCACTATTAACCCATTACAAACAGCTCATGTGTAAATACTTGATTATGGTTGATTGTCGTACAGACAAAATGATGAGACTCTAGAGAGCGTTAAATTGATTGTCACAAATTTGTTGTTTTTCTGTTCCCACCTAGTACAGATTTTAACATGCTTGACAGTGATCATAACTTAGAGATGCTTACTTGATAAAAGTTATAAGTGTTTATTTTATTCCAATATTTGTTTATTTGTTGTTTTCACCAAGGTTCGGTTGTGTATGACTAAAATAACAAGAGTTACTTTGACTCGTAATTCCGTTGGGTGCCTTTATGAAAAAGTGTTCTCGAGGCCTTCTAAATTGTAACCTGTACAATATATCAAACCTCAAGACTATTAACATTAATCTGCCGGGATAAATCCGCAACTTTGAAAAACAGTGGGTTTGAGAGATCTAGATCTCTAGTGCAGCACTGAGAGACGTTGGGTTGGAGATCTGTTTGGACATATCTTTTTCAGATATTACAGAATTATGTACCCTGGTGGAATTATGTTTACCTTGTAGATGTTACATGTACATGTACTAAGACTGGCATATTTCCTTCATGTATTTTACAGGAGATTGTTGCAGCTATTGAAAGCAGCTGCAATATTGTTCCCGTTATGTCCTCCTTCTCATGGCCTAAACCAGAAGATCTCCCAGAAGACATGAGGGCAGTGTGCTACTTCAATGGCATCAAGTAAGTAACTAATGTATATAATATGATCCTTGCTCTGGACTTGTGTTTTGTTACCTTGGCTGGCAATGTTTTTGTATACGGTAATTCTTGATTTGTTAACTGTAACTTAATTTTAGCTAAGTCAATGGTCACTAGTCAACTGCTTTTTTAAATTTCATATTCAAAATTGGAGACAGTGATGTTTGTTCCAACCATTAAAATTAAGTGCTGTGACCTACTCCATTTTCCTCCAACCGCTATATTTTCCTGGTGCAATAGTAAAGTGATTTACAGTAAGCGTTGCTGTTTTGACAAGCTGGTGTGTTATGCACTTGACACCTGCAGATGATTGGTTGCTTGGGTGATTGATTGATTGTGTTACACAAAGGGCAGCTTCACTGGCTATACAGAGGTTGATCTCTAAAGAGATCCATTGCAGGTCAGGGTTACTCTATTGTAATCTTATACAGAGGCATTTTTGTATGATGTACACGAATGTGACCACTGTTGATAAGAAAAATGTGCAATTTTATCTTTTGGCCCATCCTATCAGGCATTACAACGATGATAACCAATCAGTGTCAACTGATATTTTGAGTGTCCTGAAAATAAGGATAACTGCTTGCAGAAACATCAATTTTGCTCTTAAAAACTCCATACATACAAAAATTAGAATGTAGTCACGGTATACAGCAGCCCAATGTCTATTATTCAATGCTTACAACCAATACATGGAATGCATTTTAGTGTCCGCTGAATTCTGCTGAATTTTGATTTCAGTTCTCAGAAAATGATCAACGTTTCTCCACTGAATATTAATTCGAATTCCAAGATATTATTAGACTTCTTTCCTGCTGACTTGATGTTACCGGTAGTTTGAAAATTTCAAATACTACATGATTGAGCAAATTAAGAAGCCCTTTGCGTTCAGGACAGAATTAGAACACAACCTACAAGCCATCATTTCCCTGGAGCTTTTACAAGCACAAAATAAGGTGGCAAATTGATCTTTAACAAGACTGAGAGTAGAGGCTCTCAACAGGGGTTAAGAGATTCTCCTTGCATAACAAGTCTCCAATGTGTTGATTGCATCTTAAGTGAGTGAAGGGGACAGACAGGCATTTGAGACTTACTTTTAATTGTGTTTGTCTTAAAATGCCAGGTTCAATTCAGTTTGATATGGGCAACTTTATTCAATGTAGTTCTAAGTGTACAGTACATAAAATTGGTTAGTTTGGGCAATTATAGTTGATTATGTGTTTCACTCATCACAGTGAATGGTCTGAGCTGAAACGTCTATAAAACTTCTAGCAAATACAATTTCATCTTGTGTAATCTATATTTCTGCGGAAACTTTTCTTGTAAGCTAGGTAGAAATTTGTACATTAGTCACTGGCCTTTACCATCTAGATCTGCTTCATAGTTGTATCAGACCGTGACAATTCGACCTTTCTGTCTGCAATTCAAGAACCAGTCAAGTCAGCTGTAAACCCCTGACGGAAATGTCAGGCGGTTTGGCCCTCCCATTTCACACACCTCCTGTCGCCGTATGCAAAGTACCTCACCTTTCAGAGTGAATGTATAGAATACAAAACGGTGTATTCTGTATCACCCAAGGTAACGGCCTGACCACGGGTCGGGTCGCCTGATGGCCAAAGGGAGGGCTGAGAGCGAGGGTGATGCGAATTACACGATGTTGTATATTATCTATGTCATACCCACAAAAAGAAAAAAAACTTAAGACGTTTCAAAGCAAAATTTAAAAATTGACATGTTGGTGTCCTCAAGTAAAAATTGTAACAACATCAACTCTGATTCCGGTATTCAGATTTTTGACATCAGCGCATGCGAATTGCATTAAAATCATATGAAGGATTAAATCATATGTGTGGCCCAAGGGCTACAGAAATGGATATGGGCACCACCCTATACATCAACCAAGTATCAACAGATATGATGCATTAACTGAAATATTAGTCATTATACAGTATACAAGTGCAAGAATATTTAACAGTTACTAAATTAATGCATTTGAATGGGTTGGAAAGCCTATGTTGCTGTCCCTGGTACTGAAAGACTGGCTGTTGTTAAGTGCATTGATGACAGCTATGGAAAACCAGTCTGTAATCATTGTTTCTTTCACTGTAACTTTATGTTCACTGTTTTCACGGTCACCTCCGTACCGTGAACTTATCATCACTGTGAAACCTGTTGTGATTATTTATCATTCCTTCACACATCCATTCTGTAAATCACTTGCCACCACCGTGAAGTTAAAGTTCAGTGAAAATATCAATTTTCCTTACACCATGAAATTTTGCTACCGTGAAGATAAAGTGAATTACAGTAAGTAGAGTCACACAGTCACTAAGACCTTCCTGCAACCTTCAAAGATTGAGAAAAATGTCCCGTTGTTTGTGACATAAAATATTGTAACCTGAATAGTAAATGTGACCATAATTTTATCTGAGGTCACTTGTCAAGTCATCTACATGCAATATGAAAAGATGGGTTGCCCTCACATTGATCATAATTGCCCAAATTATTCAAATCGTGCATAATTATGTGGACTTTCATGCTGTTTCATGATGTGCAGTTGAGATACTGTAAATGCAGAGATGTTCACGGTGGTTTTATGTTCGCGTTTTATGCGGCAACCGTTTCACCGCGAACTTAAAACCACGAGAACATTTTTGTCCAATACAGTAGCCATATGTGACTAAACCACTGCCGCAAAATTAAAACCACCGTGAACACTACATTTTCACCTTAGCGCAAAATAAAAACCATGCGAACTTTAAATGCATTTACAGTAGGCTGTGGTGAGGTTAAACCATAGAGATCAGACCACACATGTATGTAATTGCTTGTTTTTGGACAGCTTATCCGTTAGTTTCAGCCGAGAATGCTCCAGCCATCTCCTGCATACAGAACAGGAGAAATGCATGCTGGGAGGTGTCAGAAACAGTTGATGAATTTTCAACAGAACAAAAATATAAATGGCTGTAAGACCACTGTAAAATGTCATGTTATTTCCCATCTGCTTTGTACTCAACACATGTCCAGTATGAGATTTGTTAATTTAAGATCAGGAATGTTTCATATATTTGAAGGGATCAAAGTTGTACAGCCCTAAGATCAAAGTCTAATACCTTGCATCCTGTCTGCTTTGTGCTTAAGACATGAGAAGCACAAGATTTGTTATCTTAAGATATAGGTGGCAAAGGACTTTCATGTACATGTATCTGCAGAAAAAACTAAAAGTTAACACTCTTTATAGCATTGGAGACTAGCTCTTGAAGCATATGTATTATTGATTTTTTTCAGCTAAAAGTTTTCAAAAGGTGCTTCAAGATGATAATCAATATCAACCATTGGGACACAAAGTCACACTGAGTGAGGAAAAATGAATACTGCTTTCTCTGCATAGCACGCAACACTTATGTTATGAGAAAAATATGGCAGTCAAACACATATATACCACTACCATTGGAATTGCTTGCTCCTATAAACGTAAAGATGTGTGAAGGATTTTAACTTTTATTTACCCAAAATTGCAATGTTCTGGATAATCCAGTTTCAGTAGAATAAGGAACATGTCTCTTTAGTGCAAGCGGCAATGCAACCTGGTTACATGGATCAAATTCTGTTGATCTGTGGGCCGGAGTTCAATCCTAGGGTCAGCCCCAGCTCAGACAGTTGTCATTTTGGATAGTTATGTAAAGCTGGCAGCCCAGTACAGGCGTAATCACCTAAAAGAACCCAACACACTTATTGAAAAGAGTACCTGTGTGCTTGGCTAAACATGCATGCCGTGGCAAAGCCCCATTGCACTTACTAGCTAATGAAAAACGTCATGCATGTCATCAGGCTGAGGTTTAACCGCTTTACCTTGACCTTAGTATAAGGTTCACAAAGCCCATGAATTTTGGTTCCATCAGTGTTCTCTTTATGTGGAATGAACGCTGCGAACGCATCCCCAAATTGTATGAATAATTTACCAGAGGAGTAAGCTGGCCAGGAGAGGTCCAGATGGCTCCATAGAGTCTACTGAAGGTCACAGTAGCCTTTCATGTCTGTTGATGGGTTTTAGCAAGGCGCTAACTAGTTGAATAAGTGATTCATTGCTTTGCGGAATGAGGGTGACGAGACAGCGATGATGAGACGGTGATGGCAGCAAGTCATGTAAGAAGACCTGTTAGAGGTCAATAGCAGCTTAAGGAGTGTAATGGACCATGGTGTTCACACTGTTGTGTGTCAGAGGCAGGCTTGCATGTTTTGTACCAGCTGCATAAGTCTCAGAACTCAAAACCACTGATTGCATTAAGATAGATTTGTAGTGAAAATAGCTTCGTCCTTCAACTTTCTACCCATTCTGCTGGCTAATTCCTTACCATTTTATTTGTTTATCCTGGCAGATTTATATTACATGTTTATTCAGTCCAGCATGTATTGTTGATTTTGGCGGAATTTAGGATAACTTTTTGAGTTAGGGATTTGACAAATGTATATTTTAGGAAATTTGAAATTTTTTTCAAGAATAAAATGTAAATTTTCCAAAGTTGGTGCTAATTTTCCATTCCCACATCATTGATTTGGTTGCATTTAAACTATTCATTTGCATTTGTCTGTTATTGGTTACATTCATCATGACATTTTTTTTTGTCATTAGGATTTTTAGTGAGGCTATGAAAGAAGCTTAACAAGGATCAAAGACAAACTTTTCATTCATGTGAATTTTGCACTGCGCATCCATGACTTCCCCAAGGATGCCCTCAAGTACTGTAAATCCATTTGATATTGCTGTTGGTACATGGTGGGGGGTGGGGGAGGGAGTAGATCACGGCATTTAATTCTAACCGTTGGATCAAAGATCACTGTCTCAAATGTTAGTGATCAAATATTTGCGATAATGAAATTCAATCGGTTGACTTGTGACCGTTAAAGTGGCTAAAATTAAGTTACCGATCACAAATCAAGAATTACAGTAACTGTTGACAAATCAAGTTTTCAAATTACTTGATAACAAAATCAAGAATTACAGTTACAGTATTTCTTGATTTGTTATCGGTAACTTAATTCTGTAGCTGTTCTAAACCAATTATATATATACGGTAATCGTGACCAGGCCCCCACTCACATGTAGAAGCTAGCTAGCCTTTGTCCTTGAAAGTTGCAGGGTCCTGAAATCATAGCAGACAGCTGATGTAATAATAAATGGTGAATGAATTACATGTTATTAAGTCGTGCAGTAATGATAGATGTACGTCGTCATGCTGCTTGATTTTCCAAATGGAAGTTGCCAAGTTACAAATTACAAATCCTGGGCAGCATTTCCCACTGGATTAAGGATACCCTCGCCTCATCTTAGCATCATGCGTTGAAATAATTGATTCTTCAACTTGGTGCGGTACTTATTTCGGTGTTGTCAGTGGTTGATTGACTCTCTGGTAGTCGGAGATTAAGTAACAGTACTTTCGGTACAGGAGAGATTTTCCTGTACTGTATATCATGAATCGCCTATAAGTGCTAGGGACTCATTTGACTTGGAAAACTTTGAAGTCTTTTTTATGCATTATTTCGTATGCCATTAAGACCATAATAGGTGCAATAACCAAAGTTGTGAAAGTTTCTAATAGTTTGGTACATTTTGGCAGTACATTTTGGCAACTTTTATGTTTGTATGCCAGCATGCAATTTCTTTTTATTAGCCAGCTAACCGTATCAAGCCAGTACACAGAGGCATCAAATGAAAGAAAAAAGATTAGAGAATAAACATGATACATGTAGACAGAAGACAAAAAAGGAGACTAACTTCGCAGTGTCCTTTGTTGAATTCCAAGTATTTTGATGGCAAAGTTCTGAAAACAGCATTATCATCATACACTATATATATATACTAGAATATCTCTTTGTTCTTTTGGGACATTTCATTTGCATTTCATCTATAGACAACCTGGTTGCCCCTTCATGAATTCATGTAGACCTGAATCTCTGCCATCTGGTAGGTAGCTACATGTAACTTTGGTTTCATAATGATAACAAGGGTTTTGTGAATAGTTTCATCAGGTTTGTACATTTGTAAGTCACTGAATCAAAATACTCTTTGTACACAACCAAGTGTTTTATTCCACCACTATTTGTTTGATCCCAGCCACCAATGTCTTTGGTGACTATCTGTCACATTCCTCAGGGATTGCCCTGAGGAAGGTGACAGATGGTCACCAAAACGTGGGTGGAATGAAACGCTTTGTTGTGTACAAAGAGTCTTTTTATTCACCAACACTTTAAGGGCTGTCTCCTTCACATTTGTTTCCATTCCACTCATTGTTTGGGAGCCCATATTGTTAGTTTTCATTCTCAAATCTCCCACCTTAAGCTAGCTTTGTAAGATACATTTTTATTAATTCTGTGTCACAAAGACTTTTTGGATGGACAGGGTGAAATTTTTGTCCATCCTTACAAGCAAATTTCTATCCTGTCTTATAGCGACAGCCCTGATAGCAGGCATGAATATTTTCAGCCCACATACATGTACTACTAGTTATAAATATTTTTACATTTATCATGGGCAACCTGCAATCTTACCTTCAAATTTCAGGTTTCCGCTAGGTATTTTACATGTAAGCCATGTAATTCAATGGAAATGGTATCTTTATGCATGGTAGATGACATGTGTAAGTGTTACTTTCTTAAGAGTAGGAAAAGATTATACATGTATCTGAAACACATCTCCAAGGCAGATCTTAACTACAAAATCTAAATCTATGACGTATGTACAGTAGCTCTCTGTAAGCCCCTTGCATGCTTCAGCTCTCTCTTTGATATGTAATCTTTCAACACAGCAGTACACATGATAGTACTTTTATGTAGGAGTGCAGATTTAGGAATGATGTGTTTGGATATATCAGCTTGAAATAGATGGTTGCATTTGTTGCAGGATCCTTGGGGCGTATAGATGCATTAGTCCGATAACGCCTGCAGTCACAGATAGCTTTGTAAATCAATCTCTCTCACCCACACACCTAGGCTATTTTTCTGAACACCTAGACTTTTTATATTTAGAGTGGAATCATTGCTCAGCTGAAAGTTAAACCAGCACCTTTTGCTCCACAATCATCCCTCAGTAAGACATCTGGGGCTGAAAAGTTGAACCCCTTTAGAACTTGTGTTCAGCCTGCCACATACTTTTTAGTTATAAACATTTAACTAATGATGAATTTGTGATTCTTACCAATATTCTGTTATAACAACATTTAAGCAGATTTAAGTTGTGATGGTTTTCATGTAATTCTTTAATAAGAAAGATTTTGACAGACAATGCATTTTTTTCAATTTATCTTTTTCTTTTCAGTTTTCCAACATAAATACATGGAAGTCTAAGGAAACACACAAAAACAGATAAAACTGATGTTTAGATTAAATCCAGAGAACAATGGTCTGCAGTAGCAGAAAGATATCAAAATCCCTCTTGCCCCCTTCACTAAGAAAGATTTGCTTCTTTTTATTGAAGAATGTCTCTCATCTCTGAAGGTCTGTTCTCTAACTGTTGTAAACACGTCTGTCTGGACAAATATGTAATAACATCATTTTGTACCAAACCTTTGCCTTATTTGCCAGTTCTAGACAGTCAGACAGCCATAAACGTCAGTGCTGGAATGAAATGCGTATTCAGTAACGATTTATGGCAGCTGGATCTCCGTGATGAATCACATGTTTACTTTAAGACATTAATCAACGATTGGAATGTCTTTTCATGACAGGCGGTCCATGACTACAGCTGTGCCTCTATTGATTGCAGAAATAGGAGAATTAACTCACAGCATTCCAGAACTATCTTTGGTAATCCATGAACATTTAGGATGAATACAGAAGTACTTGAATGTATGACCAAGGAGGTAATATATTAGACTAATATAGTATATCTAACCTCCTTGGTATGACCTTGTACACACCTATTATTAGGAGAATTAACTCACAGCATTCCATAACTATCTTTGGTAATCCGTGCACATTTAGGATGAATGCAGAATTCCTCATATTATTATGACCTGGTACATGTCTTTTATTAGGAGAATTAACTCACAGCATTCCATAACTATCTTTGGTAATCCGTGCACATTTAGGATGAATGAAGAAGTACTTGAATGCATGACCTTGTACACATCTATTATTAGGAGAATTAACTCACAGCATTCCATAACTATCTTTCAAAATCCATGAACATTTAGGATGAATGCAGAATTCCTCATATTATTATGACCTGGTACATGTCTTTTATTAAGAGAATTGACTTAGCGGTTTACGTCCAGCGACATAACAGAATGAACTCCTGAACAAGTAACAGCAAGTTGCACAGAAGCGTTATGCATGACATATTTCATATGCAATTCGACACTGTATACTTCATCAATGACATGTTTTTCTAACTTACACCGTGACAATAGCTAGTATCTGTTAAAAGTAGCTGGCATGAAACCTTTCTTTGATGTTCAAAATATCCATGGCGATTCGAGATTGAAAACTAGCTAGTTTTAGGAAGGTTTGATACAACTTAGCGACCTTTTGAACGTCAATACATCATGGCCCTGCGTTTATCATGTGAACGCCACGTGCCGCTCATGTCGGTGAAATTTACTGCACAATATTGTTTTCTTCCATCTCGTCAAGCAAGCGGCGGGTCAAACATAGTGACTTTACTAAAATTTGTCTTTAGACTACTTTGGACAGTTAATGTGCATTTGTTTCTGGCCTATGCTTATGTTCTTCATGTATAGCGCTAGAAGGAGAAAGACTGAAGTGGACGATAATGGGTAATCCTAGCACAATTCTTCATCATAGACCTCATCATAAATACATGCTCGCAAGGCGTTAAACGGGCGAAAAAAAATGACAGACCATGCATTTTTCTTTTAAGAAGAGCTAATATTTCTTCCCGTGGGTTTAACATTTGGCTCTGTCTGTGCGGTTTTAAGATAAATACGCAACTTGGACGATAATTGGTAACGTTATGTTAGGACACATGCAGAAGCCCTTGTATGACTCTTGTACACATCTATTATTAGTTTTACGAAAGACACTTGTCCTTGGTCTGACAGTGTGATGTATGAAGACATTCACGTTCAGCCATGCCATAGGAGGCCTTTCAATCAAAGTCTTAAGTTTCTGTAGATCTGGTAATGAGCTGTAACTTCACAATCATCTATCGCTGACAGGCTTTCTATTGTGATCCATAATCCTTCTACATAGCCCTGAGTCAACCCAAGTGGAGTCCATTATACAAAGGCATGGATTATAATTTATAAAAGATTCTATCTGTGTGGCTTATACTTCAGATAACTCTTGTCAAATAATTATTTTGTACAGGTAGAATAGCTAGAAAGAACCAACTGTACCAAGGACATTAGGTCACCATAAGAATTGGTTGTATTTGTAATAATAGACCGATCCTGTCGAACACCATATCGAACGAGTTGAAGACCCATAGAACCCCCTATTCTATTCAGAACACCTCCGGCAAAAACAACGTTGGCGGGGCAGAAATGGCACGTGTAAAGCAGGGTACGTATATCTGGGACAGGTTTTCCACTGTATTGGTTGAATGCATGCTCAGAACAAAAATGAATTTAAAAAGAAAATAGATCGGGCACTCGAAGAGAGGAAGCTTGTACCACATGCTGACTACTACAAAGTTCGCTAGTGCAGAGTTTAGTCTCTTCAGTTACTGGTGTGTGAAACTGGTTAACTTGAAAGTGAACAGGGAAGTGAAATGATGCATTTTTTATCTTAGTTACCAAATACCATGCAGCTGTTATGCATGCAGTCAATACAGTGGGAACCCTGTCACAGATATATGAATCCGGTTTTACACGTGCATCGGCTGCTTGTCAGAAACTGGGCGCTGATGCCCACCGACAAGGGAAAGCTATGCGCCGCATACCGCTTTAACATTGACCGGAAATATTACGCTCTCACCGCAACTACATCTACCCCCTCCTTAAACAACTCTACCCAGTGGATACAGCTTTCAACAAAGAAGACATAGCATTCTTATTTGGCCCGCTCTGAAAGGGTTTCAGACTTTCAGTGCCACAAAAGCTAAACCGAAGTCAGTGGCATCATTTTCAACCTAGCCGCGGCGGCTATGTTTGTTCCGTCAAACCCTGTTTTTGACGGAGGTGTTCGAAATCGAACAGGGGGCGTGGCTTTGAGATCGGTCTATTTCAGAATGTGAACTTTGCCCAGGAAAAAGAAAAAAATGTTGTATTTCCCGTTACAGTCCTGAAAAAAGATAGGGTCGGTAGGTTCTTTCTTTTCCCAGATTTTGGCTGAAGTGGTCGAACAAAAAACAATTTTACAAGCGCATTTAGGATATTAATTAGCTGAACAAAGAGGTAACGTTAGTTCGCCTAAAACCTGAATTTCTCTGATACGAGTCCATTGAAACCAATCTGACAAAACAATAACGCATCATTTTTTTCTGTCATATTGTGTCAATATCATAGATCACCCTTGTCACTTGTGCTGTATACATGTGATATTTTCTCTCTAGTCCTGCTAATTACTATGATATTGCAATTTAAAAACTAACATCTGACGCACTGAGAACGAGCATGCTCTCGGCTGGGTGTAACATTTTTCCGGGGAAAGAATATCCGTCATGATTGTCTTGCAGCTTATCTTGCCGCTAAGTACCTTTTATATATACAGCAGCTGTTGTTCCTTCCTTGGCTTGAAGAGAGGAGAGTACTCAAGATGTAAAGTAGTCAAAGCAAAAGAAAATCATAACAAAATGGCGGTAAAGAAAAAAACACTAAAGCAGCAGCAAAATATCCGACTCTGACTGCGTCATCTCCAAATGCATGGTTACCAAAGCTTTCTAGACAGTGTTTTGAATAGGATAGTCCGGCTTTATGATTGATGATACATCTAAAATGTATCCCTAAATACCCGGTTTTTAAAAATCCTGAGTTTATATTTCTCCCGGATTTATATGAACGAACGTTACAATGTTTACTACACATTCTTACATCAACAGTTCAAAGCCTGGAAATACAGGAAGTCTCAGAAAATTTGTGTTACTGCTGGTATTTGTTTTTAATTTTGATCACTCAGATGTCACATCAATAAATTGTCCCATGCTAGCGGCCAACCCAAAAAAGTCTAGGTTTTGTAGGTTTTTGCTACACAAAACTATTTTGCCAGACTGAATTGACAGTCTTTACTCATACTTATTCTACATATTGTAAAGCCGATCAATATTCTGTCTATTAGACAGAATATTCTGTCTATTAGACAGAATATTGATCGGCTTTACAATACGTAGAATAAACTTTTCACGAACATTCATGGTTTTAAAATAGTTGTGAGCTATTATTCCAATCATGATATATGAAAAAATATGATCTGTAAGTGGGCACTTTATGACAGCAATTTTGTCAAATTTATGACACATTTTGGACCATCAAAGGCATGACGGACTACAAATACCCCCAATTGCAGAAGCCGTGGTCTGTTTAAAACCTAACAGCAAAGCAATGAATTAAAGGGGCCCATGAAAAAAGGCTTTCGCAAACAGTGCGCAACCACAGAATGACTTTGTTGCATATAGATTCAAACTTACAGGTCTTACGATGAAGGGAATACTTACCCATAGCCTAGATAATGAAACCAACATTTTGTATCTGATTCATAAGGATTCAAAGCCAGTAACATCTACAGATACCACGGTAATAGCCATGATAGTAGAACCAAATTAAGATATTTTTACAAAAACGTGCCTGCAGTTCCAGAGGCAAGCCAAATTTACGTCACAAGCTATCTACCACCAAAAAATCAAAACCATAGCACGTCCAGGGCAAGAAGTACCAAAACAAAGTTCTTCTGCAGTGCCACGGTCACATACCAAGGGGCCCAAAATTCACCTTAACATTCGTCTTCCCAAGACCTAACCACATACTAAATATCATCATAATCCATCCGAACCTTCTTGAGTTATGCTGACTACAGAATCCGGAAACATACAGACACGCAAAAACTATGCTTCCATTTTTCATATCTGTAAAACCTATGAATTTAAAAAGATAATACTAGATGCAGCATCACGATTTTCTGAGGTACATGTATGCATTTTTCAGATATCCAGGTGTTCAAGACATTCTTGAGCAGGCCTCATCCTTGTTTTAAATCGCATGGCCATTGAGTCGATGATCATACTGTTTGAAACATAAAATAACCAGACTTTGTGTCTCCATAGGTAGCATTTGGGTCATCAGATAGAAAACTACAATCGTTTGATAAAAGAGGGCTTAAAACAGACTTAGTTTATTTCTTGAGCGAGCTTTAAGGATTCTGTAGCCTTTGAAACCTTTTAAATAACCAAAATAGGCTGAAAATAGGAAAAATGCGTAGACAGTGCTGAAGGTTTGCCCTTGAGATGTAAGTTTAGCTTCATAATGTACCTAACATTATCCAGAACAAACGCTCTAGACAACTGCAGTTTCACATCGGCGCATTACTATACATTGGTCTTCAGCCATAATATTCCTTCTTTCTTAAGTTCTTGAATGAATTTCTTCCCTTCTCATAAAAGAGGTCTTAAATATATCCCCCCAAATGCCCATGGCTTTTCACAACTGTGTGTGTCTCATTGATTTTGACATTAAGTTTGGCAATACCATTGCTAGCGAGACCTTTATTTTAAGTTGAGTACTTCTAACAGGCATTCTAGCTGCATATCAAAGCCTTAAGCACCAAACGAACATCTACTAAAGGTAATTTCAGATGTAGATCGTAAAAGAAACAACATCAAATTGTGCACACCTCCTATTGAACTGTTTGGACTGGACCTCATTATTCTTCTGCATTGAGGCAATCTATTAAGAGACCTCTTTTGGCCCCTGTTGCCTGGATTGACCTCGTAAGGAAATTACATTTTTCACTACAACCAGGACTGCTAAGGTTTGAATCAGTGACTTGTTTAACTTGGCTTACCAAAGCCCTACAGTTCCTGGTACATGTGCAGGGATGGTGTCAGGGCACATGTACAGGGGTCGGGGGGGGGGGGGTCAAAATGAGGGGACTTTACCAGGATGGAGGTGGCATAACTCACATAAACAGTTTGAACTACCAGGCTTCTTATCAGTATCAGTATAAAATCTTTTTCAAGCAATGAAGCTTTTGCTATGATATTATGAGTTGCTCCAATAGATATGTAGCACCCCAAATTGTCAAGCTCCATGACTTCTAGTAAAGTGGTTGACCTGTATCTAATTGAATCATCTATAAATGGAACTTTCTTTAACACCGTGTGATTCGAGGTCGTGATATTTGGAGAGTGTCAGTACTCTGCATTCTAATGCGTCTCCTTCGTTTCAAGTGTTTTGTCATGGAACCCCCCGAATAGCTCAAAATCCGACTGCAGCTGTCAATGGCTGACATGTAGTAAGATTAGCAATGACTTTCATGGCCATTGAAGTGCCACTGGATAGCTCCTTGGATTTCTTAAAAGTACAGACACGGGGGAAAAATAAAATTGAAATTAAAATGGGCTACCACATGTCACTCATATTCCTTTGGCTGAAGCAATTTTTAAAAGTCAATATGAATTTGCATATTTGTTGAATTGATATGCTATAATCTTTATAGTGTGTGTGCATGTGTATACATAATTACTTTATAGAAAAAAAACATGTATAGAAAGTCAAGTTGCTTTTAGCTTTCACAATAGCACGGATTTCAGCACCAAGGACTGCACGCAAGAAGAAAATTACTTTACTCTCAGACATTAGGATGTGTGACAGGCATAAGGCCTCAATATACAACTGAGAAGTTCATCATCTTAGCCAGTAAAGCAATCTTCAACATTCCACTACTATCAACACTACATTACGAGAAGTATCTTACCACAGCATTTCAATGCCAAGTCAATCAAGTGGGTTGTTGTTGTATCCCAGAATATGACTTTCCCAAAATGTATGGTTGAACCAACACTAGAGACTAAAGTACTAAATCTACAGCATCTGAAGTCAATCCAACGAGTTTTGATATTGATAGCATTTGAAAGCATGCTACATTTATGCAGAAAGCATGTGCAAATTGCTCAATGTTATGAAGTTGTTTTTGCTGACTGGGTGTTATGCAATAAGCTGTAGCTTCACATTCATTTCCTGTTGTTCACAGGGAGCTCTTTCTTCAATAGAATTGTGACTTTATATTTTGAATGTGGGTGTGTGTTAGATTAAGGCACATCCTGGATAACCAAACATGACTTTATGAGTTGTACTCAGAATCATAAAGTAACCACACCTTAAAATTGTGCTTAGTAAATTGATAATCTCTTGGGATGTCACAGAATACTATAACGTTAAACTTGAAAACGTTTGGAGCATTTTTAAGATCATTGTACTTCTTTTGCTGTGACTTTTCACTTTAAGTTCTGTTGTTGTGATACTACCGTAGTTGGTAATTATACTATAAACTCTTCATTTTCACCGCAAACATTTTGAAAAAGTGCATCAATTCACAGTATGCATGAAATGCTTTGGTATAGATTACATTTTGGAAAGGATTACTTCTCTACTCGGTTGAGGTAGCTGTTTTATTTTTACACAAATGGCTCACTTCCTTTTCCCATTTGCGTGCTTAGTCGTTCTTTATAACGTCTATAAAGATAAAGAATTTCTCGCCCAAGAGATTTCGCAAATGCATGTCTGCTGTGGGTCAGATGTGTTTATATTCATCACAGCTGGGACCTCCCGCTTTTGGATTCTATTGAACAGTGGTTTCAGCTAAGGCTACTTTAGATACATAATAAGTTTGATTTCGGTATGGCGGCCTTAAAGAGGTGACCACTGCAGATAAATAAATGAATCTCTTAGTTGTAGACATCCGGTTCAACATTTCAAACGGTGAATATCTAACTTTAAATGAACTGCACTATGGAAAAACTGGTAATGACCAGGAAAGCCAAGGACTTTTATCAAATTGTAATGATTGTCAAAATGTGGGCATTTTGGATAGGTCTATCTCTAGGACTTGTCCCTCTGGCCCGGGATGGAAACTTGCTCGTCAAGAGCAAACTTGCTTCAAAAAATTTGTTAATAACCATATTAATATAGACACAGTTTGCTGAAGCCAGCCCAGGGATGCACCCGGGGGAGCCACGTCCTCAAGTTTTACACCATCCACGCACATATAAACACTCTTTCTTTCCCCGTACTATCCCACAGTGGAATACCCTGCCTGGCACGGTTGCAACCGCTCCCACCGTTGAGTCGTTCCGTGCCAGGCTGGAGGCCTGCCCGCCTTAGCCCGGGACCTCAACTCCCCTCCTACTTTGCCCCTGAAGGGGTTATTTGGGGGTAACGTAATGTAGATGTAGATGTAGGAGACAAAAATTTTGCCCCATCTGTCTAATAATGTTAACTTCATGACATGAAATTGATGAAATTATATTTTTGTAAGCTTGAAATGACAGATTTAAGAACATGGGCTCCCAAACAATGAATAGGACAGAAAAAAATTAAAAGCTGGAGACAGCCCTGATTTTGGGGTTTATTCTATTCTGAATGGTGCATGTAAACTGTTTCTCCTTTTCAAATCAAAATGAAGCTGTGAGTCCGAGAACTAAAGGAATTAATTCTTTGTGGTATATATGTTAAATCTCTGCAGGTCACTCAGAAAGTCCCTGCTATTTGCTACACAGTAGTAAAAGGACATACATGTACGTCATGTGAAGCTCTAATAACAGAGCTACATTTCAAAGGAATACCGTCAAACTGCCAGTGGGTATGAAAGGTTTTCATCTTGAAAAGAAATTAGGAGTGGCCTAATAGAGTTACTTTCATCTTGGCACTTTGATTCACTGATGCCTAAGTGTTTACTATGAAACCTCTGGCCAAATTGAATAGGAACCGCAGTTGGATGCCAGCCTCAGGGTATTCTCTCTTGTTGCTTGGCACATTCAGCAACAAAAATCAAAAATGAAAAGCGTGGATGTGAAAATCATTTGATATTTGTAATAAAGTATTTTTTGTAATGTGAGGCACCCAGGAAAAAAGGTCAGATGGGGTGGGCTAGAGTGGGACCTTGGAAATGATTGCAGGTGACGCCAACTGGAACGTATTAGGTTTGGATCACGTTCTAAAAAATGTTTGGGCCCGAGTTTGACCATCTCGAGGCACTTATCGCACATCAGTTGACATAAATTCCACCAGGGTACATAATTCTGCCACCCTTAATAGATACGTTCAAACAGATCTTCAACCCAATGTCCACCAGTATAATGCACTTCTGTATGTCTAAATTTTGCATACCTGGGGGGTGCTGCACTAGAGATCTCTCAAACTCACTGTTTTTCAAAGTGGCGGATTTATGTGACCTGGCGAATTAATGTTAATGGATGTTATAACGGGGGGTGCCCAACCATCGGACGTTTTTTTACGCGCTGGAACTCACGGCGCTCCATTGCTGGTTGCCAGAGAATAGTCATGTTTTAATGAATGAATTTTGAACACATTCATCTGAAGACCATACTTGGACAAGAAATGTATTTATGCTGTTCATGGGCCCTTTGTGCTCCGCGTTACATGCGGAAGACGCTGTGAGACGTTTTCACGAATGTACCTTCTGATTTAGTGCTACGCCAGATAGTGTGCCTAACTTACTACGCTTTGGTAATTTTGCTCTCTTCGGAAGTTGGTGATGAAGTTTGGGAAATGTAAATAAGGCTTGAAGTCTGCTATATTCTAGCTTTCTTTTGACCGGAAAATTTTGACTGTGTGCACTTCTCACGTCATGTGAGAAGGGCTATATCTAGCGCATCCAAGCTCATGTTTCCACGGGAAATAGGCTACTACGCGGCCCGACGTACATATTGAATGCGGCCCGACTTACGAAATCATTACGAAAAAACGACACCGCTTACATCAACAATACTCCGTCTACTTATTGGGAGATATATTCGCCATCTCTGTATTCAGTTTCCTTTTCATAGACGGTACCAATCACATGTTAGAGCGTAACAAAACTGTGCGTTGAATCGTCCCGCCACTATCGCGGCCCCCAAAAATGGCGGGAAAACAACGTCGTCAGACGACAGCAATGTTTACGTTGTTTTTCTTTGGTCGGTTTTCTTCTCAACAAACACTTAAAGACCCAAATTTTTATTGTCTTATGAAGTTATTTTTGTTATGTATATGATAGCTGTGTGACTTATGTATCTGCTTGGCACAGGTCGTATATTTAGGTGCCGGGCCGTCTAGCTACGCAGTGACCCTCTACATAGCGCTACCATCATTATTGTCAAAATACTACTTTTCGACAAAACAAGAAATGAATATGTACACATATGTTTTGAATGTAAATGACAATTATGTGCATGAACTTGGGTTATTTACCTTCCTTATCAGCTTAGTCATTGGACACAAACACCGCGTACTTATGCAAAATAAGATCAGTAAAAAATCCGTGCGATGTTAGGGCGCGTGCGATGTACGGGCGCCCCCCGTTATGTAGATTTTTATGGCAAAGGAGAACTGAAAAGACCTTTGAAAGTGTTTCACGCAGTGTTCCCAGACGGGCCTTGGAGATATTTATATCCTTTGACTGAGCTTAGCTGGCTTTAAACCACACCTTTTTAATTTCTTGGACATCTTTGAAGTGTTTCATTCAAATCATCTTTACCACATGTGTACTGACATTCTCCTTATTTATAATCTTCAAGCAGGCTCAGTGTTGTATACAATGTTTTTGAGGCATTTTCACTGGAAAGACGTACAAAATGCTGTAAAAACATAATGATTGTAAAACGCTGCACTGGATTCTACATCAATCAGCTTTCATGGTGATTGGCTTTTTTTCCAGCAGTACGATTTATCAGTAACTAACAAGTTCTACCACTACTCAAAACTCTCAAGCATGTACAAAGTGCCCTTCTTATGACCTTTTAACGCTGCACGATCCATTATATGAATCGACTGATGTTGCTTAAGTACCCTTAAGGTGACATTCATCTAATAGACAGTTGTACCTGAATCTGCTAGCAGGTAGTCAAAGTAGGTTGTTAATTGAGAAAAGGCCAATTAGCACTATCCCGTCACCAGCTGAGGTTTGTACATGAAGTACATCTGATTCAGTCTTTTACACAAATTTCTCTGGCAGTCGATATTTTCAGTCCCTTGGTGGAAAATGTGGCTGTATTTTGTAAGCCTTGGCTTGAACTGCAGATATACACTTACTAGAGGACTATAGAATTTGGTTGGATATTTGAGAACATTTAATTATTTTTTTATTATGATCTCCAATTGTGTTCAATTTTCACAAATTTCACACTATTTACATATACATCGATTCCGCTTACATCAAATCCAAGGTATCAAATACATGAAATGTAAAGATCAAATTTTGAAACTCTTAACTCTAAAGTCTAGTTCAGAACGGGTACTAGCTAGAAAATTAAACAAAAGTAAATGTGGTGAACTCAACTTAGAGTAGGGCGAGTCTACTATAATAGTAGATTATATAATAATATATACATGCATGATACTACGATAATTATAGTATCATGCATGTATATATTATTTTGATAAAGTACTACTAATATTCATATAACACAAACATGTAGTACAAGATGCCAAACTGCTCCAACATTGAAATGTCATATTTTTCTTCTTTTTTCCAGGTTACTGTAAACGCATTTAAGTTTGCATGGTTTTTATTTTGCACTAACAGAAAATAATGGAGTGTTCGTAGTGTTCTTAAGTTTTTGGCAGCGCTTTGGTCATTTTCTGCTACAGTATTGGACAAAAATGTACATGGTGGTATTATGTTCCTATTGAAACAGTCGCCCCGAAAACCGTGAACATAAAACCACCGCGAACATTTCTGCATTTACAGTATTATTTTCTATTTGACATGCATGAGGTGTAAAGAGAGTTTTGCTTGCACCATGTTGAGTCAAGCTGTAAAAAACCAAAGGGGCGAGAACTTCGCTCCCGGGATTAGAACCCATGCCAATCCCGATCCGCACGGCTTGGGAAATCAACGGGCTAACCACTAGGCTAAAAGGTCCGGACCAGTTAGACTGGTCAGTTAGTGGAGGTTGATCCCCACTGCTACAAAGCATTTTGATCCTGAGTGAAAGGCAATTACAGAAGGCCACTCCATAGTCACATTGTATGCCATAACAGCAGCCCTGGTCATACATGTATCACGATCATGATTGTGAACTGGCACATAAAAATCATAAGTTGCCAAAAGCAGATTGAACCAAAAGTGTTGCTTTGGCAGTTTGGGATTGCACAGGAAGGCATTGCCGAGACAGGAATGAATTAACTGGACTACGGTTATCATAGGATTCTGAAACAACAAGGAAGAAAAATTGTGAAAAAAATAATTATACCGGGAGTATAGAATGAATAAAAGATTTATTAAAGAAATAATAATTTTTTTTAAAGAATCATGACAGATCATGGAAATGCGAGTTAGCATGACAATACATATTAAGGTTACATTTCTTACTAGTATTAAGCAGTTGGGACATCATTGCACATGCGAAAGAGAACAGTCAAGCAACATCAAAGAAGATAAAAGAAACATCTGGCTTACATCTGTCTTATTTCAGATCCTCTGGGGCCAAAACTTGTCAGGATTTTAATGAAAATTTAATACTCAACTCAACTGAAAATCTCACATAATATTAAATGTTTCAAAGGACATGAATGACTCTTTCATTAAGAGTTTCACTCACGCAAAATTTGTCAAATATTTGGTAGTCCTTGAATGCTTAACTCCTCGCGGCTAAGGTACACCTTGTCCTGAGGAGAATAGTTGAAGGGCTGCCAAACTTTGACAGGTAATTTTCTTTTAGTTGTGTGAAAAGAACTCTAACAACCACGTGTGAAGGATAATTGAAATATATGACATCGTTCTGCCTTGAAGCAAATCTCCAGGGGTGGCTTCAGAGATGGCCTTGTCTGAACGTACATGTACTTTGAAGATGAGGTCAGGTCCAGGTGGTACTGACAAGATCTACTGGATAATGAAGATAGCTCCCTTGGGATTGGGGTATCATTCATTATTCACAATCCTCAGATTGCCTAGGCTAACACAATTTCCTGTGAAACAGAAATGTCACAATTCTCAAGAGGGTTAACATTGCATTTTTGGTTTCTTATGCACCACAATGCAAATTGCAAGAACGAAACTACAAGCACATGGTTTTTATGAAATCAATGCGATCATGTGTTCTTTCCAGATGGGTTTAAGTGCATCATCAGGCCACACCAATTTAATTTGTTGGTTCTCGGATTTTAAAGAAAATGCATAGAACTGGAGAAACATTGAAAACAGAGCCTGATGAAGACAAGACTTATATGCCTTTAGTTAGTGCATCATCGGGTCTTCCTCTTTTTCATGATGTCTTCTTGTCCCCTTAAAATGTCCAAGTAGTAGTATACAGTCAAACCTCCCCAAGGCGACCACCCGGGGGACCAAGCAAAAACGGTCGCGATGGACAGGTGGTCGCCATGAAGAAGATTCCACTCACAACATGTTTCCAGGTCGAGGTGTTCAAATACAGTGTACTACGTAGATGGATGGAAAATTATGTGATTTTAGGCAGCATGACCCTCACCAGGTTCAATTCTCATAGACATAAAGATCCTACAAAAATTATATTTTCCGTTATTGTTGTAATGTTTGTAACGTTATATCGTTAATGTTACTAGTACATCGTGTAAAAATTTTCGTCATAATTTTGACTACAAAACAATGTTTGCCACGATGATCTCACAGGGCCTCCCGCACATACGCACATACAATCAAAGTTTTAAGGCCTACGATAAATCCCTTGAAAACAAATGCTGACCCCAGCCTTTTTTTGGGCGCCGATCGCTGGATAAAAGGGGCAAAAGGTTTTCGATCTGACAACTGAAGATGAACACGGAACGGTGTGATTTCGTCGCGCCGCGCCGCCAAGCTCTGTGCGACCACATCGAAAGGTAAGTCAGTGCACGGCAGAACGCAAAGCGTCCAATAAAATACATAAAGGTTTGTGAGATTCATGGAAATAAAAAGAAAATAAGAATATTAATTTTCATCAATAACGAGAGTATTTTAAATGTTCATACACAGAAGCGTCGTGTTTTACAAAGGTCAGCGGTACGCCAATTATCTGGGGCCGTGCCAAAACCAAGATGGCGTTGGGACCAAGAAACAACATGTTTCGCCCGATGTTTTGCCCGCCGCGAAGTCATTTTTCAGCGGAATTTAGTAAGATACACACATTTCTGTTGAAAATACAAGAAATGGCTGGTAATTTCTGTGAGATCTGACTTTTTGACGCCATGCACTACGTAATCGTTTTGAAAATAGAGTTTAAACCAAACCGAGCTTGCGGTAAACTATTAAGATTACGATGGGCACACCAACATCGATTTAAAATATTCACAAACATTTGTATTTACAATGTTTATAGTGGGAACGTTTTATCAAATCACTTCATGGAGGAATCGATGCTATTCCATACATTTTTTTCCGCCAAATCCGACAGCAAAATGATCCGATGTCACCACATGCTTGGAAATGAGGCGGCCGCCATGGGCAGGGATTGTGCTCTGTGCGGTCATGGCGGTCGCGGTCGCGTGGGACGGGTGGTCGCCTTGGGCAGGCAGCTTAATGCTTGTGCCAGAGTATGGGGAAAATTTTGGGACCGAGAAAAAGCGGTTGCCATGGCCAGGTGGTCGCGTTGAAAAGGTGGTCGCCTAGGCAGGTTTGACTGTAATGAGTATTTGATTATGCTGCTACTGGGGTCCCTGACATAGGGGTGTGCAGCAGTCGGCTAGTCGTCACACCGTGACTTCCACGTGGCTCTGTCCAGCGGGCCCACTCTCAGGCTATGTTTGCGCACCCCAATGTCCTTCCTGACACACTCTAACCAGGATTTACTTTGTCCACCATGATCTCTAGATTGCTTACTTTAGCAACTGCAATTTGATGATGCTCTAACGAGTACGAAGGAAATGAATTGACGTGACTTTACCATGGCTAGAATTCAAATGTCAAGTCACCCAGTATGAGGTAGGGATTAGATAACAGTAACAGAAGTGCATTTACATAAGAAAGATTTTGGAGCCTGGCAGTCTGGGTGGCATGGGCTTGAAATGTAGTTTTGATCTTGTTGCAATTGTTCTTATCTTACGCACAGAAGCCTTTCATCAGCATGGAATGATCCTGGGTGCACCTTCAATGAATTAAAGATCAAAAGTTAGATATGTTTCATTTCACTATTTCACTCTAAGCCAATGTCTATAACATTACACTGTAAGCTCTGCTCTGTAATATTTACATTGTAGGTGCATGATAATGATCTGATGGTTGGTGGACTTTGGTGCCCCCCCCTCCCCTCAGGCAATACATTACGTTTGGCATACAGGTAGAAGGAAAACAATGTGAATAGTTGCTTGGTAGATTCTTCCTATTGGAGACAAATCTTTAGTTTTGAAATACCTTATTTGTTGCACAACCATCTTAAGGTAAAACACACCAAAGACCCTCCAGATTAATTTTGGAAAATCGGTTTGCACTTTGGACTAATGCTTGTAGCCTTTGACAGCTTATACTTACAGAGTTTATATTCTGTGAACAACTTCCTTGCCACTTAATAAATCATGTCTTTGAAAATTGAAAAATCCTCAGATTTTTTCAGAAAATCTTCAGATTTTATGGAAAACCTTCTGTCAGATTTTATGGAAAACCTTCAGATTGTTTGAAGGTATCTTTAAATTGTTTGAAGCAATCTTCAGATTGTTTTGAGATTGGTTTCAAACAATCTTCAGATTTTTTAATGTGATCTTCAAATTTATGTTTGAACTTTAATATTGATTAGTATGATATGAAAATTAATAAGAATGGTTTTATTGTTATCTGTCTTGTACTTTTAATGGGCAAAATGAAGTTCCTTTCACTAGCAACTTATGACTTTTTAGTCGAACAGTTCTTTGTGGGCTTCAACAGAGCAACCTGTCTTTAGATAGCTGATAGATACCTGTCTTTGAACACTACTGTCCCGTTTTGTATGTTACAAGCTGAATAAAACCAGATTCAAGTTGATAGGGTTGATCCACTCATACCATGATGGACCCCTACTCTAACTAATAAGTGTGGTGCATGGGTTCTTTAACATGCTAGAGGTGTGGCTCTCCTCAAACATGTGACCTTTGCTTAATATATATAATAATGTCCCTCACCAAAGCTAAGGTACTCATTTTCACCAGTGAGTTAAGTGAGGAGGTTTTAGAGTGATGAGGGAATTAATGCATTCCCACCTTTCCCAAGGGCACAACATTTGAACATGCTAGGGATTCGAATCCGGAACTTATGATTCTGAGCCAACATTACCCAAACCTCAAGGCCACCTGAGAAACCACAATGGCCATGTATTGAGAACTTGATTGATTAATAGATGATTCCGTGAAAAGTAATTTTTCCAAAGGAATGAGATGTCATGAATTTCAGGTTTGTCCATAATTGTAAGTTGTCATATTTCCCATCAAGCTTTTTTACTTTGATGAAATATGTTGACCCCCTCAATGTTTGAGATGGAGCTAGTGGCCCAGTACAAAATGTAGTATAGAAAGTAACATTATACTCATTACACTCTCACTTATTTCCATTATATTGTATGGCATGGCTGTCCATGCAGGTACTTAGAAGAGACTTGATACGTTGATGTAGGTTAGACATCCAGGTATAAGATAAGCCAAAAATAGTTCTTCAAGCAACTGGATAAAATTTTGAAACAGACCTTTTTAATACAGCATCCGCTGTCTTTCGTCAGTCTCCAAGTCCTTTCTTTAGTCACTGACAAAAGACAGCTGGTGCTGTCTGAAACATCTGACTGTTTCAAAATTTCATTCATTTGCTTAAAGAAGAGACTTGATTATACCTCAACACCACATTCCCACCCCACAAATATGTGTCATGCCTAAAGTGATTGCAGGACCCAGTGGAAAATTTCTCCCCAATGAAAAATGAGAAATACTACCCATGAATTTTGAGTAGAGCCAAATGAATATAATAAGGACTAGAAAAAAAAGGACGCTGTTTTCAAATGATTGCAGGAAATCAGAGCAGAGACATCCAGAGACAGGGTGACATATTCTCTCCATTACACTGGATATGGTGTATATGAATCAGACGCAGAAATTGTCGTGCCTTAGTGCTCAAAATATAATTTTTGGTTTAACATGCAAAATTGCATGTTGGCAAAAACTTTGCAAGTGATTTGAAAGATCTAAAACCTCCTTGATGTGATGTTACGTACAGAGCTCATATTTACAAGGCATTACATGTGTTGAATGAAATACAACATGTAACTCTATAAGTAACAAGGAAGAAATCAATAGTGTTATAATGGATTTTTTTATTGAGAAAAAATAAACTTGCTGGTAAGTTATTCTGGAAATGAGAGTACTAGTGGGATGCAGCATGAGACTTCCACAGTGAAAACATCTTACAAGGTAATACAAGTATACAGGGCTCGAAACTCATTTTTGGAAATAGGTGCACTGGTGCACCCAACCAAAAAAATTAGGTGCTCAGAAAGAATTTTGGGTGCACCACAAAATATAGTTGAATGCCAGCAAAATTAAGTTAAACACTCTTAAGAACTTCAATCTGTAATTCTTTTTTTTTATCTATGCTAACTTCAGCTAACTATAGCTAACTTCAAAATTTCAGTAATACATCAAATAAAGTACAACTGTTACAGTAACAGTTACAAATTATATTACTTTTTTTCCGATACTTAGCATTTCAAGAATATTCTGTAAACTAGTGTGCAATTATAGTACCTTTATTTCTCAAAGGCCTATTGCATACAACTGGTGCACTGGTGCACCCACAGTCAAAAATAAGGTGCACAGCTCCAATTTTGGGTGCACACAGGTGCACATGCACCCACTATTTCGAGCCCTGTATTGTATATCCTGTATTTTCAACATGCAAATCGCACGTTCAGAATATTTTTTTTAAGTTCAAATCTTGAAAACAGCGTGCAAGTTGTACATCGCACATTTATGTTTCGAGCCCTGTATGTTGTGAATGAATAGACATGTACGCACTAAGTGCATTGCCACCAATAGATATTTACGGGGAAAAATGACCAATATCATCTTGCACATAAAACATCCCAGATCATATTTCAAAGCAGCATAACCAGGCAATACATATGTTATATAGTGCCTGTTTTATATTTCAGACAAATAGTGTTTGGCAATCATTCAGTTTCCATCAAAAAGTTTCCATAAATCATTTGTTATAAACAGCAACGTTGTTTGAGGCTTATTAGCCTTTATATCTGCAGGTCAGGCTGCTATTATTTCCATTCCAGCAGTGTGGATATAAAACAGTTCAAGGTCCATTTGTATCCAGCAGTTTGGTGTGCATTTATATTCACTGCGTGTCACAAGCAGTTTTAGAAGCTTTCAGTCCCATTATTCACACTGTATATTGATTCCACACTAAGTTTGCAGAGACACGGAAGTTGTCTAAAGTGATTTACTGGCCGAAAATACTGTATGATTTATTAGATAAGGTATCTGTGTATTTTATATTTAGTCTTGATACATCAAAATTGGGACTTTTATAACACAAGTCATCTGTTATGATAATATCATATATGGTAGAATACAATTCTGGATTGAACATTGACAGCTATGTCATTTAGTCACAGAATTAGCTGCATGCGTACTCTGCCTAATAATGATTGTAATCCCATTGAAAAACATTCTGTTACATGTTTATGTATTGGTTACTATAAAATAATACAGAAATGTTCGTGGTGGTTCTGTGAAATTTGCCCTCCTACCCCCTTGTCTATACTATTGTCTCAAATGGCAACTTAAAACCACTGCAAACACTCGATTTCCTCCCTACCACGCAATTGAAACCACACAAACTTAAATGCATTAATTTTACAGTATTGGGTGGGCCGACTACTCTCTCTTTGCAGCCATGCACTGGGACTGAATTGTGAGGAGCTTACAATAAATCTTGTTGGGGCTAGATCGCAAGGGTCTGGAGCAGCTGCCATTCGGCACTAACTCAAGTGACATCAATACAGTTACAATTGCCCCATGTGTGGCCATACAGGATGTGGGTTTTGAACCACTCACACCAGGAAGGACCCCTACTCTTTTCAATAAGTGCGGTGGGTTCTTAAACGTGCTCGAGGTATATAAACATGTGTATCATGTAGCAGTTCCATTCTTTCCAATGTAAAATACTTCCCTGAGACTACACACTGTCAGCTTTAAGTTACTTTTGTCTATTAGAAGAGGTCATTGCATGCAGGTCACATACAACAGTCACTCTACTAGGACAGCAAAGAGTTTATTTTGAGCTCATTGAAATTACCAATCTATCAATTCAGGTTTAGGTATTAAATTGTGTGTCCTGATTTGATCTTTCTAAACCTCCCCAGGCAAACAGAAGGGATGGTTTATCCTATAGGACCTATACAGTATATAGAGAGGATTAAAAGAGTTACCAGAGAGGAAAATTGAATTTTGTTTCTTCTTTGATAAGATCTAAAACGTGAACGCCTTTGTCAAGTACCTATTATTTTCCTGTCAAGACTGTCGTCTTCACTCTTTCTATAGAGTATTGGTGAGTATTATCAGATGAGTGGGAACTTGAGGCACTGCTAAGGGCTACTCCATTATCATTTTTCAGTCTGGAAGAATTTTCCAAATCAATTCAAGGGCTTTATCTAATATAACAGCTGCAGATAGATTATTATGATTAAAGCTGAAGGGGATTCTTGAAAAACGTTTTTTTTACTTGCCACAAAGGCTTGTGAATTTTTGCTAAATGGGACACTGAATAAAGTAGGTAGTCCTATTCCTTTTTGAGGCTGTAGGGTCAATGGGTTGTTTATAATACACTATGACTGTGTCTATAGGGCATGGTATTTGAAGGTGAAGGACAACCCTTTCATTCCACCACTTTTTACCACCAAGATAGATAGTATTACCCATTTTTACACCTGGATGGAGTGTGGAAAGTCACGTTAAGTGCCTTTCCCAAGGGCACAACATCGGTGGCATGTCAGGGGATTCAAAACCAGGACTCCAGGTTGTGGGCCAAACACTGTCTAGTACTCCAGCCATTGCACCAACATTACGCCACTTGATATGCACAATGCATCTTTAGCCTCAGACCAGTCTGTTTTTTAGTAAGAATGTCAATCCCAGACAGTTATATAATTTATACTACAGTGCCCTTAACCAAGTGATAACCAAATTAACCCACAGACTAACAGTAACTGTTTTTCATAATTGATGGATGCACATTATATGTAAGGGTTCTAAAGATAGAGGAAAGGCTGACTACCTAGAAATGTCAAGGCTTTAGTTCTTTCAATGAATCAGATAAAAAACTAATTTAAAAGTTCCATGGCAAAATATCATACATGTGTTCCTTGCCTTCGTTTCTACAGTAAGCCAAAAACTGATTCAACCTTTTACAATTGCTAGCTCCAACAAATATACTGATTTGGGCACTTTGCCCCTTGTACAATCACGATTGTCATTCATTCTCTGACTGAGGGACATATTGTAATTTATCATGCTAGTCGCAGATAGCCCAGCGTGATAGTGGTCACCTTCTTGTACCGTGTCATCAAATGTCATCTAAGAATTCAATAATTATATTCCCTTCCCTCAATAATGTTTGCCTTCTTGTACTGTGTCATCAAATGTTATCTAAGAATTCAATAATTATATTCCCTTCCCTCAATAATGTTTGCCTTCTTGTACTGTGTCATCAAATGTCATCTAAGAATTCAATAACTCAAAAAACAGTCTTCCCTTCCTTGATATATAATGTTTGCCTTCTTGTACTGTGTCATCAAATGTCCGATCTAAGAATTCACTTACACTGTATAATGTCTTCCCTCCCCTGATATATAATGTTCACCTTCTTGTACCGTGTCATCAAGTGTCATCTAAGAATTCAATAACTGTATTCCCTTCCCTCAATATTGTTCACCTTCTTGTACTGTGTCATCAAATGTCATCTAAGAATTCAATAAGTGTCTTCCCTTCCCTCAATAATGTTCGCCTTCTTGTACCGTGTCATCAAATGTCATCTAAGAATTCAATAAGTGTCTTCCCTTTCCTCAATATTGTTCGCCTTCTTGTACCGTGTCATCAAATGTCATCTAAGAATTCAATAACTGTATTCCCTTCCCTCAATAATGTTCGCCTTCTTGTACCGTGTCATCAAATGTCATCTAAGAATTCAATATTAAGTGTCTTCCCTTCCCTCAATATTGTTCGCCTTCTTGTACTGTGTCATCCAATGTCATCTCAGAATTCAATAACTGTCTTCCCCTGTAGGTGGATTCATGATTACCAAGACGCCTGCATCGATAAGCTGGAGAGGTTCCTTCGCGGAGAAGACGTCTCAAAGAGGGGGCGGCTCAGCAAGATGAGTAGTAAAGACGAAGA
The DNA here is from genome assembly GCA_035149815.1 of Branchiostoma lanceolatum. Classification (NCBI taxonomy): domain Eukaryota; kingdom Metazoa; phylum Chordata; class Leptocardii; order Amphioxiformes; family Branchiostomatidae; genus Branchiostoma; species Branchiostoma lanceolatum. The sequence continues at coordinate 25,930,593 of CM068866.1, read as the reverse complement.
AGTATTTGACACGCCGCGGTACCGACTCCACAGGATGGGCAGCAGTGATAGCATATGAGTGGAATGTCAATAGTTGGATGACTGATGTGTGATCATCTTTCCCCTGTCAACTTGAACTTACATGATTGTACACTGTGCTAGCACTGCTGTTCTGGGGTACGTATTACTGGCGATGATGGCATGGTAACCTTACTAAAACATACTGTTAGGGCTTAGAACCTCCTGTCAAATTCCAAATAGGTAGAGATGGTAGCCACAGTGTGGCATTTGTTATGGTCCTTCATTTGTTCTTTAGGCCACACCAATTTTATATGGGGGTTCCCTGATTTAAAAGAAAATGACTTTAAAACGGAATGTGCATGAGGGTCTGAGGTGTATGTCTTGGTGCTTTCTATAGTTTTAGGGAGTGAATGCAGTCATAACAGAAGCTATACCCCACAGCCCTCTGTTTTCATTATTTCTTGCTACATCTTTAGTTCAAAATGTCTGAGAAATATAGCTGGTTTGGCCAATAAATATAGAACTAAGAGAGACAAACAGAAATGCATGGTGTGTGATATGAAGGGGACCATATTTATTGGATGAAACTTACACACACAGACTTAAGTTGACTCATGCATGCATTTTGCACTTGAAAGGAGCCAAGGCTTAAATTGACAGTAATTACTTCGAGAGAGATTAAACATAGTAATTGCACTGGAAATCTGTATTTCCGTTGTAGAGATCAATTGTGATGTTTATTTCTTGAAGCATTAGTCTTAAATCCCTTGTGATTTTCACCTTGTTCATTGGGTTCAGTTCAGTTGACAATTTGTATGAACAGCAAAGCCTTACAGTCTTAATCCCCAATCTCATCACTGGATCCGTTGACGATGTTGCTGCATCCTTAACTGGATTTAACTGGATTTATGGTACCCTTGACCAGGGCTGTCTCCAGCTTTGAATATTTTTCTGTCACACTCATCGTTTGGAAGCCCATGTTGTTGATTTTCATCGTTAAATCTATTTAAAGCTTACAAAAATACATTTTCATTGATTTCATGTCATTAAGTTCTCTTGGACGGACAGGGTAAAAAAAATGTCGTCCCAACGAGCAAATGTTCGTTGGGGGACGGGTCCTGGAGACAGCCCTGCCTTTGACTTTATATTATGGGAATATAATGTAAAACGTACAAGTATATTAACTAAAAAGACAACAGAACACACAAAGCATAACAAGCTTTGTTTACTATCAATGGCATTCATTGAATGCGCTTTCAAATTGCTCGGACGGGTGTAGCAAGGTCTCCACCATGCAGGGGTCACGTGAGGGTAGCAGGAAAGAACAATCACAGCATATCATTAAGTTGTTTTTGTGAGCAATCAATAGTGGACTTTTTTTGTCAGCAGTTGACAAAGCAGTGAATGCACAAAGACAAGATTTCATTCAACATGACGATATTTTATTAACCACAAATAGTCACTCTGTTATACCACCAACATCAGAAACATGATACATGTATCCAATAAATTAGATTACTATTATATAATAATCATATATCTATGCAGTATGCACATAACTGGACCTGCTGACATACTGCAGTTTCAGTTTATGTTTTTTGTTGCACGACCACTGAATATAGATGATAATTTTATGACATTCAAAACTTCTCTGGAACAAGTATGTAGTAACGTTATATCATAATTTGTCAGGTTTTTAAAGCTCACATGCCAATATCTGTGTGCTTTTTGCCATTCAGTAATGAAATAGAGAAATGCAATTTGATCAACATCTAATAATTTAGCATTATTCAATTTGGCACATTTTGTTTCTTTATGTTGATTTCAATTTTGATGTTAATGTTAAAGACATTTCTAGCAATCACAGTCTGCGGACTGAAAACTGAAGTAGTCGATCATGGCACAAAGGTAGAGAACAACTTACAGTTACTACAAGTTTATGAGAAAAACTATAATTGTGCTCAACAATGAACTTATACAAACCTGCATCAATAATATACAATTAATAGTTTGCCTTCCAAAACGGATGGCCGTCAAAAGTACATGTAATACAGATGACAAAATTCAATTTACATGCACATGTACATGACATTGTAGTACTACATAATTCCACTATAATTGCAATTTAGGATACCAACAGCTTCACAGATAACTTGATTAATATAAGTGTATGTACTGCAGAAGAGATAACATTACACTCAAAGTAAACTATGTAAAGTAAATATTATGTACAATTAGAAAGATCACTGCTTTAGTGTCAAGATATGAATTGTGAAGATCATAATTTGCATTAATCGCTTAGCTTTGACAGCATATAGCTATAGTCAATCCTATGCAAGTAAATGTATAATTGTGTTCTAAATATCAGGTAATTACTGTAACAGCAAATAAAAAAATTAAAGTAATTCAGTAACAGTGATATTAAGATATCTCCAGCTATAGATATTTGCAGCAAATTCTAGACAAAAGTCTAATGATATTCTAAAAGAAAGGAGGCGAAATGCTAGATTCACATGACAGTATATTTATTTAGTTTAACTTAGTTTACCATGTGAGAACTCAGAGAGTTTACATTGATGTTGCAATGACCAAATCCAAGCTTGATAGTTACGACATAAAGTTGTGTCTTAGTTTGGTACACTGTTCTGTGGCATGCCTACTGCTGCCTTGTACATTTATTGATCGTGTGTAGCAAGAAAATTGCTCCAATTAAACATGACGAAAAAGCACATTGAGAGTGTAAGTCCTTCTCACTTTTACATGTACAAAAGAATCACACAGATATCCGTGTATTATGTCTTTGGGCTATTCTGTTCATGCACACCAACAGTGCGCGCGCACATATACACACAGGCACGCACACGCGCACGTACACAGGGAAATTCTGGATTAAATAGACTGTCTTCTTTCCAGGGACTTGTAACGTTACTGTTAGTCAAGATGATATTTTATAGACTATTTTGAAACAGGTGTATGTATTATCATGTGAAATACTTGATCACAGATGAGATGTATGGAGTGAAAGTCATCTTAACTACCTTCAAAAGAGTATTAAAATGATTTGGGCTGAAGAAAAGGACGTTGTATCTCTAGAATATCATCAAAATGCTCGCCCGGCAAGTACGTCGAACCCATGGTTACATAGCCACTGAAAACATAGCCTCCGGGGAAATAGTATTCTGAGCAGATATAACGTTACATGCCTATTATTGAGGAAAAGTACAGCACAGAATGCTTATACGTCAGAACTATCAGCTACTTGACTGTCAAGGCCAATATGTCTGCATCGAAAAGCACTTATCGATTGACCTTCACACTACTTAGGTGTCATCGTGTACATTTGGCCCCCATTACACCTTAACGTAGCGGGTTAAGCAGCAGTTACAAGTCAAAGAGGGAAACGTAACATAGTTTGGCTGCTGCCCAAGTCCATACTTCACGGAGCTACTTGCCATGGGATGGCATCACGTGTAATCTATGTCTTGTGACTAAAAGCTTGTGTTCACTAACTGGTTGTGACATTTGTTTGGGCTGCATGCCGGTACGGTAAAATCTAAATTATTATGTATCACGAGAGTGTATGTCTATGGGTTTTGTGTGATTGTGATTTGAACTATGAGAAAACACCACTGGCTGGATTGCCATGGAAAGTGCCATATTCTTGATCCTCGTGCGTTCCAGACACACACTTGACTTGCCATTTAGACTTATTTGAATCATTTTAATTTAATCTTTTAATTTCCTTTTAAGTTTGCATGATAGGAACTTAAAAGTGAGTTGTGGAATTTGGCATACATACATTGTGGTAGATCATACATTTGTCTTTTAACTCTATGGCCACAACACACATAGCCTTATGTCCTTAGATTTGAAGAATTTTCAATGAGTTATTCCAAAGGGCGGTGCATGTTCGGTGTCTTTGTGTGCTTTGGTAGAATGATCCTGGAAATTCTAGAGCTTGGGGAATTATTCCAGGTCGGACACCTTATTGTGATCTGAAATTCCTTTGAAGTGTTTGTGTGCATATGGATATATGTCATGTATCTTGATTGTCGGCCAGAATTGGGGATTTTGTCGATTATTTGTAAGTAAAACCTGTATCTTAGAGCGTCGTCTCTTGAACATTATTGGGAGTTATGACTACGGTGGTCACGACACGCTTCACCCTATTCCCATTGCCATTGATGGCATTCACTCTCATGCTTGTCAAAGGGCTGGAGTGTGCAGTGGCAGTGCCATTCTGTACTTCGTCCACTGCTCTGTCCCGACGGACCATGGTCACGGCCAGTGACGCTGGCCGTGACCCCGAGCCCAGTCGAAACGTCTGCCTGAAATGCTGCCTGAAGTTCGTTGTAAAGAGTCCGTACACTAGCGGGTTGATGAAGCTGTTAGCATAGGCGACCAGGTGGGCAATCGGGTAGCCGTAGTGGTGGAGATTAGCCTTCTGCTGAAGGCTCAGGTTTCCGAAGTCCTCCAGTAACCAGGAGATGTAGAGCGGCATCCAGGTCGTTGCGAACACCACGACGAGTGCGATGGCCATACGGACGACTCTCATCCTGCAGGCTGAGACGCCGACGGGGACCGATGATGTCTTCCCGCTTGCGGTGCTCCGCAGGCTGCCGTCAGCGCCTCCCGGACGTGGCTTGAACCAGACTTTGGTTGCGATCTTGAAGTACAGTAAGCTGATTGTCACCAAGGGCACGACATAGCACAGGCTAAACAACGCGGCCGTGTAGCCCTGCCGTGAAGCCTCAGATGACCAGAACTCGCCGCAGATGTGGAGGGTGTGGTTCTCGTACAGCACCTCTTTCTCGTACGACACGACTGCCTGAGGAGCCATGATGGCTGCCGAGGCGATCCACACCCCAAGGATCACCAGCAGTGTCTGCTTCTTCGTCAATCGCTCTTTCTGCGGATGAATGATGACAACGTATCTGGAGAAACACACAGAATGTTCATAGAAATGATGAGACGTTATGTAACAGTGTGGTTCAAGCACCACTTACTGACCAGTCTAACCGGTCCGGACCTTTTAGCCTAGTGGGTCAGTAAGTGGCGCTTGAACCACAGGTTACAGTTAATTTTAAGGTAACTCAATTATACAAGTATCGCATTGTAAATTTAGACAATACAAGTTTGAAGCTCGATGAAGTTCAACTTCAATGTGCAGTTCTTAGATACCATGAAACATCGGCAGTGGTTAATGTTTGTGGGAGTTTGCTTGCTGATATATATTTGATTATGCTGCTGGATATATTATAAATAACACTACTGTACTTTATTTGTAACTTGCCTTGCTTTAGCTTATACCAGATTAGTTGATAGGCTGGAGCTCATCATTGTTGAATAGCGGAAAAGAAATTAGAAAAGTGACTACAGAAAGATTGAACCTATCGTCCATTTTATCCAGCATTGTTACTGATTGTGTAACATAGCACGCACTTGCTTCAAAGAAACAGACATCATAGTGGCAATCTGAGGAAGAGCAATTGTCCGTAAAAGTCATTTACGTAACAGTAAGATACCAATGATGTAACGGTCCCTCTGGCCGACTGAAATTGACGATACATACATTTCACTCGAGCCAAGAGCAATTCAATATAACATCTGATAGTGGACACCGCGCTATAAATTTTGTTTCGCGTTGTAGCAATTCATTAAATGTTTGACTTTGATTAAACAAGCGTTGCATGCCTCATCCAGATAACCGACCAACTGCAAGCTTTTAAGAGTTTATTGTCGACAGCAAAGTATTACACTCTTTTCGGTTGGATTTTGATAATAATCATTATACGGTCGTATTTAGATCCTGCCTTAATGACCTTACTTCTAATTTCTCGATGTTGATTCTTATCATCAAATTTCTAGGAACGGTTTCATAAAACGTACCTAAATGTAAATGCATTAAACATATCGTTGATATCACCAGCTATCATGTGCTTTGGTCGAATAATCCTGGCAATTTTAGAGACTGGGGAATTATTCCAGACCGAACACCTTTTTGTGATCTTAAATCCCTTTGGAGTATTCGTATGTGTAGATATGTATGCCATTTATCTTTATTGTTGGCCAGAATTGTGGATTTTGTCGATTATTTGTGATCTAAAGGAAAAACATATATCTAAGAGTGTCGTCTCTGGAACATTATTGGGACTTCTGACTACGGTGGTCACGACACGTTTCACCCTGTTCCCATTGCCATTCACGGAGAATGCTTTCAAGAGTTTATCGTCGACAGCAAAGTATTACACTCTTTTCGGTTGGATTTTCATTAAGGGGGTGATGATAATAATCATTATACGGTCTTATTTAGATCTTGCCTTAAGGACCTTAATTCTAATTTCTCGCGACGTTGATTCTTATCATCGCAGTAGACCTTACGAAAGTCGCTGTGCTTTTGTTGTGTCAATAAAGATCTTCTCTATCATCAATTTTCTAGGAACGGTTTCATAAAACACACGTAAACGTAAATGCATAAAACATATCGTTGGTATCACCAGCTGGCAAAATACCGTGTAATCAGCCCGTTGAGCCTCACAACGCAAATAGCCCTGCTCAAAAATCAAATCACAACATAGACGTCAGTTCCACAAACTCAATTTGCCTCAATTACCTTGCACCACGTCCTGCATTGACGACGATAGTTGGTTAGTTAAAGCTAATATTTGTCTTACGCCTACCGGTGCATAGAGTGGTGCCCGTCTCTGTTTTATGTTATAGCTTGTCACTCCAGCACAGTGCACGTCATCTGGTAGATTGGCGTCAAAAAATAGCCTCTAGAAATTGGTGGTACGATAAGAGGAAAGGGAAGATTAGAAGTTACTGCACGTTTCTCCACAATGTTCATTCATAACGACGGCCTGGCCTTTGCCGTCGTTGCATTGACAAGGCGTTTGGTGCTGTTATTAACCTGATGCTCGGCACCTTTCACGGAATGGGTGTCATCCAGCAGACCCAGTTATTACCTTCGCTGACTGGAACGACGTTGAAAACTCGCAGAGGGTCAATAGATTTTATCTATGATTGAAGAGATCACGGTTTTAATGGAGGTTCAAACCGTGCACTTCATGATTGACAGGAGATTGGCAGTTCGGCTCCGCGGTGTGTCATTTGGCGAGTTGTTATTAAACTGCACAGTCAATCTGCATTAAATCAGATAGGCCCTTCGGCGTTGAAAATGATCGGCCTTGCAAAGGCAACATAACAAAAAGTCACGGAGTCAGCTTGAAATGTTTCCCAACACCGGAACTTGTGGTACGGAGAAACTTTGATAGGATTGTAAGAAAATGTAAAACATTCAACTGAGGTGAAGCATGATGCTTTTTTTCAAGTAGCTAGCAACAGTGCCATGCGGCTTTACCGCGGCTCGCGTTTTCAGCAAAGAGTACGCAAGAACACCGATTGTCAATTGGGTTATTTTCGTGTAGGGTTTTGGCTCTCTTATACTAGGAACTTCCGACTATACGTCCCTAACCGAAAGGACAAATCTAACCCCAAACATTCGTACCGAGTGGGGCTCGAACCTCCGCCCTATCGATCGAAGGAATGGTATGTCAGTATTAATGTCACCTTAATCGGTTACTGATTTACCAATGCAATCATGTTTGCACACTGGGATAGCCCTTGGAAATAGACATCCCCTTGAAATTCATCCACCGTCCGATCTTTCTTTTCAAAGTTAAACAAAAGCATCAGCAGCTATCGTATAATTGCTACCTGGCCTAGGGCTTTACTTCATGCAGCATGCAGCATATGTCCTTATCACTACACACCACCAACGTGAAACTACACTGACTTTCATGGAGCTTAAGCTCCAAAATCCTGGTGTTTTTTCGGCTGGCAGCTATGCCAAATACCCCAGCGGAACAACTAGAGAGGTCTGCAAATAGAGAAAGATCTGCCGCTGTTTGGTGCAAGTGGCGCATGAAGTAGATATCTATAGTAACGTTACTTTCAACACTCAAGTTCATATCGCTGATAACTTACCTGTCAACTGCGATGGATGTCAGTGTGAACACGGACGCTCCAACAGACAGGCCCTGGGCCAAGGCTTTCACTCGACACATGGCATCACCAAATACATTCTCTGAAAACACACGAGAGACAACACAAAATGTTTGTTATTATCTTTTTACTGTTATTCAACACAAGGAAGTCACTCATCGAATTTTCGTCTGTGTCCATTGGTCTTCATCAGGAATTTGACCCACTTTTCTGACGCGCATTGATCTTCGGGATGTATATGTGATGTACTGTACATGTGATGTAGGATATCGATTAGGTCAAAGGTGCCAGGAAGTCGATACCTGCCACCGTCCCTCTAGGTTGAGATATATGATTTGAAGCATGCTTGTAAATGTAGAAATGCTTGCGGTGGTTTTATGTTCGCGGTTTTCGCGGTAAGCTCGACGCCGCGAACTTAAATTGTATTACATTCTTCCCGGTTAAAATAGTTCTTCTCATATAAGCAATGTTTTTCTTGCCGATGTATAGGTTGAAAGTCTACCACCTTACTCAGAGCAATACTTTTCTTTTGTTACATAAGACGTTCAGGCGAAAGAGAGTAATTTGTATTCAGAAGGTGACGCTATCTTTTAACTGTGAGCGACGACATAATCCACGATTTTGATCGACATTTGATTCTTCTGTCGTTGGCATGATTCCAGGATTATCAAAGTGGGTTTGCTTAGTGTACTTTCATAATTTGTGATTGAGCATCGCCTGTATATGCATTGGTGATTACGGAATTTATAATGAGGATTAATAATGTAGTTGGCATTCGATGCAGCTCTTTAGATCTATCAAAAGGCCTATACATATGGCGAGATTGGACGTGACAAATTGTTTGGTTAATTTCTTTACAATAATGCTTGCCGCTGTCCGTAACACGTCGTGCCTGTCATGCATATGTCAGCGTTATGTAGCTTCTGATAGGCATGGGAAATTTGGAAAACATGGAAGTATGCCGCTCATTGCGGTTGTCGAAAAACATGTGGCGTTACAAACCCAGATTCTCACTTAAGAAAAACAAAACAAAACGAGACGCTTCAATTGTATACATGGTAACGTTCTTTCCTCCAAGAACACATTTCGAAAGGACAACCAAAGATGACATTGTCATCCTGTCTTGCTCTTTGACGTCACACACGGTACTTCTGACGTCAGACACAGGAAGAACAAGAAATTGATAAGTTTGAAAAGACGGATTTCTGGTTCATCTTGTGTCAGACGTCAGAGGTACAGTGTTTGACGTCAAAGAGCAAGACAGAATGACAATACCATATTTCGTTGGCTCCAATCCCACTCCATAATACTCAGTGATTTATCAGCCTGGCGAAACTACTCACCGGTGCTCTTTGTGGAGTGAAATAGATAACAACTTCTTTCAGGTTCATTTTTTTCCACTAAAACTAAGAAAGAGAACTAGGTATATGTGTGCTTATGTTCGTTTGTGCGTGATGGGGTGACCTAGAAACGTATACTGTGGAATGTAACCGCAATCGACAGTCCCGTATTTAGCTCTCAAATACACTTAGTGAATAAGCCTGTATACAAGTAATCCATTATGACTCAGAGAAGAGTGGAAGAAAACGTGTAGAAGAAATTAATGGCTTGATTCCGTCCATAGGAATCGCATCCAGAATCGCACAGATGCACTAGTAGAGATCCTGACGGGCCATCTGTGAAAGGGAACGTGTTGGGAAATTGAATATCACTGAATGGGCGGGATGTTCTTCTGACGATAAACCCCATACGGCAAATGTTCCCATTTAGCTTACGGCCTACGCTTCCTGATAAGTTACGTGGCAATGCCGGGAAGGTCACATATAGGTGAAGCTTTGTGAAAATTTCATCCGCGAAATGAAACTTGTGCAATTTAAAGTTACAGGCACGTACAGTTTATATTTCATATAATAAACGTGTCATATTACAACGGTTAACATCGGTGTAACCTTATTAGAATTCCCTGTACGACGTGTGCTGAGAGGGTGAACGAGTAACACACATCAAGTACATCTGTAGGCTCGAAACATCTGTAAGACATGTAATGCATATCAAGTACATTCATTATGTAAGCTAGAAAGCGTGTGGCACTGTGTTTTTCTAATGAGCTCTAAAGTAGAAATAAAACAAAAAGGAATGAAGGCATCGATAAGATTACTTGTAGAACCATAGACTGTTTTGATCTGACTGATCGTTTTTGAAAGTCCAGTACATGGTTTGTGTCTAAAAGTGATTATTGTTGGGCTTGGCTTCGGTTTAAACTTGAAGGTACGCATGGCTTACAGATAAATGTAACGTAACGTTACCAATTATCATCCAATTTATTCAAAACGTATTTACTTAAAACTCACGGACATAGCCAAATGTTTAACCCACGGGAAGAAATGTCAGCTCTTCTAAAAAGAAAATACATGGTCTGTAAGTTTTTCTCCACCTGTTTAACGCCGTGCGAGCATGTATTTATACTGAGGTCTATGATGAAGAATTGTGATAGGGTTACCCATTATCGTCCTCATCAGTCTTTCTCCTTCTAGCGCTATACTTGGAGAACATAGGCCAGCAAATAGTGCACATTAACCGTCGAAAGTAGTCTACAGACAAATGATAGTAAAGTCACTATGTTTGACCCGCCGCGTGCTTGACGCGATGGAAGAAAACAATGTTGCGCAGTAAATTTCACCGACATGAGCGGCACGTGGCGTTCACGTGATAAACGCATGGCCATAATGTTTTGCCGTGCAAAATGTACCATCGGTGCGGGGGTCGCTAGGTTGTATCAAACCTGCTTAAAACCTCGAATCACCATGGATAGTCTGATCATCAAAGAAAGGGTTAACGTCAGCTATAGCTATTAAAAGATTTTAGCTATCGTGTCTTATCACCCATGTATTATACAGACTAATTTACGGAAGAGTTTTACAGAAATCTTACATACTTCCATCAACAGTTTGTGGATTTCTAAGACAACGTTCATAAACGTTATGAATTACGTGGATATTCTTCTATGATATCAAGGCGTGATTTGGCGTGTTGTTTTAAGTTGCATATTTTACTACCATTCAGAATATTCAATAAATAGCACCATGATCAGATTGGTAGGTCGAAAGAAAATTATGTTTCTAATGTACAGCGTTTTGGAAACTATATATATATTCAGCTTTAACCCTATTCAGACGGAGGGGGGGCTTAACGACGTTGTGCAAGGATTCCCAAACTTGGTGACTTTTCATAGAATTTAGTCGGCAACAATTCTATAATAATATATAAGTTTGGCATTTTTTGTGTTGCCATGGTAAAGGGTTTCTGACAGGCATAACTTACAACATTCACTAATATTCAGCTTCAACAATGAGGTTTCAAGGTTTTCTTGTTCAACGACACTTGTTTTCCTACATTGTCCACATCATACATATCTTAATGTAGCTGTCATGATTCGATAGTCATAACTTATGCTAATTTGATGCCGTCATCGGTCACAATCCAAGGTGGCGGCCAATCTCATTAGTTTAGGTATAAATAGACTTTTTCCTCTTCAAATTCGTCATTACGTGGTCTGGATCGACTCTGATGCGGCAAGGAGAAGGAAAAGCTATCTAGGCCCTAGAAATAGTACCTTAAGAGATACTGAAGCATTGACCAGATGGGGATGTGTGCATGATAATCATAATAGTCTTTATTGCATATTCCTGCCCAGATTGGCTAAATGCACATCTTGACAAGACGGCTGAATAATTCAGATTTAGAACGGGGCAGTTGCCCCCTCAAGTCGTGGTTGTCTCAACATGAGTGTGTTTAAAAGCTAGATATATATCTATCAAATATGGCTTGCTTTTTAGAAGATTGAACACTCCGTTTGTATTTTTGAAGTATTTTTAAAACAGAGGAATAAAAGGAATTTTCCCTTATTATTTTGGGATCTGTTAAACGTATATTACTTCCTCTGTTCCTTCTAATAATGTCACCTTGAAACAGAGGGAGTAATTGCTGCCTCATTTGTGCCTCCTCCCTTTCCCATAACTGCCTTTCCTAATCAGTATTTAACAGTTTAGGGCGGAACTCATGGTGAGATAATGACGGGGAAAGTATAGACCTGTGGAGATGATAGACGGCTGAGAGCTTGATGATTGCCAGGAAGCTTGTGGGAGTATTGGAAGTCTCCATGGTCACAGACAGTAGGGAGTCGCCTTAATGTCGATTTAAAGGTTAGAGAGATTCGCAGAAGACGGCAGGTATCTGTCAACAGAGAAGGCCCTACAAGGCTGTCATAGTGAGACTTATGTTCCCTATGTTCATTTCATCATTTGTTAGTTATTCATTATATTACACTTGTATGATAATTGACATTTGTTAAGTTAAATGGAGGAGGGTTTCTTATACGCCTTGCAGGCTTCTTTTCTCCTCCTGCACGTTCTTTTAGATACTTTCAATTATTTCACTGATGTTATTTTATATATGCGCGAATGAACAAAACAAAATAGAACAAGACTACAAAACAGCGTGTTTCATCGATTTGTGGTCAATGCGAAGTGAAGTCGTTGGTCTTGCGGTTAGGTTAGCGACGACAGGATAGACTGCCTTCATCAGGTTGGTAAGTCATAGACAAATATGTTTCCTAAAGACCATGCCTGTACTATACAATCATCCAATAAATTCGGGTAACGTAAACTACCAGAGTCAGTCTGCAGCTGACTGTCGAGGTGTTCACATCAGCGGAGGGCTGGCTAAGACTGCGACCAACACAAGTTACTCTTCAAGACATTTTTGAGATGTAGAGACAACAGATAAGGATTTGAAGCATTGCTGTATCTTAAGATTCACCTAATCCAGAATATGAAATAATGACAAGCATGGGTTTCCATGCTCTTACTGGTAATATGAGACATGGATCTACAGTTCTACATGTACGCAGCCCCTGTCTGTACTGGTTTCTTAGACTGACATATTTATACCAGTCAATACTAGCCACATTTCTAGACACACACTAATTCCGCTGTGATAAGTTGCAAACATAAACATAATTAGACACTTTGATACAAGTCTGACAGGGCTGGTTTGAAAGTTGAAATTTGAGCACACGGTTGGTTTTTAAAAAACGGAAAGTTTCGTATTATTGCCTTGATATTGTAACGTTGTTGCAACTACAGTATCTGGGTAATTCTGCATGGTTAGATAATGTTTCCTTGAAAACCAGTAAAAACATTTTAACCTTTTGGCCAGTGTTATGCTAATCTGCTCCTGCCTCCAATGCTTTCAGCTTGTAGGTAGTCTGCAAGTTTTATGTATTCATGTAGTTACAGGGCTAATTCACCCCTCAAACTGCTGGGAAGGTCACAGCAGGGAGCGCACGTGTACGCCCGGTTCCAGTATAATACACAGGATTGAGAGGTCACGGGTTCCTGACTGCACTGCGCTCGATGTTGTGTCTTTTGGGAAGGGCACGACTTTCCTTACTCCACCCTGGTGTAAATGGATACCTGACTTCAATTAGGGTCTAAGGGGGGTCAAAGGGTTGTGGAAGGAGATACATAGGCTCCGTCTTACAATACCCAAGGCACAGGAGATACCGAGCATCGCTCTTACAAGGGACTACATTTACCACCCTTACCAGCGGGGTGTTCTTAGGGATTTTTTGCAAGGGTATTTTTCTTTGGATGGTCCAGAAATGATAATGTAGTCAGGATGTGAACGTGTTTCTAAACAAGTAGTATTAGGCAAGGGAAATGCAGAACTTGTCTCCAGAACTCATACAACAGGCAGGACATTCAAACATGCATCAATCAGCAACTGGAATGGGCTCCCGGACAGTGTGGTCCGAGACATTAGCACACGGGGCCTTCAATCCTTTAAGACCCGTGCCCATTGCTACCTCTTAAAAATCAAGAACACTTGTCAGCTGCGAACCACTGATTGGTCACTGAACTAAATCGTTATAAGGATTTTCTGTCATAGCATTCATGATAGTATGTATTGTTCACAATAGCATGTTATAGAAAAGAACAACTCATGAAATAGTAACGCTAGACTTTTGTTACCTCTTGTATTTCAAAATGCACTGATATTCCATCAGGACGCACTCAGAGAGAAATAGTACTAGTAGCAGTAGGTGATAATCTCGCACAGTTCCTGTGATCACATCCATATAATCTGCTTACGCCCAAGGCCGGCTTAAGGGAAATCAATTTGCTACGGCTGAAAATACCTCGCGCACTAGACGCGAAGACATGGGCTTTGGAGATTATTTTCCAAACTGCACTGAGATGGATTGGTATTTATGATGAACTTTGCCATATATATCCAACCATCGCTCCACAGTCCTCAGAATTGGAATACCACCGCGGTGTTGTTATGAGGTCTTCACGTACACATTTGACCTTATTCATAAATTCTAAATGTTATGATCATCAATCTCTCACTTTTAGTGAAATGCAGCATTAAGTGCCCGTCCCGACTGACCTTAATTGATGGTGGTTGTGCTCATCCTATGGTTGACTAAACATCGCAATACCCAATATGTACTTGTCTCATTTGACGCTGCCAACCGTCTCTAATACCAGAGTATTACAATCATCCCCTGAGATATAAAGCCCCTGTCTCACTGGACCCGCGGCACGTTGGCGACCTCGCTGCGTCCTGTATTGCATTTCTGTTACCCTTGACTTTGTAATGGGAATATCATGCAAAACTTACAACTATTACTAAAAAGACAACAAAGCACACAAAGCGTGAAGATATTCGTTTTTTATCGATGAAATTCGTTGAGCCCGCTGTCAAATCGCTCGGTCGCAGCGAGGTCGCCAACGTGTCGCGGGTCCAGTGAGATAGGGGCTTTAGGATGCCAACTACATGTCTCATGTGGGATTCCTACACAGTATTGTACGTGTCCCAGTACCTGCCACTTACGCTGAATAATTGATGACTATCCTTGCCCTTTTTTCGATGTGTATTCCATTGTTACACAGGGTGGTCTTACAGTGTACCTAACGGCTTTTTCAGCAGCAGGACAGACAGCCTGAAACTGTATAATGGGGCAAAACGCATTAAAAGGGCGCCCTGAGGTCTAATGATGTGCAACCTTGACTGAAAACGATGCATCAATCCGCACTAATGCAGTTATCGGTCCGAACAGACGGGCCTCTATTAGCGTGGTCTGGGCGACCTCCTATGCCCGATGCTGTGTAATTACCCTCTAAAAGGATGTCCTACATTTGGCCGGAGTTTCTGTCCTACGAAACGTCCTCCTTTGGAAAAAGTGATCAAAAATGAAACCGGCCAAGCTATCTATCATGAACACTAGACAAACCGTGTATTGTTAGGGATAGCTTTTCATGCTGTTTTTGGCATCCAATTAAGTAAAACGAGTCATGTTTGTTTAAAATTTCTTCCAGATACAAGATTTCCTGTATAGTAAATCTTGAAATTTAATTTTATTGGCCTACAGCATAATACCCCACCGCTGAAGTATGAACATGTTAAATCAACAACGATTGCAACTGTTCAAAAGAGGTCATTGTTGTTTAAATATAAACAGGATTTAGATCGATACATACTTGTTCCTGACAGAGTGGTATGTGTTCTCCAATGCGAAACAGTGCAAACACGGAAGGTGTGGATTTCAGCTGGGTATTTCTTTCCCACTCAAAGTCCATCATGATGTTATTCTACAAATTTCTCAGAGGGGCATCCGATAAGGGACATAATGGTTCATGAGGACGGTTAGGTTTGTCCTCTCAAAGATGTTTCTTAACATCCACATTGACAAAAGTGTGACAGTATTTTTTTAGCGTTACCAGTGTGTGTATGAAGTATCTTAAGCTTGGCTTTTTTTCCGAAATGGATTATTTGTATTCCTTTGAATGTTTCATATTTTGTAAACATTACTGACTTGTTAAAGCCCACAATCTATGACATGATCGATTGTCAGTCTCACCATTCTATCTTTCTGAACAATCTGAGCTGTCAGCTCTTCTCGATTCTCTACACTTCATAGGACTATAATGTTGCTATTAGATCATAATCATTTTAGATATCGTTCCATACTCATAAATCCTATCTCAATTACGTTTTTCTCACGTGTTGGTTGTTAGGTATACTGATTTCTCGTGTGTAGGTAAGAATTAAGTATGCCAAGCCGATCAGACCACGGGTTTTCCTATGTTCTTACACCTTCTTCCAAGCTTGTTTCTTACGGGTAGACTCTGTTCTACAGTATCCCTGGTCATTGGTATTCTGTACCACAAACTTAGGCTTTTTATACCGGACGACTCCAAGGTGGTGTTATCACGCGATTCGAAGGAAAATCAAATCAATCAAGTTTCACTTCCCGCGTGATGCTAGCTTTTGGACCCGGGCACATATCTTACGAAGGTTGTTAGCTTGATTCTTGTCTTGTTAGATGAGTTGGAAATCTAAATAACATGGAAAATAAGGAAAAATCTTACCAGTGTTCGAAATACACTTTAGAGAATAAGTGCACTGGTGCACCTAATCTAAAAATTTAGGTGCACAGAAAGAATTTTTGGTGCACAACATAAGATAAAGTAGAATGTCAGCAAAATGTGATTGCAAACTTTTACTGCCTCTCCAAAGAATTTCAATCTGTAATTCTTCAGCTAACATCAAGGTTGTATTGTTTTTTTCTGATACTCAAATTTCAGGAATGTTCTGTTTACTAGTGTACAATAGTACTTTTACCCTATAGTCTACAAAGGTGCACTGGTGCACTCACAGTAAAAAAAAAAAATCAGGTGCACAAAAGTGCATGTACCGTACACCCAGTATTTCGAGCCCTGCTTACCATATCTTTTACGACACACTCATAGAGAAGGAGTAGATCTTTAGTGTGTGATGTCCAGTGATGTACTTACCGATAAAGATATGGTTGACCAAGGTAAAGGGGATGCAGAAGAACGCTATGAGGAGGTCGCTCAGCGCTAGGTTGAAGATGAAAGTGTTGGTGACCCCCCACAAGTGGCGGTTACGGGCGATGACCACCACCACGATGAGGTTCCCCAACACAGTCCCCACGAAGACCACCGAGTACCCGACGGAGAACAGCGCGATTGCCGGTGCCGTTTGCTTATACATAAGTTCCGGCCACGACTCGCTTACGTTCACGTCCATACTGGCACGCCAACAGTTTCGTCTAGCCCTGTAGTAGCCGTCTCAAATCTTGTAGTGAGCTGGTTTTGCTATCCCTTTGGCGTGTCTTGTTTTTATAGCTTGCCATAGACGCGTTCGTACCTGCGTGCGGTTCTCCCTAGTGATGAAGGACATCCAACACAATGAGCTCTTTCGGCCTCTCTTGATGTCATCAAACGCTACTCCTGATTGGTCACAATATGACTCTATGATACCTGTGCGTATGGTACAACTTCAGAAGAGCATCATCGGCCTTATAAAGTTTCTGCATCCGTCAGTGAAGAAAACAAGGTCCAGGAAAGATCACGATCAAAGAAAAACACGAATCATCTACGTACATGTATAGCATGTTGAAAAACACGCCCGGTATCATGCCAAAGGCGAATGTTAATAGAACTACAACTTTTCAAAGCGAAACAGGGGTACGATCCGCCGAATGTCACAAACAACAAGGCAAATGTTGTCTGATCCGGGCCTACTAGATCACAGTCAATATGCCGCGATACGCATGCGCGAATCACAGCCCAAGATGCAAATTATAAACGGGCACTGCACACATCACAGAGGTATTTTTCAACACGGCATCGTCTTTTAAGAAATTATTTACTGTGAAAGCTTACTTTAAGTTTAAAGGACATTAACTGAAGCATCAAAACATGGCCTTGACCAGATGCGTGTTTTCAGTACTACAATATCAGAGTGACCATTGTATGTCTACATTCATCTGTTCTCACCAAAATGAAAACAAAACAAGCTTTGCTGTTCCCGCTGAATGGCTACCACATACAGTTTCATTGATGACAATGAAATCAAAATACCACACCTGGCTGAAATAGTGCATCTGAGAAGCAATACGTATATTACAAATTTTGGTCATCAAATTTCTCGTTGAAAGTGTAATAAGCAAGTATGTTCACCCCACTATTGTTCACCTCACTATTGTTCACCCCTTGATACTTCCATAAAGCTACATACGTCAAGTTGTGTTTATGAAAAGACTACGTCCATATAGGCTTACGGTGATTACCATTGTAAAAATCTAGAAGCGCCCCCTGATCCTCGCAGTCAAAACTGCAACACATGGTAGGATATATTAGTTGCTGCATACCTACATATATACACATGCGTATATATGTGCACATACGTTACATTTATAGTCAAAACAGTTTCCAAATATTACATTTATAGTCAAAACAGTTTCCATATATTACATTTATAGTCAAAACAGTTTCCATATATTTCATTTATAGTCAAAACAAATTCCACATATTACTTAGGATACACTGCCATTTGATGTGTAATATCCTCTGGATACCTCAAACCAATGCGAACGACCGCAACAAAAAACTAGAGTTCCTTCATAAATGATGTCAACCTTTACGACTGATGTATTATGGACGTTTCTCGTTAGTTATCTAAATATGGTCGTCATTTGCATGAATCATATCAGTGCACAAAAACACAACGCAAGCACACGCACGCACACACAGACATACACACAAACACACACGCGCGCGCGCGCGTACACACACACACACACACACACACACACACACACACACACTCATCCACACACGCACACACACACACGCGCGCGCGCACGCACGCACGCACACACATACATACAGAACCCCGAAAACATAACACTCTTGGCGGATGTAAATGATGATCTCCACTTTTACTGGCAATGGAGACCCATAGCTGGCTATTACACTACTGCTGCAGTGCTGTCAGTGATTGATAGAGGCCGCTTTTGATCCATGCAACTGAAGGTAGGAGAAATATGACAGAACACAGTGTTAGTATTTCGTCTACAGGGATTCACTAGGATAAGAAAAGGACCACGAAGTGAAGTGAGAAGCTTCTACGTTTCAAAATATATATATATTGGGGTGCAAAGAGAAAGACACAGCCTACTGTATATGCATACGAGAGTGACGCTACAAATTGTCAGATATGATATTGCACAGGATTATTCGATGCCATGTGCTCAGAAATGTGTCCCATTATTGGTGAAAGATTTTCTTCAAAGACGTCACTGAGAGTCCAACTGCCAACGCAACCGACACAGCAACTTCCCGTTTCAGACCATGGCCTTACCTAACACTTCTTATAGCACCAAAGTGACGTCTAGGCTCTAGAGGTATAACTGGTTGCAAAAGATGAGTATAAGGCCACACCATCTTAATTTTATGGATGACATCCTCTGGAGTCCCCAAAACTAATGCGAGAGGGCGAAAAAAAAAAATCTAGCAAAAATAAAAAAAGATGATAAACCGGAGGACTACATAGCTGGTATTGCGAATTAAACCACAGAACACTGTGTAACAAATAAACTAGTCTTTATTTGTTGGAATTAGCTCATATCAAAGTGCTTTTAACATGGATGATGCCTGGTTTAAAGACCCATATGTAACATTTGGCCGTTCAAAGAAAAGAAAAATGTCTTCGGCTGTGTACACAACATCACGCCTTCAGTCAGAGCAAAACATCAAACTCTGTAGGTAACCCAGCCAGAGATAATATCATTCAGTTTAATACAGACATGTACAATGATAAGTATTGTCATATCATTAACAAAATACTACTGGGCTCATGAGGGGCGGCGCCCTCTTCAAATCGCTCCTAGTCACATACATACCAGTTGTGTTAGACAATGTGAGTGTATATAGTGTATTACGACAAGCCGGCTCAATGTTGCCCCTTTGCGGCAGTATGAGTCTACAAGTTTCGGAGCCTCTTCGGAGGTGATTTTTTTTTTTTTGGAGAACAGGCGAAAATCAATGCGCGCGCGGATGTCATCCATAAAATTAAGATGGTGTGGCCTAATTGGCGAAACAATACACTGCAGTACTGACCGGGTAAGATAGGTGTCGCTGTGAGACCGCTTGCACCCATCATCATCATTGGTCATCATTGGTCGGCTGCTACACAGGCGACTGTAAGTTTCCAGTTCTTTCTGTCAGCAGCAAGGTTTGCGATTTGTCCAGGTACAAGTAGACCGCTGTTGTCACCCAGGAGTTGTTGTATGTACTGCAGGTAGGTTGGAGGTTGACGTCCTCGTCAGCGTCTGCCGTGTAACGGAGTGTACAGTGCGTATAGTTGACAGGCTCGTTCTCAGGCATGGGCAGCACGTGTCCTATAAACTTCAGCTACCTTAACCTCACATGCTGAATCAAGGGTTTTGTGTTGGTCCTTTCTTGCAACCATACATATTTTCAAATATCTTATGAAGTTTCGTAGCGTTTCGTAGATGCCAAAATTTCAGAGCAAACTAAGGAATTTTCTACCTTGTAGTTGTCACAAAATGTAACAGATGGTGTTGCAACTCTATACGTGTTGATGAGTCATCCAAACCTGTCGTAAATAAATACATCTTCAAGAACTTGATGTGAGCCCTTCTTGTGACAAATAGCAAACGAAAGAGAGATCTGTGGGTTCCTTGACGAGGAGATGTGTTTCGGAATGGAAACTCGATTCACCAATTACACACACACACACACACACACACACACACGCACGCACGCACGCACGCACGCACGCACATACACACACACACACACACACGCACACGCACACGCACACACACACACACACACACACACACACACACACACACACGCACATACACACACACACACACGCACACACACGCAAACACACACACACACACACACAGAAACTTAACAGTGCTGGCCTTGGCCAAGAATGCCTTATTCCGAACCTTGTAAGGCCATACTGCCTTGATCATATGGACGGCATCCTCTTGGCAGTCAGTGCAAATACCTACACGATGCAATGCAGAGAGTTAGTTCATTCTTTGGCTGCCGGGCCGTCATCTTTTCGCTAGGAGGCGTCACTGAGGCAATTGCAATAGCTGGAATTATGTGGGTATGGTATTTACTTTAGCTGCACGTCGTAGGTTAGAATCCCGTCCGGGTCATACCAACGAGATTAGAAGGATACAGACTATTTTCTCAGCTTAGCTGAAGCCACGTTCACACGCATATGCAGTTCGGTATGCGCACCGTATGGAAGTTGTCTATACGCAGCCGTGCGCTCAAAGGCCGTACGGCCCACAAATAACGCAAATACGCTACCAGTGGGCTAGCCCCTCGCTTTAATACTTTCACAGCTCTGTGGCCGGCCCGAGGGCTATAGAAACGGAGATGCACCACCCTCTACACCCAGAGAGGTGGGAAGGATGTCAAGTTTTAACTGAAGGCAAAAGATAAATTCTCTTAGGGGGATTTGAAGATGCGGACAGGTTATATTATGTCCAACTCAAAACGGGATGATTAAAACGATACGGCTTCAAGCGAATTAAGCACTTAAAGAAATTGCCGACATTACTTGAAGTAATTTTCCACCCCAAACCGCACTTAATCTATATGCGTGACTGGAACATCGCAGAAGTAGTAGTAGCAGGCATGGAAATATCACCACAGGGTAGGAATAATTACTGCCTTTCTCGCTCCGCGTATGTGACGTTAGTAATGAATTGCGATGAAGAAAAAAAACGTTGGACTCACAACAGAAAGGAGACAGAATTTGCGGAAAATCAGGTAAAATTGAAGTGCCACGCACTACATATGCGTTTCTTTCGATTATATTCAATATATATCAAGATAAATTGTTTTTGATATGATCACCATAACTAGCCTGGAGTCCAGCCTTATTAGCTTCCGTCCGCTACCCAAGCTCCGCTCCCCGCCAATAGCGGAGCCTGGGTAGCGGAAGGAAGCTAATAAGGCTGGACTCCAGGCCACGCCATTACCTGTTATGATGTATTTAACTATATGGCGTTGTTGTCATCGAGTTGTTTTTCTAAAACCTTTGTAGTTCCACAAGCCCCAGTAACAACATTCAACATGAAAAGACACACTCGTGCTTACCATGTGCGTGCGCTGCAATTGCCTGTTCAGGTTAGCGTAATGACTAAAAAAATGTGAATCTATTCGAGAGCGTCGGCAACGTTATGGCTGGGTTTACACACATGTTTTAGAGTCGACTTGGAGTCGACTCAGGACTGTGCAAGGCGAGCCCTAGGCCACTCAAGCAGTGTTTCCCAGTAGGAAAACTCCACTTGAGCAGCCCAAAGCTCCTCACACACAGCCCCGAGTCGGCTCCAGAAACTGTGTGTAAATCGGGCCTTTGACTCGTCGCCCTTAGAGACGTCGGTGCAGGTGGGCGACATAGATCATTAAGGGACCCATTTTGTAGACAGTAATAAACCATATGGTAACCCTATAGTCTCCCTATTGCCATTGTGAAGCAGAGGGAGGTCGTCTGTTCACTCAACGTACTTCTGACGAAGCACCATGTGTTCAACACTAATCATCCGGCAAATTATTCTGTAATATGTTTCAGTTCCAAAGTAAGCCAGGTATTCATATCATTGCGGATGTTTTTTTCCTGTCCTCTCACAGGAAATGAGTTTTTCATTCAACTTTAAGCGCTCAACATCTCGGTAAAGAATGGCGTTGGCTGTATTTTGCGTACTTATGGAGGAAGTTGACAGATCGTTCTAGAAAAAAATTACTGAAAAGTAAGTCTTGCTCTAATGGGACATCATCATCATCATCACTAGGACGGCTCCCAGCTAGTAGCTGCAATCACAGGAAAACAGCTACTCTTGTCTGAAAGGCTCCTAATGGTTTGCCTCCTACGCCTCCCTTCCTCACAGCAGGATCCCAGGAACTTAAAATCCTAGCTTGATGGATTTCTATGAATGGTATTGTGTGGCTAGTTATTGGGTACCAAAGAAACATGGCGATTGTGGACCCCCGGTAGTGTTTGGATCGTATCTATAGCCCTCAAGCGAAGGAGGAGGAGGGGGGGGGGGCGCAGTGCAGCCATAGAACCGTGGCTTTGCTTCTGCTAAAGAACGTATTGTTTTTCATGAGAACTCACTATAGTATACGCAGCGTAAGAATCGTTAATAAAACTCACCTGAAATTATCAGAATATCCATGGTGTATGTGTTGTGTGTTCCTCAATACGTATCTGTGTGGTGGCACGGCGAACTACATGCAAGCATTTTGTTGTCTAATAGCCGACTTGCTTGGCTAGCGGACACAAGACCAGGAGCTTACGAGTTCGATTCCTGACATTCCTGTCTAGATGTTGTGTCCTTGGAAGGGCACTTTCCTCACTTCACCGCCAGGTGTAATAATGAGTACCTGACTTCGGCTGGGGAGGTAAAGAGCGGTGAAAGGAGAAGGGTGGCCTCAGCCTTCAAATACCGTGCCCTAGACACAGTGGATTAAAGTCAACCCCAGAAGCAGACTGCTGCCTAGTCCAAGTTCAATATCAAGTTACCAATACAATTATGTTTTTGGATTCAGAAAAATACTATTAGCAGGACCGGAACACTCTGGACTGGACTTACTCTTTAACAACCCACTGCCCCTACAGACTAAAGAATGACTGATATCTCGTGTTCTGGACATGCTGCAGTCATGATTTTAGTGGTAGATATGAATTTGGAGGGAGAGTAAGTCGTGTGGGTTTTGGGGCCACCTAGCGCCTATTTTAGAACGGCAGACATCTGTATCTGTGTTTTGTTTCATATAAGGACATATCCGAGGTCAGTATATGTTATTGCAATGTGCGCTTTCCTATGGGATATAGTAGAAAAAAGGGCCAATAATACGTTTCACATTTTAAACATATCCAAGGTTAAAATACTAGTTCTTAGTATTCTAGGGATGAATTTTGGAGTTGACACGTATATAGCACGACATACATCATTTCTGGACTAGTTTCAGACGACGTTTCGCTATGCAGTATATCCGGAAAATATCATGAGTCATGATTAATGAGAAAATAGCATGATTTCATAGCCTGCAAGTTGGTGGAAACAGGAGTTTCACTTGGAGTTTTACTAGGTATGTGCTGTCTGAACGACCTCTCACCACTACCAGCAGCATTGAACAACGTGAGGATTTACATTTTGTCGAAGGTATGGGTTCATGGAACTCTAGTTTTACTTTGCTTCAGAGGTTGTTTTTCTCTTTCCCCGGCCGTCTTGGTGTGTTCGGGGTGCTTTGATCTGGTACACCCTTGAAGCAATTTTCTGAAAACAAATTGCCCTATTCATTTACATAATAGAATATATCAAAGTTATTATCTCTGAATTCAGAGACAACAAATCTAAACATCAGTTAAATTTCAATGGGCTTTGCAAGGAAAATTGATTTTGATTCATTAAATTTATTGAAAAGATCTTTGCGTGGTACAGATGGCCATCTAGCCTGAGTACCAGGGTAGCGTACGGAAGCTAAAAGGCTGGTACTCAGGCCAGATGCCCATCATCATCTGGTTGGGCTAATGAAGTATGCTAAGGCCACAGCAAGTACATCTTATGGATGGCATCCTCTGTAGAGAATCCGAGAAGGCGAAAAAAACAACAATATGACTTTGTCAAAATAGACACCATAGAACGTTGTAACAAGAATTGAAGCGACAAAACACGGTTTCACAGTCAACAAGTCTTTTATTCCTGTATTCAAGAAGTGCACAACGTGACAATAGTGTGGTAGCTACAAGTAACAACTTGCCAACTACACTCATGGCTACACACATTGGTCATACGTTCACAACTATCTAACTAGCTTCACTTCTACAGTCATGGCTACCTCACAAGAGTACTTCTACAACAAGAGTTCCACGACCTCATATCTCCATGAACAATTCTATTCATGCAAATAACTTACACATTTGCATAATATATGCTTGGTCATAAACACCTTTATCTAACGTGCACATGTTACAATATTGACAGTCCTATAATTTTGCAATTAGATTAATTATGGTGTTTTTGCATTAATTATGCAAATTAGGGATTTATTTGCATAATTGGTATCTGTTGCTGCTCCACTTGCCATAAACTACATACGTTACATGTATTTGAGTCTGATAATGGAAAACACTGCAAATATAAATTTTCCTAATTACCTATGCAAATTAAGTGACAATTAGCATAATTTGCACTTCATTCTGTATATCTCTGTCTAAGCTACCTGCATACTAAGCATCATATTGACAGTCCTATAATTTTCCACTTAGGTGAGATATGGTGTTTTGCATTAATTATGCAAATTAGGAATTTATTTGCATAATTGGTATCTGTTGATGATCCGCTTTCCATAAACTACATCTTTACATGTATTGGAGTCTGATGATGGAAAACACTGCAAATATGGATTTTCCTCATTAGCTATGCAAATTAAGTCCCAATTAGCCTAATTTGCACTTCATTGTGTACATCTCTGTCTAAGCTACTTGCATACTAAATGGCATGGAAATCCGTTGTTCCTTTGTTCAGTTATTCTCCTTAGATGATTTTAAAAAACACCCCTGCAGTTCCAGAGGAAGCTGCTAGAGAGCCCAAACCTACACCACTTCTTTATTACATCACAAGCTTTCTGCCACCCGAAAATCAAGACCACAGCACGTCCAGATCAAAAGATACAAAAATTGAAGTTCCGCTGCAGTACCAAGGTCACATACCAGGGGGCCCAAAATCGACCTTGACCTTCGGCTTCACAACACCCGCCCACGTACGTACCAAATATCATCGTAATCCATCAAGAGACTCTTGAGTTATGCTGACTGGAGTGGTGCGGAAACACAAACAGATAAACAAACAGGCAGACAAACAGACACACCCAAAACAATATCTCCATTTTTCATGGAGATAACTACAACCAAGGCTACAGCACGACATATTTTTCCATTTTCTTGCCATATTTACCATCTCCGGAGGAGATTTTCTTTAAAATCAGGCGAAAATGAATGAGCGCGCTGATGTCATCCATAGAATTTCCATGCTGTGGCCTCATTACTACTTTAATAGCCCACGCGTCAGGATATATCAAAGGCTGTGGCTGGAGATTAGACGTCGACAAGAGAGAAGCAAGCGTTTTCTGTCCAGGCGGTCGTGTAACGCTTGTGAGTTTAGAACCTAATCTAGATCTCTCAACCTACAAACATTCGCCTCTCGTATACTTGACGAACGTAGGAACTGTAGCTAAATACTTCTGAAAGAAGGTAAGGAACCGTTTCCCTTGTTCAAGTACTGTATTTATTTTCCTGTTCCATAATCATAATGATTAAGTTGTTTCAGATTTTCGGTAGGGTTCAGTCCTTGTTACACAGATAATTACAATGGCCTACCATTGTTTCAGTAGTCCCTTTGCTATCTTCCTTGAGGCAACACTGACTGACTATTGACTGTGCAAAGAACTTGATGCGCAGTTATTTTACCAACCTGATGAAACTATTCACGGATGCATTTTCTCTTGCTAAGTCGCCTGTTATAGAAATACAACATGTTCTGATGGAATAATTATAAAATAGCATTTTGGAGAGGAGGATTTTGAAGAACGCGGCTTTTCATACAACGTTCAATGTGCAATTTTCTTTAGAATCGTTGATAAAACTCACCTGAAATTATCAAAATATCCATGGTGTATGTGTTGTGTGTTTCTCAATACGTATCTGTGTGGTGGCACGGCGAACTACATGCAAGCATTTTGTCGTCTAATGGCCGACTTGCTAGGCTAGTGGTTACGAGTTCGATTCCTGACATTCCTGTCTAGATATTGTGTCCTTGGGAAGGGCACTTTCCTCACTCCACCTGCCAGGTGTAATAATGAATACCTGACTTCGGCTGGGGAGTTAAAGGGCGGTGGAAGGAGAAGGGTGGCCTCAGCCTTCAAATACCGTGCCCTAGACACAGTGGATTAAAGTCAACCCCAGAAGCAGACTGCTGCCTAATCCAAGGTCAATATCAAGTTGCCAATACAATCATGTTTTTGGATTCAGAAAAATATTATGGGCAGGACCGGAACACTCTGGAGTGGACTTACTCTATCTTTAAGAACCCACTGCCCCTATAGACTAAAGAATGACTGATATCTCTTGTTCTGGACATGCTATAGTCATGATTTTAGTGGTAGATATGTATTTGGAGGGAGATTAAGTCGTGTGGGTTTTGGGCCACCTAGCGCCTTTTGTTTTGTTTCATATAAGGACATATCGGAGGTCAGTATATTTTAGTGCAATTTTCGCTTTCCTATGGGATTATGGATAGTAGAAAAAGAGAATCAATAATCCGTTCCACATTTTAAACATATCCAAAGTTAAAATACTAGCACTTAGTATTCTATGGATGGATTTTGGACAAATTAGGAGTTGACACGTATAGCATGACATACCTCATTTCTGGAGTTGCAGACGACGTTTCGCTATTCAGTATATCCAGAAAATATTATCAGTCATAATTAATGAGAAAATAGCATGATTTCATAGTGATAAATAATGGGAATTCCATTATGGCTGCATCAAAAAGGTAAGCCAATCAGGCGAAAATGCAGCTGAAAGCTGACACACGAGGGCAAATATTCTCCTGGTGCCCTGGTGGTCAAACAGAAAGGTTAAACACAAAGGAATAAGAGAAGCCAGAACCTGAAACTTGGTGGAAACAGGAGTTTCTCTTGGGGTTTTACTGGGTATGTATTGTCTAAAAGACCTCCCACCACCACCAGCAGCATTGAACAATATGAAGATTTACATTTTGGCGAAGGTATGGGTTCATGGAACTCTCCATGATTATGAGGTATGGGTTAATGGAAAGGTTGTTTTCTCTCTTTCTCCGACTGCCTGGGTGTGTTCCTGGGTGCTTTGAACTGAAAAAATTGCCCATTCATGAATATAATAGATTACATTTGTTATCTCTAACGTTGGGTAACATAAATTCGTGGGGTACTTAAAGTCGGGATTTTTCGAAAACGGGGTATTTAGGGATATGTGCTAGATGCAACATCAGTAATACCACTAGAAATGCAAACTTGACAGGCTAACACATTCAGAACACTGCCTGAAAAGCTTCGATAACCATGCATTAGAAGTTGGCGACGTCAAAAACTCTCCGTCCCTTATTGACAGAGTCTGGGGGCTTCGTGGGAGACTCACACTGCACGGTTGTTCGCTGGTTTATAAGACAAATGTCACATCTCCTGCCTGCTAAACACAATAATTTACAAGACAACTTATTACAATCTCTTTTGCTAACCTGCAACTGGATTCTAAGTGTGATCAATCATCAAAACTACTCTTTGTTGCTACAACCGACGGCACGTGTATTTTCCCGCCGCCATATTGTTACCCAGAATCATGTCGTCAAGCAGACGACAAAAGGTTTGTGAGGAACACTTTTTTGTCTAAATGTTGCGTGTGATAGTGGACTGAAGACGATATTTTCCTCAAAGTTTGCTCCTAACACAACAAGGAACACATGGACATAGTAGTATAACCATTGCTACGGCATCCAGCTAACTTGCCATGAATAATGTACACGTTGCCATGACGGTGGGGATCAACTTTGAGTGACGTTCAACCCACTCAACAAACGGGATGTTAGCAAAGGCCTGATGTGTGCGGTGCGGCCGTTTTTTCGTGTATTTTTTTTACTTGGACACGTCTATATCCATAGCACTCTCCTCAAGCCAAGGATGGAACGAATAGCTGCTGTATAAAATGTGATTAGCGGTAAGATATTCAAGACGAATCTTCTCTCCCGAATTAATGTGCCCCCCTGTCCGACAACACTGTCATTGTGCGTGCGGCGGACGGTAGTTTCAAGTTGAAATATTATGGTGTCAGCACGACTAGAGACAAAATCTACCATATATATGATTAGTGCAAAGATAGTACATGATACTGACAGAATAATAGAAAAAAAGGATGGTTTATTGTTCTGCTAGATTGATTTCAGTCAATCATTATCGGAAAAATCCCGAATTTATGTTACCCAACGTTACTATCTAAATCTATCCATCAGTTAAATTTCAATGGGCTTTGCAAGGAAAATGTATTTTGATTTGTGATCTTATTTCGCTTTATTGAAAAAAATATTTGCGTGGTACAGATGCCCATCTTCATCTGGTTGGGCTAATGAAATATGCTTAGGCTACAGCAAGTACATCTTATGGATGGCATCCTCTGCAGAGAATCCAAGAAGGCGAAAAAAAACAACAATATTACTATGTCAAAATCGACACCATAGAACGTTGTAACGTGAACTGAAGCGACAAAACACGGTATCACAGGCAACAAGTCTTTTATTCCTGCATTCAAGAAGTTCACAACGTGACAAGTCGTGTGGTAGCTACAAGTAACAACTTGATAACTACACTCATGGCTACACACATTGGCCCTACGTTTACACTGTGACTATAAGTGTCACTTCTACAGCTACGACCAAGGCTACAGCACGACATGTTTTCCCATTTTCTTGCCATATTTACCATCTCCGGAGGGCCGGGATTTTCTTTAAATCAGGCGAAAATGAATGAGCGCGCTGATGTCATCCATAGAATTTCCATGCTGTGGCCTTATTACTAATTTAATAGCCCAAGGGTCAGGATATATCAAAGTCCGTAGCATAAAGGCTGTGCCTGGAGATGAAGACAAGAGAGAAGCAAGCGTTAGTCTGTCCAGGCGGTCGTGTAACGCTTGTGAGTTTAAAACCTAATCTAGATCTCTCAACCTACAAACATTCGCCTCTCTTATACTTGATGAACGTAGGAACTGTAGCTAAATACTTCTGAAAGAAGGTAAGGAACCCTTTCTCTTGTTCAAGTACTGTATTTCTTTTCCTGTTCAGTAATGATTAATTTGTTTCAGATTCGCCATGGAAGCGTAAAGCCGTATCGCATTTTCGGTAGGGTTCAGTCCTTGTAACACAGACAATTACAATGGCCTACCATTGTTTAGGTAGTCCCTTCGCTATCTTCCTTGAGGAAACAGTGACTGACTATTGATTGTGCAAAGAACTTGATACCCAGTGATTTTACCAACCTGATGAAACTATTCACGGATGCATTTTCCCTTTGCTAAATCGCCTGTTGTAGAAATACAACATATTGAAGCAATATATAAAGTGAATGTCACGAAGTTGACGAGAAAAGACGATTTTTAATTTTTGAATATGTGATTTTAAGGAATAGCAAGAATATTCGTATCTCTGACAAGGTGAGTTTATTTTGTCTGTATAAAGAAAGTTATTAGTCGCAATCTGTACAGATAAGGATACTATATACACAGTTCTACAGAACCCCGGTCTATACTGGTATCTTAGATTGCAAGTGAAATTACAGGTCGTACTTCTAGACACACAACTACCGAAGCTAATGTGAAAAGACATTTTCAAGTTGGAAATTTAGATACAAATAGATACTCTGACACAACGTCTACAGGGTAGATTTGAAAGTTTGAAAATTTGAACAAGGTTAAGTTTTTCTAGATTTTCTGATCGGCAGTTTTTCTTAGAGGCCAGGCCCACAAAGGTGGAAACCTCATCCGGTTTAGCAACACCTCCCCAAAGTATATTATACATAGACGGCGGGCGAGGTTCTGTGAAGGAAAAGGAGCTATCGTCTGATTTGAACACAGCTTGATGTAGGCGTCATGTAATGGCACACATGGGGATTGACATGGCATCTGGGGCAACGCGGCCATCTTATGTAAGGCTTCAGCAGGAAAGCACAGATTACTGTATATTCCGCCAGCTGTACAATATGGCAGCGTAGCTTATAACTTGATCCCCGTATTTTATAAGTGAACATTTACGAAATATTATTTGGTATCCAAGGTTAAAGCTTTCCTTGAATTGTGTGTCATAGGTATATAGGGTTTAAACATGTTCGGGCCCGCGTCTTGTTGAAAAATCCTCCTGTAGTCCATTCGGTGACCGAGGAAGGCAGATAAGGAGCTACCAAGACGTTGGCCAGGTAAATGTTTACAAGATTGTAATAAGAAACCTATAGATTTATTTTTGATCTGCATGTGCAATATATGCATTTGCTACTTCATATGCTGTATTGTACATTTATCAGCAACAGGTGGATATCTAAGCTCAAACATATGGTAACGTGTTCAGGTTGGAGAATCTTTACATAGTAAGCACTGGGACTGTTGGCAACTTTCTATATTATCATCGAAAGTAGGAAGAAAAGACATTCAAACCGTTACATGTGCTTTTATTTACATCCTGTTTGGTCGGGAAATCGGGAAAGAAAAAAGTCACACCGATAAATGTACCTCACATCCTGTTAATGATGTCAACGTGTATTTTGTCGAAGTTTGCTAAATGGATGTACAAGTGTATAAACCTCTTTGGAACCACGGCTCAGATACAACATCCGCAACGTTTCATATACTTCAACTTGCTTTCTAAACCTTTTTATCCCTTAGCTAAGTCGGTTCTACTTTATCCTCTCTAATAACTCTATGGTTGATAACGTTACATCAGTCCTGTGACAGCTTCTTGAACCTCGATATTCTAGTACATCCGGCCCGCAGGATTGAAAGAGCGCCGAACCCGCATTAGCAAAACTCCGGCTGGTCACATTACATCAATTCATGTACTCTGAGATTATTCTCCAAGCAGAGGCTTCGATCGAGAGGGGTAGTTTTGTCCGGGATTTTTTACGTAGAGGAGAGGGACGTAAAAAATCCCGGACAAGACTACCCCTCTCGATCGAAGCCTCTGCTTGGAGAATACTCTGAGATGATTGTGCGCATCCTATACCCAGTTCACACAGCCTCTTTGAGACCTTCTGTATACGCGGCTACGCCTATTCATTTTCTCTCTGAAAGATGAGACTACTGCAAGATCCTTTAAGATTTCTCTCCACAATATCAGAAGAGCCAGAATCCCATAAAAAGGAATGGTATAAAAGTATGGACAAAGCAGCATGGTAACGTGAACCATGAGGTTCTTTTGAGTGTGTCTGTGAATATCTCATTATATCTATATCTAATACGTTAAACTTTGTTGGCGCACATGAAAGTCTGGGTCAAATTTCCAACTCCCACAAAAAGGTATTTTTAGTAAGGATATGATAATCCAATGTAGATACGTGCATCCATAGAATTCCTTCGGGTCTATCTGTGAATATCTCTCTTATTGACATGCAACTGAAAGCGTTTTTGACGTATAGCGTCAAATTACTAATTTTCCTTTGTAGAGATAAATCTATCTTGCACAGCTGGTTTACGAGGCAATGATTGTGATGCTACCCTTGATTACAATCTAATCATATTCCTGATCTGCAAAATTCCTTCTGTGCAGATTGCCTATGACAGTATGAAAAGATATTATTGAAACATATGTTCGTGGTCTAATGTTTTACGTCATTAATGTAAGAAGTAATTGTGTCTGTAGATTACGATGTATTTGCAATTAACCCTCAAACACCCGAACGGGGTCATTTTTGACCCCAGGCGTGGATTTTGATCTGCCATTTTAACATGTTTGATCGGGAAAAAAATTCCTTCCGTGGCTTTGTCAGTAGACATCTATTCTCATCTATCCTAATTTTCTAGAGAGATTGGCACGATACTGTTGACATTATAGAGGAAAGTCTGGAGTGATTGCACTGGGGTCGTTTTTTGAACTGAAATTAGCAGATTTTGTAAAAATATACTTGTCAAAAACCCGTTGCCATGGCAACACGAAAAACGATGAACTTACTTTATTAAATTGAAATATTTGTTAAGGAAATTTTATGAAACGTCACCAAGTTTGGTGACTCTGGAGTAAGTCGTTTAGGAGTTATTCAACATGACATTTGGCGTGGGCCTCAAAAATCCCCTCCAGGTCTAAATAGGGATAGTTCAAAACGTGGTCCTTCTGATCTTTTTGCATAGATTATGATAATGAACGGGAATTATTCATACCGTAACATACCAAAACATTACTCTTACATTGATGAAGCAATGTACGGATAACATTCAGCGAAAAAGGTGAAAAGGGAGATTTTACTGAACAAAGCAATTAGGGGTAATTTTTGACCCCGTTCAGTCATTTTAGTCGCAAAAATAGGTTCAGGTGTTTGAGGGTTTGGACGGGGAAAGTGGTTACAAGTTGTTTCACTACATTGTTAGTTCGCTACAGTACGTTTCGCTACATGGCACAAGTTGTTTCTCTACATTTAACTGTTATTTCTCTAGCTAGAATAGTAGAATTAGAAATCGTACTCCTGCAATCACCTACTTATTCATAGATGTATCATTCATAGAAATCATGACATCTGTCATAGATATCCGTATATCATAACAGAGCAAATGTTACAGTCCGGTCTGGGATGACATCTTGAAAAGGTGATAGTTCACCTGTTCTGTCAATCCTTCCACAAATCTGGTAAATCGAAATGAATAGATAAATAAATCCGCATTAATACTACAGTAGAATCCGCTTAATTGCACAACCCATTTGCCAGCGTATTTGGTGCAATTATCCGGCTGGTGCAATTATGCGAAATTGCCCAGATGGACCGGTAGTACACTGTATCATAAATGAGGTGAATAGTTTATAAACCTCTTGTTAGGGCCACGTTTATGTATCAAAACAGTAAATTTCAAATTCTCAGGAAAGACATCTCAGGACTCAGTGAGTGAAATCAGTAAGCACCAGTGAGGCCCCTGTCATGTTTGGACAGATTAGACTGTGTACATCATGGTAGTGAATTACTGTACAATGGACGGTCTTAGATCAGTGATAGACCATTCTCCTAATAGCAGAGCCGAACCCGCGTATACATCCTTCAGGTGAATGTAGGAAGTTTCTAGGACGCGGATTCAGCTCTGCCATAAATTAATGTGACAGATGATCACGTCAGCACCGCACCGTCAAAAGCGACTGCTATGTCCGTCCACGCGTCTGTAGCCCTTTAGCCGAGTCGCTGTGCGGTTTTCGACTAGATCTGAGAACTGCGACTAGATGTACGTAAAGACGCCGGTCTTTTATTATTGCAGCAGTATGAGAATATAGCGCTGCCGCGAACCTAAAACGGCCGACAACACCCCATGTCGTGTGTGTTTATCCGAGGTGCAATTAAGTGACTTCTACTGTACTTACCGTACGTTGCTAGCTAGTTGCCACACGAAGGCTGACTGGCGTTTCTATGACGATGACTAATAACATTCTCAACAAACCGGTAATCAGAAAAGCTCCGGGTGGCATGCGGTCGGATCAGATCAATTAAATTCTCATTGAATTAATGAAACTGCACCGTCCGCCGTATGAAAATCATGGTGCTCAGAGGCTCATATGGCCGGAAAAAAGTGGTTCTTCCGCGGATGTCTGATTTCATTCATTGCCAATACGTGCTTGTAGTAAAACCGTAGCGAAACAATTTCTGCCATATAGCGAAACGATTGCGACTGTAGCGAACTGACAAAGTAGCGAAACAACCGGTTACCGGTTAGTAACGAATCATTATTGCCATTAAACTGCCAATCATCTTGAATCGTTCACTATTCATAAGTACATGTTTTGAATATTGTCGTATATCTAAATGTGACGATTCCTTCTTTTAACCCTCAAACACCCGAGTGGGGTCATTTTTGACCCCAGGCGTGGATTTTCACGTGCTATTGGAACATGTTTGATCTGAAAAAAATTCCTTCCGTGACTTTGTCAGTAGACATCTTTCCTAACCTCTCATAATTTTCTAGGGAGATGGGCACAATACTGTTGACGTTATATAGGAAAGTCTGTGTTGAGTCCGTGTCAAAAATAACCCCAGCAAAATAATGTGCTGTTTTTGAGATCTGCCCTCTGTAACTCCCAAACTACTTATTTTATGACCACCAAATTTTCAGAGGATGATGCACATGTCAATAAGTATTACCGTAATACTTATTGACATGTGCATCATCCTCTGAAAATTTCTTAAGTGTCGGACATTTTATGCAAAGCCACCAAGTTTGGTGGCTCTCGCGTAAGTCGTCCATTAGTAATACAACATGAAATTTGGCGTGGGCCTCAAAAATCCCCTCCCGGTCTAAATAGGAATAGTTCAACACTACCAAAAATCATTTTTCTTACCTTTCTTGTTTTTCCTTCTACAAAGAAAATGTTTCTGTCTGTAAATGTCAGCCAGAATGTTATTCTGTATACAAGAATCTCTGTATTAAGCACAAACAAGAATCCCTCTTTTAAGCACAAACAAGAATTGTATCTAAGAAGTTAACTTAAACCGAGAAAGTTCAAGAAGATAATTCTAGCAGGATCAAATTTTCTAGAAAAAATAACTTATGGGAAGAATCTGTAAGAATAAAACTTAGAGGAAACAAAAAACAAATCTTATATTAAGCCAGAGAAAGCAATTTTTTCTTATTTTTCTAGAAAATTCTTATTGGAAAACAGCATGCTAGAAATACTTTCTTGAACTTTCTTTCTTGATATAAGTTAACTTTAGAAATAAATTATTCGTGTAAGAATTGACATAGACCAGACTTCCCAGAAGGTTTCTTGAATTTTCTTGTTTTTCCTTTGTATAAGAAAATCTTTCTCAACATAAGAAAACAACAAAAATAAGAAAGAATTAAAAAAAATTGGCAGTGAAGACGTGGTCCTTCTGATATTTTTGCATAAATTATGATAATGAACGGGAATTATTCATATCTAAAGATGCCAAGACATTCCTCTTACATATTGATCAAGCAATGTAAGGATAACAATCAGCGAAAAACGTGAAAAGGGAGATTTTGCTGAACAAAACATTTTGGGGTCATTTTTTTACCCCGTTCAGTCATTTTAGTCGCAAAAATAGGTTCGAGTGTTTGAGGGTTAATTAATGAGAGAGTCGTCTTGCCAAGCTATACGGCCCCCCCCCCCTCTCACTGGACCCGCGGTACGCTGGCGGCGTCGCTGCGTACTAAACTGGATTTGTGTTACCCTTGACTTTATAATGGAAATACTATTCAAA
The DNA here is from genome assembly GCA_035149815.1 of Branchiostoma lanceolatum. Lineage (NCBI taxonomy): Eukaryota > Metazoa > Chordata > Leptocardii > Amphioxiformes > Branchiostomatidae > Branchiostoma > Branchiostoma lanceolatum. Next base: position 25,894,666 of record CM068866.1, on the reverse strand, counting down.
ACGTACAAGTATAGCCAAAAAGACAACACACAAACATACAAAGCTTAAAAAGATTCGTTTTTTGTCGATGAAATTCGCACAAACAAGAATCCCTCTTTTAAGCACAAACAAGAATTGTATCTAAGAAGTTAACTTAAACCGAGAAAGTTCAAGAAGATAATTCTAGCAGGATCAAATTTTCTAGAAAAAATAACTTATGGGAAGAATCTGTAAGAATAAAACTTAGAGGAAACAAAAAACAAATCTTATATTAAGCCAGAGAAAGCAATTTTTTCTTATTTTTCTAGAAAATTCTTATTGGAAAACAGCATGCTAGAAATACTTTCTTGAACTTTCTTTCTTGATATAAGTTAACTTTAGAAATAAATTATTCGTGTAAGAATTGACATAGACCAGACTTCCCAGAAGGTTTATTGAATTTTCTTGTTTTTCCTTTGTATAAGAAAATCTTTCTCAACATAAGAAAACAACAAAAATAAGAAAGAGTCGTCTTGCCAAGCTATACCCCCCCCCCCCCTCTCACTGGACCCGCGGTACGCTGGCGGCGTCGCTGCGTACTAAACTGGATTTGTGTTACCCTTGACTTTATAATGGAAATACTATTCAAAACGTACAAGTATAGCCAAAAAGACAACACACAAACATACAAAGCTTAAAAAGATTCGTTTGTTGTCGATGAAATTCGTTGAGTGCTTTGACAATTTGATCGGCCGCAGCGACGCCTTTAGTAGGTGATTCACCTTTTTTACAATCCATTGCTGTCTATGTAAGGTTGCAGTTCAACGTTTGGCTTGATGAATATGTTTATACCCCCGTTGCTACTCATGACTCAATCTATATCAAAATCTATATCTTTTCAGGTTTACCCAAGGCACCAGTTCTTATTTGAGCATCAACCAGAATTAAATTTCACCATTTAAAATAGCCCATTTGGCTCCAAATTTTTATCCAGAATGAATTTCAGCAATATGTCTAGTTTGAATGTGACGAACACGGACCCTGACCTGACGGCTTGGAAGCATCCTCTAGCGGTGACGTGCCTCCTGACCATCTGTAACATTGTCATCTTCCTCCTCTGTATCACCGGCAACGTTGTGATTTGTGTGGTCGTAGCCAAGAACAGAAACATGAGGAACGTCACCAACTATCTCATCGTCAACTTGGCCGCGAGCGACCTATTCTTGGGCGGATTCTGCATGCCGTTTACGATGTTGGACAACCTCAAGGGTGGTAAGTGCATCCTTCACTTTTCATAGAAATATTTCACCCCTTGGTTGCATATGTAAAACAACTATACAAAAAAAAATGTTTTTCAAAACGCAAGAACGTTGCTAAATATATTTGACAAGCATAGATCGTGATGATTTCAATTTTCTCTTGAAAATTAGGTCCATACTCTTAAAAGACGCTAAGACACAACATGGTCAAAATTAGATTTCACAAGCATAAGTCGTGAAGGTATGCATTTGAAAATTACCTACGTATATCTGTTAACTACGCTAATTAGGCACGCAGCAAGCATACTAGGACAGTGTTGGCCACTAGAAGCCGTAAACGACCTTATTACACACTTTGCATCCTGTCAAACAGCCCCATCGTCACAGTTTCAATGCACTAAAGATCTACTTAGCCTAAAGATAACCTACCAAACAAGTACCTTTGAAAAAGCTGCCATTTCGCGTATTAGCATAACACACATTCTGTTCTGTTCTATTCACCTCTCCTAAAGCTACCTACACCTCCAAGTGAAGGGTTGACTTAGTCCAAGAAACCCGCCCGACATGATGATGATGACACCTCCAATTTGACACAACTTGTAGCACGCCCTTTCCTGGGACACTGTAACTGTGCGATCATATGAACTAGTACAAAGAATGGATGTTTCAAAAGAAAATAAGAATCCCAAAGTCGGGTTTCGAAGGTATGATATTCTGTTCGCAAGACAGAAGCGTTGTATATATCTCGGGTAAGAGCCGCGTCCCTTACCGACGAGCTAGCTGGACTGACCACATTTGGCAGCGAATTTTAAGATATATATCATTTCCACCTTACTACATGTTACAATGTTGTCGATTTTTGTTCATTTTCTTTATAATTTAAGGATATTCATGTATTCTTATTATAACGTATCGTATACCATCGAAAATGAAGGCAGAAATGACATATATGAGATATAGATGACATGATTTGCAGGATCACGGGATGTAGGCACAGGTCCAATGGTTGAACCAACCAACCAACCATACATAGAAGCATCCGTTGAACGTTTTTTTTCCCGTTACGATGAATAAAAAAAATCAAAGGCCGGGTTTGGAATTTACGATGTCCTGTTCATAAGACAAAGGCGTTGTATATATTAAATGGATGTTTAAAAAGAAAAACGAAAAAGATGTCCATACACGGTCACAACCTTCCCGCTCCCGAGAAACTTCCCGAGCTAACCGACTGAGCTTCATGGCCTCGCCAATCCAAACAGCGATTTTTAAAGATGTTTCAACCTCACAACCATGGTACCATTTTTGTCGATTTACCAATTTTGTGGTGTAAATGTAATATGGCCATTTTTAAGGAGGTTAGAACCACCTTGACAGTATTAGCATAGATATGTGTGGCATGGTCTCAGCAGGGTTGAAGGCAACGTTCATTCATCCATCCATCTAAAACGCACTCCAAGGTTCCATGTGGTCACATGCAAAAATCTCCAGGCATGATTTGAAAAGTTACAACATGTCACGATTTCTATAGCTACATGGTAATAGTCATGATAATCTTTTTGGCGACAGCTCAGGACCGGAGGGATTATATTTACAGTAGTAAAATCACTCTAAAAATATTTTTTTTTAAAGATCGAATTCATTTCTTATGTAATTGATTTTCTGGTAGCCTTTGGTGGTGTTTGGGTCTTTATATATTTTTTATTGTTTTATTTATTTTTCTATTTATTTATTTATTTCTATCTATCTATCTATCTATCTATCTATCTATCTATCTATCTATCTATCTTTCTATCTATCTAATATAGTATCTATCTATCTATCTATCTATCTATCTATCTATCTATCTATCTATCTATCCATCTATTTATTTATTTTTTTATTTATCTATTTATTTATTTATCTATTTATTCATTTATTCATTTTTCTCCGCCCCATGTTGGTGTTACCTCCTATTAGAGTCATTTCAGCCTCATGTCGCTTCTCCTCAGGTTGGATGTTCGGTGAGGTGATGTGCAAGTTGCAGCCCATGGCGCAGGGCGTGGCCATGTGTGCTTCTGTCTTCACTCTCGTGGCCATCGCAGTAGACAGGTTGGTACATCATCATTGATAGATACGTAAATAGTTTTATCAGCTTGGTGAGCCAGTTCAACATAGAAACATACATAGATAGAAAGAGACTGAATGTAAAATGGTCCATATACATCTTTGAGATAGGTATTACTGTATCGGCAATCGGATTTTCAAACATGTTGTATTGAATGGTGGGAGTGACGAGTGTGGAACAAATGAGTACCATATCTTCCAACGTCGTTTATTTGTTTCTTTCTTTGCCTGTTTGTTTGTTTTTGCATCACTGTCAAACCGTCTCAAAGTGTTGCCTTTCCTGTTTGGTTCCAATGTGATAGCTGCATGGTGGAGTGGCCAAACAAACTACGGACACAAACTACTGAAAATGTGCAATCTAGCTCACGTTCCCATGGCCATGATTATGTTTCCTCATGTAGATACCTGGCAGTGATGGCACCGACCGATGAGAAACTCAGCAGCAGAGTGTGTGTCGTTGCTATTGTAGTTATCTGGGCTGCTAGCATTGGAATCATGTCACCTATCATCCCCATGATGGTGTACAAAGACTACGGACATGTCCAGACCTGTTCAGAAGGGTGGGCTACCTGGGAGAGCAGGAGAGCGTACACTACCTCTATCCTCGTGCTTTGCTTTGCCCTCCCCCTGTTGGTCATTGCAGCGTTGTACTCCAGAGCCGCCACACAGCTCTACTTATCCAATGCAAGAAGAAACCGTCGACAGAACACAAGCGGAGCAGGGCTGGGACATAAAGTTCGTGTCTTTAAGATGATGGCGGTTGTGGTTGTGGTGTTCACCCTGTTGTACCTACCCCTTCACGTCTTGACAATGTTGGTGGACTTCGGGGACTTGAGTGACGTTGAGAAGAGACCTATCTACGCGTACGCCTTCCCAGTCAGCCACTGGCTTGCGTTCTTCCACACCTGCGTCAACCCTTTCGTCTACGCTCTGCTAAACAGAAACTTTCGGAAAGGTTTTCGGGCCGCGTTTTCGAACAACAGATCGTCGAGTACGTCAAACGGATGCACGTGTACTTTCGCGCGGAGGCAAAGAAGGAGACAAAAAAGAACTCAGCATGTGAAGACACCTGACCTTAGTAAAACAAGGAAGATTTCGAACGACCGTTCGCGCTTGCCAACCCTGCTAAGCCCGACAACAGCAACGACAGGAGACGGGCCGACTCGAGCAGTGCGGCCGGCTACACTTCTCCTCACCACCGCTGTCATAGAAAGTCCTCCCGGACCCGTCTTTACCAACAGTACATCTCTGTCCACAGCAGCCTCACCACCGACTGGTCGGATCAAGAAGAAAACTATTTCAAACGGACCCTATAACGTGTCCTCCCGCGAAGTACATGCATCATTTATAATGGTAACCTCAGTTTAGACTGTGTAATGCTGGTAAGGTTGCTTTTTCAGAATGATCTCTGACGACATTTGTAAGTTCATGACCGTGCTGTGATACTGTGCAGAATATTTTCTTGGCCTTAAACATGATCGGAATCATTGTGGTAATATTTTCCTTTGGTGATAAGTTTGATATATGTATATTTCATTTATATTTGAGGTGTCGTCCGTGTAGTCTATGGCCATTAGGAATACAATATATTTCCTAGATTGCAACAGTCTATTTTCAGAAACGATAAAAAATTGAAAGTATGCAAAAAGTATTATGAATAGAATTGCTCATTAAAATAACCGAGAAGAAATTTTGCTATGAGCCTTGCGTTAATAGACTCATTTTATATCATTAATCCATACATAAATCCGGAAATCATATGAAAATTACAGCTTTCCTCGTCTCTGAGTGCCGAATCTCGTTAGATTTTGTAGGTCCCTCTAATTGGCAACTTTCATCGACATTGCACCGCAATTTATATGTAGATACTGGGAAGAACTCCCCAATCTACCTTTGAATTACAAACACGGCGCAAAGATTGTCACGTTAATTCTACATGATAGGCGGTTAAACTTAATATAGGTTTGGAGGCACTTTACATTTCCTACTTGATGGTCTCTCTCTCTCTCTCTCTCTCTCTCTCTCTCTCTCTCTCTCTCTCCTCTCTCTCTCTATATATATATATATATGGCCCCGCCAACATATGAGAAGTAATCACCAAGAGTACTCGAGCGAAGAACTTTGCATTTAAATCACAGGCATGTGATAGTGGATCGCCGCTTTAGATGTATGCTGAATTTCTTCCTTTAATCAGCCATGAGAAACATCTTTCTTTTCATACCTCTAAAATAAGTAAATGGGGCTACGGATTAGTTTGAATAGGAAATGAATAGATTAACATGAGACCTTTAGCTGGCGGATTAAATATGTAACCATATTCAATACTACATGATTTATTTTAGCCACAACCATTGATTTATTGTTTACAATGGTTGGTCTTACAAGACTGAAACCGTTTTCTGTGCAGTAGCACTGATCATAACAAGCTGACAATAAAGCATCTCACCGCCGATTCATCTAATAATACATACTGAAACTGTTTCTGTGCAATTGTACGGATCATAAGAAGCTGTCAAGAAAGCATCTCACCGCCGGTTCATCTAATAATACAATACTGAAACTGTTTCTTTGCAATTGTACGGATCATAACAAGCTAATAAGAAAACAGCTTACCGCCGCTTCATCTAAAATTAACAGCGGTTCAATGGTCTGTAATGTCAGGCTGTCAGTTAATAGCGTACAGGTGAATGAACGATTGTGAGTGAGTGCTGTTTTCGACAGATGTATCATGCATCTGTTTAACCTTTAAAGGGAAAATAAGCAATATAAGGGTCCGAAAAATATCGGATTTTTAAAGTAAATCAACCTACCCCTCAAGGAGGCTCCTCAAGGAGGCGGGGGAGGCAGGAAGATCTACACAAGTCTCGAACTATATGTAGTCTCGTGTTCTCAAGATGTACAGTAGACATCGAAAATTTGGAGGTACGTGTCTTGTTACCTTTTAAGACACTGATTGAAGAGTATTCTAGTAACTTTTAAATCTAATTTCTATACATGATTAGTTCAAACAACACTATGACAATGTATAGCAACGTCCATGATGCAAAAATACGATGTTGTGATGTGAGAACTCACTGATGGCCGGAGTTTTTGTAAGCTCGCGAAACTAATGTTTTATTCTTGGGTAGGCCGACTACTCTCTCTTCGCAGCCAGGGGCTGAATTGCGCCAGGGGCTGAATTGCGAGGATCGGAGCGCACAATTGGCGGGGCTAGATCACAAGGGTCTGGAGCGGCTGCCATTTGGCGCTAATGTGCGGCCATAGGACTGTAGATTTTGAACCACTCACACCGGGAAGGACCCCTACTCTTTTCGATAAGTGGCTCTCCTCAAACACAACAGGGCCTCCATTTAACGTCCTATCCGAGGAACGTCCCTAACCGAAGCTAGGTATTCATTTACATCTGAGTAAAGTGAGGAAAGTCGTGTAAAGTGCCTTTCCCAAGGGCACAACTTCGGGTAATATCAGTGGTTTCGAACCCGGGACCTCTCAGTTGTGGGCGAAACACCCTACCGATTGTGTTACACGATGCGACAAATACTAAATATAAGGGGATCATAGTACGACACTATTTTGCGCGGTTTCGAAATCCTAAAAGTATGGGGTTATTACGGAAATGTGCTAAACAATGTTAGTAAATGTCACTACCATAAAGATTTCAGCATTTTTGTCATGTCCTTTTTTTTGGCCTTAATATTACTTGGTTGCCTTTAACGAAGCGGTGCCAATTATTGTCTGATTTGTTGCTGGATGCAAACCTACTTCAATATTTTGTATAACTTTGCAGGACCATACTTATGTCGTTCTCTATTGCTCATGAGAACTGGCCTTTGCATAATACACCTCGACATGTGGGCATGACCCAAAGTTCACACTCCCAGCTGTGTGCGTTTGACCTTCCATTACGGGGCGTCACGTAATTGCTTTTCATTGCAGTGTTCACGACAGAACATCATTTATACTAATACACATATTTCATGTCTATGTAATTCCGTTGTGTAAAGGAAAATACATCTGGAAAACCATGCTATAGAAGTTGCGACCACAGCTGTTCTATTAATGAAAAAAGTCAATTTTGACCCCGTCACGATCCAAAACTCGACAAGCAAGAAATTTTAAAAGTCGTCGTGCAAGAGCATATTACGGATATGAATTCTTCCCTTTGGTAAACAAAATTACGCTAGATATAATTCTATTGAACACAGAAAAATATCTAAGTAATCTCTAGACAACTTTATGTTTAATTTTTAGGGAACATATACAAAATGTACAAGCTTTAATCAAGACCCTTCGAAAGTTTCCGTCATTCATAGACATTTAAATCTGAAAAGCGACAACAGTGGAGGATGTGAACTTAAAGGAACAATCAACAGAACTATTGAGTCAGCGTGTCAAATAATACTACAGAAGCAATGAACAAGCATATTGATTTTAAGGCCGAGTTAAAATGATCCGGGGTCCCGGCCGGGCCCAAAATAGCCCGGCAGCCGCAGGGTGTCCCATGAAAAACTTCATGGACATCAGGCTGGCCTGTAAGTGTGCTTTGTGCCTGGCATCAAGGCCACGGTAGTTCAGAAATAGTGCAATATGTTCAATTACGTTTGATTATGATTGATTACGTTGGTGTTTAATGTTGGATATGTTTCCGGGGTGAAAGCCAGTTCACTCACCCCAACCACACGTCTGCCGTGAAGTTTAGGAAACTAATAAAAAAACACAATAACAACTGGCCATCCACTAGCTACAGGAGGTGGAGTGTAGATTTGATTGACTGTCGGCTGACCTTCGCCAACGCAGCGGAAAGGACGGATCGGAGACCATCTGGCCGTCGGCAAGATGGTCTCGCTTTACGGGGTAAGTCCCTAAGCCTCTGGGCTTCCAGGATATCTGGCTTGTACAAACAGCGGGCCCGGCGCTAGACGAGGAATGATAGCATGATAATGGCAAATTTTGTATAATCTGATTTTAGAAACGAAGTTGCTAATATGATGTGGCGTCGCGGTAGCATAATGGTGGGGCTTTTGACGTTAAATGAAGGTCCCCCCCCCCCAAAAAAAAAAACCCACCACATTTATCGAAAAGGGTAGGGGTCCTTCCCGAGATGAGCTGATCAAATAAATCTGCAACTCGTAATCTTCAGTACAAATTGTCGGGCGACCACTTCGGAGTTGTCGGGAGAAAATTTGAAGACAGCGGGACTACGACAGCGGGAATTCTCTTTACACGGGGTTCCCGCTGTCGCTAGTACCGCTGTCGCGAATTAAAAGCTTAATGTGAAGTGGGCCTTAATTTGTGTTACGCCATGAGGGGTTCACCGGGTCTGCAATACAAACAAACTACTTCCGCAACCCCTGGCGTCACACCGTAGGCGAGCTTGGTAACGAGCTCCAGTGGAAGTGCGGTTATATTCATATGACAATTCCACCTGCAAGGAACTGTCATTCATTTTAACAACAAGGGATACAGCTACAACCACAGCGGAACTATTCTAATGCTTTGCCATTTAATTGTCACAAGTCATAAGCAGAACTAGATATTGAGGAATCTCAATGGACGTCCTCCTTTCCTCTAGCATGATTTAACATCTAGGGTATTGCTGCTAACTCAAAGCTTGTCTTATGCGTGCTAGCTAGATCAAGCACCCCCAATGGTTCATGTGCATAAAGCCCCCCCCCCCCCCCCTCTCACTGGACCCGCGGCACGCTGGCGGCATCGCTGCGTCCTAAACTGGATTTGTGTTACCCATGACTTCATAATGGGAATATCATTCAAAACGTACAAGTATGACCAAAAAGACAACAAAACACACAAAGCTTAAAAAGATTTGTTTTTGTCTATGAAATTCGTTGAGTGTTTTGTCAATTCGATCGGCGCAGCGACGCTGCCAGCGTGCCGTGGGTCCAGTGAGAGGGGGGCTTAACCATCATTGGATATCTGCATATAGTAGTTTTACTTTCAATTTTTGGAAAGAGCTAACTTGCACGTAATTCCTATCATCTATGCCTACGGCACAATTGAAATGAAATGTGAAATTACGAATAATGTAAAAAAAAACCTTTACATATCGCCGTGACTTAGCGTCGATAAATTGGTGGTTAGGCAAGTGAACATGGGATGGAAAGGCCACGGGTTCCATTCCTGGCATTCCTGGCACGCTGTGTCCTTGGGAGTCTCTTCACTCAAACAGAAGGAGAGGGTTGGGCTCCGCCTTCCAATACCGGCTAGTTATGTACAAGACACATGATTAAAATGGCTATGAGAATTTACTATGTTTTGTTTTGTTCACATTTATCTATTGAGGATTGGAAAAAAAGCAAAGTGCTCATAAAAAAGTCCTCCCCTCATTTACCTTACATAACAACATGATGACTTATATAAGTGAGATACAAAGGAACCACGCTCCAAGTGACACACTTCCGCGTAATTACTTTGATATAGCTTATGGGTTCTTTGCCTTGGAAACTAAGCTTTAGGTGGGCTGCAAGCTTGGTATTGCCAGAATAGTGTTACTTGCGGTCACTGTATGGTGTACCTTATAAATATGCATAACACTTCCACACACAGAGATTTGCCTGGTATAATGCAGCGCATTATGATGTCTCATTGGCTCTGCCTCCCACGAGTCCATTAGCCGGACTACATTCTACGAGTAGAACTTCAACATCGGGGGACACCTCATACGCATGTCATCATCGAATGTGCCCTTCAAGAGTTCCATCCATGGTTGATGTGTCTACTTCGGATCTGACGGCTCGTTCCTGATATGCTGGTTATGAAAATCGAATCATGCTGTGTAAGTCGAATCAAGCTATGTCATGAGGTTTGTTGCCGGATGCAATCAGCTTGTGTCCGTCCTCGTTAACACAAATTACCATTGATCCACTCGTAGGCATAGGTGGTGACTTCCGTTCGAAGCATCGATGCCCTATCGTTTTTTATCCGAAGGTTGTTTCCTCACACGCCTTTGCTTAAAAAAACGCCACAATCGAACAATCTTAAGACGGAAGTTTATAATTATACTTTCTGTCTCTATGCGTTTACCGAGAGGAAAATGAACTGATGCAGACATCCCCGGTACGCGATAATAAGCGTCAAAACAATATACTTCATCCGGAAATTCTTAAACAACAGCATTTCCGAACGCTATGCTTCCAATATCATCCAATGATACGTTGGACTATTAAATTAGGGAATATAACGTTATCATTAAATGTTGGACGATTGAATTACGGAAGTACCTTGCGTTGCAGTTTTATGCACTAAGCACAAATGATATGTTGCTGAAACAAATAGTAGAATTACTTCCATAAGGTGGGAGGAGATGATTTGCAATACTTAACGTGCGTATTGAGGTGGAAGAAGTAGATGAAAACGACGTTGACAACGCTGACAAATAGAAATGATAGCCGATCTTTGTTCCATCACATAAACACATGCACACTTTTCCTCAGACCCGTTAACAATCAATCGCTTAGACCTAAGGAAAAAAGGTTTCCGATAACAGTCCTGAAAAGAATAGTGTCAGTAGGTAGGGATTCCTTTTTTTAAAGATTTCGACCGAAATGTTAAATACAGTGGTTTAAGAAAAAACTGAATTGCGTCAAAACAATGGTGTTGATCCATATTGTACTTTTATACATTTTACAAGCATTATTATATCAATAATCAGAGCAGGAGTTCAATGCTTAGCACACATTCTGTTATACCCCAATTCCACTTGGACGGCGCTCTCACCGCGCTCTCACGGCGACCTCATTTTGGCCAGATCGCCGTGAGAGCGCCGACAGCGCGGCGAGAGCGCCATTGAGAGCGCCGACAGCGCCGCGAGAGCGCCGACAGCGCGGCGAGAGCGCCATGCGCGCCGTCACCTCGGCGATGGTTTTGAACATGCTCAAAACCTTCGCCGTGAGAGCGCCGAGGATGGCGATGAAAAAAACGAGCGCCGAGAGAGCGCGGAGCGAGCGCGGTGAGCACCGTGAGAGCGCGGTGAGCGCCGCGAGAGCGCCCAAGGTGGGATTAAAGGGCCGCAGCGAGCGCCCAAGGATCGCAGCGAGCGCTCTATGAGGATTGAATGGTCTTAACTGTAGTTCAAACAAATTTCATTCTTGAAGTGGTGTATCTGGAATTTCTGGGAATTTTGTGGTCAAATCATGGTTTTGCTCGTGGGTAATGCAAATTGACGAATAACTACAAGTACTTGCTTCCAATCAAATTAAATTCCCTCCAAGTTTTATTGTCAGTGGTTCAAAATGTGTTTCAAAATTCTGTGATTTACGTTTCTATTATAACGTAGAATGATAACATATATTTTTTTGCAAACAGTTTACATGAGAGACAACATAGAAAAAAACAAGTTGAACATACATATGTTACTTAAGACACACACTGAGCGACCGTGCAGCGACTAAAATTGAAACTGTTTTCCCTTTACATTCAAATATGATGCAAGAGGTAAAGGTATGACTGAGAAGACAACAAAACACACAAAACGTAACAAAAATTCGTTCTTTATCTCTGGAATTCGTTGAGTGATCTGTGAAATCTTTAAAAAGTTGCTGACATTTGACATTTTGGTCGCGATGAGAGGGCGCAAGGGTCGCCGTAGAGATTCCACTTGAGCACGGCGCTCTGGACCATTTTAGGTCGCCGTGAGAGCGCGGTGAGAGCGCCGTCCAAGTGGAATCGGGGTCTTACAGAATGTGAAATACAGGAATTCTGTCGTGAATTTCATTACTCAGATCGAAAACTTTATGTCTCTTGCCCGTGGTCGACCAGTTATTTTCTTGGGCTAGTCGGGTAACCGGAAAAACATCCTGATAAGCTTAAGGACACGAGACCTAACGTCAACGTGACGTCAGAAATCAGTGAAAATTGCAAGGGGGTCTATACCACCTAGGCCAACTAGGCCAAGCTTCATCGGGGTACATCAGCGGGCGGTGTTGACGTCAAGCGCCCATTGCACTTAAAAGATTCCTTAATTTTAATAAAATTTCTATTTCACCACTAGGCCTGTTCTAAGGTTTGTGTGTGTGTTTGTGTTTGTGTGTGTGTGTGTGTGTGTGTGCGTGTTTGTGCGTGTGTGTGCGTGCGCGCGCGCGTGTGTGTGTGTGTGTGTGTGTGTTTATGATATAGAATATTTCTAATTCGGTGTTTTCTACGTATACATTGACCATTTTCGGCCAGAGCACGTTACTTCAAAAACTTAATCAGCTTACCGGAGTCAGTAATAATAAGTCAGCCCCAAGAAACGCAATAACATCGTACTGAACGATAATGCCATAGCGCTATTCCCTAACGGTAAACAGGCCTAGATGAGGTCAATGACATTAGGCCGCATTTCAATGGTATTGCTTACTCATGACCTCCCTCCAGCGATGTGACAGATATTGACTGGCGGCTGCAACATTCTCTCCGTTTGGGACGTCATCTAAAATGCCGTTTCCCTTTGTTGCACCGAAGTCTGATTATAGTTGATCTGTTCACGTTTTCACAACATGCTGAACCAGTGCCGCTAAAAGCCTCTTCGGTACTCATAGTTCTTGCTAGCATTCTTAAGATGCTTTTGAAATTTACGCCTTGATAAAAGGCAACTTGAAAGGACCATCTTTCTTTGCTTAAGGCCGAAGGTTAAGTTAAGAATTAGAATAACTATGCTTCAAACGAAACGTGGTTGATTATTGATAGCTGATAGCGCATTGCGGCCTCTCTACGCAGACTACGGTTCGCATTTAAAGCCAAGCACACAGGGTACTTGTTTGTGCAACATAACCAGTTGGCGTAACACGTGTTTTCTACACTAGGTATCAGCTGTGAAAGACAGTCGAGGATAAGACACCTATCTTCAAAAACAACAAGGCGTTTGATAAAACGGTCGATACGTGATCGAGTTGTTGAAGAGATACAAAACTATCTTTGTATGCCTGCATCTGGGAAGCAAGCCGCGTCGTCATTGATCTTAAAATCAATACATGTTTTGTAAATAGAATATTAATTACATACAATCACCACGTCACGATAACAGAAGAAAATATCAAACAAATGTTGACTGTCAAACTATTTCTAGGCATATCTTTGTCAATTTGTGATACTCCTGATCATAACGGATGATGTATTTACGTACTGACAATTGGTTAATGGAATGATATACTGCATCGTAGCGCTTCATCTGATGTTCTTGAGTCAGATGATACTTCAGAAGCTACCGACAGTACTTTGGAAAATATCCATCGGAACTGACAAAAATTGGACCCGTAGATGCCATGCGCAGTGTATATTCTATTACGTAGTTTATTCAGATTTTCTGGGCACAACTCAGTGCTGCGGCTTCCCTCATGTTATTCGACGAGCTGATCTCCACGCTGAGCAGATCTGACGGAGGTCAGGATTAGGTGAGGATTTACTTAGCTTATCTTATAAACGCTAATCCCTCCTTGTACATGTGTCTCTTGGCTGTCAAAGTCATGATTAAGTATATGTCAAAGATATCGAAACTCCTCAAGACCGGATGTCTTATTTAGCAGATTCTGCGAAATAACAACATGATCAAAGACACATAGTACGTGATTTACTGCATCGTATGTCGATGTCGACAGTACTTTGAAAAATGTCTACTTGAACGGACACAAATTGGGCCCGTAGATGACATGCGCAGTGTATATTCTATTACGTAGTTTATTCAGATTTGCCGGGAACAACCGAGTGCCGCAGCTTCTCTACTTTCATTCAACGAGCCGGTCCCCCTAGCATGCTGAGCAGATCTGACGGCGGTCAGGATTAGGTGAGGACTTACTAATCTTATTTTTTAAACGCCAATCCCTCCTTGCGTCTCTTGGCTGTCAAAGTCGTGATTTAGTTTATATCAAAGATATAGAAACTCTTCAAGACCGGATATCTTATTTGGCAGATTCTGCGTACTTTATGTCAACATGTTAATCTTAATCAAAGAACCAGAACCAGATTATTATCAAGTAAATTTTTCCGAATATGTCATCAATTCAGAAGCAAAAATTTTACAATATGTCATCAATGTGTTGATTGAATGTAACGGTGTCTCTGCTGCAGTGCTGGCGATCAGTTGCTGACAAGGCCGGAAAATAGACCATAGTTTTTTTTATACATAAGAAATTAGATGATGTAAATCATTTTGCAATACGCTTTTTAGTAAGTTGCTTCCTTGCTTATTTTAGGTATGTCTTGTAAAAAATTTTGGTGGATCAAATAAAGACGAAAGAAGGGAAGACGAAGTGTATGTTACATCATATGTCGCCTTATTCTCATTACAACCGGTTGAATTCGTCAGCAACCTAATATTTGCTCGCAACTTAGTTTCTGTGCGGATTTATTTCTTTGCCTGGTTATTTTACATGGTGAAGGTTGGAAAGCAATTAAGAACAAAAAAAACTATAATCATAAAAGAAATCGAATCTAGGCCACGTCAAATTGGTTGTAAAATGCGTTAGTCTGACAGCCACTGAATATATGCTCCCTGGTTGCATTATTGTCTATATTATCACAAGACGCATTATTGGGTATGAGACTAGGTGCTAATGCGTTATCACATTCTCATTCATTGGCATCATCAGACGGATGAGCACAGTGTCAGACAGATATTCAAATTCAATATCAATTTTTATATTGACACGACTACGCTAAATCATCGACATGTGTATATATTTTAATGACAACATTATTAGTTTGACAAGCCATGAATCGTGCCATAGTACTTACTAGTACCATTCATCCTTGTTTGCTACAATTTCAAATCGCCAATAATGTGTTATGCACTGCACGGGAATGGGAGTTTATGTTTAATATGGCCCGGTCACATCATCACACTGGGAGTATTCGTGGGATTGTCGTGCAAATGTCGCGCGAAATTCAGCGGTCTTATTACGGAAAAAGGCTGACTGAAATCCTTGTCGGTCGTTGCTTCTGTCACAGCCTGTTGTTTGAAAATGGTACTGGTACATCAAATCGTACGACAGCCTACGGCGGATGCCCCCCCCCCCCGCCGTTTCGAAGTATTGGTACAGAGAGAATACCAGATAGACGTTTGCAACCACATGTAGTGTCCCTTATCTACATGAAGCCCCTGATTATTTGCGTGCTGTTTCCTTGATAGCTCCCTGGTTCGGTAGGGGTCTACCTCTGAGACTTTCTTCCGAGTACTCCTCATCAATTGTAGACATCTGCCATTAACGAAGGAAGTTATTTTCATGTGGCATCATTAAGTCGCTTGTGTCTCCGTGGTTGGATCCCACAGGAACTCAATGATCAGGTTTTAAAAAAAAACAAGGTTTCTATGTATACGTGACTCAATTGTCATGTTAAGCATGGCTCTATGTTTTTTTTAAAAACTTAACATGATTTTACAGCTGGACTTTGTACGCAAGCAATCGCGTTTAAGTTTTCATCTTTCATTGGCGGCTTGGTCCGCTACCTTGAATCCAAACCACCGTTCTATAAAAAGCGATTGCTAGGAAGTTACACCTCCAATCATGGTCTGTAATGGCTGGCGTAATAGCTCGGTAACAAGCACTAAGTATCGACTGATGCCTTCGATCTTAGGGTCATCCTCGATCATGTTGTAATGGCCAAAATTGTCCGGCATCGTTGAAAGCTCACTTATTACCTGAATCTGCTTATTATGAAAGCGATTTAGATAGGAACAAATAACGGCTTACAAAGTTATCAAGATATTGAAAACCTCTTTTCCCACGAAAGCTGAATTCCCAAAATTTTGTCCAACATATCGTATGCCTGAAGTGATTGCCTTTAGGATTGGTCATTGTTTATTCATGGCCAAGTAAGGCGGGTGGTTTGGACGCAGGCAGACCAATTATCTTGCTATTTGTTAAGAGCAACGTACATGTGCAAGCTAGGTTGGCGCATTATCTGCTACACAAACCTTTGAGGCTATAAGGTACAAAATTTACATGTATCTAACAGTGGATTCTATTGCTGTTTGTTCCCCCTCCCCTCCTCGCCAACCAAAGGGGAATAATCCTATTCTGAATTGAATTCTATGAGTGTTCATGAACTTTCAGTTATTTTGTGAAAAGCAATTACCCATTCATAATCTCATTTGTTTTTGTGTCCGCCGTGTTTTACTGCGGGATACTCAGATCTGACGTGGTGAAGCGAACTTCAAACATTTTTCCAGTATGCGATAACTCTTTCATTTTCCGACCAACCCTAATTAGTCCGAAAAGGGCACAGAAAAAATGGTGGAAGGAAAATGTTTGCGCGTGGTACACCGGCAGCGATACTGCACTGGCGATCAAAGAAGCTGAACACTTCATGCATTTCAAACATGATATGACTGTACACTCTAATTAAACTTTGTTTGGGTGACCTAGCTAAACAGTTCATTCAACTGTGAGCGAATGGCAGACGATTAAGGTACATTAGACGTGAGTTTAGTCGGTTGGGTCACCCTTGCTGAAATTGGGGCCTCTTAAAAACAAGAAAGTTTAAAAAAAATGCTTTATAGAAGTTGATATTTGTAGTACACTACATAATCTATTCGTTGATATTTATAACATTTGTAATAGAAGTGACGCCATTGGTGACTATCACTTTTTCGAAATGTCAACCTGGAGACCTAACTGGTTTAAAACCACTCACACTTGGATGGACCCCTCCTCTATAAGTGTGATGTGAGGTATGACTCTCCTCAAATACGGAACCCCCAAGAGGACATCCCTAACCGAAGCTAGGTACTCATTTTTACATGAGTTAAGAGATTGAAGTTAGTGCCATAATTGAAAAGAGCACAATTTACATTGGCACCATTTTCGGGAATTGAACCGAGAACCTTTATATAGCACATTTTAAGCGCCATTGAATAAGTGAAATGTTTATAGTGAATGTTTTAAGTGCAGAAAAAAATCACGCTAATGTCAAAGTATTGCCATTTGTCCATGAAATGAATCTCCCATGTTGTTATTGAAAACATTTTCTCAGTTCACTCAAGTGAGAATGAGTACCAAGCTTCAGTTCGGGACGTCCATCGGATAGGACATTACATGTAAATGGGGGTTCCGCGTTTGAGATAAGTCGTCATATGAAAGAATCCTCGATCAAAACTGTAATTCCCGTCTGAATGGAGTAGAAATACACAGAGACTGTACTTCCTGTTGGCGGGACATCCCGTATCTTTTTCGATGATAAGAAGAAAGTAGAATATTACCAGACGAAAAATGTACTCCTTCAGCTACATAGCTGACAAAGGAAATATCTCTATCACCGGGAGGAACTGGCGCCAACCTGTAGACGTACACTGTGGCGTCTGAAGAATTGAGTTATTTGCCGCCAGCTTTGCAAGGAGAAGACCCGTTGGTACTAAGACGATATTTCCTTGCGGAATGCCCCTAGGCCTGCTATCATAAAATTTCGCTGCTAGTATCTATCCAAGCGCGTAAATATCTGACATGGCCCCATCCTTTGACATTTAAACGCATTAAGGTAACACCCCAGTTTACTTAGCACTTTTCCACCGTGGCTGTCATGCATTAAGGAATGAGTTTATACACTCAACGGTCCATTATGTATGGTCTATCAATCCGTCGATGTTTTTCAGGACTAACCGAATGCTGCTCAGTTTTGGGTACTTTTGAAACAGAAAGAGTTCATCTTATTTCCAATGTTCAAAAAGATATTGTCATTTTTTCATTTCATTTTTCGAAAACATTCAACAGCTATTAACAGCACAATGTTACGTTTCTACCATACATATCCCATATCCACTATTACTTCACTAGCCTGAGTCTTCTTTTGCACTTTGTAAAAGTGGTGAAAGACCAACTTATTCCAGCGGATGACGAATCTTTATTCTCTACATTGTATATTCTAGATCCACCTCATTTATACACAATGGCACAATCATGGTTGGCTTTCCGTTATGCTGAAAGCAATTCATCATAATAAGCCGAAATTGTCCAGCCATGCGATTCAGCTTCCAGCCTTGACCACCTACGAGTTTTACGACCTTTTAAGATAATCACGCTCCAGTGCGGAAGCATAGAGCAGAGGTCGCGTAAATACCTTTACCTGCCTTTAGGCTAAGAGTCTGTCGCTACTAAACCATGAATCGTTAAGATTAACGAAAATACCAGTTACTGCTGTTTGCGTTTTGCTGTCGTGTCTACCTACAATATGGCTTGAAATAACTGAGTAGTAAAAGCGGCACGGAAAACATAACCTTCATGGCTAACACGTCTTTGCAAGGAACCAAAGACATTTGTAAAAAAGTCAAGATGTTTATTCAAATAAAATAAACACTTGAAAATGATTGACTTTGTCACAAATTTGAAAATAAGTTGGAGGAAGCATTACTATGTCTCACGCAACAGCCCCGGTTACATATATCCGTCGTTCTAGTTAGGAATACGTTAGCAGAGATTTGCCAACGGCCTTGGGGTGAGTCATGGGAGGGTTGGAAATTAGCTGGGAGTAAGTCAGCAGTGGTTCTGGCGTGGTTAAGATCAGAATCTGTCTGCTGACTTACTCCCGACTACCAGCCGACCGTGCCGCGCCGACAACCAGCCGTCCACCAGCCAACCCCTTCCAGACCGACCGTCCACAGCTGAATGTTTTGAAAATTTTAAAACATTCGGCTTGCGCAGCCGTACACCCGACGACCGCTCCGAACGCAAGCCGACCACAGCGGAACTTTCTCCCGAACCACTCCCAACCATAGTCGGGGGAACGTTGTGAGGTCATGTGCAACCGGGGCTGTAAGAAGGAGTAAATTTGTGCATTACAGACGCCTTTATTAACAACTAGGCATTAGGCAACTAGCTTGGTCACATTTTATGTATGGAAGTATAAGATGAACCATACAAAAACATCAATCATGGATAAGATAGAACAAAATGACACCCTATGGACCTTTCTCTAAGAGCCTTGCATCACACAACGAGCTTTGAGTAATTTGAAGAGCATGGCTTTAACTGCACTTAAATAAATATCACTGGGAGATAACATAAAGGGGACTACTTTTGGGATTTTTCTCAAGTAGTCCCACATTACACACTATGGCAGTTTGAATATTGATTGATCTAAAATTAATAATATATCACAGGAGATGAACAGTAAGGAGGCACTAGGGGCTTCATTTTGGGGCCTAGCATCCCACTTTGTCATAGTTTAAACGAATGAGTCTATGTTCACTCAAACATGTATTACAGGTAACACACAGTTACGGAACACGTTAAGGGCCTCTTGTATGGGTCCTAACATCACACAACGAGATTTGTCCTTGTTCAGATGTACAACTTGGACTCCGTTCATACATAGATTACAGGAGAAAAACAGTTACTGAGTACGTTAGGGACCTCTTTCAATGGTCCTAACATCACACAAGGAGCTTTATGACAAATCAAACGTAATAGTTGAGACATACATTAAAGATGTAAGTAACACTGAAAGAAAGCTCACTTCAATACCTTGACATCATAAAACCAGACTCGCTACAGTATAAAAGTATATTGACCAAAGGCACACATCAGAAAGAGGCACAAGGTAACATTTGACTACATGATACCGTTTTATCCCAAAGTGCCCTTAAAGGAATGCACTTACACTGTGGTTCCAGACATTGCGATTGTTTGGTATTCAATTTCTGTCCGATGATTCATGAGAGGATTTGAACAACCGAACCACGTTTATATGCTGAGCCTAAAGGTTTTTTTTGTTAGATTTTTTATGAGTATCAAAGTCCGTTTGTGAATTGGAGCACTCACATCAATACCCGGCCTAGGTTTGGCTCTCTTTGGGGCAGGGGAAGCTTTTTGCCGCCAGGATGATCTTCGTCACCCGGTAGTAGTTTTACACGACAGGAGATCCCGTGGTTGGTCAATTTAACTCCTACCGTGTAAAATTAATACCGGATGACAAAGATTATCCTGGTGGCGGAAAATTTCTTCTGCCCAGAATAGACCCCGGCCAAACCACTGTAGACTAGAAGCCAGGGTATCACATCACTATCTTGTGACTATGCATGCAATCATTTACATGTACCTTCCAGTCTACCGGAGATCTACAACACTATTACTACCGATCAAGGCCAGTGTTTTCGTTAACATGCATAATATTTGCCTTATTTCCAGGAGCCCAGTTGACGTTCCCAGAATTTTGGCAAGGACAGAATCCCTCAAGACATAAATTGTTCATTCGGCTTGGCAAGACTCCCAGCATATCCATCTTAGTCTTCACAGAGTATCTTTGATTGAAAGTGTTTTGCCACCCTTGCCGCAGAAAGTCTATCTATAAATATAATCCAATTTGAGTTGTAAAATTTCCAAAGCAGGGATCTCTATAGAAAGCTGTGAGTGTGGTTCGGAATACTGAGGTTTGGTCACATTTCAATTTCCATATTTTCATTCACAACTGGCTTTTTCTAGAACCTACTACTTAAATCACAGCGCACAACACCCTCACTTATTCACGCTGAAAACATTATTCAGTCCTTTATAGAGTTTGGTTCATTCATACCAAAATATGGAGACAAATTTTAGTTTCTCCTTGAATGGCACGATGCCGGATTTGGCCGGTTGGAAGCAGCCGTTATATGTCCGATGCCTTTTAATCATCGGTTACGGTGCCGTGTTCCTGTTGAACATTGTTGGGAACCCTCTGGTGTGTCTGGTGGTGGCCAAGAATAAAAACATGCGCACCGTCACAAACCTCTTCATCGTCAACGTCGCCGTGTGTGACTTCTTCGTGGGCGGAATATGCATGCCGTTTACTCTGGTGAACAACTTGAAAGCAGGTAAAGATACTTGATTACAGAATGACTAATTCTGTCTGTTACTACAAGGTACGACATGAAGCCGAATTATCTAAAATTAGAACCAAAACAAGTCACAACCTGACAATTTATTGAGTTGTGTCTTGAAAAGCTTCTTTTGATGTCCACGTAATTGTGTACTTTTCACATTTTGTCAATAAGACAAATTAGCCAAACAACATTGTCCAGATGAAAACTGTTAACAACATGACGCAGGATTATGTAACGTTGCATCCCATGATGAAATCAAACAAGCATGATAAAGGGTATCACGGAGTTCTGGCAATACGTGGAGCCATTACAGTAAAATCGTTGTAATTTGTTTGGCCTAAGAAGTGTAACGCAAATTGGTCTTATTGCCCAAATGAGTTAACCTAGTCTGTGAGATGATAGATTGTCTCTGGATCATCGAAAGCCAGAAGTTATCCTCATCTCTTATTATAATAAGTCGTGATAAAGTCGGAGTGCTGTTGTTAACGTATACAGGTTTTCATTTGACGTCATTTGCGCCATGTTGGATTAAGCCTAGGTTACACATAGCCGAACATGGCCTCCCGACTCTCCCCCGACCATGGTTGGAGTGATTCGGGAGTGATTCGGGAGCTAGCTCGGTTGGCGTTCGGCCGAGTCGGCTGGCGTTCGGCTGAGTCGGCTGGTGTTCGGCTGCGCCAGCCGAATGTTTTGAAAATGTCAAAACATTCGGCTCTGGACGTAGGGTCTGAACTGGGTCGGCTGGTGTTCGGCTGGTGTTCGGCGCGGTCGGCTAGTGCTCGGCTGGTATTCGGGATTGAGTCAGTAGTAAAATTAGAACCTTAACCACGCCAGAAACACTACTGACTTACTCCCAACTAGTTTCCAACCTACCCATAACTCACCCCAAGGCCGTAGACAAATCTCTGCTAACTAATTCTCAACCAAGTGACTACTATCGGAACGTGGGCGAATCACCCCCGACCTTCACACGACCAAAAACAAAGAAGAACACTAAAAGCAGTATTAAAGCTAGCCATGATTCAAATTCGATCTCTCGGTGATGTTAACAACATAATAGAATGGATTATTTCAATTAAAACCGCAAATGACCCCTCTTTTGAAAGTCGCTGAATATGTCCATTTAAATTCGTGAGAGGGTCTGCAATCGGTCGGGGTTTAGTCAGCAGAGATTCGGCAGTCTGCGGCTAGAGGTCGGGATGGTTGGGAGTAAGCTAGAAAGCATTCGGGGCCCATTCGAGAGTAATTCGTGTACTGGTTAGGAGATGATCGGCGCATCTTCGGCGCATGTTCGTCGCCAAAGATAGGCGTGGCCCAAAAACTGGTCAGACTGCTCCCGAACTACCGCCGACCCGAGTCGGCTAGCGTTCGGGAGCCATGTTCGGCTATGTGTAACCTAGGCTTTACAGTGTCCGTTAACCATGACGATATGCTACTGCTTGATGCAACTAACCGCCAACAGGGTCGCCGGGAGATTTGAATTGTTATTACTATGACGTCATTGAAAAGCTTTGAAGTTTATACCTTGATGCCTTCGATGTGCGATTTCAACAATCTACAATTGCGCTCCCTATATCTCGATTTGATTTGAACACATTTTGATACTTGCCGGCTTCAGATAATTCTGAGATACTCTTGTGGCGCTCTACCGCTCCGCCTGGTCGTCTCTGTAGTACGCCATTTTGATGACATAGGACGATGTAGGATGTACCCCAAATGTATGTGAAATTCACACACAAAAAGATTGACCATGCATTTTGTACGTTACCGTTCCTCAGGCTGGGTGTTCGGAGAGGTGATGTGTACACTCCTTCCTATGCTGATGGGCATGGCGGTAGTGGGGTCCGTGTACACACTGGTAGCCATTGCCGTTGACAGGTATATACAAAATGTCATTCAATTCACATCATGATTATAGTAGTATAGTATATGTTAACACACACACACACACACAAACACACACACACACGCACACACACACACACACAAAAAGCAGGAGTAATATATAGAAACAAATATCAGTTTGATTTCCTAGCCTAGAGGAAAATATTCCTGTGTTGAAAGACTTCTGTGCAACCATTACATTTTACCATTTCCCAGATACTTAGCCGTGATGAAACCAACCGATGGCAAACTGAGCAGCGCGGCAACGTCAGTCATCATCGTGAGCATCTGGGTGACCGCCTGTGTCGTCATGATTCCGTCGGCCGTGCAGGCGCAGTACAAGGACCATGACGGCAACCCTACCTGCTACGAGACATGGCCCTCACTGGAGAGCAAGCAAGCGTATACTATGTCCCTTTTCGTACTCTGCTATCTAGTCCCGCTGTTGGCTATCACTGGCTTGTATCTTTGCGCCGGGGCCCGCCTGCATAATAGAAGCGCCAAACGCAATCGTTCAGCAGAACAAACCTCCCAGTCTCGGAACCAAAGCCACACTGCTAACAAAAGTAGCAACAACGCCCGTGTTTTTAGAATGATGGTGGCCGTCGTTGCTCTATTCGCATCCCTGCACTTGCCTCTCTGGGTAGCAACCCTGCTTAACGACTTCGCAACGCCAACTAGAGGGTTGGGCCTGGTCTTGTACCGGTACATCTACCCGATTGCCCACTGGTTGGCGTATGCTAATAGTTGTGTGAATCCCATTCTGTACGCTTTCTTGAATAGGAACTTCAGACAAGGGTTTATCAAAGCTTTTGTCAACACGAAAAGTTCCTGCAGGGTTGAAACACCCGTGCCCAGAGTAGATCACAAAATGCAAGGCGGCCATGCCAAACATGACAGGGTCCAGTGTCGGCTAACGCTAGAAACCCCTTGTGGCAGTCGAATGCGGCGAGCTAGCCCGACAACGCCGGCAACGGCTGTGGATGATGTACCCAACACTAGAAGCTTTAACCGTCCTTCAGCAGTTGAACTGAAATCCGTCGCATTATAGATGGCCATGTTATGTTAAGATATGCCAAAAGGTTACCTATAGAACTAGTAACTGACCGCGTATCGTTAGTATTAGCGCAAGGAAAGGCAAACAAAATATGACAATGACAGCTGACTTGTATAAAACTCACCAGTACTCATAGAAGTATTTGGAGTCATTTGATGGAATTTGATATTAGTATAGTATTAGAGCAGACCTGACATAATACTTGTGCTTAATGTAAGAAAAAAACCTGGCGGAGACCAGGGGGAAATGTTGTGTCTCCAGTTGATTAGAAAATCATATTTCGGCCGAAGTGATCCTACAGTTACAGTTTAAGATGTAGAAAAAATGACACCGTTTCAGGACACTGATATTTCCAACATCTAATTGTGATTATGAGATAAATTGTACAAGCACAAGTATATTCAATTTGATAAACTGAACAAAGTGCAATGCTAAGTACATATTCTTACATCAATTGATCAAAGCCTTGATCTGTAAGTAGAGGAATTCTGTTTTGGTTCATCACTCAGTCAGATGTCAGATCGAAAATCTTATGTCTCTTGCCAGCGCGCTAGCGGTTGACCAAAATAAAGTCATAATGTTAGCTATAGGGTTCACAAACTCCAGTTGATCTAATGATAAATATTTTTCTACATAAATGATGATTAGTCATTGCTTATGAGCCGTTGCGATGTTAAAGTACAGTACCCCAAGATTTGACCACAATAACCCCTGTGGTATCCGGGAGGTCCAATTGCAATGTCCAGGGGCTTACCAGTGATGAGCCCGGATACTTAGCGGTGGCAGAGTTCAGTACTCTGGGGCTTTGAACTGATGAGTCTTGTGGTCTCCTGTCGTTACAGCCCAATATCAAGTCGTTTCCCTGGGGCATCCTATTATGGATGATAGTCACGTTAGCGGTAGAGGTTAGCTGTAGTGAAATGTTGAAATACGAGTGCGATGACGCTGCGGGTGGTGTAGCAACAACGACGAAATAATCATTGGCAAGACTGCTGTGAAAACTATATTTCACAAGGAAATGTCTTGTGTTGAGTCCTTGATCGAAGCAATTCATGGATACTATAATGTAAGTTACCTAATGATATATTGATGTTGGTAGATATTATATCCAAATGACATGGAAGAATACCTTGATGTTGGTGGACATTATATCCAAATGACATGGAAGAATACTTTGACTTTTATGGATTGTAAATCCCTTAGCGATAATATTCAGCTACATACAGTTGACCTTTCATACAGATTGTTCAAAGAAGAGACAGCATTGCAATATACATATCAACAGGGTGTTTTTCTCCTGACCTATTTTACACAGTTATGACTCATTTCGGCGTTGTATAAAGAATCATGTAATCGGATATATATTGTCTTACAATTTCAGTTGTGTACATTTAAGGACTTCAGTTGTGTACATTTAAGGACGTTGATTCTTACTACTTGATGTCTAGAGTATACATTGTATACACAGTATACATTGATGCAGTTATGTTATGTATTGGATATCACTGATTGCGTCGTGGATTACTATTGATGTATAGATAATTATTCAAATGTATCATATATAAAGATATCGATAAAGGTAATATGACTATCAGTAATGTAAAGTTGCGTTTGCTTTGATGTTCATGTATGATATGATGATTGCATGGTTTACGTAACGCGGAAATTTCTGTATTGCATCAGAACGTAATATCTATACATAACTATATATCGTATCGTCAATCTTATATAACAACATCGTGAATATGTTGATATAAGTCAAATATCTAATAGTAGCGTTATGCACATGGATAGTGTTCTTTGCCTGTTTTGACAAGGCACGTTAATTGCCGCGAGAGAGAATCCATGATAGATCTTTTATACATTGTTTCATTATTTGGTAAATAGAGAACAATGTCTGTATACGTACTAGTAGTAGCCACTCAAGGCACAGTAGACACCTGGTCACTATAGATTGGTTTCCTTCGATCAATGGAGAAAAAAGCTAAGCTAACGCCAAGAAGATGTCACAATAATAGAGTGTTTTTTATGCAGAGGAAGCCCCTTGTGCAGGTTTGCCTGTATACTGTTTCAAAACTATGGATGTCGAAACAAATTGGTTTGATTTCAATTTAAATTGTAGTATAATCCTAATTGACTCTTTTGTAGTTGGTTGAAGTGTTATGTTTTACTGTTTAGTTATGGTCTTCATGTACTATCTCCTGAAATTTGCGCGGAACGATATTAGTAACAATTGTGTAAAATGTTTGATCACTCAACTTGCACCTGTGTAAGAGTGCCATTTTGGCTAATTTTGAAACCTTGATTGTGTTTCTGTTTATGTGTAAGCTCATGTACCTAGCCGTGGTTAATGTATATGTGTTTAAACGTTTCCAAAGAAATAAACTTCGAAAATGAAGAACGTACTGATCAACGACTGACTCATTAGAACTTTCATGAAGTAGTCAGACTTTTCAACAACACTTCTTAGCCTTTGAATAAGAAAGTATACAGGGTATAATACTGTCAAACGGCATGGGAGGCAATGCAAGATCCAACCACAAAGAGATACACATCAATTGCAAAAAGAGTTCAAAAATATATGCACTTATGCTTGGGTCACATTTCCCAGCCGGGACCCGGCCGGGCTGTTTGCGGAAACGAAAAATTAAAATGTATATCAATAGATATGCACAAGCTATGCTCTTGAATAATTTTTGGTACGTTTTGTGTTTTTTGTTGCCTTTTATATTGTACCTTTTGTTCCCAAACACTGCCCGGCCGGGCCCCGGATTGAAAATGTGACCCAAGCATAAGAAAGGCACAAAAATAGTCCATTCTACCACACTTTACACACAGACAAAACTAGATGTTCTATAATTATGAAAACCTATTTTTGGTCATGGCATGGAGTACGGAGCAGCTATGAAATTACATTTCAGTCCTGGTAATGATAAAAACGAAAACCTACAAAAGAAGTCCTGTATATGTGCGTGTACAATGGGTGAATCTTGCATGATAACGTACACCTACGCCTATTCCTGGTTTTGGCTGCAAGCCCGGAGCAAATTGACATGAGCAGCTGTCAAATCTGATTTAAAAATCCATTCTACAGACTGGCATAAGGTATATGTAGTAGGGAAAAGGGTAAGGTCGTTCTAAGTGCCCTTAACCTTCAACATACCGTACAATGCTTGCAACTAAAATGACCATACGGGTCCAAATGGACCTGTCTAAGTCGAAATACTTTGAAGCGATTCTTTAATAAATTAGATCGATATTAATTGATTAGCCCTAAACTTGCAAACAAACTTCTTGTACTACGTTTGTAGCTTTAACCATTATGTACTTGGAAAGCATAGTTTCATTTCAGTGGTATCTAAGTGCTGTATTTTCTCTTAGATGAAATAATGTAAGGGGCAACAACATTTAAATACGTCATTCATATGGTCCTGATTTCCTCCTAGATCATTTTTAGAATTCTTTCGTTCCCAGCTATAAATATTCAGTACAACTTTAGTTCTTTCCAAATTCATTAATGAGAAATCAATGGAAAGTCAAAATGTCAAGGGTTGAAACTTTAAGAATATCTTGCATTTGTCGTAAGATGTGACGCATGTCATGCGGGTGTTGCGCGTGCTCCTTTGTTACGCTTAGATATCATGTAAATCAGTAAAGCTCCATTCTTTTCTTGGAAATCGTGTCTTCCTAGTAACAACCGATTTGTACCAATCAACCAGAAAATGTAGAATTTAAATTCGCCCAAGGCAGCATTCTGATGTCATGATACAATTTTGTAACATGAAATGCAGTATTATACAAATAATGCAATCTTGCCCTGCATCAATTATAAATCAGGGTCGTCTCAAATGTTCGATTGGTTTCTTTGGCAGTAATTTTCGACGTATTTTGATCATATTTCAGTTATATAAAGCAAAATGCCTAAACAACTAAGTATGATACAAGCTCAAATTTTGGCTTTAATATCTTTTATTCAGCAACTACGTGTTCTCGTTTTGATCACAACATGTCTGATGCACAACGTAGATAACTAGATCACTATAAAGCATCATGGTTATTACCAATATATCTTTTAAGGACTCATATCCGATAGGTTTTGGGTGTTGTTAGAGATATATGTGTGTGCATGGTAATATCGTCTACAAGACAAAGAACTGTATACGATTTCGTTTATACCTTCACCAGCAATGCTTTATTTTGTGTTTAACTGTCAGCTACAACAGCCCATGGGCTTGATGGGGAGCCCGGGGCAACAATTACTTCTACATGAGTGAGCTGTCAATTCTGATTAAACAATTGTTGTAAATAATACGTTCAATCTACAGACTGTCATAGGTATATGTGGCGGGGAAAAGGGTTCGTTCTGTGGATTGCTTTTTACGATTAAAGGAAAATTAAGTGATTTTCTCCGTTTTACACTATGTTTGCAAGTTTGATTATTATGCACCTGGGAAACATAGTTTCATTTTAGTGGTATGTAACAAAGAGCTGTATTTTTACTTCTAGAGAAAATACTATCAAGGGCAATACGATGTGATGGCGTCATCCATATGGTAGAAAAAAATGACGTTTAAAAGTCTTTCATCCCAGCTATCAATAATCAGCGCAACTACCGTTCTTTCTTAATTCATCAATGAGATAACAATGGAAAGTCAAAATGTCAATTTAGCCAGGGCTGAAACTTTATACAAGTTAAGCATGTCTTTTGCATCTGACGTAAGACGTGACGCATGCCATGCGGGTGTTGTGCGTACTCAGATTATTTCTTACGTTAAGATATCATGATATAACCAGTGAAGCTCCATTCTTTTCTTGGAAATCTCGGCTTCCTGGTAACAACGTTAGAAGCAATCTGGCAATCAACTGGAAAATGAGGTATCTTAAAAACGCCGAAGGCATCATTCTGAAATCATGATAAAATTTTGTAACATGAAATGCAGTATTATATATCAAATAATGTAATCTTGCCCTGCGTCAACTATAAATCAGGGTCGTCTCAAATGTTCGACATATTTTGATCATATTTCAGTTATATAAAGCAAAATGCCCAAACAATCAATTACGGTACAAGCTCAAATTATCATTTTGGCTTTGATATCTTTTATTCAGCACCAACGTGTTCTCTTTATGCCACAACATGTTTGATGCACAGCGTAAAGAACTAGATCAATATAAAGCATCAAACATATTTGCCCTATAGTGTCCTTTGAGGACTGTTATCCGATAGGTCTTGAGTGATGTAGGTGATATATATATATATACCATGAATGGTTGTGTCGTCATACAAGAAGCCCTTTCGATCTCTTATATGCAAATCCAACTCGACGACTGGATAAATCACGAATATTACTTCCGCACGCTTCGAGTGACATCCATCACTCTTCTTCAGTGTCACTAGAATAACAAAAAAAACACGGTTTAACATGCATATGGCAAAGTCACAAACTTATGCCTTGATATGTAAAACGAGTTAGCCTAAAAAGGATAGTTCCTATGATAAGATTCGATTTCGTTTCGTATCTTCACCATCAAGGCTTGATTTTGTATTTAACTGCCAGCTACCAGTATCTACTTCTCGACTTGTCACCGTCCAGGGAGACTCATTCATCTCCCATCTTATCCAGTCTGCCAGTTTTGAATCACCTGAAAGACGCCTTTCCCTGGGTCTAGCGCTGAACCCTCTTGGTCTAAATTAGAAATCCATTTGGGGAAGTCTATCATCTGTTAAGACTCGTGTACAGAGGCTGAATCTTGCACCCATATATAGCCATTGGCAACTACGTCTGTTTCTGGGCTTGATGGGGAGCCCGGGGCAACAGTAACTTCGACATATGTGAGCTGCCAAATCCGATTAAACAATGGTGGTCAATAATACGTTCACTTTACTGACTGTCATAGTGTATATGTAGCGGGGAAAAGGGGAAGGCCGTGCTAAGCGTACTTTACCTTCAACATACCGTACCATGTTTGCGACTTAAGCCTCACTCTCACTGGACCCGCGGCACGCTGGCGTCGTCGCTGCGGCCGATTGAATTGACACAGCGCTCAACGAATTACATCGACAAAAAACGTTGTGTTATTTTTAAGCGTTGTGTGTTTTGTTGTCTTTTTGGTCATACTTGTACGTTTTGAATGATATTCCCATTATAAAGTCAAGGGTAACACAAATCCAGTATAGAACGCAGCAACGCCGCCAGCGTGCCGCGGGTTCAATGAGAGGGGGGCTTAACATGACCACACGGGTCTAAACAGGCCCAGGCTGTTTTAGACAAAATACCTCAAGCAGTTTTTTAAAACAAATTAGATCGATATAAATTGATTATTCCTGTTACAGGAAGCAGTGCAGATATGATATGCCCAAAAGGACGCACTAAAAAGTTGGTTTAAAACTTGCTGTGGTCTATTTGAAGCCATGTGGTCATTTTACGATTACGGAGGTCGAGAAAGTCTTTAAAATCGTTTTCTGTTAACCATTCAAGACTGCAGAATCATCGTCTATCTGTACTGTTAATTGTTTGTACTGCTTCGGTGCGAATACAATTACATATTTGGGTGGCTAAGACCCCATATTGGCAAAACGAGACGTTTTCCTGTTGCCCAGAAGAACCAAATTTTGACGCTTTTATGAAATGCGGTAGAACACCTTGCAGCAATTCTCTGGATTGCGGTTCGTTCTGTGGACTGCTTTTTACGTTTTTACACTATGTTTACAGCTTTGATCAATATGCACCTGAAAAGCATAGTTACATTTCAGTGGTATGTACCAAAGTGCTGTATTATTTTCTCTTATATAGAATAAATAGGGCAACAAAATTTTTAGACGTCATCCATATGGTCCTAAATCATTTTCAGATTTCATTCGCAGCTATCAATATTCAGAACAACTATAGTTCTTTCCAAATTTATCAATGAGAAACCAATGGAAAGTCAAAATGTCAAGAACGTCTCGCATTTGTCGTAAGATGTGACGCATGTCATGCGGGTGTTGCGCGTGCTCAAGTTATTTCTTACGCTTAGATATCATAATATAATCAGTGAAGCTCCATTCTTTTCTTGGCAATCGAGGCTTCCTGGTAACAACCGATTTGAATCAATCCACCGGAAAATGCGGCATTTAGAAAACGCCGAAGGCAGCATTCTGATGTTATGATAACATTTTGAAATGCAGTAGTATATAAATAATGTAATCTTGCCCTGCATCAAATACAAATCAGGGTCGTCTCAAATGTTCGATTGGTTTCTTAGGCAGTAACTTTTGACATATTTCCGTTATAAAAAGCAAAATGGCCAAACAATGCTACAAGGTAAAATAACCATTTTTGCTTTAATATCTTTTATCCAAGCCAGCAACTACGTGTTCTCTTCTGACCACAATATGTTTGATGCAAAACGTAGAAAACTAGATCACTATAAAGCATCAAACATTGATTTGCCCCATAGTCTCATTTGAGGACTGTTATCCGATAGGTTTTGAGTGTTGTAGGTGATATATATACCATGCATGGTTGTGTCGTATACAAGAAGCCCTTTCAATTTCTCATATGCAATTCAAACTCTACGACTGGATAAATCACGAATATTACTTCTGGACGCTTCGAGTGACATCCATCACTATTCTTCAGTGTCACCAGAATGAACTAGCAGAACTAACAAGAGCTTATGTACAATAACTAGAAAAAGCGGTTTAACATGCATATAGCAAAGTCTTATGCATTGATATGTGTAGTAAAACGAGTTAGCCTAAAAACGATAGTTCCTGTGGTAAGATTCGATTTCGTTTCGTATCTTCACCATCAAGGCTTGATTTTGTATTTAACTGTCAGCTACCAGCGTCTACTTCCCGACTTGTCACCGTTCAGGAAGACTCATTCATCTCCCATTTTATCCAGTCTGCCAGTTTCGAATTGCCTGAGAGTCTCCTGAATTTTGCCACGACATCTTTTCCTGGGTCTGACGGGAGGGCGCTAGCTTGGTCTAAATTAGACATCCATTTGGGGAATACTATCATCTGCATACACTGTACAGAGGCTGAATCTTGCACCCATAGTTATGGGCAAGTATGCCTGTTCGTGGGCTTGACGAGGAGCCCAGGGCAACAATTACCTCGACATGAGTTAGCTGTCAAATCTGATTAAACAATGGTTGTCAATTTACAGACTGGCAGAAGGTATACGTAGTGGAGAAAGGGGGAAGGTCGTTCTAAGTGCCCTTAACCTTCAACATGCCGTGCAATGTTTCCGACTAAACAGACCATACGGGTCCAACTGGACTGCTGTTTTAAAACAAAAAAGCGGTTCTTTATCAATAATCGATTAGTCCTAAACTTGCAGAACACACACTTGCACAGCCCTCTGCAGTACCGTAGAAAAAACACCAGGTGAACCATTTTTTTTTCAACTTGACCTTCCTTTCTACAACTGCTAACGTGACTCACCTCCCAAATGTCACTAAGATCTAGCCACAGTTTCTCGAGTTATGCTGTTAACCTACATACAAACACCACAGCCACTATGGCACAACCGAACACATAACCTTCTTGGCGAAGGTAACAAACGGTTTACAGTTTTATCACTCTATTTCTACGGCATCTATAACCCATTGAAATTTAACCAGTGTGTCTAGATCAATTATGCTCTCTCTGGTAGCTTCGGCTAGGGCTACCATGTCAACCCCTTAATTGTCTTGTCAGTAGTGGCAAAATTCAAGCCTTTCGCTAACACGTGAAGTTCTGGATCTCCGAGGAGTCCGTCCGAGCAGTTAAAAAAACATTTTGGCATTCTGCCGAAATACCGTTGCTCTTGTGCTCGTTATAAAATGTCCTTGATCTGACCAAGGCGTGCAAACTTGTACCAGTTGACATTCTTTTGTATGCAAATGTTCCCAGATCCGTGAACTTTGAACCCACGTGCACGCCCAAGCCTGTGTTGAAACTTCCGTCTGCAGTTCTGCGTCAAGCTTGGATTCCTACTGTGTCCTCTTATTGTCAAGGAATTATTTCACTCTCGGTGTGTCTGAATATGCTGACTTTGATATAGGGCGATCTCACAACCCGTCGTCTCCAGACTTCTAACAGTTCGCAAACAACCCTTGTCGAAATGTTTGTCATCTTCTTTCGGTTAGGTAGCCAACATCAACTTGTTGATGAATCTGCTTCAACAAGTGGCTGATACGAGATATGAGATGGAGGTTCGCCAGACCTCCATCCGGGTGATTTGTAGTGAATCACCAACTCCAGACAGAAGAATTTGGACCATCGCACACCGGGGCATGCCCCTACTCTTTTTCGAAAGATGTGGTGGGTTCTTTAACGTGCGCGGGGTGTGGCTCTCCCCAAACACGGGACCTCCATTTAACGTCCTATCCGAGGGACGTCCCCAACTCTAGAAGAGCTAGGTACTCATTTACACCTGAATAAAGTGAGGGAATTTGTGTTAAGTGCCTTTCCCAAGGGCACAACGTCCGGGCGCATGGTCAGACATGTCTAGGGGCAGCTCGGATTCGAACTGGGGTCCCCTTGTTTGACAGTCGGATGTTCTATCCATTACGCCAGACGACGCCACTATCGTTATAAATGTACTAAGTTCATCTGAGTTGGTAAAATACATAATGAGGAACTAAACATTTCTCCAAATCAAATATTCCACTCACTATAATTTTCGACTGACTCGCTCAGTCTTCTCAAATTAATTGTCAACGGATGAACAAAAGGGGCCCTTGCAGTGAATCATATACAATGTATTTGAGAAATTGAACCTTCGCTGGGTTCGTGTTTGCATTGAACCCAGCTCTTTGACATCAGAGAGACATATTCATATAATTGAGTTCCAGGGACACAGAGCTTCGTTGGAGGGTGTTAATATTCTGGATACCGAGGATGACTACTAAGTGAAAGGGATAAAGGAGGCAATCTACATCTGGACGCACCAACCGTCTCTCGACCGGGACGGGGGCTGATATTGACTTCCAAAAATTTGCCGTCCCACTTGCATAAAAGTCACGTGTCCAGAGCGATAGGGTCAGAAATCCAAGGAAGACTGGGCAAATCAGTCCAAAATTCCGGTGAGTGAAATTTTTGGGTTGGAGAGCTTTTGATTCCTCAAAAAAACAAAAACCTATACGTCTTCTAGATAAGAGTTCTCGTTTGACGACTGCTAGAAGGATCACACAATCTTTTAAGATTAAGAAGGTTTGCTTTGTGACAGACGGTGGATATATACGTCCCCCGCTTTCGCATGCTTTTGATGGTAGATTTTAACGAATGATTCGCATTTGATAACCAAGTTGTCAAAATCGTATGAAACCTCCTACGTGTAAACCCACATACACGCCCACCCATGATTTGTCACTAACAGCTTGATGCTTCAGATGGTAGGAAATCATCAGCATCGTACACGCGTGCAAACCCTAATTGTCTGATGAAACGTGTCTAATGATATAAGTTATGCTCATTGAATTACCACTGTCTTCGTGAGTCAGGAAGTAACGTCCATGAACATCAATCCACGGGTTATATAAACCCGACACTTTAGATTAAAGTTGGTTTGATATATCTCTCGTGCAGCAACCCCATGCAGGTATGCATTAAGTTTAGATAAACAAAGAGCATTATATTGGGAGGTTATACAGCCTCTTAGGTTGGAGATCTGTTTGGACGTACTTTTCAGGGTGGCGGAATGATGTACCCTGGTGGAACTATGTTTAACTTTAGTAGATGTTAAATTGTGTGCACTAAATCGTGTCGGTTAAAGATAGGTCATGCACCCGTCAGCTTTGAAGATGATTCAAACTTCAAACTTTATTGACAAATCAACTTGGCAGTCGTTCAGGGAGACTAATTCTTGCGTAGATTTACAGTTTTGTCTTGTCTTTACAGTCAAAGTCTTGTCTAAAACTTCATCATAGTTAAGATAACAATGCAAATTAACAAAAGACAGTTACAAAAGAAAATATCTTGACAGTCTCAAGAGGTTTGCGGGCATTGAACGTATGCTAGCATTGTCCTTGTAATGAAAGAGTTTCTATGTCTGTTTTTTTTTTCAACTTAGTGGAGGTCTTAGTTCTGAATGCCGACGCAGGTTGTAGGAAGACTTGACCACCTTGGGCAGGAACAGCCTACATCATCCGGGATGTTCAGGGTTCTGCAGGATTCGCTATAGCTCACGAATGATTTCTAGCTGCAAACTTCAGCCCGAATTGAGCTGTGACTCTATTAAGTCGATTGTGTCGTTCAGAAACAACAAGTGCCATACTTCATTATGGGCATAAGGGTTATACACTGTCACATGTTTGTCCAACTGAGCTTTTGATCATGATATAAACATACCAATCTTAAGTAGGACACAGGCAAGCGTTAGATGTCCTTCGGATGTGAATTATGCAAATGTGACCTGATTTTTCATTGAAGCGTCGGGATTTCAAGGCTTCAGGGACTAAGCTTTACTTCCGCTTTTCAGCACCCACACATCTATGGGCAAATGTGTTCAAATTGGTCCAGCAAATGTGTTCAAATGGTCCCTTTGATTGTCCCGAACACCACGTTGACCTAAAGAAAAGTATGCGCATGCCACATTTATTCTATGTCTCATTTTTCCATCCCCCCCCCCCCCGAATTTCAAAATCAGTGACTGCGGATATACATGTATATATATTTTTATTCTTTACCAAAACAGTTTACTGATGGATTGCACACTACTGTCTTTATCATAGTTGAGGTACGCACGGCTATAAATGCTATGCCTTTGATGAGAGTAAGGGCCCGGTCACGATCGCCGTACGATCGTCGTACGATCGCAAACTGAAAGCCTTGTTTGGATATAGTTGTGCAGGTGTCGTACAAAATCAATCTTTATACGAAATAGATTGCCTTGTATCATTCTCGGTTGCAGGTTTTGTCACAGCCTGCATGAAAATGCTACTTTGTATAACAAAATCGTACGATAACCTACGACGCGTGTGACCGCGCCATAGCCGCGCCGTAACGTTTCTCACCGGGTCACATGGCTGTCAACAGCAATCCTCTTATATAGGTCTCAATCCCTTTAAGAAGCACTGACTCAGAGGAGAAGAATTATCATCTTTAATCATTTGGAATATAGTTATTAAT
Organism: Branchiostoma lanceolatum; assembly: GCA_035149815.1. Taxonomy (NCBI): domain Eukaryota; kingdom Metazoa; phylum Chordata; class Leptocardii; order Amphioxiformes; family Branchiostomatidae; genus Branchiostoma; species Branchiostoma lanceolatum. Next base: position 25,858,520 of record CM068866.1, on the reverse strand, counting down.
TTTAGATATATAGACAAAAGCTTAACGCACTTCATACATCAAGTTGAACAATCACGTTGTTTTCCAAGTTTGACAGCTAATAGAACAACTCCCCAACTCATTTCACTTGGTAATAACAGTGCCGATGTGTTCCTAATCCTTTCATCTGTTAGAAACTTGGTCTAGAATGTGTTAATGTTCTAGATGATTGTCCACGTGAAACTGTATAGCATTGCCATGCAGGGTGCTTTAACGATTTATGTATCAACAACGCGCGGCACCACTCACTGATACCCGTTACTTGGGTAGATATAGTACCGCACACGAACATTGTGTCTAAAATACCCTGCTCAGCAATGCTACACGACCTCCGGTAGCAATATTTACTAGTCCGCTAACGCTGGGACACATAACGACTTTCTACCAAATGGTGTTGTGTAGATCCCACCCGGTGTTCAAACGCCTCAGCACAGTGCCGTGCCGTTACAGGGTGCTCGGCGAAATGGCCCGGGGACTGAACGGAGGTGCAGTAGTTTTATGCCATAGTCGCTCTTTCATCGACTCTCTCATTAACTCTCCGGAACACCCCTATTCGTCTTCTTGCTCGTCATTCCGACCACAGGGTATCAACTTAGACGTTCCTGAAAATCTCCGAATTGGATCAATGACACGATTTGGTCCCAGAAATCGTCTAAGATGTTGCAAATCAGGGTTGTCATCTGTAGTCCTGATAGGAACTGGGTCAAACCTGATGATGCGTAAGAGTGTTAAAACGTTTCTTACATATGTATATTGGTTTCTTATCTACACAAACAGGGGATTGTGTCTGCTGACGTTTCGATAACCTTTCTGCTACCTTCAAATTCCTTAAGGTTTTATATTCCTTGCCGGCCCACAGTTACTAAAAAGCTCTGAGCAAGGTAGCAGAAATGTCACCAAAACGTCGGTAGATAAAATTCTCATGCGTACCCTGGTAGGTAGAGATAAGAAATTGGAACACATCGATATATCAGCCTGTTAAAAATATTTACAGATTTTCGAACATGAAGATTTACGGTTACGAATAATATAATCTAAATTTTAAAATATTTTATGGAGAGATTTCATGAGATCTTTGAACTCTTATGTTATCTATGGAATTCTGTGAGCGCTCTGTAAAATCGGTCGGTTGCAGCGCGGTCGCTACATATGGTCGTCGGTGTAGTGGAATAGGGGTGTTTGATAGTGTTACAAATGATGGGAGTGCATCATATTCGAAACGTGATTACGCTGTTATCGCGTTTGCACCGTATGCGGTCTGCCCAAAAGGTTAGCCGTAGGAGGTCCAGAAATCCAATTTCCGGCGAAGCCTCACCATTGCGTCGTCTGGGAAACGTTTTGATTCCTAACCAATGCAGGGGCGCCTAAGGATTCAGACTAGTTTTACGAAACTCGACCACATATCTCCATGAACAATTCTATTCATGCAAATGACTTACACATTTTCATAATATATGCTTGGTCATAAACACCTTCATCTAACTTACACATGTTGCAATATTGACAGTCTTATAATTTTACAATTAGATAAATTATGGTGTTTTTGCAGTAATTATGCAAATTTGGAATTTATTTGCATAATTGGTATCTGTTGATGCTCCACTTTCCATAAACTACATATGTTACATGTATTTGAGTCTGATAATGGAAAACACTGCAAATATAGATTTTCCTCATTAGTTATACAAATTAAGTCCTAATTAGCATAATTTGCACTTCATTGTGTACATCTCTGTCTAAGCTACCTGTTTACTAAATGTCATGGAAATCCATCGTTCCTTTGTTCAGTTATTCTCCTTAGAAGATTTTCATGAAAACGCCCCTGCAGTTCCAGAGGAAGCTGCTAGAGGGCCAAAACCCACACCACGTCTTCATTACACCACAAGCTATCTGCCACCAAAAAATCAAGACTATAGCACGTCCAGGTCAAAAGATACAAAAATGGAATTTCTGCTGCAGTACCAAGGTCACATACCAGGGGGCCCAAAATTGACCTTGAATTTCGGCTTTACAACACCCGCCCACATACCAAATATCATTGTAATCCATCATGAGGTTTTTTTAGTTATGCTGACTACAGTATAGTCCGGAAACACAAACAGACAAACGGACACACAGACAAACAAACAAACAAACAGACACACAGACACAACCAAAACAATATCTCCATTCTTCATGGAGATAATAATATATATATATATATATAACTGCCTAAAAGTTTCCTAAAAGGTTACTACACCAGGGCACTGTAGATGCTGATATTGCAACATTGTTTAGACGATATTTAAGTGGAATCGCGATAATTAGGATACCTTAAGTCCTATTATTTTCATTTGTCCTTGCCGTTCACCGTGTGGCCGTTGAAATTATAAAATTATGTAGCCATCTTCATCAACATAGAAAATCCTTGGTCACTTATAATTATGCGGACATCTACGTCCAACAATACATGTATGTACATGTAAGAAGATACAGCCCTAAACTCACTGGTTATAATTTGATCCGTGCTAAAACTGTAGTTGTTGCTACTATGTAAAGTTGTCAAAGAAATATGGATTCGTCCTTGTATATACTGAGAAGAGATTTCAATAAGTTACTACGTGTACACTAGCCTCTACCAGGCTCCGCGGATCGCTGAAAAATTATAGAAATTGGCCAAATAGAGTGAATAGCTAAGCAGCTAAAGCCCCCGCGGCACGATGCGATGGCAGCGTCGCTGCGTCTTAAAGTGGATTTGTGTTACTCTTGACTTTGTAATGGGTATATCATTCAAAACGTACAAGAATGGCCAAAAAGACATCAAAACACACAAAGCTTAAAAAGATTCGTTTTTTGTCAATGAAATTTGTTGAGTGCGTGCCGCGGGTCCATTGAGAGGGGGGCTAAGGGAGTCGCCTACGCAACAATCGTCTATGTTTTTAGGTCATAGGTCACGTATAGGGCGGGATAGAGGTCACGGAAAGAACGCCCCCTGACTTTGGAGACCCGTGTCTTATAAGTTACAAGCATTGGATCCGTTTCTTCGGTGACTGAGATTTCAAAAATATTAGTGGCCTGCAAATGTGGCAACCATGGTCTAGGCAAGGTTTGAAGTGGTCCTACTATCTAGAAGGGGGTGTTATTTTCCCATGGATTATGTATCAATAACTAGATAATCAGCCGACTTTCTACAGAATCCTTAAATCATCACTTATTGAAAAACCCCATCCAGGAGTTGAGGGCCCCTTTAAAGGGCACAAGTTTCAATTTGCTCACAGTTAGATAAGACCGACCTGCGCCCCCCTCCCTCCAAAGCGTGCGAGTTTTCAAGACCTCCTTCACCTTGCCAGTCTAGATTGCATCAGTTGTAGCCAATTTCCTCCAGTGTTCATGGGCCAGTAATCACAACTAGTCTAGATGCAAAATACACCTGAAGACTAAAGACGGGAAATATATCCTACAATCAGGCCGCAGCTATATATACTAGTGGCGCCTGATGAAAAATGAATGAACAGCGAGTTCTGTATGTTTTATCACCAATTCATAACCGGATCGGACAAACTACGCCATTTTCAGTCTGGTGGTCTGAGTAAATCCCCCTGTGATTGATTATAAGTCTACTACGCCGAGAGAGGCTTTTCCTTAATAGTGACTTCTTTTATGTAGTGTGTATTGCATGGGCTCTATCATCCGCTATTACCGATCTTGTCATCAAGACTTGATTGTATTGAGTGAGGTACCTTTCAGCGGATTCGGAAGTACTAATGAAAGTCCTTGGCATCCAGCATTTGTATGGTTGGTGGCTTACCAAAACCAATTACCTGCAAATTATATATAACTGATGGGCTTGTATCTCCTAAAAGTTGTTATTTTCGTGGATATCTGGTGTAGTTTGGCGTATCAGTCCATGTGCATCAGGTGCTTTTCTCCTTTCGCTTTGACTCTATCCGGATTCATAATTAGTTCTTCGACATTCGTCTTGTGGCACATGTACATACATATAGCACAACAGTACAAAAGCACACAACCCTAATAGGCTAGCCTGTGTAATACAAACTCTCACTGAATGTGGATTTATGGAGCCCTCTCCTCATGTAGAGTTTGAGGCCGTTCAAAGACATGAGACTGATTTTAAAAAGTAGAAGTACCAATAGTAGCTTAGAAGTCGCTCTGTCAACATGGTAACTATTTATCGCATTAAGATACCATACAGCACTCAGTTAGTGTCCTAGGCCTGTTTATCACATTATACATAAATCGCAGGATTAGGATTCTCCTGACTAATACTTCTAATACATGAAGCTTCTAAGTGCCTGACCTTTTGAAGGGCTGTTAGAAGCTTGGTTTCGCCATAGCATATATAGCAAGGCCAGCCAAATATTTGGCTAAACCAAATAGAACGTTTCGCTGTATGATATATTGATTCTTATTCATCAGAATCGACCACAGTCTATGTGTTACGTAATAACGTAATCACTACATTCACTGATGATAACACGCCGCAATCATCCTCCTCCTCAAAAGAACCTTTGGTCACTGTTCCTGTCAATCAAACATGGTACCTCATATGTATATTTTGTATGGTAGTGATGAATTATCTTCCCGCGCTTGGGCGCCATCCTTCAGATCATCGCTACGGAAATTGAATCAGAAAGTGTCAATCAGAGAATCTGCCTGTATGAACCTTCAATGATAACCGTACTTGGTGCTTATAACTGTGAAGTACCTGGTGTCAAGACCAAGCTCTTGATGAAACCATTGGCACGTGTAAGGGTTTATCTGCTCTTATGTGTATCCGGGCTGTCGCCATGAATGTATCAAGTGAGTTACATGTGACAATCCCTGACTTGTGGATATAGGGTAGTACATAATAGTATTGTGGGGTCGTGTGGCGCAACGGCAGAGTGTTCGGCTCAGAATTCAAGTGGTCCCAGGTTCGAATCATGCCTTGTCACCGATCTTGTGCCATTGGGAAATGCATTTTACACGACTTTCCCAACATGTCAGAATGGTCTTCATCAAGACCGTGGGCATTAAGAAGAAAAAAAAAAAGCAGAAACATAAAAAAAAGATTTTGTATTAAAGAGTCCACCAAAGAATGTACAGCTATCCAGCGTCGTCCCATACTACATAAGTCTCTTGTAGAGAAGGTTAGTTTCCTAGAACTGCAGTTTAGCCATAATCTCCATGCAGTGGCCAATATTACTACCTTTGCCCTTTGGATACTGTCATTGCTACCGATAGATCCGCTTGGAGATTAGTTTAGCCACAACAATTAATGTATAAGTCTTTTTTTCGGTATGATGGCTTTGAAAAGGTGACCTTGACAAGGAACACCTCCTTCAATATATCCACAATCATAATAAATGAATGAATAAACAAGCAGCTTCCGTACGTTTTATCTTGCATAATTGTTGTCCATTAAAATCATAAGTGCACACAGGAACATTATCTTTAGAATGAAATGCATAATTTCGCTAATCATATTCATTTCAATTAGGTTTCATTATGGTTGGTTTACTTATCTATAATTAAGATACAGATTGAATGTAATCAACGCTTTAGGCAAAACGTTTTACAACACACCATATACCGTATTGACAACGCTTGTTATAATGTGCAAGATGACTGATCAGCTGAAAACGATACTTTTTTAACTGAAAAACTCTGTAATGAATGATAAGAAATGCAGGACGTGGCTTATTTAATTGTGTGATTTCGTGTTGAGAGGAAGTTCATTTCTCTCAAGGGAAGACAGGGCGCCGGGTAGACTACATTTAGACTACTTATGTATTAATTGGTAGTATGTTTACTGGCGATATGTAATTATCTGGTTTATACATGCCTAACTGATTTATTGTAGCTTAATCTCTGTTAACATAAGGGAAACATCAGCGACAGAAGGCAAGAATCAGACAAATGAAGAGTGGAACTATTGACATTCAAATACTTCAATTTCAACCTATTACATGGATAGAATAAAGCAATAAGTTAGTATCATAACATGCGATTGAGCGATGCATAAGTCTCCATCCGTAAATATCTAAGTTAATTCATTGGTGAAATGAGTGCCATATTAATCATGTTAATAATGTTTATATCATTAACGCTACCTCCGGACGGGCAGCCTATTTTTACCTACAAGTACCACGATACTTGACAAGCTTAGTTTCCTGTCATGAATATCAACACAAGGCTATGTTCCAAAAGTAGATTTCACGACCCAGCTCAAGTGTGCGCAAGTTTACGACATATTGATGGTACGCAACATTCCTTTCAACTCTATCTTAGAATGACGAGAAGCATAAACTATCGGCTAGTCATATTCTATAAGATGTTTGTTGTTCGTCATATAAGTTGACATGTTAAAACTGTTACAAGCTCATGTTTTGGCATAAATCTACAGTTTATCTCTTTCTAGACACATCCTGTTACATATGTTTAGACACATGTGTCATGTATTTGACAGCTAAAACTTCACCGGTGTGGTTTGATAAAAGTTCCATTATTTGAGGTTATTTACATTAGGGCCTTGGAAGATTGAATAGGTCATACATGAAGATGACTGCAGCAGAACTTCCTTTTTACTATCTTTCGACCTGGACATGGTATTGTCTTGACTTTTTAGTTGACAGTTTATCTCTCTCTAGACACATTCTGTTTGATATTTTTAGACACATGTGTCATGTATTTGACAGCTAAAACTTCACTGGTGTCGTTTGTTATGATGTATAGAAGAAGTGCTGTAGTTTTCGCCCCCTAGCAGCTTGCTCTGGAACTGCAAGGGCGTTTTCGTCTACATCTTTCGAGTAGAATAACTGAACAAAGGAGAAACGGATTTCCATGATAATAAGCATACAAGGAGCTTGGACAAAGATGTACATTATGAATGCAAATTTGGCAAATTGGGGCTTAATTTGCATAATTGATAAGGAAAATCTATATTCGCAGGGTTTCCATTATAGGACTCAAGCTAATGTATCATATGTCGTTTATGGCAGGTGGAAATTGACTGATACCGATTATGCAAATAGATTCCTATTTTTTTGTCACTGGATTTTCTGTGTTGAACATTGCAAGGTTTGTTTACGCCTGTATAAATGACCTCTTTCACCTAAGTCGAAGGATAGTGCCTGAATCGTGTAGTGTCAGCGATAAGTCTAAACCGTTACAGTCAACATGAAACATTGCGTGTCAGCCAGTTGAATAAATAGTCCCTCTGAAGCCCTTATCTTAAACTTAATAGTACGTAGTTTTAAGGCAATTTCTGCTGAAGCTTAACTTTGAAATTAATTTCCCTCCCACGCCATCCCTGAAGAAAATGTACCTTGACTGCAAACACATCGGCCAACATTTCAGTAAGATGTGTAGTATACGGGGATCACATGTGGCTTGGCATCTTGTTCGTTAATGAGGTAGAGAATGTTCCCTATGAGCCTAAGCAACTGCTTCTTCTCGAAGGCCAATTAGCGCTCACTGTCAATACGACGAGGTTTTCTCCAGCATGATGTTTATGACTTAGGTAGAAGAATGCTGTTTCAGTCTTGTCCATGTAACTCGTAACTGTTTGGTCTTGTAACGTCAGTACAAAAACAAATAGATATATCAACACACCGGCACTAGGAAAACTTTTGATAACCCTTTGACTCCTTAGCTCTGCAGAATTTTCTGCTGAATCCAGTGCCTTTGAGTTAACGTCACCCCCTGGGCGTAAGTCGTAGGTGGAATCTTTAACTTAATCATGAAATCGTGAAGAATAATTGGACGGAAATGCCATATTCTATCTTGTTAATTTCACCAAAGGATGTAGACGTACTCTGGCCGTAGAAAATGGTAGTTGAAAGGCCCGCACATATTGGACTACGTCTCCGATCAAAGTCCTATAGTAAGTTCCCAGAACCGCACTGCCGGAACCCATTCTATTTGATGTGAATGCGATGACCTTTGAGCACTCTCGATGAAGTATGAGGTTTTGATCTCTGGTGGGTGCCACTTAATTCAATTCTGCAAAATACCGGTCTCTACTCTTTGGCTTTATTAGGTTATGAAGAGTGGCAATATGATGAAGCCTACATTTACATTTAACAGGACCACGTTGAAAACTAGACTGGATTTAAGTGTATTTCTTCTGCTTACTTTCTTCCATCCATATGTCAGGATTTGAAAGGTTACTTCTTAAGCTTCCCAGGGAGGAATCACTAGCCAACGGAGAATAAATTTTTTGTTTTTTTCTTGTTGCATGGAATTGAAGATACAGTAAAATCCGCTTAACTGCACCACCCATTTGTCAGCGTTTTGATTCAATCATCCGGCCGATGCAATTATGCGAAATGCCCAGCTGGACCTCACCACCATGGGCGAGGGGGTGTATTGTTAGTCAAAAACAATAGCAAAAAGAAAACAGACGAAATTATTCAGTTATTAACTTTATTTAGTATTGACCTTTTGTTGAAAATAAATAAATCACTACGAACCTGTTTTGATTTTGAATTCTTTCATTTTTCCATGCGATCTACCGCATTACAACATACGTAATGTTACAGGGGAGGCATTCTGAAACATCGTCATGCCACTCATGGGGATAACAGTTTCTGTGTTACATTACGTAGAGTGCAGTTGTCAAATTACGTAAATCATGTACCGCCATGAAACTAGGAATTGAAACTAAAACTTGGTTACTGATTACGGGTGACCCGCCCGGGACCTCCCATACGATTCCTATCAAGTGACTGTCAATGGAGACCGTATTCTTTTGTTACTCAAAACAGTTTCAAACATATTGGCGGTATTGCGCCTTTACACCGGCAGGTATCGGCTCATTTGTCCCGCGTTTGCCGATTTTAGGGCACCTTTTCAGTTAACTTGTCGAGGATTTTTGAAATAAATTGGTGCAGTTATCCGGCATTGGTGACCATGCGCGGTGCAGATATGCGGAGCCGCTAACAATGCAGTGAATGGGAACCAGTTTTGGATATTGGGATTCTGTGCAATTAAATGGAAGGTGCGTTTATCCGAGGTGCAATTAAGTGGCTTCGTCTGCATAAGGCTTCTTTACAGGCGCAGCTACGATGTTTATTGAGCTGTACTCGTGTGTCTTTTGGTGCCATGTGTTCGTGGAGCTAAAATCAATTGGGGATCACCCCTAATGATCTTGGATTGGGCAGCAAGTACGTAGGTTATCCATGGCGACTCAAACTATCAGACATGGTTTATGGCCCAAATCATAGCTTCTGTGGTATGCTGCCATGTAGACCGTCATGTAACTATGGAATACCATCATTTCGTAATGGTTATATCTTGTATAAAAAAAATCAACAGACTAATCGTCACTTGACGCATCAGCTGATATCAAGATGTTTTCCTCAAAACTGTTAATAAATGAACGTATGTTCTACTAAAGGTAGCAACGAGTCAAAGAGGTCATTGACATCGTCCACACTGGGGCGGACGAATCTAAGTGGAGCTGAATATTGGTCTGTCTAGGTTGGTTTTGTATCATCTAGTTGAGGCATGGTCATACCAATTTGATTTCATGGCTCTCTGATGCTTTTCTCTTCATGCTTCATGGTTTTCTGATCTGCAAACGAAATGAAAAGATCTCTTGTTTCGTTCAAAACATTAATCAAAATGTCAATAATCAGGCACCAACAGTTGGATTCCTGGGTGCTACTGTTTTCACATTTATTGATACATTGAAGTTTTAAGAATTCATTATTTGAAAGTTAACTAGCCTGGTGTGTTGACGTTGTGTCTCCTGTAGTATATTTTGCATCGCTCACTCAGCCCCATTATTTTTTCTCAAAAAAATCCCAAGTACCAAGCAATCAAATTGTTGTGGCCTAGCTAATGATGCCGGGTAGTGATTACGGTGAGCACTGGTGAAGAAAACTCTCTCAATGGACCTTCCGTTCCCTTCTCATGACATTTTCCTACCACTGACATATTTTGGACCCGCGTTGAACCTACCAGAACGTTTATGAGGCGAGAGAAAGCCTTTTAGGTTCAAGTCTTCCTCCCTTGAACTTTTCAATCGTTTGATATGAGTTATGATGAGTTGAGCCTTCAAGACCTTGGCGCCTTTGGAAGATCATACGATCCTTGTATTGCCCACAAGGCAAACTTTTCTCAGGAATATGATTCTGCAGATAAATTAGATTTTATTCCTTGAGTATGCAAGTTACAAAGCAAGGTCATTCTTGATGTCGTGGAACAAGGTCCTTGCGAGTGCACTTAACGCACGATGGCCTTCGATAACCGTTAGGCTTAACTCTTCACCTCGCCAAAGGTACATCAGACCTTTGCTAATAGCCTTTTATGCACTTTCATGTGGCCCTGACGCATGTATTTTCGCCATTTCAGGCCGGGGTCAATGGCCGGGAATACGTTTCAAAATGTGTGGCCACCATTTGTAAATGTCAGGAAGCGTCTTACGGTCTAAAGGAGGTAATTATGGTGGACGGTGCAGAGGCGTGACCTTTGAGGTTGTCGATGTGACTTTTAAATCAGTTCTGAAGACAAACTTTGAAGGTTCCAAAGACACTGACATTTTCTATGTTGTAATTAAGGCCATATTGAATCGATTATATGGATGGTATCCTCTGGGGACCCGAACAACTGATGCGAGCGAGCGAATAAAAGAAAAGTTTTGCAAATAGAAACTTACCTCCCTTTTGAAATCTACGTGGTCAGGAAGGATGAAAAAAGACACAGAGTATGGTATACCGAATGATATATTCTTCACTTTTTTCTTTCACGACTTCTTCTTTGACTTTTTACGACATTAGTATCCGTTTTCCGGTATATTGTTATCTCCATGAAAAATGAAGATATAGTTTTGGGTGTGTCTGTGTGTGTGTTTGTCTGTTTGTTTGTTTGTCTGTTTGTCTGTCTGTCTGTTTGTTTGTTTGTGTTTCCACACTACTGTAGTCAGCATAACTCAAGAACCTCTTGATAGATTACGATGATATTTGGTATTTTGGCAGGTGTTGTGAAGCCAAAGTTCAAGGTCGATTTTGGGCCCCCTGGTATGTGACCTTGGTACTGCAGCAGAACTTCCGTTTTTGTATCTTTAAATTTTGACCTGGACGTGCTATGGTCTTGATTTTTGGATGGCTGATAGCTTGCGATGTAATAACAAAGTAATGTAGGTTTGGGCCCCCTAGCAGCTTGCTCTGGAACTGCAGGGGCGTTATTGTGAAACTCTTCTGAGGAGAATAACGGAACAAAGGAATGACAGATTTCTATGATATTTAGTATGCAGGTAGCTTAGGCGCAGGGATGTACACAATGATGTGCAAATTATGCTAATTTGGACTTAATTTGCATAACTAATGAGGAAAATCTATATTTCCAGTGTTTTCCATTATAATTATAAGACTCAAATGCATGTATCATCTGTAGTTTATGGCAAGTATGACATCAACAGATACCAATTATGCAAATGAATTCCTAATTTGCATAATGAATGCAAAAGGGCCATATTCATCTAAGTGGAAAATAATAGGACTGTCAATATTGAAACTTGTGTAAGTTGAATAAAGGTGTTTATGACCAGGCATATATTATGTAAATGTGTAAGTCATTTGCATAAACAGGATAGTTCATGGAGATATGAGGTCTACGAACTCTTGTTTAATTTGCAATTTACAGCATAACTTTTCCCCTTGACATTGTTCACCTGTTCAACCTGCTGTATGGCCGAACACTTTGCTTGAACGAACGAAAATAGATGCGCGCGCAGATGCCATCTATATAATCAAATCAACATGGTCTAACCTAGAGGAACTTGATCTCTATTGAAGGCAACGTGTTGAATGGAGTATACTGTAAATGGCTTCATGTTCGCGTGAATGCAGGACGTAATGAGGTCACAGAGACATCGCCGTCAAGTGGAATGGGGGTCTAACGAAACAGGTCATCAAGGTCCTCTTTCGATACATATCTTTTCAAATGAGGGTAGAATATAATTCGGAACTTTTTGTTGACCACTAACAGACTGAAGTTATTTTCCATTCGAATTGAAAACTGCCAGAACTTTGTTAAAGATAAGATATTAAAAATTGTAAAACTATCAACAGACACCCCACTGGGCAGTCAGACCATGAAGAAACACAAGGTAAATGCAATGGTCAGTATTGTGTTTGTTTGTTTGGAATATCGCAGTTTCTTTAATATGTTAATATGGTGCAATAATGTTGCAATTTCCTTTCCTGAATATTATTGGCAATGCTATAATGTTGATTTAAATTACTACGCGAAGAAATGAAAGGCAAATCTACTTACTATATTGTCATAATGTTAAATAATGGTGCTTACTGATTTATTAACAACTAGAGTTCCACGACCTCATACCTTCGCCAAATGATTTTAACCTTTTTGACTGACGTATCAGGAGTGTTTCTCATCAATTATAGATCATACCAGTTGATCTTCTTCACCCAAAAAAACAAAACTATGAGCTTAACAAAGAAGATTATGCTAACAAAGTAACATTTATCATGAATTATGCAAATAAAGTCCTTATTAGCATAATTGGATTCAACGATGTTCACATTCACACAACTTCCAAATGACACAAGTATGGAAATGCCATCATTTACCTGTATGGAATTATAGTAGTTTCTCACTAATTATGCAAATTAGGCCTACATTTGCATATTTTTTATCTATCAAAATTCCTCAATAACAAATGTCACATATTTCAATAGTCATATCATGGACGCAGCGGGTTTCAAAAATTGTCTCATTAATTATGCAAATTAGAATCTGATTTGCATAATTATCGTCCAATCATACAAAGCATCACGTAAGCTATCTACATACTAAAAATCATTAACATCCATCAAGCCCATCTTGAGTTATAGTATTTTCTCATTAATTATGCAAATGAGGTCTTCATTTGCATAAGTGATATCTATTAATATTTCTCTCTTCTTCAGTTACATATGTCACATATTTGAGAGTCCTATCGTGGAATTTGGCGGATGTATAAACTTTCCTCATTAATTATGCAAATTAGATACTGATGTGCATAATAAGTATCTAATCATATACATCATCACTCAAGCTATCTACTTACCAAAAATCATAACCATCCATCAAACCCTTCTTGAGTTATTCCCTTTCAAAGTCTGAACCAAAACCTGCTCCTGCAGTTCCAAAAAAGCTGCTAGGGGGCCAAAACCTATACCACTTACTCTCTGTCCAAAGAGCTATCTACCACTCAAAAATCAGTTCCATAGCTTGTCCAGAACACGAGATATCATAACAGGAAGTTCCGCTGCAGTACCGTAACAAGCCGCTAGGGGACCCAAAATCTAATCATTTCCTAGTCTCACCAAGACCTACCCACCTACCAAATATCAAGACAATCCATCCAAGCCTTCTCGAGTTGTGCTGGTCTTTACAAACATACATACAAACGCTACCCTCTGCATAACCTTCTCGGCGAAGGTAATGACCTTTTATGATATCCTTGTGCATTGACTCATTATTATCAATGATAAGCGCGAATGCATCAGATGACAAAGAACAAAAAAAACTCTTGACAACTTTTTTCATAACATGAATAAACATCTATTATTTCCTTTATTCTATTACACAGAATTTAGATGAAAATCATTTACATATTTCACGTTGAATAGCACAGCTATTTGTCTCATTACTGTTTGTCCAGATGTTAAATAAGATAATGGGAGACTTCCTAACAAGTTCACTCACATTTGGCACTTGATTTGTCACAGACTACTACTATGGACTAACAGGGCTAAACTGTTTTAGTCTGTAAACATTCTCTGGTGGCGTCTAATATATGATTTACATCGACTGCCCCAGATACTTTGAGGTCACCTTTGTGGTAAGGTCGTCGTACGATCGCAAACTGAATGTATTATTGGGATTGTTGTACATGTGTACTGTATAGTACAAAAATCAGCCGTCTTGTTAAAGGACTGTCTTAGATCCTTGTCTGTGGTTGGTCCTGTCACTGCCTGCTTGAAAATTCTACGGCATCAAAATCGTACGACGATCTACATTGAATGTGACCCCGCCATTACAAGTTCAGACATCACATATCCGACAAAATATTCAATAACGCAACGTAACTTTTACAATTCCATCATTTTTGAAACGTTTAGGTACAAGGCCTTCTATGGAATCTTAGATCCGTTTACAATTCACATACATGTATTGGTATCTGAATGTCATAACCATATTGCTTAGTGCACAGACTCTTCGTATACATCAACGTGCAATTTTCAAGACATAGATATATGAGATCCGATCATCCCGTATACAGCACGTTACTATAAATATCAGTCAACAACCACAACACCATGTATAATGCCTCTGTGCTCGGGTATCACACCTCAGCTTAGCAGCTCGGCTGTCAGATTTATTTGACAGGAAGCTGACGAACACCGCTTAGGTAGCATTAGGTCTTCACTTTATTGGTGGTCAGTTAAAGCTCGACTTCCAAGAAAGCACAGCATTATATACGTATACATGTATAACGTTTACTAAAATGTTTTGGATTACAAGAGTGCTTTCTTCTAATGGACAAAAGTACAGTACAGATCATCAGTCACGTCTCAACTCCGGCGTTTCTATGACAAGACAAAATGCAGTGCACCAATGCTTTACTCGTGCAATTCTGAGATAAGATATGATAAAAGAGAGCAGTATGTAATAACAAACTGTAGAGCGAATGTTCTCACTGATACTCGCGAAGCTGATTTAGCAAGGTCCCCAAATAACTAATGACTACACCTCTAGACTAGAGTTAATCGATGATGTTCCTTGAGCTCAATTTTCACGTTTGACGTTGTCAATCTAAATTTCTTCTGGATGTGCTAATGACCTAGGGGAGGTGTATTAATGGCACTACTTTCTACTAATTTGTGGCAATTCTAATTTGTGTGTTTAGGAAGGAGAAACACATTTGATGAACTAGTGTGCATGTGCCGCTAACGGACAAAACACTCCTTCAGTTTACATAAGATGCTTTTGTGAAAAACTCATCAGGGAACCAATTATGGATTTCTTCCTGCCCCTGGCCTATACCTTGGTATAACTATTGATTGATATCCTGGAGGAAGTGTGGTTCGCAAGGTGAACAGTCATGGTTCATCGCCTCGAGTGTTTCCGGAGAGGGTAAGGGTCGCTGCAGCCTACTGTTGTTAGGAGACTCCTGCAGCTGTCCCAACCGACAGTGGACTTCCACTCTGTCCTGCTGGTCAGCCACAGCCGCTCTTTTATAGGTGACCTTCGGCGCGTTGATCTGACGACTTGCTCTCGAGCTCTGTGGCATGAAAGCACGCCGAAACCCTTGGCGAAAGTTTCTGTTCAGTACAGCGTACACGAAAGGGTTCATACAGCTATTGGCGAATGCTAACCAGTGTGCAATCGGGTAGATGTACTTGTACAGTACCTTCCTTCCCTCTTGTCCAAGCGGTGCGAGGTCATTCAGCAGGGTGGCTATCCACATGGGTAAGTGTAGACATGCAAAGAGGACAACGACGGCAACCATCATCTTGAACACGCGGACCTTGTTGCCGAGTTTGTGGACCAGGTTGCTCCCTCTTTCGTTGCGGGTTTCGCTCGGTGATGCTTGGCGGTGGACAGTTCTGTTGTACAGGCGGACCCCTGCGCGAAGGTATAAGCCAGAAATGGCAGAGAGCGGGATGAGGTAGCAGAAGACAAAGAGGGAGATGGAATACGCCTGCTTGCTCTCCATGAAGGACCAGTTCTCGTGGCAGGTGGGATTTCCATCAGCATCTTTGTACTCTGACATCACGCCGATTGGGATCATGATGGCGCTAGCGGCTATCCAAATGGCTGCTATCACGATGCAGGTCGTCTTGTTGCTGATCTTGTCATCAGTTGGTCTCATAACGGCCAGGTATCTGCAGGAAAAGTTGTCAAGAGTGGTTTTGTATGGAAAGTTCTCTATTTCTACTCTGTAGCGTATAAAGTTATGTGGCTGTGAAAATTACTGCTATGAAATACATTTTTGCAGACGGAAACAAATGGACTTGGGTGTCTTTTGCATTTCTTGTCACTGAACACTTGGAGCTTTTTTGTGTTACAAAGAAAAGGGAAAGAAATTACATACAGACAATGTTAAAGACTTCGAACGAATAGTTATGGCAAAGACGACACCTATAAAGAAATGTGATTAACACTGCATGATATTCAATGCTCCTAATGAATTCTATGCGTAAACAAACATGGCAGATGATTTGAAAGAGGAAGTTGATCTCATTATCGTACCTGTCAACAGCAATGGCGACCAGAGTGAGCACAGAGGCAGTTACTGTCATTCCCATGATCATTGGGAGGATGGTGCACATCGCTTCTCCAAACACCCAGCCTACAGAGGGCAGAAACGTCTGACATGTCAGTCATGGGGTGCCTGCTTTAGGCGCGGTCGAACGATCTCTCAGTTTTATGTCGAACGATCGTACGATCTTTGTCGAACGGTTTTTAGCGTGATGACTATACTATATAATGATGACCATACTACAAGGACCAAGGAAAATCTTTACTCTCACAAACTGTTGAATTTTGTACGGATCCGCGGATAGCCACGACTAGGGTTGCATACCGAAATGCTGAACCGAATCCGGTCTCATAAAAACGTTTAGGCTCAGGTCCAAAATAAACCTAAAATCAGTGATTCGAATCCGAGGCTGATGCCGAACGTGAGTTTAAATACACATCCATAAGCTGTGCCCCAAAGTTAATTGAATCTGTGTTAAGGCTACACTACCTTACTGGGATCGTTTGTACTGTTGTGTCAGAACTAACTAGTGAATAAACCAGACAAGTTTGAGTTTATTTTAATCTGCAGTTATGCAGTGTCTTTGATAGCAGTCTTTGTTAAAGAGACATCAACTTGATTTAGCAAAGTTACTCTCATCATGCCCCTATAACAAATATACCATGGGTTCAGGTTCAGACTTATTAGGTGCGGACCTGAACCTAAACCTCTGGATTCGAATCCGCACCTGAACCTGAAAGTGGGTTTAGGTACGCATCCCTAGCCATGACTGTCTCAAATATGTCCACAGTTTGCTGTCACATACGATGAATGTGATCGTGTCTTAATGGTGCATTGGCGTCTACACATTTAAGTGATTTTCCATAGCTTTCATGGTATTCACTCGGGCAAAACGCCATTCAAAGCAAGATGCTATAGCTAGCTAGAAGCGTTGATTTTCCCCGTCAATACACAGCTATAATGGAACACGTATTACCTTGCGAACGATCAGGTTATTGGAAATCTTGTTTTAAGATCTCATTTATCTGAAGAGTGAAATTGGATTCCAATTCTTTTGTTGAACCACTTTTCATGTGTTGCAAAGAGACATGTCAGCTGAAACAGATCTGGCGGCTTGGTGAAAAAAAGTCAAACAAAATGTTCTTTTCTACGCGGTATAATGAGACAGTGCCAACGAAATGTCATGAGGAGATTCCCCACCGTCAGCTGGCATTTGTGTTTTCACACGAAGAGCACTTCAAAGCCCAGCACAACTAAGAGTTTTGGAAAACTTATTAACGTCAAAGCTTCAGCTGATTTAACAATGTCGAATATGGTTATTGATTTTAGCTATCTACTTCCGGACCAATCAATCGTTCACGGGGTTCGCGGCGGTCATAGGACTGTAGGTTTTGAACCACTTACACCGGGAACGACCCCTACTCTTTTCGATAAATGCAGTGGGTTCTTAAACGTGCCGTCAAGGTGTGGCTCTCTTTAACCGCGGGATACGGACCTCCATTTAAATTCCTATCCGATCCCGGCCGAGGGACGTCCCTAACCGAAACTAGGTACTCATTTACACCTGAGTGAAGTGAGGAAAGTCGTTGAAAGTGCCTTTCCAAAGAGCACAACATCAGGGCATATCGGTGGTTATCATGCACTCCTTATTTTTCACGAAGAAGGACAGAATACTGGACGAAAATCATTATGTTGGAGATATAATAAGGTAATGTTGATTTGATTACATGGATGATTTCCTCTGGAAACTCCAAATCCGCTGCGAGCGTGCGAATGAAATATAAGTTTGCCTTCATTATGAAATCTTACGTTACGTACGTGGTCAGGAAGGTTGAAGAAATGACCTAACAGACAAAGAATGGTATAGCAAAGAACCAATTCTTCATTTTTGGTCTTTCACATCTTCTTCTTTGGGTTTAGCATTCTGGGCATTCGTATCCGTTTTCCGCAATACATGTATCTTTTTGCAATTTACGGCAAACATTTGCTCATTTCATAGCTGTTTTCCACGATTTATAGTATGGTAGCAAACTTTTTTAAATGGAAATGAACGAAAATTGATGCGCGCGCGGATGTCATCCATATAATCACATCAACATGAGCTAATGACGTTTCATGTACTTAAATCCTACCTGCTTTAAGGTTGTCCACCAAAGCCAGCGGCATGCAGATCGCTCCCACCAGAAAGTCGCTGACAGCCACGTTAGTGATGAAGAGGTTCGTGACGTTCCGCATGTTTTTGTTCTTGGCGACCACCAGACACACCAGGGGGTTTCCAATGACATTTAACAGAATCACGGTGGCGTAGCCAATGATCAGAAGGTACCGGACGTAAAGCGGTTGTTTCCAAGCCTGCAAACTTGGATCTCCGGTGAAATTTTGGGAGAACGTGATGTTAAGATCCATGTTAGTGTTATTGGATTCACCGGTCTTAAAACCTTCGGGAAATTCCATTTGCGCTGATATCAATTGCCCAAATTTGACATCTCATTCGATAAATATATCCAACTGTCATGTTATGAGTAAAATGAAATTAATGACATGTTCTGGTTACCAGCAGTATAATACAAGAAATGGGTTTGTGGATTATTTCTTGATATATGATAATTGATTTGTACAATGAGGGATGTATCGGTATTACGGTTACAGTACGAATGCTCTGGAATTTCGAAATATCATTTTTCGTGACAAATGTACATGTCGCAGGTTTTTTTTTCGTTATTTACAATATATTAGAAAAAAAAGTAGTATAACATCTTACTAGAATTTATCTTGTCTAGCCCTTCTCAAATATTAGCTGCACTTTATTTAGTCAAATGATGGAGAACTCGTCACATCATGTTGTTCCCTCCACAGGTTCCGCTGGTTTATAAATGTGACTTGAGTAGAAAGGAATTGGCAATTTTCACGTTGATTTCTTTTCAGAGGAAGCTGATTTGAGAATTGATTGTTTTGAAGTTGGGTAGTATTATCCGAATCTCGTATGTAGAAATTGCTTTCTTTCCCTGAAATAGCTTTGTGGGCCCCAGGTTGGCTCAGCACACTGTTGGATAATTTTCCTGAAAAACAAAATGTCAATAAGATACAAATGATGCCAATCACATTCCAATACCCTACAAATCTATCCTATTC
The DNA here is from genome assembly GCA_035149815.1 of Branchiostoma lanceolatum. Taxonomy (NCBI): domain Eukaryota; kingdom Metazoa; phylum Chordata; class Leptocardii; order Amphioxiformes; family Branchiostomatidae; genus Branchiostoma; species Branchiostoma lanceolatum. Next base: position 25,839,112 of record CM068866.1, on the reverse strand, counting down.
CAAATTACGTGTACTAATATTTTTCCTTATGTTGAATGTAGAAATTCCTTGCTCTCCCTGAAATATCTCCGTGGGCCCAGAGTGGCTCATTACACTATTCAGATATTTCCTGAAAAACAAAATGTCAATGGCATGCAAATTATGCCAATCACTCTACAATATCCTACAAAGCTATCCTTTTGCAAATTAGTAGTATTTTTCCTGATGTCGAATGTAGAAATTCCTTGCTATCCCTGAAATATAGCTTTGTGGGGCTTAGAGTGGCTCAGTACACCGTTTGGATATTTCCTGAAAAACAAAATGTCAATGGGATACAAATGATGCCAATCACTTTCCAATATCTTACAAATTTATCCTTTTGCAAATAACTAGTATTTTTCCTAATGTCCAATGTAGAAATTCCTTGCTCTCCCTGAAGTACATGTAGCTCCGTGGGCCCAGGGTGGCTCAGTACAATATTCTGATATTTCCTGAAAAAATGTCAATAGGAAACAAATTATGGCAATCACATTCCAATATCCTACAAATCTATCCTATTCCAAATTACTAGTATTTTTCCTGATGTCGAATGTAAAAATTCCTTGCTCTCCCTGAAATATCTCCGTGGGCCCAGGGTGGCTCTGTACACTATTCTAATATTTCCTGAAAAACAAGATGTCAACAGGAAACCACTTGATGCATATCACGTATAAAATGCAAATCACTAGTATTTTTCCCTGGTACCGTATGTTGAACTTCATTGCTTTCCACGAAATAGCTTCGTCGGCCCAATGTGACTGACAGCACGTATAGAATATTTCACGAAAAATAAGTGTAAACAGGATGCCGCGTAATGTCAATTATGCAGGAAAGATGAACTAGTCAGTCTATAATGTGCTCAATAGTGTCAATCACTAGAAAATATGGCATGAAATGTGACAGCATACTTGTTAGTGTTAATTCCGGAACAGTTCCTACTAATTAAGCTGCCCAAATGTCCGTAACTTTGCCAAAGCTAGTGTCAAGGCAATCATTTGAAGTAATCATTCCAACGTCCCGTCAGATCAGCTATATTGTTATTGTTATGTGACATTTAAAGAGGCTTGCGTGCGTCGAATGTTCGGTTTGGTAAAGCTGTTTCCTGTTACCCGACCGACCCTAACAAAAACCTGCCGACCCTAGGCTATTTTCAGGTCAACCGCTGGCAAGGGACGTAAAAGTTTCGATCTGAAATCTGAGTGATGAACCAAACCAGAATTCCAAATGTCTTGCAAATTTTCATTTCACACTCCGTTGATATCTTAAGACTTTGAACTGTTGATGCAAGAATGTGCACAGAACATTGTACTTTTTCGATCAATTTTAAGATACGTATGCTTGTAAAATGAATATTTTATAACAACTACAAAATGTTGAAAATACCAGTGTCCTGAAATATTTCAATTCTAACTTGTTAAACTGTATTTGCAAGATCACTTCGAGGAGATAGCAGTCGATTATAGCCCCCAAACGGTTGCGTTATCAGCATATTCGGTGTAACGAAACGTCTGGAGGGTCAATTAGCCATTGCTGGCAAACGTCAAAGGTGGTGAAAGAACATCGCTGTGTACATGTGCACATATTGCCCTCCCTATGGATACTCAAAACGTTACAATGAAGTATCCCCCTTTAAGACGACAACAGAATACACGAAGTTTTATAAGATAGCGCCGGCTTTCTTTATCTGTATCCTACTTTTGAAACATAAAGTCACTTGCGTTTGTGATAAAATGTACGTGAAAATTGTTCATTCTGTCGTATACGTACATTGTATAAAATTTTGTAAGCGAAGTCCAAGATATTTGATAAAACAGCGTGGTCGATAATGAATTAAGATATGAGAGTGAACGCTCGCTATTCCTGTTTTTCTCAACGCATTGGCGGGATTTCAAATCTTTCAGATCTACAAGACACCTCAGTGGCAGGCGTTCCATCTTATCTGAAGCATTTTGTTCTGCCATGGGCCTGAAGTCGTTTGCTATAATAATCCTCCAGTGAACGGCACTTTGCGGATGTTCTAACGATTTGCAATTTCATCATTACATCGTAAAGTAGGTGAAGCGTTACAGGAAATTTGTCCCAGTCTTTGATTCATGTGCTCCAGAGAACGTCTTTAATTTGGGAGTTTAAGGCTTTGCTGAGGTCGATGCAGGTCATTCTGTATATGTGCCTTTCCAATGGGCTGGCTTACTTCAGTAGTTAACAGCGTTTTCTTAAATAATGGGGATTAATTTAATGAGCTTCAAGTACAACTTACCTGCACTCCAAAACGTCAATGTTATACCTCATTGGCATAAAAAGTATTAAGCCTCACTTATAAACCTTTTCTTATCCAGCTATGAACTTCACATTGATTGAAAATCAGTATTGACGCGCGTACGTATATAGCCTCTAACGCCTACATAGAAATACTAGAATACGACGAAGACGTTATTCTATCCCTTCTCTGTCTTTTATTTTAGTCTACCATTGATGACAGCCCGGCTCGTTTGTCCATTTTTACTGTCAGTGTGCATGTCAGTGTGTATGCCATTTTGATTGTCAGTGTGCATGTCAGTGTTTTCCTTTTTTTCATTATTATATTAGTTATTTTAAGACTTAAGAGCGTCTCCACACTTGTGTATCTCTTAAGTAAAGATAGTCCCATGTGGAACACCTATAACTGGCCGCAGATGTCTGAACTGAGAGTTTTAATGTCTCCCCAACAGCACTCTTCTCTCATCTACGTGCGTGAAGAGGCGCCCCTTGGTTTAAGAGCTGAGTCGTGTTACTGATACAAGAGTGGTTTAGCCGTATTAGAAGTAATTCAAACTGTCCTTTCTCAACAAATCGAAAAACTGTTATGAACAAGAAAAATATCTTGATGGTATGAATAACGTTGATATTCGTAGAGCGATAACTCAGTTAAGAATTAGTAGTCATAAGTTGAAAATAGAGACGGGCAGATATCATAATGTAGCCCCTGACCAAAGGGTTTGCCCATCTTGTCCAATGAAAATTGAAGATGAATTTCACTTTGTCATGGAATGCTCTAGATATGATGATTTACGTCATAAGCTATTCACACTTCTCAAAACAATTAAAAGTTTTTAGAGTCTCGATGCTGCAGACCGCTTTGAGAACATATTTAAATGCAACAATCCACACAATGCGAACATAGGTAAATATCTAAACGACTGCTTTCACATTAGAAAAGATACTGAAACTCATGATTAAATCAATGATTATAACACAATATCGAAAACGTATGCTAGCCCTTACTGTATTGTATTAATAATTATGATGTTAAGTCTTATTCTATACTTCCACTTTGTGTTATGTTAACGAATTCTTGCCATACCTTGTACCATGTTCAATTGCCGTGCAATAACGTTTTTCTTTATTCCATCATGTACGATGTTGTATTTTACCACCACGTCACCAATTTCATGCTTTTGTTTCAGATTGCTGTTGAGTGTGTCCTTGTAATGTAACAAATTGCTTTTTAATGTGTCCTTGTAGCTCTTCAAATTGCTTTTAGTGCTTTTAGTTGTCACTGTGGCGAAAACGTGGGTGGCTTGCATTAGTGTTTGACAATTACCTTCTCTCAGTTGCCAACTGAAAAGATATTCGGAGATGCCTGGGTTGCAAATGCGCACGTAATGTCCCGCCTAGCTTAGGTGTGACATCAACAGTAATGATTCATCACTCGTTATGCGAAATTGGAGTCCAGAACAGAGGTTGTAACATAGTCAGGAACTAGATAAATGTAGAGGTCCCATATGTCTTTTGAGGCTGTAGGGACAGTGGGTTGTTAATTCACTGTCTAGGGCAATGTATTGGGAGGTGGAGTCTATCCCTCTCCTTCCACGGCCATTTACCTCCCCAACCGAAGTCAGGTTCTCATTTTTACACCTAGCTGGAGTGAGGAAATTCGTGTATGAAATAAGGTCTAGCCAGGAACGTCCCGAATCGTACCCGTATCCTATCGATCTCGCGTCGGCTAGCATAGCCACTCCAATGGCTACTTGAAGATAAATCCCCCCGGAACTACGAAACAAGCCATGTATTCGATGAGTAGCACTAGACAATATTCGACCCCAAAAAATATCAATGATAATGGAACTATGTAGCAAAAATGTACGTATACAGTACACTGTTCACTCACAGTGCGTATACTAACGGGGCTAACGGATATTGACACTGTGGATAAATGTCTTCATCGAATATTCGTTATCCCACCAATGACACCAGCTGAATACAAGAGGGAGATATCTTTTTATTTGACATCAATAAATCAATTATGGTAACACCGTGGAGGGTTTGTGATATCAAAGTCATTAGAGGGAATCAATTCCGGACAAAGCTTGGATCCTGTGCTTACAGGTGATAAGACATATCTCTTTCTGAATTATTTATGATCATTCGGAAAAGAATGTAAGATTAAGCATTGGGATCACAGACGCACTGATAGTCCATCATATGGAATCTACGTTTTGCGTCATCTCGATGATAACAATCGTGTATACGTGCAGGAGACTTTCCCTTGTTTCCAACAAAAGTATATACTCAATGTTTTAGTCTATGTTGATACAGTTTTTGAGGCATTTTGTGTTACCTTGAATTAAGTTATCATCATAATTGTCGCTGCATACCAGCAGCTATATGAACATGTACTGAGACGGGCCTACACTGTTCTCCATTGATTTGTCAGCTTCTGGTCATTGTGCCTTTTCCGTATCTATCACCCATCTCTGCAAGGTCTAGCTCTATACTATCATCCAATTTACTGCTTGGATACCCTATCTTTCTCTTTCCTGCTGGGTTCAAGTTTGACATATCTTCTAAATCCTCGCTACGTGACCTGGACCATTGCCGTCTCGCTCTTTGCACGAGTAGAAAGTTTCAGCTGACCTTTGTCCGACTTCTTCGTTGTTGAAACATATGTTTAACACTACCACTGAGTCAACGTTGATTAATGAAATATTCTTGTACAGGTCGACGGAAAGCGCCATTGACTTCCAGTGCTTCAGAAAGTATTTTCATTCAACCACCTTCGTATGTCATAGTCTTTCATGGTTATTGGCTCACGAGTGCCCCGTGTGTCATAGTCTCTGTTGATGATAGACTTATATGAAAAGATTTCGCCAGGCTTGTTTTATCCAATGGTTTTTATGTGAAGATACATTTTGGCTTCACACGCATGGCTGTGCTAGCTAAACATAAAATGGAATGAAACCTTATAAGAAACTTTCTACACGGCCGTTGGCAAGACATCGACTGCTTTCCGCTCTAGTTCACTCGATTATTGAGCCTAGTGGTTTGCGGCAGTAACCAATCGCTGCAGAATAAGCGGTCAAAGAAGCCTGCTTCCATTTATCTGAATTCATCTCTTATCAAATTTTAACATCTGATGAGTTTCTTTTTTCAGATAAGTGTATGAAAAGAAATTCTTATCAGGCCGTCAATGGCTACTCTACAACTCTACACGCAAACTCTAAAGGCTGGCTTATCTAATGTAGTATGCAAAGTCAAACCATAGATACCATGTATGCACCAAGCGTCAGATTACCATACAAAGGCATCAGATTTTACTGACTGGAAGCAGTAGGACCAAAATTCCTGGAAAAGACTCAGGATATATGAATAATAACAGCAAAATGTTACGACCTTCGCAATACTCATCGGTCATAGTAAGTTGTATGAATATCCTAGATTTTAAAACCGCTACGTGCATATGTAGTAACGACAAAACATCTGGAAAAAAGTGAATTTTCAGAATTAAAACCGGTAACAGTTCAACTTTAACAAATTTGCAATACTTGCTATTCAGCTGAATATCCTAGAGTTGGAAACCATTGCATCGAATGTCAATTCAGGAACGCTTAGGTTGGCGACAAAAGGATCAATCCTCTAACGTGTAACAGCAGATCTGTTGAGGTCAACGTGCCGACATATTATCACGTATCTTATAGAGCCGGCTCATGTCAAGGGATGTGCACTTTTCGTGCAGACAGCCACACGATTACCAGCAGATCAGTACCACTTAGACGAATCACCATCTGGGATGTGGCCTTGAATCCAATTGCGTCAATCGATGAAAGGCCATATGATACAGCTTGCTCGCGCCGACAGCAGACTATTTGTTTTAACTCGGAGAATTTCAGGACCGCAAGCTCTGACCAAAAGCCCCTTTGGTACTGTAGAGCAGATTGCAAAAGATTGTGTTGCCAAATTCTGGTGGATTCCTGCGGCAAAGTTTGTGACTGAAAGTTAGTAAGTTTGATGTCCTTTCTTTTCAAGATAAAGAATTTCTTTCGATTGTTTACGTGTTAAGGATCCAACTTGAGTAAAATTGACTTACAGATGAGGTTCAATTGTAAAGAAATCGATTGAATTAGCAAGAAACAAGAACTCTCGAGGGTACAGGTGATGTATGTTGCGGCAGCGGTTGATCGCTTTGATATTCACGAGTCGCTCCCTTCAATCGATATACACTGAGGATGAGATTGCTGCCTGCCACACGCTACTATAATTGCAGCGAGGGAAACTATTCTGATCTTGTGTTAGCCCCCTTGATGTGCTAACGATCTTTCTACAAACCCCAACAATTATCCATCCGGGAGACAGGTTACAGCCACTGAATACTAATGTGTTCACACTTGGTGGTCAGTGGAGTCGGTGTGGGTGCTATATCCCCATGGCCATGCATCACATTTCCAAAACCAAATAAGGTGGCTTGTGCAGCATGGTGATCATGAAAGCAGCCAGGGCGTTCACCTCATCAGTTATCAGCAGCCTCAAGTTCACAAAATTGCAGCAAACAAGACTTTGCCTAGATGAAATAACATCAGCCACCTTCGAAGATGTTAAGACAGCCACTGGAATCTATGGTCGTGGTCATCGCCATGATCATAGGTCATTAAAACTGTCACCTTTTTATGAACCATTTAGAGACAAATAAGTGTAACAGTCCGGAAAAATGTGGCGTAAACCCTTGATCAAGAACACGATCATCTCATTCGGGTATCATATCGCAACTTATTCGTCTGTATCTGTATCTGTATAGCCGGTATAACTACCCTTCGGCGTAACACAGTACCAGCTTCATTTCTCATACATAGTTTTGACTGTCTAATTTTTCCTATTATCTATTAATCAAATAGAAAATATGGATGGTGAAAATGCATCTTTATGAACACTTCTATAACCTAAATTTCCAATAACATGGAATGAAAATCACATCCCCAATAATGGTCTTCCGTATGGGCTCTGGCGAATTGGTATCGTCCCAATTGTAATTTCATTTTCGTTAGCATGTGGGAGAACGTAATTATTGTGGTTATTAAGTCAGTTTAGATAATTTGTGATGATGACCAGTAATGTAATTGCGACTGCTACAGCAACAACATGTCTCGGTCAGCTGAATTTGTACATCTACTGTAGCTCATATGTCATAGAAACCGTTATAACCATGATGCTCTTGCTGCAGAGATGATTAGATAAGCTCTGATGATGACCATCAATGCAATCTACTTGCCACAGACGCAGCAATATCGTGCATCTTTCAGCTGAATATTTATAAAATGGCTACTGTAGTTCACATGTCAAGGAAACCATATTATTAATCTGATGTTGTGACAGCTTAGATGCTTTCAGACGATGAGCAGCAATTCAACGCGATTGCCACTGTTCTTGCAACTACGTGCCTCATGCTACAGCATCAGCTACATTCCTACATAGATTAGTAACGGCTACTGTAGTTCTAATGTCATAGAAACTGGTATAATATTTCTGCAGAGACAGCTTATATTCTTGGCCCTAGTGACCACCAATTCCTTTGCGGCAATTGTATGCCTCAGTGAGCCAAAATCTTACATACTTGTAAAGTGGCACCGCAGTTGAATTTTGAAGATCAAATGTCATATTGAAAACGCTGCATTGCTTACGTGTTCAGATCTGCTTATTCCATTTCCGTATTTGGCTGATATTCAGAGAAAAATATGCCAAGTACGTGGACGCATGTGGCCTCATAGGATTATGAATTTTTCAAACACACCGAATACAGACTGTGCAAGCAACAAGCGTAGACATTTACGCAGGACTTTTAGGCAGTTACTAACGCGTGACGCGTAATATCACTACCTTCCCCACGCACCAACGTGGACTTTCTAAAGGGACGCGTACGCTGCTTAGTGCCTTTGAAATATAAAGCGCGACCAACATAACGAGCTCTTTAAGACCCCAATGACAATGTTACAGCTATGACATCGAATGTTTTCCGGTTGAATTAGATGGGTGATATGCAGCAGCACGTAAGATATTGGCCTTCATCTATGCCTCGGTCATAACGGGAGCAAGTACAACATGTCATTCACGTAGTGTTCAGGGGCAGTATTTTCAATATCACAGCACATGGGTCCTAGCAAGGGTCGCACGAAACCTTACATCTATATTGAACGTAGCTAGAAGTGGTCCAAAAGTTATGGCTTTCTACGTTCCACCGTAAGATACCGAGAGTAGGGAGTGAAAAACAGATCAAGTGGACAGCATCTAAGAAGCCTCGTGAGAGGCAGTAGACAAGGGCAGACACGCGGCCAGGAATGTTATGATGTTTTTCTTACAGCAAAGCGAGCATGAAACAGCATGACTTCCAGCAATTAAGTTGGCATTATAAGATCAAGATGGCAACAATATGCTACATGACCTAAGAAATATCAAATACAACAATGATTGCGTTACAACTTCATGATTATTTGATGTTATGGCGTTTATGTGTTTGGCCCACCTTTGCGAAGCAATTGAATCATGAGAAAGCTACAAAGGAACAATAGTATAAATGGTCTTCTGACTGAAATTGAGACTAGCTGACATCTTATAAACGTATTTTTTTATGACAGATAAACGCACTTTGAAAGAGATAAACCTGTGACGCTTACAGCCCCTAGCCTTTAAGTGATTGATGCGGACAGAGAGGCCGAAGTACATCAACGCATTTTGTCTACAGCTTTCAGTGAATACCATCAAGGGCACAACTGATGTATTAAATTTCCCTATTTCAAAGCACAGGAGTGTGCCAAAATAAAACCGTGAATTTTCGAGAAACACCACAGCAAATAGAAATCCTTGCCAACCTTGGTTATCGATTCAGGCGGTGCTATGATGTGTAATACATCTAACTGGCCATATGCTATGGGAAATAAGCACGAAATGCGGCAATTTATTGGGTCCATTACAAAATGAAAGGTCTCGACAAGGCCAATATTACTAAAGATGTAACAGCGTAAATCATTTTTGAAAACTACATTGAATTATGAAATATCTAGCGTTTTATGGCAAACCGATCGGAATTTTCCTTGTTTTTCGTTTTTTATCTATTCGAACTTCCCGTTCATACGAATGTCAAAATGTTAAAACATCTGAAAAGACCTTTCGATACCGTTGATGAATATTCTTAAAACAATCTGTGAAATACTCCTGACCTCTTAAAACAACTCAAGATCAATTAGGATAAAAAAAGCAATGAGTATAGAGTACATACCTAAGGAAGGCTATCGTCTCTGCTTCTGCCGTGTGCTTCCACCCTTGTTCTGCTAGCCCAAATGAACGTCGGACCGGTCAGGCAGCAGGTATTGGCAAGTCTCTGAAACTGGAACACAGAAAGAAAGTGCGCATGCGAACAGTCATCTCATTTGCATTTGAAAAAAAAAATCCACTGAAGAAACCTTAGGAAGGAGGGGAATGCTTTTAGCTGATAAAACGTGTCAGGGGACAGCAGGATCTCTCAATATACTGTGGAATATGTATAGATTCTGTTTTGTCGGTGTTGCCCGTGTCTCAAGAGTTCCTGCAGGCAAATAGCCATCTTTACATGGCCATCATTCTGACTGTCAATGTCACATATGCCATGCTATCTATATTGCACTGTTTCTCGGAAAAAAATACCATAAGTATTGTATGGTTTTGCTTCATCCAAGTGTTCTAATAAGTTCACTTCTTTATATTATGTTCAGTTTTCAATTGATTTTTTTGTTACTTGTGTTTCATTTAAGCTTGTTTTGATAATAGTCATTCTGTTGTGTTATGTTGTGTTGTGTTGTGTAGTCTATTTAAATCTGAAAGGACCACGAGGTAGTCTGAAAATAAATTCGATGAAGGAATACATAAATACTTGTGTGAATATCGGTTGCCTACAATGTGCATACATTCTGCTTTCGTTCGTTTCTTATTGCTGAAATGTGTGCCTTTTGAACATTGTACTGCCAACGGGTCACAAACAATGTGTGCTTTTAAAAACCATTGATCACGACATTCTATATCAAATTAACTGTGTTTCATACGGAATATGGCAAATGAGTTTTCAAATGTAAAGCTCCTCATTCTTTCATTATTTTCACAACAGAAAGATACCTATGTACGAGCTACAATAAGAGGTTGCACATTTGAACTAACGTCATAGCTACATGATCAATGTACAGAAACATAGTCGTGGTCACAAAATAATAATCCTCGATGATATCGGTGAATGTTTGGAGTCAGTGTGGGAAGCTAATTTCCCTGCGCGACAGAATATTCTTCCCGATCCATTCGTCATTTTGTCAGATTGAATTGAATTACCAACACACAGCGTTCTGAAGTATTAGCATGGTCGTATGCTGTAAGGTTAGTAATTATAGCTGATCACAGAGGACTCCGTGCCATCAATCTTTCATATCCTCATAATGGTAAGCCAACGTATAAATATGTATGATTATGTTATCATATTGTAGTTATTCTATATACACAGATACATCAATCAGGAAGACACACACGTTTCCATTACTAAATTTAGTATATATTTGCCTTTTCAGCGGAAATGTTGTTGCTTCCATGCACACAGAGACTGTTGTGGTTGTCTTGTCTTTAATGACGTCTTCAGGCACCTAGGTGACGCATGTTATATGATATCAACTGTCATTTCTCAGAATGAAATCATGGATTAGGTGTTCATCGATCTTTGATGGATACGACTCTTTGACGGCAAGACCAAATAACTAAGCCCACACTTGTCTCGGTGGCAGATGTGAAGAGTCCCAGATACATGGCCAGTAGATGATTGCATCAATTGTCGCCTCGGGTGGTGCACAGCAAACTTTGAGATCGAGGTTTGAAACTTTCTGCGTTAATCAGAACAAAGCAGACTATGAGTCTAACATGCTGCCCTAATTTACAAGTTAATTAGAATATACAATTAAAACTGTAATATCTTCATACTAAACGGACATTACAAACACTCGATCTACAATGAACTAATATTTGAAGAAGGAGACATTACAATCCATCTAATTACTGGCTTTGATAAAGCTTCCGAATAAACAGGATATAGATCCAATTAGCTAATGATTTAAAAAGAAAGAGACGTTACCAAAACTTTTTCAAACTGAACAATGATATGTATCTACGACTAAAATTTATAGCAATCTCTAACACATGTCCATCTTTTATGTTATCTTGTCATTCTCGATAATTACCGGGCCTGATACACTTTAAGCAAACGCAAGGATTCATTGATTCCTAATGAAAAAAAAACACATACTTATAACATTTACAGTAAGTGTTACGTCAAAATACTATGATAAAAACGGTAAATAAGCATACGTGTCAATCACATTTACAGTAAGTGTATATTACACATATTGAATAGAATATTTATTTTGTCGTCTCTCTAGCAAAATTAAGACTAAAAACTAAACTTTTTTGCCGACTAGGCAATCTAAGTGACATTCCCACAGGATACATTCAACTGGCAACCTTTCGCAATGCTGTATTCAAAGTGACAGCGGGCTTAAGAAGTGCAAAGCCTAGACGCCATTGTTTCATTTTAAAGGCGCCTTGTGGATTACTAAAACACTGCACAGCAACATGATAAGGTGCCTAGTAAGCTTTAAGAACGTTTCCTGGAGTCATAATAACTTTTCAGTTTATTTTGCAGTTGTGTTTGGTGAATGACTAATCGTAAAAATATACCCCGCTACTGAAGCAGCCAGGGAAGTTGCTGCCCTATATGTGCCACTAGGCACTACAAGGGTCTGAACGAACGAAAGAATTGTGTAATACTGCTATTAACCCGATGCTTTAATTGGTTAAAAAGTGTTTCATTACATGACTAAATATGTTTAGAAGGTCTTAGTGTTTACACATAAATAGCTATTACATTTTGGACGATGACGTACGTACGATTTGCATGACGATTGTTTTTTGCTATGTATTTTGCTATCTCCTTTTCCCTCTTTATGACCGATGTGTTCATAATTCAGCTTGTATAAAGATCGACACCTTTAATGATTTTACAATTTCTTGCGTTGTCACAAATCTGGATAACCCCTGCGACTGTGCATGCAATATTTGCATGATTTGTTGGTTGCCTTCACGTCTACTGATGCACATATAAAGATGCCCGGGGCAGTCTACAATCGCATAAGCGTGTCATTGCTACACCGGCACAGTCTTGTTTATCAGGTATTCAGTGTAGCGTCCGATCATACATTTCTGACCCTTGTGGCTTCGGCATGTCACCGCATTCGTCAATGACTCATGGGGTACATGTAACCGATACCCTTGTCGTTCTGTGCAAAGATATGATTGATGTTATGTCTTACGGACATGTATGTTATAATCTGTCATATGATTTCTATTCATGCAGCTGTAAATATCTCACAAATTGCAGGCCAAAGTATTCTACATGCATGTATATTGCTGTCGTTTGAAACATGTACCTTAAGAACCCATCAACAGATAACGGCAACTTAAAGAATAAATGCTGCCTATGCAATCCAAGAGGAATGTACACTTAAGATATGCAGACATCTTCAAAACATCTTCTTGAGATGGTCCAGATTGCAACGTAACACCGTTTTTATATCATGGTTCTTGTGTTTATTCTTTTATAGAAATGAACAAACATGCATGACACCGGCAAAATAACCCAAAAAAAATATACCACAAATCTGAATTGAAAAATCTTTGTTGTTTTTGTTTTGTTTTGTTTTTTTGTTTGTTTGTTTGTTTGTTTGTTTGTTTGTTTGGTTGGTTGGTTGGTTGGTTGGTTGGTTGGTTGGTTGGTTGGTTGGTTGGTTGGTTGGTTGGTGGGTGGGTGGTTTGGTTGGTTGGTTAGTAGATGTGGTAATGTCAACTTTCCAGTGAGATTCTGAGAGTTGCCGTTGGCAACTTTCTACTGCTAGTGCAAATGAACTAGTATAAGCCAGTAATCTCGTAGTCAATAAGCGTATCCACATCTATCTTCTCTCACAGTGTTCATGATTACGCCGCCACTGCAATGTGTAAATGCTATCTTCAAAAGGATCCAACATGCAACCACGACAGATTACTAAGCTCAGATGCTATCTTTTCTGGAACGTAGAGATAGCATCTTGGTAGTCTACGCAAACGGCGAAGGATTTGGTCGGTACAATATACGTTACGCCGAGAATTATGCATCGACGGTTCCGTTACACAGTCAGTAACTTTCTGATTATAATCTTTTTAGCAAATTCAAGTACTTTTTGCTGCACATCAATAATAATGATTTAACGCCTTCCTCTAAAATCATCGAGGAGTAATCGAAAATAGAATAGTGCGTAGGATTAAAACAAATATCAACAAAGACTGTTAACTCATGCATGGCTTGCTTTTCTCATCGGTGAAATATGCAAATATGTAGTGCAGCGACACTAAAGGCCCCCTCTCACTGGACTCCGGCACTGCGGCGGCACTGCCACGGCAGATTTTTACGGCACCGTCGCGTTTCTTTCACCAATTTTCATTTGCACTCTCACTGACGTGCGGCGCATTTGCGTTTGAAGCCCAGATCAGAAAGTTATTGAATGAACTTTATTGTTCGACAATCGTATATGGTACAATATATGGCACTAAATCAACAACACTGCAAGGCTAACCTATGCTTCAATTTTAAGTACAAAACATTATCGATAACAGTGTATGAATTACAATAAAGCCATGTATGGATTATTTTTTCCCTCGCTTTTAGGATGAAGTATAATGAAATTGACCTATGTAGGTGGTATAGGAGTTGGACATGACAACCATACATGGGACATATCGTTCTGTGTACCAGATATGGTGAAGTTTGTCTTAGTAGTAATACTTTGTAACAGCACATCTGTCTCTTTGCCATAAGTGGGACAGGCCATGGCCATTACAAATTGAAATTTATCTTCAATATTTTCATTACATGTCGGACACAATCTGTGAGTGCCTTGTGTGTTGTGGTGTCGATTCTTTTCAACTTCTAGACAACGTGCGCTGATTCTCAGTGTAGTTATGCTTATCGGTTTATTATGATTTGATGTGATATATTTTCCCTACCAAAGTGATTTTTGATTTTATAATATGTGTGGAGTTTACTAATATTTCCCTCCAGCCAGGGAGAAACGTGAGTTTCACACTTACTTTAAATGTATATCCAAAACGGTTGGTATTAACGTTAATTGCGGGGCTAAGCCAAACATGTCTACGTAACATGTCTTGAACGTGAGTAGCCCAGTCATTTTCTTCTTCGAATGATGAAGCGTCGTATGTTTTTTTTAATAATCCTGTTATTAGGTAAATTATTTGATCTTAGCGAGAGTATCTAATCAACTATGTTTGACTATCAACGATCAATAAATAGGAATTATTCTCATTCACCCCTTACGGCGAAACATTGAGTAAAATTAGCGATACAGTGCCTGACTGGTATATCAAGTTCTGAATCAGTTTATCACTGTATTTCTTGAATGGCACAAGAGCGGGGCGAGTGCATGTAGACGAATGGTCTGATTCCTGTCCTAAGCGACTAGTCTATCAACTTCCGTACTGGAATAAGTGTACAATGCAGAGATCTAATTTTCAGTGGGATTAAGCAATATCCCAATGAAAATATCAGAGGATCTACAGCTACAATCCTCAACCTCACTACAATGCAGTAAATTAGGTTTAACCAAACTCTTAAACAGATAAATAGCTAGGGAAATGGACCGATTGCAGTTTGATGGTACAGTGCTTTCAATTGATCAGAAATCGCAGTGCTGTCGACATCAATGGATCAAACTACAATGCAAAATTATAATAGAAAAATGCATCAAAAATTGATTTCAAGTGATAAAAGGATTTTCACGTATGACACTTAGTCCAACAAAAGTAACATGTCATAGAATATAGGTATAACCTTGAAACTGACATATCACTTTTACACAATAGCGCGCGCGGTGAGCTCCCGGTAAGCTCCCGGCGAGCGCGCGGCACTTTGCCACTCGCGTTTTTTTTTCAAATTTTGAAAAAAATCGCCATTTCAACCGGCACGCCGGCGGTGTGGACCGGCACTGGTACGGCACTGAGACGTCACTAGGACGGTACGCCGAGGTCTGTGCACGGCACTGCGGCGGTAGCCATTTCCAAGCTACCGCACGTTACCGCCACAGTACCGCAGCCCAATGAGAGGGGGCCTTAACTTGATCACCGGTAGTCGTTGTGTGGTGCGTACGGAGATTATCGTGTGACTTACAGCACTTTGCCCGCTGTGTAGGCAATTACAGTATTCAAAAGCTGTCCTAGAATATGCCAGTGGCATACTGTCATTTATTTGCACATGTGATGGGACAAAGCCATCAATTTTATACAACAGGAACCTAATCGTATTCAGGGTAACAATGGGAACATTTTATATTCAAACACTGTGTGAATACAAAATACTTTCTAATTTCAGTTTTGAAAAAGAGGCTTTTAAAAGTATGAGGAACGATGATATTACTTAATAATCTATTTCATTCATCTTTGTGTCTTATTTTACCAGGGTTTTCCACTCATCACTGGTATGATTACTGTATTTGAGTGGGGCCCAGGGTACATATTGCAAATTTCAAGGGTAATTTAAGCATATTTCGGAACAATGTCGAAGCTATCGCCAGAAATGTAATTGCGCGGGTCGACCTTTATTCGGTAATATCGGTAGCATATTTTGTAAGGGTAGAGGTCTTCCTTTGAGTTTGTCGTTCTAATCGACAATCACATGTACACGGCCTACCTGATCTCCCGTTCTGAATTGTGAAAATAGAGTGACATTGAAGGATTGCCCTCTACTCTTACATATGCCCAGAGTTATTATAATTCAGTTGGCTTATTCTTCAAGGTTATCCCGATACATGAGCCAAGTTGTATTCGTACGGGTACACTGACAACATAAGATATTAAAAGAATCTGTTATGTTCACAAGCTGCTTACGTGGTCATGGTCACGTCGTCCCGACGATGTGGAAAAATTGGAAACCACAAGGGCATTTGGAGGATGCTTCATTGGTGGGCACATTTTCCTCATCTGCTCGTGATATATAGGTCTCTAATGGCAACAAGAGGATTACAGAAACACATAACTCACTGGCAATTGGGGAGGCTGATGGGCGCATGAAATGACCGTAACTGCCCCCGGGCAATCATTGTACAGACAAGGATACCGAGATTGGGAGAGAATACAGAGGAGGCAGTACACTGAAGCCTAACATGATAGTCGATAACTGTGCAATTTGTGATCTTAAAAGAACTCCTTTGATATTTTTCACTGGATTAAGGAATACATCGGTTCATTAGATTGTCGCCTAGTATGGCTGATAAAAGTTTGCAATCTATGATCTTGAAGACACTCTTTTAAGATTTGTACTGGATTAAGATTTCAGTGCAAGTAGTCGTGGGTAGAGAGGTGGTGAATTAGACTCCGTAGCATAAAATGGCCGATAGCTGTGAACAAATCCATGATCTTAAAAGGGCTCTTTGAAGATTTGTACTGGATTACGCTTTTAGTGCAAGTGGTCGTAGTAAGAAAGACGAGCGGTAGACCGTAGCCTATAGCGTTGAGGTCAATCTATGACCTTGCAAATATTGTATACATATTTGTAGTGTGAGTGGCCGTAGGAGGGAGGCTGGGCAGTGAAATAAAGGAGAGAGGGGCATTAGATTGTAGCCTTACACGGCTGTGTGAAATCAATGATCTTGGGTTAAACGATGATCTTAAATGGAGATTTGTACTGGATTAAGATTTGAGTGAAAGTGGTCGTAGGAAGAAAGCCAGGGCAATAGACCGTAGGGTAGCAAGCTGTGTGCAATCAATGATCTTAGAATACTGGAAACTTGAAGTGTGAGTGGCCGTTAGGGATGAGAAACTGGGCATTATACAAAAGGGAGGCGGGCATTAGATTGTAATCTTACATCTGTATATGTATCTATAAAGCCGGTGTAACCGCCCCTCGGCTGTGTGCAAGCTTTGATCTTAATCTTATGATCTGAAACGTACTGTATGGAAATTTGCACTGGATTAAGTAAGGGTTTAGTGACTGTAGGAGGAGGAAAGTCTGGGCAGTAAAACACAGGAGAGCTGGGCATTAGGTCGTAGCTTAACATGGCTGTAAGAGATCTATGGTCTCAAAAGTACAGTTTACAGGTTTTTTACTGGATTTAGATTTTAGTGTAAGAAATGGTTAGCAAATCCCGGGATGTTTTTGAGCACCTGCTCACGGCAACCAGGATGTGGTTGATGTTTAGATTGCCAACACAAATGAAGATAAATATAGAAAGAGAAAGTCATTATGCTTTCTCTTCACGTCGTCTTGAGTTCCCCCAAAGCAATTTCGCTATTGATTCATTTAACAAAGTCCCTCTATTCATGAACACCAAAGAAACCATTATTTAGTGACACATGAATGTGTCAGTGCTGAAGGGTATTTACACTTCTATCAACCATGTGACAGAAAGCCTTTTAGATCCTTATCATTGCCATAAACAAAGCTTTTACGGAGAAAACGTGACGAGGTTCGTGAATTTCATAGATGAATCAATTGCAAGATCGCTTTTGGGATCTCAAAAGAAGTCAGCGGAAACCTGATAGATATCTACTAAGTCTTAAGACGTGTATCGTAAATTCTGAACAAAGCACATGCGGATAACATGATGTGGTGCGTTAATTGCTAGCTGCTATAAATTCTCACGCATCCAAACTGTTATGAAGAGCAAAACAACAGCTTAAGCTAGAAAGACTGAGTAGACAAAGATTGGTCATGTAGATTCACAGAGATAAACCCCTCCGCTACTCCGTAGTTATCAGTAGTGATATTATCTGGAAATGTATTCCTAAAGGAAAATATTGTTTGTCATGGTTTTCTTTATCTGCTCGCTATGAGTGTTTATGTGTGGAAAACACATAAAATGTGTGGAAAACACATAAAAATTATTGTATCTTGGTGCTTTATGTTCTGTATTCGTGCTCCCCAATTACAATGAAGCTCGTATGTAGAAAAATAAAAATCTTGATGTAAATGTACTTCAGATTTACGTGCAGTGTCGGTAATGCAATCTATAAAAGGTAGTTCAGTACGCAACAGACAGTAGAACACTATAATGCGTCTCTGAGCCCATACTTTCTGAAAAGCTGTGATGATGACGGACATGTTGAAAAGAAAGACTACTGCTACTTATAGCAATGCACTTGCACTAGCAGTGTTTGATGTCACTGTTATATACCCCAGGTACACCACATCGATCATTCTTTTTGAGCTAAGGTATTGCTCGATTATCACCAAAACCAGTTTTTATTCAAGCTAACCCAAAATAAAACTAAAACCCCAAACTAAATGGCTTCGATAGCAAATGTCTGCGGAAGATCCTGGGCATCAGGTGGGATGATGTCACTACCAACAGGGAGATACAAGTCAGAACCAACCAGCAACAAGTATCTGCAAAAATTTGCCATGCCTTGGCCATGCTACAAGGCTCGCGCCTGACAGACTGGAAAACCAACTTCTTGAGTGGAACCCACAGGGGAAGAGACGCAGGGGTCGCCCCAGGATGAATTACAGACAGACGATAGAGAGGGACCTCCGAGCAGCCAACCTGAACTGGAGGGATGTAAGGAGGATGACTGCTGACCGAACCTGCTGGGCCAACCTAACTGCCGCATGTGTCGGACGACACGGGAGCCCCTAAGTCTAAGTCCCAAAATAGCAATGCAATTTCAACCACATGATGTACGGCTAGATTACATTAAAAACCAATCCCATCACTAGCAACCTTCAACTGAACTAGGGTCACTAACATTAATGATTTACCTGACTGTGTTGAATTTGGTAAAATGGCCATGTTTGCAGATGACGCTAAATGTTTTAGAAGAAATACTTCGATTTTTGATTGTTTTAAATTTCAGTCCGACTTAGATCGTCTTGTGGCCTGGGGGAAAACCTGGGAGATGGTATTTCATCCATCTAAGTGTTCAGTTGTTAGTATGACACGTAAAACTTCACCTGTTGAATACCCTTATAGCATGTCAGATTCTGTACTCAGTCGACAAAATAGTTATAATGACTTAGGAGTTCATGTACAACATAACTTATCCTGGAATTCTCATGTACTTAAGAAGATATCAACATCTAACTCAAGACTTGCAATGATCAAGAGATCAGTAGGCTTTAATGCCCCATTTACTGTTAAACTCAATTTGTATCGATCACGGGTGATACCACATTTTGACTACTGTTCTCAGGTATGGGCACCGCATACAAGATTGTATCAGCGCAAAGTAGAAGGTGTTCAAAGACGTGCTACCAAGTACATCTGTAATGATTACGAACTTAACTATAAGGACAGATTAACCCATACCAACCTTCTACCATTGTGTTACAGACGAGAACTTTTTGATATCTTATTTCTTTTCAAATGTTTCCGCAACGTGTACTGTACCAACATCTCTCATGTCCTCAATGTATCCAGACCTACTAGATCACTTCGCTCTACAGACCAATTCCAACTTGTACCACGGCCATGTAAAACTGAATCATTCTCATTCTCCTACTTTAGTCGTATTGCCGTCATCTGGAACAATTTACCACTAGACATTCGCCAACATATGTACTCAAACCTCACTCTACAGTCCGTTAAAAAACTCTTGATTTCATATTATAGATCCCGATTAAGTGACACATTTTCTGTTGATAACTTATGTACTTGGACGACCACTTGTCGTTGCTCATCTTGCATAGTGACATAGCTTAGCCGTTTACCCTGTTCTCCTTATCATTTGACCTTATTACTCTCATTTTTTTAATGTACTTCTTTCAGTATTTGATGTCTTTCATTTATTGTTTTTATCTCAACTTTGTAAATTCTCTGGGGGAGTCGGCCACGTAGAGGAACTAGATTCCTGTTGCCGGCTCCCCTCAGATTGTACGCAATCTGTGAATTTGAATAAATAAAAAACATACGCATCCGCAAGATAGCAAAGCCTTCACATATACGATTTGTGCAGACGTCATCATCTCGAGTAGAAGGAAATTGAAAACAAAATTGAAGCTGCCCTTGTCCGCCACAAAAGTGAAGGCTTCAAAAAATAGAGAAGAAACTTTATTGAAAAAGATCTTTTGGTAATGGTACACAGGGCAGAGTGATGCAACATCAGACCGTCACACGGAATCCCCTTGTAGTCCGTATATAATGAAACGCGTTTTCTTGGGGGTGGGGGTGTTCATTGTAAAAGTTTACATGAGGGATTTTCATCAAGAAAATGCTTGACATCAGCTTATCTGTCTATATGGAATCATCCTCTGCAAAAGCTGCAATGTATCGTTATTGTAGCCGAACACGACCCAATCCTATATTAGTTCGCCGAAAAACATTTTTGTGTGATACACCGACGGTGGTGGTAAAGTCCAACGAGTAACTGCTCGACATATGCTTACCAGTCCTTCGGGACCGAGGGGGGCCTTGTAAATATTCGTTCTTGTAACTAAACACGACAGAAGATACCAACTGTACCTAATAGAATCTCCTGTGACCGTAATATTTCTATTCTCCAACATAGATCACTGTCAAAATCATACATGAAGCCAATGCCCTTGTTAATTGAAGCATTGCCTTGTCTTAGAGGGTTACTGTTTTATGACATGAATATCGATCCGAGGCTTCCCCCGTGACAAACATGACTCCGACGTAAAATATTTCATTTTTATTCTTTTCATGTTGCATCTAGACGGTGACTCAAATATTGATAAAGTGAGCAAGAAATCAGTTACTGTATGGTTCTGTCTCAGATAGCATCCCAATGCGATATACTGGAGGGACATCAGCACAGTACATCAAAATGTCACAAATTCACTTTCTACAAGCTTTACTTCCTTGTGTCATTGCTACCAGAGATGATTACAGCTCTTCTTGTATTTTCACTAACTTTCATGTGCCATCGCTATAAACAGAGACTTCAATTGACAAGGTGCATGATTGGAGGGATTTTGTTCAAAGAAACAATAGCAAGATCGTTTGTGGAAACTCAAAAGAAGTCGGCGGAAACCTGATACTAGTAGATACCGACCAAGTCTCAAAGGCACCCAGAGCATTTTATAAGGCTTGAAAACTAGAAATATTCTAGTTGCTGTAATCTTTATGAAATTAACATGTAATGCCACTGTTTACCACGTTTGCGTGCGGATTTCTTATCAAAAGTGCTCAAAAGCGGCACAAAAATAAGCTATATGGTGATATTTTAGTTTCACGCGCCTAGTGTAAATAGACCGATACCATAGCTCCGCCCACCTCCGTCAAAACGTAGAAATGCAAAATTCAAACATAAAAATGCAAATATTTGACGGACATGCAGTCACTCGCTCATTGATCGAACCGCTAATTGTGATGGACAGTCATCAGGATCTTGGATTTTCTATCAGTTCTCACCTCACAAAGGCATCATATCTTTGCGACTTGAATGTTGATATGTATTGGTATAGTGTTACTGAAACTTACTATGTGTAGGAATGACTTGAAATTCGAGTTTTTGTATTCAAGTATCAAGCCTCATAAAATGCTCTGGGTGCCTTTAAGAACAGCATCGTAAATTCTTAACAAAGCACGTGCAGACGAAAAGAAGTGTGATCTTTCGTGCTGATTACTAGCTGATGGCATTTCTCAAGCAATCAAACTGTCATGAAAAACAAAACAACAGCTAAACTTCACTTGAGATTGAGTAGATACACAAGCATTAGTCATTTAGATTCACATAAACATATTCCACTGCTAGGTCGTAGTTGTTGTGCTATCTGGATACATTCCTAAAGATAAGGAAAACAAATTTTCCATAGTTTGGAACTTTTTATGTGATTATACGCTAGCTATGAACGTTAATGTGCACAGGTATATCGGTGATTTATTCGTGCTCACCAATTATCATAATAAACTTCGTGTGTATAGGGCGTATTTAGTCACGTGACCCTCCCCCTAGCAACGAGCACTGTCGGACATTTTGAGGTGCACTTGATAGTGGAGCCCTATAGAACTCTCCGTAGAAATGGCAGATGTTTTCTACGCCATTCACAATTTCCCTTCAAACGTTTTGTCTCATAATCATGGTGTTTTGCCTCGTGGTCGGATGTTGGATTGGGACTGGTAAAGCACACACTGATCGGGTAACAGTAAGATTGGTTTTGCGTTTCTCGTGTAGGTGCGGGAACATACGAAGGGACTAACGACTGAAACAAAAGTGTATTTCTGACATACGAACAGCGGATCTAAGTAGTTGAAGCTTCAGAATCAACGTGTGTGTATGGAAACCTTTGTATTTGGTCGAAAAGCAAATTACGGGCCCCTTGTGTAATACAGTCGCGGCACCGTGTAGTCGTTGCTTGAGATACGTTCATAAACTGAGGGTCTTTCAACGTCGAACTCTCCCGATCATAACGTACTCCTTGTCAACTAAATTTCTCACGACACTCTGTTTTATCAAGACTACATGGCTGCAGGCCCGGGAACACTTGTATGCTGTGAACTGATTTTATGCGTACTCTGTAAACAGTCGTTTCCAGAACCAACTCAAGACAAAATCAATGGACTTTGCCGGCACTATTTAGCGGCCGTGTTTGCAGGCTGGGGAAAACCTTTCCTCGTTCGTCGATAATGGGTCATTTCCAGTAGGTGAAATCAAGGACATTATATAGGCCTATATCGAAATATAGAGACCGCCGGACACCGAGAAACTTCGCTGCAGGGATGGACCCCAAAATGGCCGCCCACGGAGGGCAAGGGTGATGACGTCACGTGAATAAGCCCTATAGAAATATAATAACAAACAATTTTCCTGTCGTAAATGCACTTCATATTTATCTGTATCTGTGTAGCCGATACAACTACCCTTCGGCGTAACACGACAGCTTCGCAGGCACCCGGAGTTGAGGCGACATTGGATACCGAGCGTCGTTCAAAGTTAATTTGTGTAGAGGGTCTTTAATGTATTCTTTAAAAAAGTAGTTCATCAGACAGGAGACAGTGGAACACAATGTCTGCGTCCCTGAGTCCGTACCTTTTGAAATACGGCAGTGGTGATGGGCATGTTGAAAGGGAGACCCTGCCCTCTTCAACATTACCGGATTGCATTAGCAGCATTTGATGTCATTATATACACGGTATGCAATACATTAAAGTCGGTAATCAATTTTTTGTCAAAGCTATCGCTGTAGATCATCACCTAAGTCAGTCCTCATTCCAAAAAATCCATGAGTGCAATGCAATTTCAACCACATGATGTACGGTAAGATTACATTAAATACCAATTGCCACTAGTTGCAACCTTTACCTGAACCAGGGTCACTAACCTAGTACGCGTCCGTAAAATACCAATTGCAACGGCAACGGAAATAATAAACGAACATTGAAGTTGACCTTGTCTGCAACATAAGTGAGGGCTACAGGAAAGAAGAAAGGAAAATATATATTCTGGTGATAAAACAGGGCAGATAGAGTGTTGAAACCTCAGCACGGAATACTCGAGTCTAGTAGTCTAACGAAACACCGTTTTCTTCGTGATAAACAGATTATAGGGACCTTGCGAAGCTAGCTGCAGTGTATCGTTCTTGTAGCCGAACACAACGCAATACTCTAGTAGTCAGCCGAAAATATCCGCTTTTGTGTGATACAACGACGGTGGTGGTTAAGGTCAACGAGTAACTGCTTGACATATGCTTACCAGTCCTTCGGGACCGAGGGGACCTTGTAAATATTCGTTCTTGTAACTAAACACGACATAGGACACCAACTGTATTTAATAGAATCTCCAACATAGATCACTGTCAAAATCATACATGAAGCCAATGCCCTTGTTAATTGAAGCATTGCCTTGTCTAAGAGGGTTACTGTTTAGTTATATGAATATCGATCCGAGGCTTCCCCCGTGACAAACACGACTCCAACATCACGTAGAATATTTCATTTTTTAAAATCTTTTCAATATTGTATCCCGACGGTGAACCTGATATTGACAAAGTGTGCATGATCTGAAAACTATTACTGTACGGTTCTGTTTCAGCATCCCAATGCGATATATTGAAGGGACATCAGCACAGTACATCAAAATGTCACAAATTTATATGTTACAAACTTTACTTTCTTGTGTCATCGCTACCAGAGATGATTACAGCTCTCCTTGTATTTTCACTAACGTTCACGTGTCATGGCTATAAACAGAGACTTAACTTGACAAGGTGCATGGTTGGAGGGATTTTGTTCAAAGAAACAATAGCGAGATTGTTTGTGGAAACTAAAAAAAAGTCGGCGGAAACCTGATTCTAGTAGATATCGATTAAGTCTTAAGAAGAATATCGTAAATTCTGAACAAATCACGTGTAGACGAAACGAAGTGTGATCTTCTGTGCTGATCGCTAGCTGATGGAATTTCTCAGGCAATTTAACTGTTATGAAAAGCAAAACAACAGGTAAGCTGAAAATACTTCACTTTAGATTGAGTAGATAGACAAAGATAAGCATCTGGATAAAATTTTGAAACAGACGTTTCAGACAGCATCCACTGTCTTTCGTCAGTGACGAAGGATAGGACTGGAAAACAGCGGATGCGGTCTGAAACATCTGTTTCAAAGTATTCTTCAGTTGCTTGAGTAACTATTTTTGGCGTATCCTATTACCTGGATGTCTAACCTTCATCAACATGTATAACAGTGTTTTATTATGTGTTATCTTCAGACGGTCACCAATTACAATGAACCTCGAGTGTAGAAACAAGATAACAAACCATTTTCCTGTTGTAAATGTAATTCATATTTATCTGTATCTTAGTCGGTATGACCATCCAGTTCGGCGGAACACGACAGCTTAGCAGGCTCGCGGCGTGGATGCAACTTTGCACATCTGACTGCAAGCGTTGTTAAAAGTTAATCTATGTGGAGAGTCTATGATGCAGTCTTTAAAAATCAGCTCAAGAGACAGTGGAAAATAATGTCTACGTCTCTAAATCCGCACTGTCTGAGAAACGGCAGTGACGATAGGCACGTTGAAAGGGAAGCCCGATGCTTTCTTCAACATTACGATTGCATTCGCAGTGTTTCATGTCATTATACACGCAGCATACAATATGTTAAAGTCTGTAATTCTATTTTTTCAAAGGTGTCGATATAAATCATCACCAACGTATGTCCTCTTTCCAAATAATCCATGAGTGCAATGCAATTTCAATCGCATGATGTACGGTACAGCTATCTACAACCCATACCTGAACCAGGATCACTAACCTTCGCGTCTGTAATACCCCCATTCCACTTGGACGGCGCTCTCACCGCGCTCTCACGGCGACCTCATTTTGGCCAGATCGCCGTGAGAGCGCCGACAGCGCGGCGAGAGCGCCATTGAGAGCGCCGACAGCGCGGCGAGAGCGCCATGCGCGCCGTCACCTCGGCGATGGTTTTAAACATGCTCAAAACCTTCGCCGTGAGAGCGCCGAGGATGGCGATGAAAAAAAACGAGCGCCGAGAGAGCGCGGAGCGAGCGCGGTGAGCACCGTGAGAGCGCGGTGAGCGCCGCGAGAGCGCCCAAGGTGGGATTAAAGGGCCGCAGCGAGCGCCCAAGGATCGCAGCGAGCGCTCTATGAGGATTGAATGGTCTTAACTGTAGTTCAAACAAATTTCATTCTTGAAGTGGTGTATCTTGAATTTCTGGGAATTTTGTGGTCAAATCATGGTTTTGCTCGTGGGTAATACAAATTGACGAATAACTACAAGTACTTGCTTCCAATCAAATTAAATTCCCTCCAAGTTTTATTGTCAGTGGTTCAAAATGTGTTTCAAAATTCTGTGGTTTACGTTTCTATTATAACGTAGAATGATAAAATATATTTATTGCAAACAGCTTACATGACGGACAGCACAGAAAAACAAGTTGAACATACATATATTACATAAGACACACACTGAGCGACCGTGCAGCGACTAGAATTGAATCTGTTTTCCCCTTGATTTTATCATTCAAATATGATGCAAGAGGTTAAGGTATGACTGAGAAGACAACAAAGCACACAAAACGTAACGAAAATTCGTTCTTTATCTCTGGAATTCGTTGAGTGATCTGTGAAATCTTTGGTCGCTCTTAAAAAGTTGCTGACATTTGACCTTTTGGTCGCGCTGAAAGCGCGCAAAGGTCGCCGTAAAGATTCCACTTGAGCACGTTTTCCAGGAGTTCGGCGCTCTCACGGCGCTCTGGCCAATTTTAGGTCGCCGTGAGAGCGCGGCGAGAGCGCCGTCCAAGTGGAATGGGGGTAAGGTACTAACGTCTTCATGTCATGTATGATTTGTGTACACACCATTATCTCAAATAGAAGGAAATTGGAAACGAAAATTGAAGTTGACCTTGTCCGCCATATAAGTGAAGGCTACAGGAAAGAAGAAAGCAGAGATATGTTTTGGCGATGAAACAGGGCAGAGTTTAAAAACCTCAGACCGTCACACGGAATCCTCTAGTAGTCTACATTAAACACGTTTTCTTTGTGATAAAAAGCTTATAGAGTGTTCACTTAAAAGTCTAACTGACGGATTTTTATCGAGGAAATGTTTGACGTTCACTTACCTTACTATGGACCTTGCGAAGCTGCAATGTATCATTCCTGTAGCCGAACACAACGCAATCCTCTGTAGTAGTCCACCAAAAACATCCGATCGTGCTCATGGTGATGGTTAACGATAAAATGCTTGACATATGCTTACCTGTCCTTTAGGACCATGCAAATTATCGTTCTTGTAACCAAACACGACAGAGGGCACCAGCTGTATCTAACAGAATCCGCTGTGGGCGTAATATTCCCAATCTCCAGCATAAATCACTGTCAAAATCATATATGAAGCCAATGTCCTTGTTAATTGAAGCATTGCCTTGTCTAAGAGGGTTACTGTTTTATGATATGAATATCGATCCTAGTCTCCCCCGTGACAAACATGACTCCGACACACTTGGAGTATTCAATGTTTGATCTTTTCTATATTGTATCCCGACGGTGACCCTAATATTGATAAAGTGTGCAATAAATCTATTACTATATGGTTATGCATCACCCGGACAGCATCCACAGCGATCTACTGAAGGGACATCAGCGCAGTACATTGAAATGTCTTAAACACATGCTACAAGCTTTGCTTGCTGGTGTCGTCGCTACCAGAGACAAGGTTGTTACTTAGTGCCCTGTCCAGTACACACGACAACCACGGATTGACTGGTGGTACATTAGTATTGGGTTAACATTCTTTCGGATGAGCGACTGCCCCAGGTCTGGTGATATCGTCCTATCTACTTCACTATCTTTTCCGCCCTAGTCCGGGGTGTGCCTAGATAACTTTATATCTTAGCTCCAGCTCCAGTAATCAATATTTCTTCACCATTAGCTCCTGTTTTGTAGTCTGGATGTTACCTAGATTACGTTATATTAGTGCCCCAGGTCGAGTAATCAATGTTGTCTTCATTACCTCTTCTTTCTTAGCCTAGATTTTTACATTAGATTACGTTATATTTGTGCCCCAGGTCGAGTAATCAATGTTGTTTTCATTATCTCTTCTTTCCTAGTCTAGATGTTACATAGATAACGTTATATTTCTTATAACAGCTCCAGTAATCAATATATCTCCTTCATGAGCTCCCCTTTCGTTGTCTCGATTTTACTGAGATAAAGAAAACGAATAAACATAATATGACAAATATCTCTGACAGACACATAAAGATGTGTAGACATGTGCTTACACAGGAAAATCATGCAATCTTGGTTCCAAAGATATCCTAGACCGTGAACCCCGCTGGTTCGAACGTGGAGTTAGAATCCGAGCCTTAACAGGAAATGGGGTCTACGAGTCGACCGTTCCGCCAGTTTGACTCTCGCTCTACCATCGCCGCGAGACAACATTAGCTCCTGTACTCAAACAACAGGCGCTACTTCACTTCTCTTCTTCGTAAGCTCCGAAGAAAACTAAGTTTCCTGTCTAGACGTCTATTAACAAACTGGACAGAAACGACATAGGGTAGTCGTGCGCACGTAGAAGTGACAGCGACGAATAAGGCAGGGAATGAGGAGCAAGGGGGGAGGGTAGAGGCGAAAGCCAATCAGGGAGGGCGTTAAGGATTTGGGGACATCCGTCCAATTTGCGAGGCATACAACTTTGTCCTGACTTTGTCTTCTATTGAACCATCTTGAATTGTCACCCCATGAACATATCAATTTAGAGTTTTGGCTTAAAAACTCCAGTTTGTCATTTCGTCACTGACGAAGCGGAGGAGGGCTGAAGCGTCTGTCCGTTTCCAAATTTCATCCAGTTTCTTGGGTAATTATTACCTTGTGGTTAGTTGTTTCGTGAGAGAGCCGCTTGCCAGGGATGAAAATAAGGTAATTTGTCTTCCTCTTTCGTAGCAGTGTTTTAGGAACTTCCAATATCCACCATGGTGCCACCTACTATCATGAACATTAGGAAATCGATATGTGGCCATCAAAATACGTTTACAAAGAGCTTGCTCAGCAGGTGAACAGTTTGAAACCAATCAGTAAGCCAATGACGGCAAGATCATGCTGTTGGGAGCAATCAGTGAGTTAATTATATTCTTGCAGTATTGGTGCATGTCTCATAGGTTTTTAAGGCCATAAGGGCATGCCGGCAGTGGCCTGGGCATGACATTAGTAAACGAAGCCCATCCCTCTTCTCCCGGGATCCAAACCCATGCAGTTCTCTTACCTCTCACCTTAAGCCAGGTAACCTGGTTGAGTGAGAAAGGTCGCTTAGAATGTCTTTCCCAAGAACACATCGTCTATCCAGAAATAGAACCAGTAACGCAACTATATGCCTGAGTCCAAAGAGGATCTCCTATTTGTTGTATATGTTCGCAGTAGATACGACAAGGGCAAAGTCGCACTGCATTCATCATGTTGTATAACAGCGCGTGTCAATTCCTATATCCATTGATAACAACTGTTTATAACTCTTGGTATTTCATTGCGCGTGATAATCGTCAAAGCACTTAGGAAACCCACCAAATGTTTAATATTACGGGCATTGACGACAAATACACCTTGTCAAGCATCAACCTCAACTAAGATGCCACAGTTAATCGATCAAAAATGATCCAGCTAAAATCTTAATTAAAATCTGCCTCGTGTATTGCATACTTGGTTAAAAAAATGATGTTACCAACATTCAGCCGGATCATTTTGGTGTTGTACCTTACCAAATAATGATAACATCTGCCACGCGGCCCTTAGTTTAAGCAACGCAACGCTAGGTACGTGAACAAAATTTCAAGTATCTTTTTATCAGATAACCAGTTAGTGTACCACTGAGGAGGAAGCTAAAAGGTTTTCGTATTCTTTTCAATCAAAGAGGAAATAGATTGACAATATTACTCTTGCGCTCGCAAATTGTGTAGAATTAGTGGAAACGATACATATGTGGCACACTGGTGTCTCCTGAAACAGTTCTGGCGCCACAAGACCTCTCAGTAGGTTTTAGAAAGCGTTCAACGGATTAGAAGATGCTTTGTACTCGGCAGGTTGAGAACTGGCCCGGGAGAATTGCACTTCTAACGGCCTTCCTAGATCTTACTGGTCACCTTATATAAACCCCTTGAGTGTTAATAGACATTGAGAGAAATACGGCGCCAGCTGTCTTGGGGGCAATCTTTCAGCACATCAGCAACAAAAACTTGATGCCCTGAAGAATATTGTCATGCGAACATCAGCAGAAAAAAAATATACATTCGTTGGTGGTCGCTTGCATCTACCTTCCAGGCGGCTTTCTTCTGTGTGAATTCTGACACATAGCCATGGTTATTAGCTCAGAAAACTGGCGTTTCCGTGCACTTAAGACTCACTGTCACAACCGATAAATCTTCTGCGATCGTTATGAGATCAAATTAAAGGTTCTCTCGTGGTGGGTGAAATATAACCCATATGGCAATGAAAATGGAATACATGAAGGTCAATGGCCGCAAGAAAAAAATCGCAGTCTCGTCTGATAAAGGTTCACTGTTTCGAATTTTCAAACATATCATTTCCACTCGACAACGCAGAACCTATACTTTATCCAATATTCTTTATAAAAGCCTTGATAAAACTGCGCTTCAATACGACTCCACGGATATCAACCACTGACCTAGAATACATTAGTTATTCTTGGTCCTCCGAGAAGCTTTTAGTTGGGCGTATTTGAACCCAGTGAGAAGGAACGTGGTGTTAGTTATTGCATTTGGACTATCGTTCCAATAGGGTGTGCTTAGGGACACAGGTCAACTTTGTGCAAGTATAAGTAATGGGATATCCAGGTTCCTCACGTCTCAGCAAACTTAAGCTTTAAAGATACATCAAAGCTGTCAAGAAGAAGAATATGAACCCTTTTCTGACGTCGTTGATTCATCTTTATACCTTTTTTGATAGAAAAACTTCTTGGGACAAAAGAAGATGCTGTATGGCTAAGAGACGTTCTTGCTGTTGCCCAATTTGATATAAACATTTCCTTGGCTACAAAAGAATATCATTTACGCTAATTGATTTTGAAATTGCAGTCTCAACTCCAAGGCTAATGTCGAACAAGATACAGACCTCAACAATGACTAAGGTGTCATCCTAGATTATACCTGTCTGAGATTATAAGGTTTCGTTCATTTCTGTCAGTGATTGACTGTGCACAGGCAACATCTTGCTGTTTATCTATAAAGACCTTGCAGATGGTTCTAAGAGGCTTTGAATGGATTAGAAGAGGCTTTGGACTCGGCAGGTTGAGAAGTTGTCTGATAGAATGGCACCTCTAACGGCCTTCCTACTGGTCACCTTATATAAATCCCTCGGGTGTTAATAGACTTTGAGGGAAAATACGGCGCCAGCTGTCTTGGAGGCAATATTTCAGCACATCAGCAACAAAAACTTGATGCCCTGAAGTATAGTGTAATGCGTACATCAGCAGAAAAAGATGTATTCGTTGGTGGTCGCTTGCATCTACAACCTATGCGGCTTTCTTCTGTTCGACTTCGACATATGGCCATGGTTATTAGCTCAGACTACTGGCGTTTTCGTGCACTTAAGACTCACTGTCACAAGCGATAAATCTTCTGCGATCGTTATGAGATCAAAGTTTCTCTCGTGGTGGGTGAAATATAACCCCTATGGTATAACTATAAAGATCAATAGCCAGTGTAAAAAATCGCAATCTCTTCTGATGCATATATGCATAGATATGGCTCTACGGAGTACGTTTAAGGGGATAAAGAAACATATTCCAGCAACTTGCTTGTAGGACTACAATGGCTGTGGGTGGTATCAATCATAGAATGATTCTTTACAACAACGGAAGATAGACTCCAACATATATGTTTCCGTTGGCATTTCGCCATTTTTCTTCAAGGCACTCTATCAGCGAGTTCGGGTGATATTCATCATTTTTCTGAAGCTGTCCTTAGTAAACTGCCACATTGAATATGCATGTAGAATTTATGCAGAAAGTTTTACAATGACAATCATACAATTATATATATATATATTTAAATTGTAATCAATATAATGATAGTAATGATAGTGTTATTTGTATGATATAGATGGTGAGTACATCGTTGCAGTATAAGTGCTTTGAAAATTGCTCCCAATTGTTAG
This sequence comes from Branchiostoma lanceolatum, assembly GCA_035149815.1. Lineage (NCBI taxonomy): Eukaryota > Metazoa > Chordata > Leptocardii > Amphioxiformes > Branchiostomatidae > Branchiostoma > Branchiostoma lanceolatum. The sequence continues at coordinate 25,807,171 of CM068866.1, read as the reverse complement.
TGGTAACAGTAGTGCATGTAGGTAATCGAGGAGCAAGTCTATGTAGGTCACGACTTTAATTACTTGACAACGAAAATGATTATTCCTTGTTCTTTGATAACAACAAATAATAGTCTATTAGTATGAAATCGTCATAAACGTACGTTTTGAGAACGGTGTTCCTCTCTTGATAATAACTGTCATTAATGAGATTATGGTTGCATATAGAATTTGATTGAAGTGAAGTCTTTGTTAAAACGCGAGTTCGCTGCTTCACATTTTAAGAACATATCACCTTCAGTTAACAACGTATCTAGATGCGTACTTCATCCTGTCTTCTTGATAAACACTACGTTTCTATATGACTCCACAGAAATTAACCACTGACCTGGAATACATTAGTGTTTCTTTCTTAGTCCTCGGGGAAGCTTTTAGTTGGGCGTATTTGAACCCACTAGAAGGACCGTGGTGTTATTGTTATTGCATTTAGACTGTCTTTCAAACAGTGTGTACTTAGTGACACAGGTGAACTTTGTGCAAGTCTCTTAAGTAATAGGATGTTCAGGTCGTTGACTCCTTGGACTTTAGCTAGCTTTGAAGATACATCAAAGTTGTCAAGTAATTGATATGAAAGTTATTCTTGCGTCGTCAATTCTTTTTGGAGACACCTCAGGGGCTGAACTTGTAATGTAATATATGGCGGAAAAAAACTTTGGCGGCTTTGATATATACAACTCGTCTTTGATACACACTCTCGGGTGCCCTGACGTAATTTTTGCATTGGCAAACATACTTTCAAACAGTTGACAATACTATTGTCCGGATTTACAGCGGATAGAGTGGGTATCTAAGCTTAGGCTGTCGTTTTCTGTTGGGTTTCTCATGATCAGTTTTTTTGTGTTTTTGTTGTTTCTGTCAGCCCAGACAACGTCGCCATGGTGATAAGTTCTATTGTCATGCTTGCTTCACCTTCTTCGAGAGCTAGAGACTAACGTCTGGGAAAAAACGCTGTGTGGCAAAGAGACAGCATGACTGTTATCGCTGCTTAATTTGATATAGACATTTCCTTGGCTACCAAAAAATATCACCTACGCTCCTTGGCCACCAATAAGTATCACTCACACTCCTTGGCTACCGGTAAATATCACTCACGCTCCTTGCAGCATAAGGTTCAAGTTAAAGGCAATGACAAATGTGCAACCCCAGATTATACAAGACCTCGCGCTTCGTTCACTTCAGTTCGTGGTTGACTGTTCACATGCGCCACCTTGTGATGTAACTATAAACTGCATGCCATATTGGCCATCATCCCTCAGCCACGTATGATTACTACACCCGTTTTGTGCCCTATGTAACGTTACCTCCTTCTATATTTTTTTCAGAGCCAGAGAGCGCAGGGCTGATTGGTAAAGTTTTCCCTCTATGGTTAAACTGCGACAACTAGATCCGCAATAACCTTTGGTATACCATCGGCAATAACAGATTTCCCTTGACGTCATAGTGCACAGGAAAGACGTAAGGCCCATACAAGAAATGATCGAGAAATTCTAAACCTATTCAGCCGACAGTATACAATGACGTCTGTGAGTTTTGACGTTAACCTATCGGCTTCGTGCCTTCAACATATATAGGAAAACCGGAAAAAGCGATGTTTTGCAGTGCTTGAATAGGCATCATCCACTAAATCTGATGGATGAACTCCACGGCCCCATACCAGCATCAGTTCGCCCACAGTCTTGGAGCTTATCAATAAACTATGAACTCAATGAACGTGGATTTCATCATTGAATTTAGGAACACGATGAGCTCCACGGTCCCAGACCAGTATTACTAATAAGACAGTCTACGACCGCGGAGAACTCCGCGGCCATGGAAGAACACGATGAACTCCACGGCCCCAGACCTGTACTAAAAACTCCACTTCCGTGCAATTCACCGCTAATTCCATTATCTAGAGCATGCGTTAATCTTTTTTTTTTCATGAGAGCTTTGTTGCTGAAGAATAATTTGTTAAGCTGAAGGTAAACCTGTCCCATATCCCCGTTCAATTTTAACCTAGTATTGCAAAAAAATTTAACCGACGTGCAGCCAGTCTCTCGTTGGTTGAACTGTTATTCCTGATAGATGGCCGAGATCGGTCTATCCTCACGCATCGATGCTAACGGAAGTCGCAAGGGGGAGCTTTTTTACAGTAGCGTTGGTATTTAGACAACTGTCAGACCATTTCTGATTTCAGCAAGTGGATTATTAGGACAGTCCCCCTAAGACGGAATCTTTCTTCATTTTTTCCATAAATCAAAAATCCCAATCAGACAGCTGAAAGAGAAAATCGCTTGGCTCAAATGTAATGAGATTTACATAGGTGATGACTGTGAACATTTAGATTATACAATGTCGTGTATAATGTAAACGCGAAATTCTGGACATTTTTCTAAAATGTTCAATCTATATAATTGATATCACGATTACTAACTCTATGAATGTTGGTATGGATAACCTTTAAGTTATTTCTTGTTGATTTTATTCAAATTCTTCCATTTTAGATTTACATGATTGTGTAGAATCAATGCAAATCGACCTAGTATGCTGACTTGATAAAGACAAATTTAAGTCTTTGTTAACTATTTTCGCGGTGATATTTGTAATCATGTAATGCTTTGATATGTTTTTAAGCAATGAAAATAGCAGCAAATCTACTTATCATCAAAGACCGATGCAATTTGTCAAGTGAGTAGAGTGTTCGCCTCGTATTCAGTAGGTCGTGATTTCGAGTCATACCGAAAACCTTTCAAATTGGTATATATGTTGCTCAGCACTAATCATATTGGGGGGAAAAACTTTGATAGTTTAACATACACAACTACCAGTGGACTAGCCCCCTGCCATAGTGATTGCTTTAAGTTGGGTGGCCCAAGGGCTATTGAAACGGGGATGGGCACCGTCTGGTGCAAGAAAAACTTTAACTTACCTTACTAATAACTTAGATTGAATCTAAGAATGATGACGCCCTACTTCTGGCGGTGTCCGGACGATGAATACACTATGATCGATGGCAAACTCCGATCAATGATTCGACCCCTGAAGGGAGATCCATGCAAGCAACTAAATAGACTCCACAGCCAGAGGCACATTGATTGAGTATGGGATATTTTAGATAGTCTGACTTAAAGATAAGACCAAGAGTCAGTTTTAAGATGTGCAAATCTTATTCATTTGCCAAGCTATACATCGGATCTTTGTAGTCATAATGATTGTACTCAATATAAGAGAAAATTGCACGTAACAGATGGTATGGTGTATATTGTATATATTGCAGTTTCGCTGGTGTAGTATGACTTTGTATAATGTAATAGTACCAGGATACAATTTTACGTATCATCATTGAGCTTTAACAACATATCAACAACTACATACTCATGTAAGACATATAAAATCTAACGATTATCAAAACCGTATCAAAGTTCCTCCGTGTGATATACTTGACATACATTAAACCATTGTTTCTTTCTTCTTCATCTGTAAACCATATCATTCATTACTACCTACTTATCTACAACCTATCAGGAGCACTTCTTATGTTTCCTTGTATTTCATTCTTCTTTACTGGAACAATAATTTTCTTTATTAACGCCACTTTTGTTTCAAACCCACACTGGTTCATACTTGTGACAGAAGGGCAGTGACAATCTTTCATCAGTTCTTTCCGATATGTCAAAAGAATTTAAGTACATAATTTGTCATAGACTTTCATTAGGGGCTATGTTGTGGAACCTGTTTTCATTCAATGACATCAACCTCACAATGCTAATGATTTGTTACATGTATGTATGTCATAAGTTCGATACATGTCGAATACGCGAATGTTTGTTAAGAGAAAATTGTGTACAGGTCAATAGCTGCGTACGGCCTGTGCATGTGCCTTTCTAATGGATACCTCTTAAATCATGTATACTTCTGCTTGAAGATCCTAAACTACATCTTATATACTGTCGTACTTGATAAAGATTTCATAGTCGCAGCAGATTCGAATAGATGCTTCACAACCTGTTGTATTGTATAGTTATATAGGATACTGCAGCTGAAGTGTGTCACGTGAATATCACATGACTATCACGTGATACAGAGACTGCGCACGTGATACAGAGACTTTGCGCACGTGGTACAGTGACTTTGTACACGTGATACAGAGACTGTGCGCACGTGTCCTTTACCGCGAGTTGGAATCCTCAGGCATCATGATCTCCTCTATGATGATTCTGGAGACGGAGTTCCAGCCGGTGTAGGCGTTCCCGTTGTGGCTGATGCCGTCACAGTTGCGCACAGATAACTCCACGTTTACCCGGCCTTGTGGGACTCCGCTGCAGATGCCTTCAACTGTGTGGAACAGAAAACATTTGTTATATCTTTGTTTGTAAGTTCTTCTTTGTTTGTAGTTGTGAAGAGGGGTCTTTAACTGCAATATTGTCAATCAAGATTTACCAAGGAGGTTTTATGTATCTATATAAAGCCTCCTTGGATTTACCAACTAGCTGAAGCACCGAGAATTACAATGAAGTTCATTGCATATTTATGTTCCATTGGGGCTAAATGCAGTAGGTCATTTACAAGAGAGCAATAGTAATACTATACTATGCTATGTCTTATCTCTACTTTTGATTTACATGCGTTTTCTCTCTTCTTCTCTTTACAGAGTAAAAGAAATATACACCAGGGCCCTACAACCTTCCCTTAATACAGACGGAGGACACTACAAACTACGTGGCCTATGTTTCACTACGTCACCCGTCTGCAATCTGCTTTAAGTGACATGTAGAAGCAGTGGATTCATTCCCTCACAGAGACTCGTACTATGTAGGACAATTTGAGAGGAAAATGAAAACTAACTTGTAGAAACCCGGTGGATGTTGAGTCCGTTCATGCCGTTGCCCGCCCTTGTGTACACCAGTCCCTCGATGGGCAGCGGGCCCGAACACTCCATCCCGTTGAAGGTGAAGTACCACCGCTTGCAGCAGCCCGTAGGGCACGTGACTCTAAGTGCACCGTTCCACAGGACACGTAGAGAAGAATTACTGGCCCGTTTATTGAAAGGACACTCCTGTAGGAAATGAAAGAGATCGTGAGTGTACACATTGGGGGCTGCACGGAAGATGATTAAACATTTGACAACATCAAGCACATGTCAATGATTTCTTTGATAGGTTGTTTTGCTATCTCTGATTCCATCGTTCCTGTTGTGGGCAACTGAATAGAGGATGAAATATAAACGGCGACCGTACCTTAATTTTGCCGTTGTCCCTGTCGTCACTGAGTTTGCGCCAAGCGCATTGCTTGATGTTGGGAGCTCGAAGCGCGGCCGATGACCCCGGCTCCCCCTTGATGCCCTTATTCCCAGGCTTGCCCGGTCTTCCCGGTTTCCCCCGGTCTCCCTTCTGGCCATCCTTCCCGCTGATCCCGGGGGATCCTGGGACACCGTTGCCTCCAGGGATGCCATTCGTTCCCGGCATGCCCGGGGGCCCACGAACACAACATCCGGTCTCCAGACACTGTTGCTATGGAAACAAATGAGAAGACGAACCTGAATAAGACTATATACTGAAGAAGTTTAAAAACTCAGTCTTTATAGTGTTGATGATAGACCAAATAGACCAGTAGAACAAAAACATAATCCACTTATCGTTGTGCGAGAAAAGTGTTTTAGACTAAAGCTATTCTTCCTTAGTTATCATGAAATGTTAAGTTAACAATTCAACGTCATTACAGGACTATGTCAGGATTAGTTTTACCGGCAGCATGAGGATAAAACTTATGAAAATGAATACATGCTTAAGTGTTGATACTTAACCAATGGTTTTATGATATATTACCTGGAAGGTTAAAATTTATCAGTCATAAATTGATTGCCATGCAATGGCGTCGCATCATGCATAAAAGACGGCCGTCACATATTACATTAATGTTAGACAGAACTCTGACTTGTGCTCGTGAGGGCACGGCCACATTCGTCGTGCGATAGTTACGACAGCAAATTCAACCTTCACCCTGCTGCCTAACTCTGCAGCCAATAGGGAATTGGGTGCCTAATTGCTACTTCAGTATGCTGATGGTTTGAGCATTTCCGGGACAGTCTTTGATGTGCCGCGACATCCAGCTGTCATGTGACAGAGAAACTGGTCACAGGTTCGTTTAGAAGATAAAAACCGTATACGCGTACGACGAATGTGACCTCGCTGTTAGGGGATTGAAACAAGAACGTGTCATCTGAGCGACACTTCCTCTCAGGCCCAACCTTCTCCGGGTCCAGGTCATCAACACGATAGGAGGGCCATACCTGCGGCTGGCAGTAGGAATATACAAGATATTTTATGTTCATTGCAACATATAGAGAAAGACATACAACTGATTTAGATAGGTCATCAGCCTTTAGTTAACATCTTTTACACTACCAACCCGAGCCTCTATATTTATTCATATTCAAATACGTCGTTCTCTATTGCTGTCACAAAGTAAAGAACGCATACAGGTTATATTTACGCCCAAAATATTCATTAAAGCTAAATAAACGAAGGACGTACGGGTTTATATACTTTATACTTTAGCTGTGTGCATATGCAGGGTACATATTTGGCACTTCAATAGCATACAGAAGCTACCTCGACCAAAATGACCCATATCCATCCTTGCACACTACACAACGATATTGCAATGGTACCGTATGTCTTGGCGTCATTGTTGCACATGGTACGCAGAGGAACGCTATGTATATGTGTGTATTAAGTCACAAGGTACGGGGAACTACACGATTGTTGCTTTAGATAGTATTGAATGATAATAATGTAATAGTAATTAGTATGTGATGTGCAATGCTAAAGGAGGCAATCTTACCAGAACATAAATTTCATTTCAAACTTCATTGTAAAATAGAAACAGCACCTGTTTTGTTTTTCCTAATTTTAGCAGATTTTATCTACGTTTCAATGTTATCACCTGGAAATAATGTCACATTTTAAAACTTTATTTGTAATATCTTTAATAAAAACTGTTACCCTGTATTTTCTAAGAATAAGGTTTCACCGACATTAACATTCAACTCTAACAAGGTCTTTGAATGTTTCCCGTCTTGTAGATCTATTCCGGTTGTTATCATCAAACTTAAGCAAACGTCATGTTGAGTTGGTTGTTCCGCAGGGGAGCCTGGCGGTTACCCGATTCGGCTCGTTAATCATATTATCCCGGTGATGTATGATCCCGCAGGACACGGATTATTTCCTGCCCGTGATACATAAGTCATTCAGCAGCCGTCCGCTGGAGTGGGGCCCACTAATTTGGTCTGCCGTGGACACCACTGTGTGCTGCGGACCTCCATTTTCCTGATTAATCCACACGCTTTATGACTTATTGAACGTAACGATTGACTGCCCACTCTGGTACCAACCGGTTTATGGTCTTTGGATCTATGATGGTCTAGGAAGAGCCTAGTAAGAGTTGGATATATAGGAAGGATAACGTTGTTGTATCGGATGATTCCATAGACTAAGAGCTTAGGTCTACAAAACGAAGCATGTCACATGGCAAATCCTTGAGTGATTCATTTGCGATGTTGCCAACTGAAGTTATACGTCCATAAGATTTCTTAATGTTTGAATCTAGAAGTCCATTCATTGAAGGATAACGTTGTTGTAGCGGGTGTTACCATGGGTCTAAAGACTAAGCTTTTCACCAAAGAAAGCATGTTACTTCACAGATCTATACATCTTCATTGAAAAGACGTTTTGTGGTATTGCTTACCAAATATATCAAACACCTTATGTGTGTTCTTTCTCATCACATATAACAATTTACAAAAATGGAACTCAATTCGAGTTTGGAAAAGGAACTTACAAAGAGGAACTACGACATCAAAGTCGCAGAAAATCGTTTACGTACTTGCACCTTTTAGTCCGTGGAGAAGTTATTTGGTAACAACGTTATCATGACGTCAAGTAAAAGTCATTGAAAATATGTTTCACTATATTCTATTTGTATCGCATAACCATGTGACGTTGAACCCTTTTCATGTTGATAAAGGACTATCTATAACAATCAATGCCCCGCGAGAGGTATTGATGACGCAATCTTTGAAGCTGGCGGACGGTCTTAATGCTATTTGTAAAGTATTCTTGAGACGTAAAGTAATTTAAAACATGTGACCAATGACGGTTCTCCATTCTGATGAACGCATCTTGAAAATGGTATAATATCGTGACTGTGAGTGGGTATAACATCTTACGATTGGTCCCAAAGTTGTATATCTGTCTTGTTAAATGGAATTTATGTCTCTATAAACTGGCTTGATTAATACATCGCCACATGCACGCACATTTCCCAGGGTCGTTCCTGTGACGACACTGCCCCGAGGCAAGGCCTGTCATAGTTTTGTGCAGACCTATTTTTCTTACCTTTCCTTGCCTTGCAGCTCACCGGGAGAATGTGATCAGTGCCGTGAGTTATAGGGCACTGGTAGATACGTAACATGAAACAACATTCAATATTTGGTTTCTGGTTACTTCATGGGAGTTATGACATTTTTTTTTGGTTAAAGGAAAATGACAGATCAATTTATACAAAACTGAACATTTGCGGCGCCGCGAATCATTGTTCGACACAACGAAAGGTCTAAAGATGCTGACTTTCACCAAATGAAATCATTGTTTAGAAGTTTAAACAGCAAGCCCCATGGGTAAAGTTGTATCTTCACCTACTACCTCTTCAGAAGGGTAACTCTAATGACGTGAAAACAAGGTGTTCTTAAGTGATTTCTGAACAAAGGTATCCATTTAAAAGTTACAGAAAGTCTGGAGTTTCAGATGATGCCAGATCCTCATCTATTACAAATTTACAATGATTACAATGCAAGGTTTGTTCTGTATATGTCACTTGGGAGGTGGAACTTGTAACGTTTATATATTTCCATCTCAATATCAATAGCGCTAGCTGATTATGTACTTTGTCAAAGCTAATCTGAATGATATGGCTCACAGGAATGAACAGCGCATTTTATCAGACTTTTCTCCACGAAATTTGGGTGGTTGGAATCAACGCATGTGAGTGCAATTTCATGCTAAATATCTGAGTAACGTCATTATCTTTATCATACACAAAAGTACAGCACCTTAAAGATCTTATACAAGGTGCACGTGAAGATATTATATTGCGAACACTTTCTATATACAAAATTTACGTTTTTAATATTTGTTTTTTCTATTGGAATCGTAGAGATAGCGAGGATTCACCGATTCATGTCACTGGAAATACTTGAAATGATACTGAAATTCAATGTCGCGCATTGCCAAATACGTGTATGTGGCTCCACAACTCTTTGCCCTTAAACTACATGTGTAGTCATGAACAGCGAATTTTCGCGAAATAGGAGGAAGTGGGGGTCCATAATGTAATTGACAAAATAGCCTATCCCATATTCTCATTATGATGGAAGCCCTCAATTGAGGGATTACTTTAGAAGATTGAATGCAAATGAAAAGATTTCGCCGGTGTAATCCAATTGGCGTTTGAGGGTGATTTCCTGTGTGTCTGGATTCAACTGCGATCTTTTCACTCAAGTTTTACTACACGGAAATTGTCTTTTGTTATTGATGATGCCAATGATAGTAATGATGGTTTGTGACATTTTGGGGTTTATTCAGAGCTTTAGTGGATACTCATAGTCAATTCTGTTTTACGTTTAGTTTTGGCCATTGTCATAAACCCGCTGCAAATACAATCAATATATTATTCAATCTCAAAATGGGCAACACAAGACACTCAAACAGAATAAAAAAAAGTACAATAGCAAATACATGCAAGGGTACATCTATAATAGTCTCACAATTACGTTTGTATAGTCTATTCTAGCCTCTTTTATACCTATTTTTTCTACCCTGTTATTTTATGTATGTTGTTTACAATTAGCCTTCGGGCAGGAATTTGCAATAAACGTTTTATCGTTGTTAACAGAAATGCACCAAGAAGTTCGTATTTTACCTACTTTGAATTCATAATGGCAGATTGTTTTTGGATCAAATTAAAAATCTTTACGGTTATTCTAATTATAGTGGAAATTCTCATGTTACTCGGAAACCGAAAGAAAGACGGCTGCGATACCTCTTTTTGCTGAAATATAGTCAAGTTCCGGGCAAGATTAAATTCATGATCATAACCTCCTTAAAAGGACAATATCGTTAAGTAGCTTGGATATGTTTTAGATTTATGAGGTCATCTAAATCAATAAAAGAATACTTGTTCCAATTGTTTGCCGGACTATGAGATGAAAAGGAATTTGCCAACCAGCATTGAGAAGTTGACAACAGGCGACTTCATTTATGACCAAGTCAGAATTTATGTTCATGATGAACGCAAGCCGTAGTTTTGAGAGGGAAGTATATATCAAGTCGTGAGGATGCATTTTAACGGCTCCAAATCACTTTGACTAAGGCGCCTATATAACGACATGGCTGTACCCGCTATGGCAAAAAATTAATGTATGCTTGTTCCCGTTCTGTTAGAAAGATTGAAAGTGCTTTGTGATGTCATGTTTATGTTCTGTCACCTTCAAAATGAAGATGATTCTAAAGACAACCAACGGCCATCATTTGCTACGAAGAAATAGCGATTTCTACAACGTGATTTGACATAGTTAGGTACTTTGGCGCACTTATCCCAAAACGTCAGGAGTTACGTCTGACTCTTTTATCTTGAAAAAAAAAACTTTCATGCAATTATAAGCTTTGTGGGTTCTTTAGTCTTTGAACTCATGCAGAAATGAGAAATGATGATGACAGAGCACAGATGGACAGCGTCAAAGTTCATAAAGTCACCACGATGAAAAGCTAACGTAGCCTTTTAAACTGTTAATTCTACGTCTACACATCACAATATTGCGCTAAAACATGCATGGCTATGGTAACTACTTGTACGGCACGCTGCCTTACCTGTCCTCCGGTGTCCTGTGCAAACACGGCGGCGCTCCAAAGCCACAGGAAACCGAGGAGAAAATGAGTTCTTCCGATTGTCGCCATATTGCCAGCCCTCCTAGTGGAACATCTGACGGTTACAGGCGACCTTATGAAACCCAGTCCTCTGATTAAATACTCGCACCAATTACGCCCTACGATTGGGTGTCGGGTCCCTGCGCGCGTGGGCAGAGAGCCGTCCGTTACGTCCGTTAACGGCAATCGATCTCTCGACCAATCAGCCGATCGCAAGGTGCAGGAAGCGGTTATCCTCCGAGACAGGTGGCGGGAACAATTCGCACAAAAATCCACAGGGCTATCACATACGATTTGAATAAGTTTTTTTTTAGAAGGGGAGGCTTGCAGGTGACATATGGCAAGCCCTTGTATCATTGCTTATATATGGATAAGGTTCCATATAAAAGCATAAGAATAGATCAGTCATATCACATTAATGAACAGCGAATATGACAACAATATAAATCTTAGTGGTACAAAAGATGAACACCACTATGTAATAGAATGTACATGGCATAAAACATGGAGAATGACGCTAGCATTTTATAGGTAGATACAAACTCGCTGTTATATTCACCAACTTAATACACGTAAGCAATACTGACATATTCATATTTAGTTTTAGATCAATCTACCGTAACAAAACCTATCAGTCATTGTATGATTCCATTGCAAAGAGGCGAACAAAAGAGTCGCTTCCACTATATCAGCTATTCCTATAAAAGCCTGGATGATTTTTTTTATTTGTTCAATCTTCTGTGACCTGTTCTTAGCCCAATGGGAAAGACAACTACTATAAAGGTCGTCTTCATTCATGTGTGCGGTCCGTTGTGATTTTCATAAACATGGACTCATGATTTAATAAAGCTAGCTAATACGTAGTATGCATATTCCTCTGACAGTTGAAATGATACCCCCGATCATTTCACCCATAACGATTTAATCACATTTGGACAATGTCAAAACGTGATCGGACAGGAAGTTAATTATACACAGTGTTGGCGAACAACTATCAAGTTCTGGTTCATATTGATGTATTTCTGGAAATACGACGATATTGTATATGTAATTTAATAAACATCTGCAATGATATTCAAAAGTACATCTTATAACATATGTGAACGTGTAGAATCCACATACCCAGCCTGGACGTGTTCGTATGTGGTTGGTTAAAGCTGGCGTGAAATTTGATTTAGATGGTATTCTGCGTCTCTCTCTTTAGTTTTCTCTTCAATACGTCATGCAATTACGTCAAATAATGAATACTGATTAGCAGGGCTTACCATTCAATCAGCCATCGATCGCTCCCACTGGGAGAATTATGGGTAATCTATCAGCAGATCGAATGCAGTTTTGACGTTGTACAGTAATGGTTTTCCCATGGGATTTATTTAGACATTGAACGGATCTTTCTTAGGACAGGAAGCAACCAAAGCCATAACGTTGAACTTCAGAGTGGTAGAATGGCTGTGACAACGTATCAAGTTATAATCGTACTAAATTGATCCTACCATTTTGGATTTACATGTACATGTCTGTAGTTTGATTGTATGTGATTATAAGCCAAACACGTTCCCGTTGATTTGTTAACAAATACGACGAAAGAGTCTTTATACAAAGGCAGGTATGTATCGGCAGAAGTACGTACTGTATCTGTTTCATCTTGAAATACATGATTAGAAATATGATTAAGTCACGACCAAGGTACATTACTTCTTTGTGTTCCCTCGACATACGAAAAGAGGCTAGAGAGATTATTTGATTCAAACTCTCTGAGTCTGCAAACCATTATCAATGAGCAGAATTGTTTTATTTCAAGGATGATGAACAAAACTTGATCCTGAAGTTGATCTGAGTCCTTGTGGCGCAGAATAGAGATTGACGTCATACTTTGATAGACACATTTGCCGGTGTGAAGTACACTTTGCAATTATTTCATCAATGCCGTCTCAGTACTGGGCGTCTCTTGTCCCCGACCCCAATCACCCTCCATTGTCAGACAAAGTGCCCCAGACCTCCCACCCTTGTTAACAGCACTCACTGGACAGACGAAAATTGAATTTGCTTCACGGTCAAGTAAGCCTGAGACGACAGCAGGGTGCCAGGTGGTACCTGATCATTTATACATGTGGATTTTTTTTTTCACATTGATCGTGGTCGGCACTATTTAGATATCTGTGGGTATGGGTGCAGGCGCTATGATCGTACTACGGTTTTAGTTGTATTAAATCGCAAGTATAATTCAATGGCCTTTGACGTCTATAGCCTTGGTACCATCGTACATGTACGTAGTAACCGCTGGCTCAATCTTTTCGCGCGGAGTCAGCAAGCGGTTAGCAAGGTTGAGCCAGCTGTTACTATGCGTACCCAGGCTATGACATCCAAGCTTTAGGGCAGCAAATCTTTCATATATCCTTTCCCATGTTTTTGCCTTTTTAAAGCTTCGTGTCCAGCTTGACATACATGTGATTTTTTTAATCACATTGAATGTGCCGTTATTGAGTTCTCTAGATTTAGACATCACGGATCTGGTTGCGCTTCAGCACAATGGTGACTTAACGTATGAGCACACAGAGCTTTAGAACAGTATCGTTTAAAGGCCTGGCCAAGTAGGAAACAACTCACAGTTACTATCGCATGTATTTAACTAGAATGTTTTAAAATGCTAACAGACTCGCTACACAACAGGCTGTACGTAACTTAATCTGCACTTACTATATAGATTTACGGTAACGCACAGCTTATCGACTCCATTTGCCTTACAAAACTTTAAATCACTCTCATCATACAAAAATGCTGAAACGTTTACTAATCTTTCTATACTGATTCCGATATCTTGTTGCTTGATCTAATCCGATGACAAAGCAGACGGGCAGATCTAGGTTAATCAGAAGCCACACGAGACAAATTGCCGGCTAGTCTGTAGACATCAATTCTTATCTAGCCGCTCATGTGTATATAACAGGCAACCATAATGAAGGTAACATATGGATATAACAGTTTCCAGGGCCATATCGGGATACGACTCTTCAGCATCTCATGAATATGACCTGGTGAATGTCATGGAGGCATGAGCCGCCATTTTTATTTGATTTACTGTCAAGATAAATGGTTAGATTAGATATCAAATTCCCCATAGTGTTTTATAAGTGCAGGGAAAGCAGCATCAGTAACCACAAAGTACAAAAATTGATTAGATTAGTACGCTTTATTGCCCTCCAGATATATTATCATTGACTTTTGCTAATAACGTCTTTCAATCAAGTTAGCATGGTCATTGGTCAGCACAAGAAAATACTTGTTCCGGATACACTGTTCGTAGCGAGGACTTAACAATTTACATTTATCCACAATCTAGTAATTTGACGAATATTATTCTTTCCCTGTTACATATTTTCAGTACTATCTTGAATTTACCCTATTTGTGCTAGAACCAGACCTATTTCCCTCTCTCATCATCTATTGATAGTTAAACTCATTTTTCATGCAAACTATACTCATAATTTGGTGCAATGTACGAAACATTCTAGATTTGTTCTCTAGCTGGTAAAAGCTAATTTTATTTTACAATGGACAGGACTGAGTCAGACGTTCTATCTTGAAACAGCTGGCACATTGACACACGTGTACCTATTTCATTAGCTTGACGCCTCCTTCAGTTACTACACTTCTCTCAGTACCTTGTGCAGACGGTTCCTACTAGTGTGTACAAGGTCACACATAAAGGAGTGTGTCTCATAGCTGGAACGTTACATGTAGACCATGTACACTTTATACACCATAAAGCTTCTAAATACTTAAACAGCAACAGTTGGTGCTACAATCATCGGATGAATGAATGAACTCTGAACACAACAACGTCCAGCTGCCAAATTTCCTACGGTTTTTAGTCCTTTTGCTTCACATCGATACCAACTACAGACGAAGCCACTTAATTGCACCTCGGATAAACGCACCTTCCATTTAATTGCACCGAATCCCAATATCCAAAACCGGTTTCTATTCACTGCATTGTTAGTGACTCCGCATATCTGCACCGCGCATGGTCAGCAATGCCGGATAACTGCACCAATTTTTTCAAAAATTCTCGACAAGTTAACTGAAAAGGTGCGCTAAAATTGGCAAACGCGGTACAAATGAGCCGATACCTGCCGGTGTAAAGGCGCAATACCGCCAATATGTTTAAAACTGTTTTGAGTAACAAAAGAAGGCGGTCTCCATTAACAGTTACGTTGATAGGAATCGTAAGGGAGGTCCCGGGCGGGTCAACCGTAATCAGTAACCAAGTTTTAGTTTCAATTCCTAGTTTCATGGCGGTAAATCGACAACTGCACTCTACGTAATGTAACACAGAAACTGTTATCCCATGAGTGGCATGACGATGTTTCAGAATGCCTCCCCTGTAACATTACGTGTGTTGTAATGCGGTAGATCGCATGGAAAAATGAAAGAATGCAAATTAAAAACAGGTTCGTAGTCATTTCTTTATTTTCGGCAAAGGGTCAATAAATAAAGTTAATAACTGAATATTTTTGTCTGTTTTCTTTGTGCTAGTGTTTCTGACTAAAAATACACCCCCTCACCCATGGTGGTGCAGTCCAGCTGGGCATTTCGCATAATTGCACCAGCCGGATAATTGAACCAAAAACGCTGACAAATGTGTGGTGCAGTTAAGCGGATTCTACTGTATTAAGATAATCATTTGATTTTCATTTGAGCAACATCAGACAGAGTAATAGCTTAATCTAATTGTTTTCCATTTAGCACTTGACACAGAGTCTAATGATGACATGTACTACTATTTTCTTCACTTCATGTCGTCCGAGTTTTTTGGCAACATGAGCTCCTCCACTATGACTCTGGAGACGGAGTTCCAGCCTGTGTAAGCGTTGCCGCTGTTGCTGATGCCTTCACAGTTCCGGACCCACAGCTCGACGTTTACTGGGCCCCTCGGAACACCGCTACAGATGCCTTCAACTGTACAAAAATAAGTTACTAGGTAAATGATCTGGAAAAAAGACACGATACCATTTGAAGGTAAATCAACTGGACAAAAAGCCACGAATTGTGACGTTAGCAATCCATGGCTTCTATGACGTCACTTTATGCAGATATAACGCGTTACTGGGTAAAGTTTATGGCACTCTCCGTCTGTATTAAGTAATGATTACAAGGCTCTGGCCCCGGCTTCTTTTACCCCGGTACTCCTCTTGCAAAAAAGCTAAGCCATGAGTCGTCTATGTTAGAGCGTCCTCAGATCATGATTAAAAAGGCATATTCTTTAGTACGCAACTTCTCCATTTGAATCATTAAGATCAATTCATATAAGCATACACACATGAAACTTGTCAGGTCTTTTTATCGAAAAAGAACATTCGTATTACAACTCACTAGAAGAAACCCGGTGGATGTTGAGTCCGTTCATGCCGTTGCCTGCATTCGTGAAGACCAGTCCCTCGATGGGCAGCGGGCCCGAACACTCCATCCCGTTGAAGGTGAAGTACCACCGCTTGCAGCAGCCGCTGGTCGACGTCACTCGGAGGGCTCCGTTCCACAGGACTCGGAGAGAGGAGTTGGCCGAGAGCTTGTTGAACGGGCATTCCTGAAAATAAACGTCAGATTGCTTATTGTTCAAATGTTTGATTGGCAGGTAGCTTCTGGACCGGGGAAGAATCGCAGCCTTGTTTTGTCGGAAACTTTGAAACAGTATAAATCAAGAAGGGATGAATGTACATGTGTTTTCACAGTCTTTTAAGTGTGGATAACTTGTTACTGAATGTATGGCTAGCCCTACACAAGCTTAGGTAAGTTGATATCAAAAAGCGCTGAAACTTCATTAGTGAGACTTTGTAATTTGCTGACATACCGTGATTTTTCCATGGTCCCGGTCATCGCTGAGCTTCTGCCAGGCGCATTGCCTGATGTTGAGGACGGGTAACGATGCTCCTGTCCCGGCTTCTCCCTTCTCTCCTTTCGCCCCTGTTTTTCCCGGCCTTCCTGGGAGACCTCGATCCCCCTTCTCGCCATCCATCCCGCTAAGTCCAGGAGATCCAGGAATTCCGTTGCTTCCCGGAACGCCATTGGTTCCAGGAATACCCGGGGGTCCAAGAACGCAGCAGCCACTGTCTTGACATTGCTGCTGTGAAAAGACAACAGACAAAGTATTGTTTGTTTGTTCGCTTGTGTCTTATAATGGATTCTTTTCGTAGAAACAGGCAATGCTCATCTCACGTATACATGTAAGTATAATCAAATACCTGACACTGGCAAACTTAACTCAAAACGATTATGAGTTAACTTTCGTGGCCTTTGACATAATTCTAATGTTGCTGCTATTACGGTACCATACCTTGCACGGATGATTTGATAACCGCTAATCATTTTACTCAGAAACTAGGGCAGACATGACTCATCTATCAACTCCAATTGTCATTTTCTCTGAAAATGTTGGGACATTACAAGACTGGGATGCTATAGAACCGTCCATAGCGATGTTACAATGATAAGATGACAGCCCCTATTTCGGCTTTTGTACGTTCATTCAATGATAACTATGGCCGAGGTTTAATTACATTACAGTAAGATTGGTACCGCCTTCGTTCCCTTGGGCGTATCGTATATCAAAGGTCGTTTGCCGGAGAAAACAAACTGTAATTCATTCCTTGTTCATGAAATTCTATGGCACGCATGTTTTGGGAAAGACAAACGTGATAAGGAATTTCTGAATACAGAGATGTGTCAAACATAAAGAAGACGCAAAATGTACGTTCATGATTATATGATAAATATTTTATGAAGTATTGTTGGCTCCAAGCATCGAGAAAGTTTTCACTGCTGGGTTTTCCTTTTCTTATATCTATTCAAACTTCATTGTTGTATTCCCACCCTGTCCGCCATAAATAGTACATGGCCTGGTGCCTACGCGTCTTAGAAATAAGCATTACATAAAAGAAAACTGCCCAGAGCAATACAGACAGAAAATCTTGCCCTACGGCTAGAAGTGCGGGGCGTTTGTCTCTCTCCACTCGGCAAGCCGATATATCACGGAAACTTCAGACAGGTGCCCGAAGGCGTAGGGATAATCTCCAAGCAGATGTAAGGTACGCCCTGCCTGGCGCGGTTGTTACGGCTCCCACCGTTGAGTCATTCCGCGCCAGGCTGGAGGCCTGCCCGCCTTAGCCTGGGACCTCCTCCCCCCTATACTTTGCCCCTCGCGGGGTTATCTGGGGGTAACTTAAGCTATAAGTTGAAGTCGAAGGTCCGGTCCGTTGTTTTATGTGTTTTTCTGTGGCATTTTATGCAACTTTCTAGTGGTTCTAGGAGGAGACAGAGGCCAGAAACTCGGACCAAAAACACACATAAAACTCTAAGCTAGACCCCATATCTGCTTGGATCTTCGAGCCAATTGTGAAATCTCCCTGGGGAAGAAAACTTTGAAAAAATGATTCTATTTTACACAAATCGCACATTTGAGGACGAAACGAAAGACAATATTTTGGAGGAAAGGAAACAATATATCAGATGTAACAGTCAACAATGTAAAAGCAACTTTCCGCGAAATCATGACGACCACAGACGTGTGTTAGTTTTGCAATCATTAATCGCGGAGTGAGCTTAAAGAGATTAAACTAATCGGGCACTGGAGCCAAAGAATCACTACTAAAGATTACCGATGTCAAACAATGTCCAGAAAATTAACCTTGAATTGAACCAAAAAGGTCAATTTCTACCAAGTGCTTGTGAAGTCAACGGGTTCTATTGTACCTTTCGCACACTCGATTTCATTTCCCATCCCAGGAAAATTGGTTTCTTTTCTTCCGTAAATGTCTTTATGTGTTTCTTTTGTTGTTGGAAGTTGGTGGGATGAATAGGAGGAGAACATAGTGGTTCGTGGAGCACGCACACCAATTGAAAGGCACTAATAAAAATGCATGAGGTCATTTAAATTAATAAGAAGGACTCCCATCCCTTGATTTTGTGGATACAAATGCTAAGACCACGTCTGAATGACAAAACTTCGCTGCCCCTGATTTATTGCATTGCTACGTAGGCCTAGCTAACAGTGTAGTTCGAAACTACATCTCACTTTATTTCCCGAAGCTAATAACATCGCTAACACTACGGCGTGACCTTGCATTTTTCTTCCAACGCGTAAAAACAAAGAACGATATTTTGGAGGGCATTCTAGGCACGCTAGTTTGTTTGGTATTGGTTGCCGCCATTTCGATCGCCAGGGATTTCATTAAGTCGCCTTTACACCTCATTAGGCTCTTCTCTGATTAATCCTAGCCGAGATTGCTTCCCCATGCACCCACCATACAAATGCGTATCGCCATTGATATCTTGTTAAAGGGTGGAACAAGGAAATGTACCGGAAATACATGGCCAACATGTCACTGTTGTCTGAAACTATTTACCCCTGTTGTCGTCACTGGTTTGAGATACAAACTGATATCAAGTTCTCTCACTTTGCACATGTGACCTTCATTCAACTGTGACGTACACAGTGCGCGGTTATAACCGTAGACTACTTCATAGTTCAAGGACGACCATAGAAAAACAGTGTTTATCTTTTAAACCATCTGTCTTTTGTAATTTCTCGCTGTATTTTGCACACACATTAGCAGATGTACTACAACACGTAGTGGAAATCATTGGTTGTCAAATAAACATATATCAAACCGTCTCTGCAGATATCAATAAAATATCAAATAAAACTTACCTGCGAGCCGGTGTCTTGGCCAAATACGGAGAGGGTCAAAAGACAGAGGAATACGAGGATAGAACCAGTTCTAGGATAGGCGTCCATTTTGCAGCACCACCCTAAAATAAGTGAGAAAATAAAGGTCGTCCCAAGGATGCCCGTAGACTAATTAAACGCCTGTCCTATTGGTGCTTCTGGGTAGTTATAGACGGGCTATTGCGCATGATCGAGTCACGGGAGTTTTTTTTGGCTTCCACGATCGATGTGAGGGTGCGGGAGGGTACGGCTGCCGGACTGAATGTTTCAGCAGAACAGAGCTAACAACAGATGAGGGTCGCACGCACCGCGGCGCAGGACCACCCGGATTACAATAACCACGTCTTCTGGGATTTATGACGAACCCTGTCAGAAAACGGAACTAACAACTCTTGTCGTAGGTTTGTCCACATGCCCTGAGGGAGTGAGGCGCATGACTAAAAGATCCCATTGATATTCCCAGGTCCCCAACACGCCGCTTCGATGAGTTGACATTAACGGCTAATTTGTAATCACTGTAGACAAGGGAAGGGCACCGATTATTTCATATCTCCGAAAGAAATGCATAGCTTTGGGATCTATCTTCTCAAAATATTGACTTACATACGAAAAGCACTGAGCTAGACGATAAGGGTTTTGCATGCAGTAAAACATTGAGGTTTTTCCATGACCAACTTATAGTTCCATTTCAGGTCTGATTCGGCAATTGAGCCCATAACTTTTATCATAAACATCAGATCATTGTCTTTTCTAGATATCTTGAGTTACTGACAAATGGTAATTGGCAACTCTAAGGCTGGCTAATTCATCTGACAGATTTTGTACTTATTTGGCCAATCCGTAAGCAAGCCAAGAAGTCTTTTTAAAAGATTTTGAAAACAAGAAAAGTTGTGACGCTTTCATATCAGGGACACTCAACGTAGATGAGACAGCAATCGTTGGTTTTTACGACATCTTCTTTGTTGAAATTAAGAGGTAGGAACAAATACAGAGACAGATGGGGCATTTTCTTCGCTGATTGTTCTTTATGGACAATAGATGTACTTCAGGCATTGTTCTTGCTCTGCGGAGGAGTTAAAACGACCGTCCACAATCAATGCAGCACAAAAAGGAGCAGCTGACCCGATGTGAAGGTCGATTGTTTGCGGGTGAAATTGAAACGGAAACGGACGATGACTTCGGATAAAGGTTTCCGTAACTGCACTTCAACCCGTCTCAGTAATCTCTAAAGCTAAGCAGACGTGCGGAGGAACGATGACATGTTTTGTGTATCCCTTTTGACATTTGAGGAATAGGTCACCTTTGATCAAAAATTACTTTAGGGTAGAATTTGTATTCCTGATTATTACTTTCTTCAAAGTTTGTTTCATATTGAAAGTCGGCTTTTTATTCCTAGCATAAATGTGAGGCATTATACTGCAGTCATCCTTCCGTCAAAGCAACCTCCTTTCGTGTTGCTTTTTCTTTATTAGCTGTTCTTATTCAAAATTGTACATATGATCTACAAAGATACCGGAAAGCATTTTACTTTAACTTGCCAAGAAAATGTATTTTCAGTTAGCATAACATGGAACATTGTTGACGGAAACAGCAAATTTACACATTCAAGTATTCAATTAAACTATTCCTTCCGGTTTTTATCTAATAGTTATCCTTTAATTACATTTGCCTAATCCAGGAAGCCAGACAGGTTCCAGAAGCTAAGATACCAACGAAATCAACCCTCCCCTATTTGCTTGAATCGATGAGGTATATCAACATACATTTTCCATCAAACATTCTCTCATCACATTTTGAGACCATAATGCTGAATTTTATTTGTTAACAATTTGGAATAGATTGGAATATAGCTCTACTTATTGTAGATTCTGGTGTGTCCGATCCAGTCTGGTAGTTGCGGCAAAACGTGTCTGCTCGTCCCTTTGTCGTGAACTTTAATGTAGACAACTTTTACTGTCGTAAATTGAAATTGCAGCACACAAGTCGGCCGGCCTGTTTCACATGATTGATGAATGCTGCCAGAGTCAAACAGAAGTAGAGTAGACTAGAGACTAGAGTAGAGTAGAATCGAGTAGAGCAGAATAGAATGGAATAGAATAGAGTAGGATAGAGTAGAGTAGAGTAGAGTAGAGTAGAGTAGAGTAGAGTAGAGTAGAGTAGAGTAGAGTAGAGTAGAGTAGAGCAGAGCAGAGCAGAGCAGAGCAGAGTAGAGTAGAGTAGAGTAGAGTAGAGTAGAGTAGAGTAGAGTAGAGTAGAGTAAATTCTTTTTTTCGTCCTATATATGCTTTCATTCTTTCTGTGGTGCGAATGTAGAATAGGCTTCTTGATAAATATACCGCAGTAGTGATGAAAATCAAATTCATCCCCTTGTATATACGTTATCCTCCCTCGTGGTCAGTTTCATTTTCCTGTAAAGTCAATAATGTACCCTCAGCACAGATAATCCTTCAAAACGACGTCGTTTAACATGACAAATGGACTGACCTCTCTGCACCGCCCCTAAAAATTCGGGATGATATTTTCTGATATGAAGTTACATCGGTACCCCGTGTATTGTTGGGGTGACCTCCGCGTCCAAACTGACTGATTACTTTCAATAAAAGCAGTTTTTGCTTACATATGAGTGCCCACGTATCACGCTAAGGTCTCCTCTTCACTGAATAGAGACTGTTCAGCGACCGTTCAGGGACCATATTTGTATGACCTGTAACATTACAAATTTTTATATGATTCATGATGTAAAAGTACAATTCGAAAGATAACAAACACACAGAAGTTGTCAATCACATTTGTTTTATACATGGAATTTGTTTAAACTAGGAATGAGATGTTTGGTCGCTTGATAGTCTCCGCCTCAGCTGCGAAGAAATATTGCCTTTCCTGAACCGTAATTCCAGCAGCCGCTGTGACTTTAACCATGCCCTAGGCACGTAAATAACGTAACGCTGCCGGCATGTCTTTGACATTGGGTTGGAGAATGTTTTTGAAAGATAGTAAATCAAGACTTCGCGTCCGACCCCCTCGACTTAAGGTTGGCAACCTTGCGGAGTAATTTCCATGTGGAATCATACAGCTTTGGTGTAAGGAGTTCAAGAGACGCGTATATAACGTAACTGACTTTTTGGCCAATACATGATTATACTATATAAATTCTACTACATTTGAGCTATCTATGATTCTATATAAACATCTACATCTGAATCAATTTTTCGATTTAAAGTCGCCATATTTCCTACGTTTTTGTTGTCTTCGTTCATTGTGTTCATCTTGTCATTTGCAATCAATCTCCGGACTAGAATTTGCAATATACTTATTGTATTATCAACATGGACAGGTTTAAATCAGGTATGTCGTTTTCTAATAAGCAAATGGACATTGATGATACTGTCGTAGTCGATTTCTCTATCAGGTAGAAAGGAATTTACTTCAAGGTCTGCCAAAATGCTCAGTTCAAGACCCGGTCAACTCGCCATTCTCTAAGATTTATATATGCCAACCCATTAAGTGTAATTTATGAAAGGTTAACATGTTTCGGCATCCATACCTGCCCGGTCCGTTGAAGGATCCATGTATCTAACCCCGTTAGCTTCCATTTGGTTAATTAGTTACCGTTCCTGCGGGAGCCATCTCATCTCGTTTGCAATCCATCAAGACCCGGGAACTGGTAGAAATTTACGCCCTGTTTTTTTTCCAAAGGGTTTCCCAGAACTGCAAAGGAATTTGCCTTATTTAGTATAGCAAGACGGACAGGAGGAATAATATAAGATATGGTGGTAAATTGTTTTAAAAGACATTAGATTGAACAATTGTGAAAGAGTAAACAATTTATAGGGGTTCGTAATTTTGTTTTGCTTCTATACCATTCTGTACAATCCATGTTACTTTCCGTGCCTTTGATTGCAGTTACGATCTTTTGTATCAGATACTATGATGAACATGGAGTAATGTTGTGCTAAATATATTCAGTACTTACGTCTTGTGCAAAAAAACATGTCAGTTCTGCCAGCTGAACGTTTCACCGGCTTAGAATAATTTTCATCATACATTTCAATTGTTGGGTTTTTATTGGAGACTGTTGAGGTGAGAGGTAAAATCAGCAAGTACAATGATCCAATATGATTGTGGCAGTTTTGAAGAAAATATGCCATGTGTTTCACACGATAACGTTGGTGGCTAGAGGGGCGGTTCATAATGTGATGAGTATTGACAGAACCTGGAGAGTGTTGGGTCCATTAGTCGCACACTGTGAGATGATGAAATCTTACGTCTTCACGCCCTGAGTCTTCTGTACGATACGTGACGGTATCTCAGTGTTTTTGATTTCCTAGTGTGATAAAATCTGTTATGCATGTTAGTCTGATGTCATCGTTAAATCCGTTAACCCAACAGCCTGTTCTGTTGTTCAAGAGTTGCCAATAAAACACGATTTCAGTTCCAAGAAAAGCTGCCGGGGGGGGGGGTAAATTAAAATCCCTTATTTCCTTCTCCATAAGCTATCTGTAACTCAAAAACGTGATCATATTCACCGTAACATGAGACCACATGTTCAGTACAAGTTAAACCAAAAGAAGGAGGCTCTAATGCAGAAACCTAGACTCGCATGCATACCAAGTATCATAAAGATGCATCCACAGCTTCTAGAGTTATACACGCACACGCACACAAAACACACACACACACACACACACACACACAGACACACACACACACACACACACGCACACAAACACACGCGCGCGCGCGCACACACACACACACACACACACACACACACACACACACACGAATACGATACTGACTACAGTGACCTTTATTTTAAGTGGTAAAAAAGTTTCGACGCAGGAACAGCTTATTTCAGATTTTATTGCTCCTTTGTATAATTTAGATCCGACCCCTTTCTTGTTGAAGATAGACCTCTTACCAGTAGCATGAAATATTCAGCGTGTATGGGCCATTGCCGCTAATAACATTTCTGTGTCCACTACCGTTGGGTCGCGTCTCCTTTCTAGACGTACAAGTTGGATAGAAATATGGTGATGTATAAATAATGGTATGTATTTCTGACTATAATTTTCCTGTGTTAACTCTTCGTACGAGAGTTTTTATATCCGGTTTATAACAGGTTGTCCCGTCATGCACGTGTCCGTAACCATCGATAGGCCGTTTATCCTTCCTTATTTACGTCTGGATGGAGGCATTTCCGCAAACCAATTATGTCATTATTCACCTGTAAAGAGGGCGTGAAATCCAGTTGTTCAAATGCAAACTCTGGTAAAGGGATAACAAGACAACAGTCCCCTGAGTAGAGGGATGTATGCACAGTTAATGAGATAAGAATTTCCCGGGGGATGTCAGGCTTAATCCTCGGAACGTATGGAAAGCTAGTGTGTATTAGTAGTCTAAGTAGATATGGCTCGGTCGTTGGTGGTGTGCGTTTAGATTGTGGACTGTCTCAATCTACCAACTCGTTCGACCTCGGCAGTGCCCTAAACGACCGCCCTATACGGAGGCGTATTGGTTCGTCTACGCCGATTGAGGGCAAAGTTTCGGGTCTTTGCGCATGGGCTTTGCGAGCCGTGCAAGCCAGCCGGAAAGCGTAATTGGTGCGAGCGTTTAATCAGTGAATGGGTATCATTGGGTCGACCTTTACCTGTCAGTTGTTTCACTGGGGGGCGGCAAAAATGGCGACGGTCGGAAGAACTCATTTCCTCCTCGGCTTGCTGTGGCTTTGGAGCGCCGCCGTTTTGGCACAGGACACCGGTGCACAGGTAGAAGATATTTTCCTGGATTTTCTGAGCTTACCTTAAGTCATATTTCAGCTTTGTTAAACTGCATGTTTTGACGTAGACAGCTTGTCGTGTGATAAGCCTCTAGATATGGTGGCATATGGCTTTGACTGTATACGGCTTTCTCGCTTTACATTGTTCGTTTACATGAGCTTCAATACACCTTGTGCTGTGAATGTATGAGTCATTGTAAATGGTAGCGTTATATCGAATGGCTTGTCTGTTTAATGTTCTTCTACACATTTCAAAAGATATTCCAACCAGTTTTTACACTTTAGATATAAAATCTTTGCCTATAATATGTTGGTTATAGTCAGAGACACTCTGAAAATTCTTTTCATCAACGTGCCATTACTATCAGTAGTTAGATATGCAGTTTCCTGAAAATATAGTAGGAAAATGAAGGAACGTATACGTAAATTTGTTTTGTTGGATATTCCGTTTTCACCTTGAAAAAGTCATAGGAAATTATAAAATCAATGTGAATTAGATAGCTGGCAAGTTGAAGACAACGATTATTAGATTTCAGCATTCCACAGTAAAACTACACCCGAAAATTAGTAGATATTATATAGGTATTAATAAAACCGCGATAGGAAACCGCCCACGATATTCAATTACTGTTCAGAAAAGTTTCCTTTTGTCATGAAGTATTGCTGTGTATAGAAACATGAATATTCCTATTTGCATTAAAAGCGATGACAGTCTAATTTAGAAACAATGTCGGATCTTAAATATTGGCGCCGCCATCTATAAGTAGTGCATGCGTAGAGGCGAACTCGTGTCAAAATGAACTCCACAGAGCATCCATTTTTATTAGTCGTCGATGTAGGTGAGAGAAAAAATTATCAATTCCGGTAGATCCATTATTTTCTATTAGACGTACCGAGAGATTACTTTAACGCTCGTTTATTCTCCTGAATTTTCCATCGCCATTAATTCACATAAAAAACGATGTGCAAAGCTTTCCCGTAACTTCTGGCTTCCAGGAACACGTTTACTTGGACGGGAATGGAAATTGAAATCGATACTTTGTTACAGAAAGTCGTGTTAATTTTCTAGCGCGGGTCTCTCGGGGACACCAAGTGTATGTTCACTCAGACGTGACGCAAGGTCAAGTTCTTGGACAATGGCGAGATTGACTTTGTAATCTAGGCCATTACTCTACCGGGTTCTGTGGCTAATCAAATACATTCTCTTCGGCTACTGCTTAAGCATATTAACAACAACGATCGGTCGAGTTTCTGATTAAAACACAATTATATTATGTTTCTAAACTTGTTATCACAAAGCTCTGTACCAATCAAGCGGATATATTGCCTAATTGATTGGTAGGAATGTTTGGCAAAAGACGACGTGTCACTCAACAAAACGAGGCTACGCTAAAAGTGTTTTGTTTTAGCCATTAAGTACTCCTTGTCCTGCTAGAATTCATAAACTATGCTATGCCAGTGAGGTCGGAGGAATTATAAGTATTCATCGTAAATATGTACCCAGCATACTGGATTCGCTGAAACGTCTTCTATTGCAACAACCACGGGTTTTTAATGTAATATGTATAATTCCTGTTGACTTGGTACTGAATCCATGGGCTTTCAAAACAATCCTATCTCTATGTAAGGCTGCTTTCCTGGTCAATTCTAAGAATTTAATCTCAAAGCAATCTAGAAGCCATGGGAGCTGAACTGACATGTAATCAACTCCCGTGGCTGAAGTGTTGCTGTGTTATATCTCTCTTTCATGGCCCACGCACCCGGTGATCAACAGGACGGGTTTGATATTGCGCTAGAAGACGGGGGAGGGGGGCTGGTAGTATACATATTTATCCCCTATTTCTTTCATCCGTGAAGAGTAGCTGAAAGGCACAGTTTCTCTCAGCGATTATAATAATGACAGTTTATTGCAAGTTCTTTCCCGAAGGCTAATTTCAAGTACATATAAACATGACAGGATGGACAGACAATGAGGATCAGTGTAGCATGTGACTACTCTAGTCTAGACTAGTACTGACACTAAATTCTACTTATTCATTTTTTGGGTTCGACTTCTTTTTTCGATACTGTGGAAGACGAATGATTGGACTTTTTCTGTAATGATACATTTGACTTAAATTCTTACCCGAAGTATAATTACAAATAGCAAGATAGATACAAATGATAAAGCCTACGACAATATGGGACAGGTGGCTACTGCATCATATAGTGATATAGTCTACGTGAATCGTCCGGACGCGAAGTTCTATTCCTCTATCGGCTATACATATATATGCAGAGTACAAATAGGAAAAAACACTTTTCTCTCTTTCGATGCCATGTCTGAGAACAGAGTTTATGATGCCTTACTAATGGCTCTTGAAGTTACGTGGAACATAGTCTTGATACATATTTTTCACTACACTCGGTGTTGAATTTTGTGAGTATATGAATCTATTGGCTTGAAATTGAATCTGTCATCTAATCAGGTCTACTGGGGGATCCCAATTCTTACAGTGCCAGTAGCAGGTCGAACTAATGAGAATCAGAGAGCGGCAGACAGGTACAAGATTGATGTACCGTACGGCTGAAATCATCCCTGTCCTCGGGAATCATACATCACCGAGAAATGGTGATTAACGAACCGAGAACTGGCAGTAATCTCTCGGTTCCACTTTGGCATTTTGAAAAGATGTACAGGTCATATGTAGAACTAACATTAAACATGTGACCAGTAACTCCTACGTATATAAAGGCAGGTCGTTTTGTATAAGATTTGCCATACCAGACAAGGTTCCAGACTTTTTTCTTAAATCCTATAGCTTCTGTTGCAAACTTAACGTTCAAATCATGTACAGTTTGAAGGAAAAGACTTTAAGAACTGGTCTCACTCATCAATAGTCACTCATTCTGGCACTCCTTGCTATAGACATTGTGTAAAGGCAATTGTGCAAAGTCTCACTCCAATCAGGTGTGAATGGGTACCTGGCTTCGGTTAGGGAGGTAAAATGGTACACATGGTGGACGGAGAGGCATAGGCTCCTCTTTCCAGTATCATGCGCAAGACATAGTGGACTAACAACTCGCTAGACCTAAACCCACTAAAGGGATATGAGACATTTATCTATGTCTGCCAAAGTTACTGACCTGCCAAAACAGAGGGAGAAAGAATTAATTGGTTCTCCGTATGTGCGTTTTTAGTTCCAACTGCCGAGAGTCCAGTCATGGTCACTACGTTATATGGTACGGACCTTGACGAGAATCAATAGATAACCGAGCAGCAGAAACGTTTCGGTAAAGGCTAGTAGTACGGATCTGCCGAACGTATGTAAGAACATTGATTAGTTCATCCACCCTCTTGGTAAAAGGCTGATTCACTTTTGGATAAGCTAATCTTCTGTTAGAGCTATATTCAAGTCTGGGTTGAATAAAACAGATGTTGTAAAGTTGAGGTTATGATAAGGATAACGAATTTAAATTCAAATACTTAAATTCGATCCAAAAAATACAGACTATATTCTATACATTCAATTTTGTGCTCACTAAAACATGTCTATGGTGGAAAGTAAAGTAATTACATCGATATATTGATGATATGTGTTTAGATTATATGTCTCGAGAGAGAAATAACCATGTCAACATTGTAATATACGAGACCAAGTGGCGTCTTTCTCTCATTTGGGACACATCTATATTCTATATTAAACATAACTCATCATTCCTTGATGATTAAAGTACTCAATATGAATGCACTGTAGCTTCTCTATCCATCAATCGCTATGACGTATACAATGCTTAACTTTTTCATAGATAAGTACAGTCACTAACTAGGTTATTTGACGCCCCCTCCAATTCATTCCAATTTGTTTCGCAACACAATTTCATTTAAGTCGCTGAATTCGTGCCTTTAGGTCAGGCAAACCACAAACATGCCACATCTTTAGTAATTTTTTGCTTCGGGCCCGGCTTTATCATTAGGCTTCGTTGCTTACTATCTTTGAGTTGTGTTACAGCAATCTTTTGATTCACTTTCATCTTGTTTTCTTGCAAGCTATTTTTCAGTAAACAGGCAATTCAAAAAACATACAACGCCTTACAGTACAACATCAGCACAATAAACATATACTACGAAACAAATATCTTTAAACTTCTGCAAAGCACCGACTCTGCTATTATGCCATATACGGATGTAACTCACACATATATTCCTTCTAATGCTGATAAGATGTATTATAGAGAATCACTATATTTCCGCCTGCGATGCTATTTGGATTTTTGTTTCTTTCCTTCCCTCCGTCTCTAATAGCGCAAAGTGAAAGCAAAGTGGCCATACTACCCGGGGTTCGTGAACGACCCAGCGAACCCGGTTAACTCTGAGGACGAGGAGGAGGTATAAGTATCGGGCCGGACGAGACAAGGATATGATAACGATAGTCTGGGTTTTAGAAAGCTGATATTTGCAAACGTGTACACATGTAGAACCAAGGAGGTTTTAATCAGATTTAAACCTCCTTGGTAGAACGGAGGCAGCATGGACGTTCATCTGTTTTGATAGTTAACATAGTACAGAGCTAAAAGAATTATTGGCTGTCCTACCTCAGAATTCTAATGACCAACCACCTAGGTCACGTGACTTTGCGGACTCTGACGTCAGCAATTGGTCAGAAGAGCCAGGGCTCCTGTGCACCTACCTTCACCCAAAAGAGACGGTGGACGATATAAACTTCTTGGCAATCGCTGACGTCACTTCATTTGTTGACGCCACGACACCTCAGTGGTTGGTTACTGGAATCCGGAGAAGGATTGCAGTAGGACAGTTAAAAATTCAAAGCGCAATTTTTTGTTTTGCATTGAGACAAAGTTTTGCAGAGCAAGGTTAAAAAGTTAAAAGTTGCAAAATGTCCAGCAGATATGCATAACCCACTTATCTAAAAGTCTTGTTTCTTTAAAAACATTGAAACTGAAATCAGCAACCTAACTGAACAATGTCACGCAAGTACTTTCTTCTCAACCCAAACTATTGTTTTGCTGTGAGACCTGGGGATATGAAAGTTTAAAGTTTGCGTTTAATCAAAAGTACACAAAGACGAACCACATCATACTGCAATGAAGAATCTAAAATACGTTGTCTACAGTTGAAAGATATAGATCCAGGCATAGTGGAGCTGATCCATACCGGAGGTAGTGCAAGAGAAAGACAATCCCATTCAATAGTTAACCACGCAAACTTTTGTTTTGATTACATCAGCAGAAACAGGCCTGGCCTTCGTATTACGCAGACGAGCCTGGCGACAACAAGGTAGTGCGTTTACCAAGACAAATGACCAAATTTCCCTCGGCTTTCTCCTTCTAACCATTAACATTACCTAGCATTTCAACCATTAACGAACAGTCCAATTGACTACAATATACATCAATTAGACGCATATCTTTGTCTATGTCTATGTATTCGACTAACACAGATTTATCAAAATTCTCAAATTTTGGTGTAACAAAATTTCGTTTCATATAACCAGGCAAATAATCACGAAGACTACCATCTGTTTTAATCTTCAATGTAATGAACATGTATTTATAGCTGTGTCTGTCAATATCAATGTTTGTGTGATTTTTTTGTCCCGCACTCTAACACTGCATGGCCTATTTGTTTCAAAGCATGAACAGACTTTTCTACGGACCCACCTATTGCATGCTGGGAGACTCGTGGCACTATGGGTGGTGCCAATAGAATCATTACAATGAAAACATAAGACACGACTGGACACATGTAACGCAAGAAAAGTTTTCAGATGTTGATTGTTCTCTAAGCTACCCATGGTGCCCTGCGTCTCCCAGAATGCAATGGGATCCGTCGAAAGGTCTCCGCTACATCATTTCACAACATCACCATTAACAGCTAGTAGATGTTGTTTGCGTTTGCCAATTTCTATAAATACTGAATCCTAAAATATAAGCATGTTGTGCACAACCAAGGTTATAGATTAACTTTCGCTCACGTTGCAATGCTGGTTCTTACACGCTCTAAACTAGCACTAGATGTTCCAACTTGCTATGCATGAACCTCTTTACTCTTTACCGTTTTAAGCTTGCCTTACATTTTACAAATTGTGCATTTTTTTGCCAAAATATTTCAGTTTTACGCAATAGATTATGTGCAACGTTTGAAAATAGATCGTACAACATGTTTGTCTGTTGTTGTCTTTTGGCTATAATGGTAACGTTAACCACAAAAACTTTGTTATATGTTATACATTGTTTTGTCAAAGCCGCTGCACTTTGCCGGCATGCCTTGTTCTGTATGCAACTAAGCTGGTCAGAAAATGCACATAAGGCCACAGCAAGTAAATTTTATGGCTGACATCCTCCGCAGACTCCAAAATTAATGAGATAGGGCGAAAAAAACAAGGCGGGCAAAAAAAACAAGATTCCTATATTTTCAAATTTTGAGATCACAAATCTTGTTAAACAAGAATTGAGGCCACGAAATATGATATCGTGACAAACAGGTCTTTTATTGCTGTATTCAACCAATGAGGTTTCATATAAGATATAAAACCTCCTTGATTCAACAGTAAACATGTCCTTGTAGATGTGTATCTACAACAAATGCAAAAAACTTCAACAAATGCAAAAAAGAGCTTGTTGTACCATCATCCGACGCAACTACACTGGGTATTCATATGTGATGAAACACCTTGTGTATACAGCTCAATAACTAGACCCCCCCCCCCCATTATTTGTATAATGTCCTTGCTAGAACAAATACAGAAAACAGGTTGTTATTATACCATCATGGGCAGGAACCACACTGGGTATTCATATGCAATGAAACACCTTAGACTGTCAACGTTTACGACATATTTGCCCATTTTTGGCATGTTGACCACCGTCGAAGGGCAATGAAAT
This sequence comes from Branchiostoma lanceolatum, assembly GCA_035149815.1. Taxonomy (NCBI): domain Eukaryota; kingdom Metazoa; phylum Chordata; class Leptocardii; order Amphioxiformes; family Branchiostomatidae; genus Branchiostoma; species Branchiostoma lanceolatum. The sequence continues at coordinate 25,774,785 of CM068866.1, read as the reverse complement.
TTCTTGTTTTTCATTTCGAAATCAGGCGAAAATTAATGAGCGCGCTGATGTCATCCATAAAAATTACTTGCTGTGGCCTAACGTGTTTGAATAGACAAATCCAATGTCTAGGCACCATCATCATGACCTGAGTGTATAAAGTATACACCAAAAACTGAGTTCATTGTGTAACATCGTCCAATGTCTTCCAACTATTAGCAAAAGTGTCTGGCAAACGGATGCTGTGTTCAGGGTCCGCCGGGTATGCCCGGTACCAATGGCGTTCCCGGCAGCAATGGCATCCCTGGAACGCCGGGGATCGGCGGGAAGGACGGGGACAAGGGGGACCGGGGACTTCCGGGAAGACCCGGTAGACCCGGGACGAAGGGGGACAAGGGAGACTCGGGGAGTGGGGCGATGCTGATCGGCAGCAACATCAAACAGTGCGCCTGGCGGAACCTCAACTTTGATGAGGACCATGGAAAGATCAAGGTACGGAAATAGCTTACAATTGCCAACTTGAGGGGCATTTAATCATGTTTCGAAATACTTGGCGAGGGTAAAACGAAGTTGCATTAAGTTTGCCATTGAGGAGCAAATCATAACAGTTTTTGACCAAAGTTTCACAAAAGTATTATTATAGTGTTGCGAACAGCTGATACAAAAGGTCCAGTAACTTCACCATGCATAGCATATTTCTTGTATGCTTTTTAACGTTGATGTATATCATACGTCAATCAACATTTGGTTGACGTAAACTATGCAAGTCAAGTGTAAAGTTCTGTGTTACTTAGTTTCCATGTCTTGCTGCATGTTGTCTATAGTTTGCATGGCTAAGACAGAGGAAGGGTTCCCGTACGTCCCTCCTCTGTCATTGGCCACTTTGGCTGGTGTCCCCAGGTCTGTGATTTCACCAAACAGCGGAAATCTTCCGAACTACGGGTCTTGTGGGACGGGCCCTTAAGGGTGACGTCACATTCCGGAGCATGTAAACGTTGGTATTTCACCTTCAACGGGGCAGAATGTGCCGACCCCGCACCCATAGATGGGATCGTTTACGTTAAACCCAGCGAAGAGCTCGTGGCCCTCAACATCCACAGAGTGACTCGCAGTAAGTTGGCTGCACACGCCGCCCGACTATCCGCCCTGCCCCGCCGCCTCCCAGCCAGCTTCTCTGACTTCTACCTGCGCTCTTATATATCTTAACCCCCCTCTAGGAATGCCCGTTTTCCAAACGGTTCACCAACTCCTCTCTCCGAGTCGTGTGGAATGGAGCCCTCCGAGTGACGTCAACCAGCGGCTGCTGCAAGCGGTGGTACTTCACCTTCAACGGGATGGAGTGTTCGGGCCCGCTGCCCATCGAGGGACTGGTGTACACCAATGCGAACAACGGGATGTACGGGTTGAACATTCACCGGGTTTCCTCCAGTGAGTCCTCCCCCCTCCCTAGCACCCTGCTCCCTCAGGCCACTCCTTTTGCTCCCTTGGCTTGTCTGAGACGTGTACACATTGCTACTCTTAACGCTCCTGTTGTTGTGCTGTAGAGTGTTTTATCATTTTTGACATCACCATTGTGTACGTCGCCATGTTGGTGTCTCTATTTACATTTCAGTAAATCATAGCTCAAGCGATTTTGGACATTAAAGGATCTAAATAACCACTGTTAGATGTCTATAGCTTATAGAAGAGAATACAAGAAGAATATAATACTCCGATGAAACACTAAAATTGAAAAAGTCGAGCTATGATCCATTGAAATGCAAATAGGGACACCAAAATGGCGATCAGTACATGTCTGCTTTGATATGAAAAGTGAGCAAAAACGCTCTAGGGATTACCGAAGGATTCATTGAAAGTACTGTTGAAAAACTTTAAATTAGCTTGCATTATGCTGTTTCATTTTAATAGCAACATAAAAGACTTACAATCCTTTACATAACGTCATATTCTACGATTAAAAACATGCATATGGATTAGATGTTATCAGTGTTAAAGGCAAGGAAGATTCATGCATGACACGGCTTGGTTTGCTTACGATAGTATCATCTTTTAAAAATATTTAGTAAGTTTATACAAGGTATATTTCTAATCCGGCTTATTTCCTCCTAGTTGAGGGCATCTGCAGCGGCCTCCCTAAGGGCAAAATCAACGTGGAGTTCTCTGTGCGCAACTGTAAGGGCATCTCCAACAGCGGGAACGCCTACACCGGCTGGAACTCCGTGTCAAGAATCATCGTCGAAGAGATCATGCTTCCCGAAGATGCAATAAATCAGTGAAGGACTCTACAGTCGTGGCGTAGTTTCTCTTAGTTTCACTGCATGCAGGAAATCGAATCTTTACGCACGCCTTTACGCATGCTTTAAGGTGTGCTTGAAGATCAGATTTCATTCTGGAGCAGGATCTTCTGCTGTGAGTTCAAACACAAGAAAGAGTTGGACTTACACAAGCAGAGACGGAGGACGCTATAGGCTATATAACAAACTTAGCGTCACTGCATGCAGGGAATCAGATATTTTAGCACACATTTGCGCATGCTTTAAGTTGTGCTTAAAGATTTGATTTCGTGAAAGTCTATCCGTGTTGATAGAATTCATTCTGAATCAGGATATTCAGCTGTGATTTCCAACACAAGAAAGAGATAGACTTACCCAAGCAGAGACGGAGGACGCTATAGGCTACTTGCAAACATTCGACCCACCGCTCCTCCTATCTGCATAAAGTGATTACACAAAAGCGGTAGATTGTATATTCTGTGACTGGTGCTGGCATGCTGTACAGTCTAAACATTTGGTAAATCCAACTTTTTCTTGTGGATGTGTTGAAAATTACTGATAAATTCAGCGTAAGCTATAGCAACCTGATGGTCATGTGACTCAAGAAGCAAATATTGTGAATTCTGATAAAGAGCTCTCCTCAAAGTTTTGAGGTAACAGTCGCTCGCAAGCCTAGGGCTGTGTATTTGTAAAAACAAATGAGAGGATTGATTAAAGAAAGGTTTAGGGATATTGAGGTTCAAAAAGGACATTAGAACCTTTTTGGAAACATGTTTTTACGGCTACCAAAATATACTTACCATTAGCACTGCATTGTTAGAGGCTTTATTGTATGTTTGTAATCGTCCTATTCGTTGCAGTTCCATCTGATAAAGGAAGGCAGCAACGTTACTTTGACGTATAACCGATACCGTTCATACTATAAAGTATATATATAGCAATAGATAAGTAAATTACCTGATCTCAGCTGTATCAATTTTGTACGTGTGATGTAAAGACGCATACTATAGTCTTTTATATAGAAGCATAGAATACGGAAACGCTACAAGTGTAGCAACGACAACGGCGGTATAGATGTCATACAAGCTGAATGTTTTGGGTAGAGAAACATATCTGCCATTTAGTGAAGTATAAAATGTACCGAATTCTGAATACTCAAGCTGAGGATACTTATCCGTTGATGAGGGCTTTCTCCAGCAAAATTATGCTTTGGAGATATTATGATTCAAGACATCTTGCAAACAAGATAGCACTATCCCCTACATGGTATCTGCATGGTATATCATCAATAAAGCATATTACATAATAATTGAAAGCAGTTCGTGCAATAGCTAGCTGGTGATGCAATTGGAAGTTGTAAAAATCACAGGTGCAATAAAGTTGTTGGTGTATGATGTGTAAAATGGCATTGTTATTCTTTTCCATATTGCTAAAAACAAGTTGCAATTAATAGAAAAGCACGAAACGTGTGTACAAATTATATAGTGCCAGGCCATGTAGATAGAAGTTGATTTTCAGACCTCAAGAGTATACCAACACGTTCTCTTAACCATCGATAGTGTGAATTCTGCTAGAACACATTGTAAGACAACTACGACATGATTGAGGAACCCATGCTCATGGTACATGGCAAGACTCTATCCGCAGACAATCTTATAATATAGACGAATGTGGCCCCTCCACTTTTATTATATCATATACAACCATTATGATTTGACCATGAGCAGAATTCATGATGATGGGTTCACCTCTGTGTCACGAAGTAAACACGTAAAATGCCATTCTAATCACGGTTTGAGGCCGCATGTGACAATTTCAATTTCATAACGGCCACGACAGATTTCAATTTCATAACGGCCATAATTGACCCCGCCCTGTAGCTCCCATATCCGAGACAGCAAAACAATTGTCATCAATGTTTTTCAAAAGACTGAGGAGACCGCAATGTTAACAACTACAAGTAGCTATAGGTAAGTTTGTAAATGAAAAACAAGCTTTTTTGGCGTTCCACTTATTGTTCTGGTTCAAAAAGACAAAGGCAGTTATAACTCATATATAGCAGTAATCAAACACCTTAAATCCAAACTCTTAACCGATGCATTGTTTATATTCGCCAACTTTGCACATGTAGAGGGGGTATTGGTGCCATTGTAGCACAATGCACACTTACAATATTATGTTAATACCTTAATGTTATGAATCCATCATGGTAATTCATAGCTATTGAGATGTTTTAAGTGACGATGTCAACATAAGCGTCACTTTTCCCTATGTTCTGTCATATTCATTTTTTTTAATTAGCTAGCGTCGTACATACAAATTGAAAACTAATGTCTTATCTCTTTAATTACCTATCGTTGGTTTAGTTTGTGAGGTCAGGTCTATTTAATATCCATATTTAGAATCTAGTTATTGGGATAAAATCATCATGCCGTTTAAACGGGATCCACAACGGCTGGGTCAATAAATACACTTGGTCACCAGCGGTGCTTTGAACGCTACAAATCATCCCAGAAGATATGCATGACCTACTTTATTCAATTTTATCGTTCTGCGCTATATTATGTCACCTATCTAACAATAATTTCTTTGTCCCTATCGACCACGCCGATTCATAACTCCTATCATAACTGGGCGTCAGTCAAAACGAGTGTTGACCGCAAAATGTCAGTTTCTATTTTGTAATCAACGCGTACGCTTCGAAGGCGTTGGATATTGTCACGTGTGCTGAAAATCATTACTTAATACGTGCTGTAGAAGGTAAAAGAATGCTTAAGAAACATTTCAAAGCGCTTTCAAGCAGACAATGCCAAAATCATGGTAAATGTCTTCGTTATATTCAAGACTACATATAATTACAGATTTATCATTCAATTTGTCTTGTGCCATGGTGTCCTGGTTACTGAATGTTTGCAGAAATGTTTGCTACTTCTTCTTTTTTTTTAAGTTGTCGCCGCTACTGAAATATTGCTTCTTCATTGTTTGTTGTTCATTTGCGCACATGCAAAACCCAACAACTTGTAAAAGATACGAATATCTTTACAAGTGCAAGGAGGGTATAAAAGCCTAAAGGCTCATGTACCATCCCCCCCTTCTGCATAATTACGTTACATAATGTCAATAAACATTAATTGAATAAAAAAGCATCAAAATTGAATCAAACTAACAACCCAGCTTACTTTCTGTGAGAATCAAAGTTGACATGAACTACATAAAGGATGCTTCTTGGGAATACGTCTCACTCTTCAGCTATTCTTTTTGAAATGAGAAGAACAATATTCTACCTTTCGAGTCAAAGGATTTATGGTGCAGCATTGGGTTTTAGATGTGAATAGTATATCATCCATTTAGATCATAGTATCAAAACATAAATCATTCAGTCCATTGAGGTCAACCTAAATGGAATTAGATGTACTAGAAAGATTTTATTTCCGTTCCATTCTATAGATTCAAAGGCTAGTGGTGAGGCTTGCAAAGTAGAAGACTTCTGGTAGATTTTAACAGTAAACCTCTCTGTAAAGTTTTGCAAACTATCCCCTACCCTTGAGGAATCTTTCTATGAATCATAATGCATCTGAACTTTTGTAATGCACTTTGCAAATTACTTTTGGCAGGGTATCAAGAGCAGAAAGGCCCCGGCTAAGTGAGCTGTAGATCACTTGCTGATGTATACTTTACCTGACATCCGGCGGAGCAAGGCGAACTCCCGTGCCCCGTACTGGCGGCGTCGATGGCGGGTCGAGCCGGTTTAATCAAGGGAAGAATCGGTAATTGGGTTAGCATCTGTCAAATGAGGTAACTGATTACGTCCAATTTGCGACGGACATAAATGATTACGTATTCCATTATTTGCCTTCGCTTCCTCTGTTAATGAAATCCCCCATCTTTTGAGATGTAGTTAGGAAAGGAAACTTCGATGTATGTTAGAATTAAGCGCATTCTTCGCGTGCAACTCAAGTTTAAAGCGGATCCTGTCTCAAAAAGTTTCCATTCTATTACGTAACTCCAAAGTCATTAAGTACATTAAAGCTTCTTAGAATATACGAGGATTATTATTTCTAGAGTAATCAATTTTACCGATGTATTCCTGTTAGAATTAATCATACTCTCCCCAGTAATGCCGCCAAGAGACAGTTTACAATCGATACCTCAGGCTTTCCAATATATTTAGAGAAATTGAAATATCTCATTTGGAAAACTGACCCTTAATGTGACCGGGATAATAGATGCGTCCCCAGAAATGGAGATCATTAGATAAAAAGGTCTCTTTGGAAAATGAGACTGGATCTAGAGAGCTTGGCAAGGGAAGTCGTCGTCGCAAAGAGATCTCCCTGCGGAGTTGTATTGAAAATGAAAGGGCTGAGTGATTAGTTTAGCCCTGAATGGCCCACCATCCGTCATATTGCTAATGACATTACTGCTCGGTCTGCCGTCCCGTTGTTTCTGTGCATGCGGCCAATGTGCAGTTGCGTTCCGAGGCTAATTCTCATCGACTACAGGAGCGGATAGATGTGAATCGTAGGAGCGACAGCAAAAAAAGGAACGGGTCAGAGGACAACATAGACGGTCAAGGAGGGCAGGGTCTTTGACTAGGATAGAATGGCGAGCTGGACTCAAGCTTTAACGATCTGTGTCCTGTGTTTTGTCGGGACCAGAGTTTGGAGCGCCCCGCCAGACGGCCCAGACGACACGGAGAACGAGGTACAATGCAAGCAGGTATCTCTAACACCTTTGCAGCACGCAGTTCCTTTTTGTGTGTGCTTTTTAGCTTTTGTAAAACAAATATTCCTTTTTATATTTATGGGAAGGTCTTGCGATCTGGCAAAAAACTACGTCACGTGGTTGACTTAGAAGGGACGCTCACCATTTCGAGTAACTTCAGCTTACACGTCAAGGATTATATTGGCGAAATATAGTTTATAAAAGGTAAGATATCACATTTTCACAACTGAACTAACTAGGATCTATGTTCTAAAGGGTAGAAATTGTATTATATATCCTGCATAGCTCACTTCATTCTTTGCGGTGTATTGTGTTGCTTGCTTGCTGTTTGAAGCTTGTGGATCTCCCGGAGGGTCTATGCACTCATTCATTTTCTTCACAACACACAGAGGAAATATCTTCCCTGTCCCTCTGGTGCTATCGTTCTTACGACTTTTTTTTCATTATCTGGAAGTCAGTCGGCCTCTGTGAAACAACCATCGTATTTTCAGGCAGCAGCTGCACCGTTCGAACCCTTTATCATTCATTCTGATTAAAGTCATTGCCAACCAGATGGACATCGCCAGCCACTGGTTGAAAAATGGTTTTCCTCTTGCGATGCACTTTCATCTAATGACTGAACGACTCTATTCATGACAAATGATAAGGTCGTTCGATAAATGTCCGTCTATCTTCTGTTGCTAAAAGTCTGCTCTGTTCACTGAACACTGTGTTATTGTTGGAATGAGTGTTTTTGTATTTCAAGAGGTCGAGAACAATGCTAATCATCTAAAGAAAATATCTCGTTCATCTGAATTCCTTTATCATCCTTATGGAAAGTAGGGTAACAATAGCTATATTGGCCAATTTGCTCTCAATCCACTTTTAATGAATAGCGTTTTCAGGGCTATGTATGTATTTGATGGGTAAATACATGACACTGGTAATTCCAATGAATCTGCTCTCAGGGATCAAATAATATACAGTTATCATTTTCCACCTACGTTCTTCTCAATTAAACGTTAGATGAATAATTATGGTTTTTCAAACACTCATATACTTCAACCTAAATCCTTTTTCTGCCAAAGACATAGTTTACCACACGCTGTCCATCAGATGTTTTATTCCATAAACATAGCATCTTAAAGGGTACATTTCTTGAAGGTGCCTACTTTCTACCCGTTTATAGATAGTACATACATACATACATACATACATACATAAAAAACTGTAGTTTCAGCACAGAAGACAGGCTGCAGGACTGTTTCTTGAACATGTTTCGCATCCTATGGGGATGTCCTAGGGCAACATGTAGACATCAAAATCCACGAAAAAGTCATTGACGTATGTTTGACGTGTGTGACTCAAGATACCTGACACAATCATATTCCCCGTTTCTTGTCGGAGAAAAGTATCAAAGTCGTTGTCATCCTGTGGTTATCTGACTGGGTCCCAAACTGGTTTAAAATATGTGATACCAAACTATAGAACTTCTTGTACAGGCGTTTGCAGTGACATATCTAGAAATTATTATTGTCTTAAAGAAGCGTTAAGACTTAAGACTTCAGCAGACCAAGCTTTGTGGGAGGTGGTATGTTTGTCTTGTTCTACTTTTTATGGGTAAGATAGAATGAGTGATATCAGTAGCAAGATTGAACATACTGACTTCTGTGTGACGATAAATCTATCTGTTGCCTTCTTCACGACAGACATGTCCCGGATGTTGCCCGATGGGTTCGCCCGGCATGCCGGGAAGAAACGGAGTTCCAGGACAAAACGGCTATCCTGGTAGTAACGGATTCGATGGAATATCTGGAAAAGGAGGCACCAGGTAAGATTATCTAACTTTGACGTTTCCATAGATGAACTGATCTCCGTTTTAAAAGCCATCAGAAGCCTTTAGTCATCAGCCACCAGCCACGAAATAGAACTACAAGCATTATAGAAAACCGTCCGCTATCTCCTTCAAGGCAATAATATCGACTGGACTTACTTCTCGTCGCTAGGTGGCGCTGCAGCGAGATACTTAGTAGATGATATCCAACTTGGATATCACGTTTGCAACGTGACTCAGTTTGTACCATCCCCCCCCCCTTCCGTATCGGTTCACGTCAGAAGTAGAATGTTATAATCTAGACAGCGTCTTGACCCGGCGTGTGCATTCCTCTTGCAAAAGCGCCACCTAGCCGCCAGAAGTAGGTACAGTCATAGATTATTGTCCAGAGGAGGAAGGTAGCGGAAGGAAAGACTACCAAAACGTTGGTCGTTCAAATTTAGTTTGGTTGTGAAAGAAAAAAACTTTATTTCCTTCGCCAAGAAGGTTATGCTTTGCACAGCGTTCTTGTGTGTGTGTCCTTCTGTCAACACGATAACTCGAAAATGCATGGATAGATTGTCTTCATATTTGGTAGGTAGGTAGGTAGGTCTTTTTGAGACCTTGAGATCATTAGATTCCCCCCCCCCCCAAGATATACATATATTTACCAACACTAATGGAACTATTCACATGACAGGGGTGTTCGTGGAGTGAACGGTATCCAGGGCCAGAAGGGAGAACCGGGTGCCTCCGCGCCGGACCTGGTGGCCAGTCAGAACATCAAACACTGCGTCTGGGACAGGATCAAGGACGACAGGGACTCAGGCACCATCAAGGTGCGAGAACGTTTGTTGTTGTTGTTGTTGTTTTGTTGTGAAACCTGATTGTTAGTATCCTTGGCAATGATGGTTATACTTAAAAAACTAGCAGGCAATTACTCTTTTTCCTGAAACTGATGCACTATTTGCATCACTACAAACGGCCGTTTATAGCAGTCACGCTGGGAAAATATCCCTACAGCTAGATTTTCATACTTATTTTACAAAAGCTACAAAACTAGCTAGTAGTCATGCGGGTATTGACATTGATCAATGAGTCATAGTAACACTTTTTAAGGGCTAACAGTGGTGAACAATGGACAGAATCTCCCTTGAAGTTCTTCTTGTACGAAAAACAATAATACCAGATTTTAAGATCGTGACTTAAGGTGCCGATAACTCTTCAAGCAAGCAATATCAAACGGACAAATTTCTAAACACACTGAATCCAAATAGTCTGCTGTCGTAATCCCTTAAAGCTTTACAGCTTTTAGTCGCATGGTGGCGTTGCGGTCCCAAACGTGACTGACGTCTACAACCACCTTGTGTCTGTTTATGACTGGTGCAGATTTGTTGGGAAACCAGAAAAATGAAAAAAAGACGCCGATGGCACGCAGCCAACTCAACCAACCAAAGTCCTTGAAATGAAGCCTGAAAAATGTTTCTTGAACTTTTGTGCTGTATTTTGACCGTTTTAATAGATTTTATACACTTTTTGTTTTGTAATTTTTGTCTGCGCAGTATGTGTCCTAGTCTGTATAGACTGACTGATAGTAGTAGTAAGTTTTTAAAAATCATCTCTGACTTCTTTACAGATCTGTCGCTTCCACAAGCGTCAGATGAACACCACCATGCACGTGACGTGGAACGGTTCCCTGCGCGTGCTGTCCACCAAGGAGTGCTGTAAGCGCTGGTACTTCACCTTCAACGGCAGGGAGTGTCTCACCCCTGTCCCTATAGACGGACTCACCTTCACTAACGGCGCAGAGAGCGTCAACATCCACAGAGTTACCACAAGTATGTACTTCATTGAAGACTTCAGCTTTTTGGCGACACCTAAGGGACGGCGCCAGTACTTTGTTGACACTGTCTACGTGAGAAAGATAATTACTTTTTCGGAGGGTCATATTTCAGTCAAACAATAAATCCAATTTGGGTTAAAGGATGTATTTGTTGTTAGTGTCAGAAAGTTTGTGTTACAAGTATATCTCATCTTATGGACGGTGCTAGATCTTTATTTTCATGAGGCAACAGCACTATAGACAGCAACGTGACAATTTATAGTTGGATTAGAGAGTGTGTTTGAGTGTATTTATGTGCATGTATGTCTGTGTGCATGTGTGTGTGTGTGTGTGTGTGTGTGTGTGTGTGCGTGCGCGCGTGTGTGTGTGTATGTATGCTGAGCTTACGTGCATGCGTGCGTGTGTGCCTCCTTGAATTATTGGCTGTCCCAGCGCTCTTACGAAGTTACCATGTTCCCCGACAGTCGAAGGGCTGTGTGAGAACGTACCCCAGGGACCGGTGGACGTGGCCTTCAACGTTCAGGACTGCAGAGGCTACAGCGGGGGAGATGCGTACACCGGATGGAACTCTGTCTCCAGAATTATCGCCGAGGAACTCCCCGTCACTGCTGAGGAAGGGACAGAGTAAGAAGATCCGTATGGAACTGCTAATAGGCTATACTATTGAGAACATTTGACGTGTGTTCTCTGATAAGGGGATCTCTGATATGGGACTGAGTGATGAGGGTGAAAATCAACGGTTTCCACTTTCCAAACTTTTGAAGCAAAGAAACGGTCTATAAAAAGACGAGAAGGAGACATGAACATGATTGGGAATCTTATATGACATGTACAATCTATGCTAAGAATAACAGTTTTAGATAGTATTGACGAAAATACATTTGTCAGAGTCAAAAGCAAAAATTCAACATGAAAGAAACTTAATATGCAAATTAATGTCCATTGTAAACCGCGGCTATGTGAAGGAATTCGGACCTTACTGTCAGCGTCCACGAATGGTGTATGTATACTGTATATCCGCAAAGGAGTTTAGCTGGTATTGCATGTTTCGAACTGATATATAGCTGATATGATATTATTGTACTTCAGTTATGAATATTAGTGATACTCGTCTGGCAACCACAAAAGCAGTAATGGAATCAACATATTTCTGGCTTCTTTGTCGGACAAAGTTACATCACAAATTTAAAGTTCATATCTTATTGTTTCGTACATTTTGATAATATCATGGGAATTTCGTTCTCTGTGATGCTGGTCACTTGACAAACAGAAAGATACATGAAAAATTTGCTCCAACTCAGACTTGTTTCGCGCAACTTTATATCTATCTAGAGTTTAAGTAGACGTTACGGCAGATAATGCATTTTGCGACTTTTCATGTATATTTTGTAAAAGGTCATATATAAAGTAACTATCGTGTATTAAGAACATCACCTTTGATATCCTTGTAGCTATATCTTCTTATACATGTAACGTTATATTATCAGCTATAGCAATACCATACAACTAGATAGTCTGAATAGATCTTACAAGGAGAACGTCTTGTCGCTACCGAATGTCTTTCCTGTCGGTAAAGACATTGTTAGATCAAATTAGGAAATACGTATACGTAACTTGTAACATTTTATCCAATATCATGTGCATCTACTGTACCTATTCATGTCCATATAAATGTGTATACAGCTCACTTTTGTACATGAAGAAAGCTTGCTGTCACTGATTTTCGTGAGTATTTCAATTCATATTGAAAACTATCTAACTCTACGTTCGTCCTTCTAATCCGCCAATCACATATTAGAGGACCGGCAGTGTTTCTTGTTTTGTCCACACAGATATCTTGGGAATTTGTACAACTTAAATGATTCAGTTCTCATCCAAACCACTAGGCGCCCTCGTTACCAATGCAACGATAGTACATGGCCCACATTCTCAGAAATGATGTCAGTATGCGCTATTCTACAAATGAGATGCTACTTGTATAGTCAAGCTAATTCACACAAAAAACTATTGAAGTGAGCAGGAGATGTACTTTTGATAACTAAGTGTGAAGATAACGTTGCTAATCATAATGTTGTTTCTTACACAAAATGCAAAAGTTGTCACAAGGCTTTGAGATACCCAAAAGCAGGTGGCTGCACTGCGCTAGTCTGACGCTAGAGGGTGCGCGTACCACTTCGCACTTTTATGGCGGTCACTCAATAGCAGGTTTGATGGAAGCTCTGAAGTACGACGTTTTCCTGATTCATTGTTACAAATCAACATTGTCCATAAAAGCGTCATTCCATAAGAGCTACTAATTAAAAGTACGTTTTTGTTCAGAACAAAGAATTGAAATCAGTTTTGTAATCAGTTATTATAAATACCTTCTAGCAACCCAATTTGCCGCCACATTACAAATTTAAACATAATCAATTTTGACATACCATTAAAACGTGACGACCTCTTATATTTTATATTCCTTCGACATTCTCTTCATGAGAATATTTTTGTTACTTTTGAAATCCATTTATGGCATGAAACTGCCGATGAAGATTCTGTACAGAAGGATGCTCATGATAGATTCTGTTCATGACGTCTGCTAAAAGCTTTCAAGTGCAGCGTTGAAAGTAGATTACAAACTCCATTTACCTTTGTCGATGTGAGGTTGCCATACCCGATGTCTTTCGTCATCTTCACGGCATATTCATTTTCGTTATGCATGTACAAAACCGCTGTTTTTTTGGGGGGGGGGGGGATTTTGCATGCTAGCCTGGCGTCCATTTCAAGTTGCCCACAGTTAATAATGGATGGATACCAAGCTAGCTTTTTTTCCTACTCATCAAGCAGAGGTTCGGCTCAGCTGGTCTTTGACGTGTTTTCAGGCATTTGTCGGGCTTACATTTTGTCCCATTTTCTTTCTGTCGCCAAGCCAAACTTTCTTTAACATAGGTTTGTCCCGCGCCTGGGTGCATGCGGGTGGGCAGAGGTTTGGCTTGGTGACATAAAGAAAACGGGACAAACAAAAGGCCAAACAAAAACGCCTAAAACACGTCAAGAACCATCCGGAGCCGAACCACTGAGCTTTCCCCCGCTCTTTTGCGTATTTCTTGCCACTCAGTCAAATTTTTCATGTGCAGTTTTCTCTCTCTTTACTATCTTCGCTCCATGGTCCGTTCTTTTAAGTTTCCAATAAAAGATGATAAAAGATGCATAACGGTAACGTTATATAATTATTTCCAGACTAAAAGAGATCACACCGGTCATTGATGTGTTTTTGAACATCCGGATATTGTCTGACGCTTGGAGCTCCTGTTTCCACTTTTAGCTCAAAAAGAGACCGGTGTGTCGTCAATGAAATCACGCGTAAACCGGATATCTTAAAACAAAACACGTAATTGGAGGTGCATACTGCCAGCAGGCCATATATGTACATTCAGAATGAACAACTTTAACTTCATTACCTTTGACTCCAGTGAGAAAATAGGAAAGGAAAACTAAGCTGCAACAAAACAAAAACAGACACATACGACTTAAAATGAACCAAACATCTTGAGTGTAACTCCTTTCAAGTCCTGGTGTCTTTACATGAAAGGAAATATCATGAAACTTGAAAGCCAATTTCTGTCCCCTAAGAAGTTGAAACAGGTGGTTTCTTCCAAGCTGTGGATTCCGTGACGTCACCACATAATTAAATATGGCGGATACGATCCAGGAAGTGGTGCCATTCTGACGCCAAATCAGTGTTTTTATCCTGTATAACGGTCCACAAGAAGACGAGTACTGCAGCAGACAGCTGAAAGAGTGAGAGGAGACGTTACACGCGGCTGGTGGGTATTTCCAACCTTATCTGGGTGTTTTGGGGTAACGGTAGAGGAGTGGACCCGGCCAGTGCCTAGGGCGGGTCAGGTTTGACAAGACGATTTGGGGTGTAATTGCTTTTTCCTGACTGATCTATTATAACCATACACTGGGGCGATTAGAACGCTTAAGTGGTCACGTAGTGGCTTCAGTACTGGCTCAGCACAAGGTATATCTGATTCTGGGGTTGCGAAGCTTAGAGGAAACGTGCGGTTCAGTTTCAACACTATTGTATTGTATTGTGTAGTTTTCAATACCATTTGTTACAAATGCAATGCGAATTTGTTCAGTGAATGAAACGTACAGAAAGACCAACGACAGTTCCTTGGAGATGTATTGATGTAGTGATGATTGTAGTTATAAGTATGTAATGCTGCTGTAGAATAAGGAAACAATAAGCAGAACAATTGAAGTACCGTGAGCCCTTTTAACATTTAAGTAGTGACATGTACAATGTAGTGTTTCGTCTGACTCTGAGCTTGGAAACAAATAGAAAAGGCTTGAAAAGAAATATTTCAAAGCACAATATTGTTAAGTCTTTTAGGTTACACCAGTTAAAAAGAGTAAAGAGACTCTTTGCTTTTGTATACTTTGTTGGTATCCATAAAATTCACAATTCTCGGGGAGAAATTTGATTAAGCTTTATGCTAAGTTCAGGAGGCCTGCCAATGAATTATGCTAATTTCATAAAGCTACTGCTACAATGTACAGATTATATTTGCTGCACATTAAGAGAAATCAAATTACAGTGTTCCATACAAATTACAGGAAATTAAGATAGCTTTGCCACACCTTGTGGAAAATGTTAGATGAGATGGATATCAGCCAATGAAAGGTGATGTTGATATTCATCGTCATAAGTGATGAGCAATTCTGTCAAAATTTAACATTACCTTTTTATGTTTGACGCCAAGTATTCAAAGGATACATTTTGGTGGTGACAAGCACTTTTAAACTTGCTATGAAAGACATTTCATAATCATCCATTACACAAAATGTTTTAAACTTTTTACCAAAATAGATTATGCTTGTCGAATAGAATGCTTCATTTCACATAAATGCATACATGTATGTTACAAGAATTTCCATATATCTATAGAAGGATTTTTCCCCAGTAATTGTTACTCAATCTGTAGTAGATACATGCACATGTATGGACATGCGGGAAGATAGAAGGTGTTCATGCGTGGTATCATCTTACTCAGACGTCAACACTACGTCAGCAGCACTCGTGGTAGATTTCAACAAAGCATACTACGCAAATAACATGATACTAGTATTACCAGGTGAAGAAAGGTGCCTACGTAAGTACAGACTCAACAGAGCACTGCATACGTCAATATTTTCATTTCAAAGAGCTGCATCAACTTTGTTATCATCATAACAATCCGGTTTGCTATCATAATGACAATTTTACACTGAAAATCAAGGCGTGGAAAATTTTCGGTTTCCGGTAAAAAATTACAGTATCTCGTACCCTTAACAGCTTAAGACCATATGCATCATAGCTACATTATCCTCAGCTCTGTTTTTTATGTTTGAAGATAGACAAGATAGATATACATTACATGGATTTTTTTTCCTACACTCAAGCTGTCTTTAATCCCCGATAAAAGAATAATAAATATTCATCTGACCCAATTCCACAGGATTGCAGAAAAGAACATCCTGTCAATGATTTATTGAATTTTAAAGCCTGTAGAATCTTCTTAAGGTTACACTGGCTACGACATAACTTAATATGTATATTTTCAAATGCAGTTGTTGAACCAAGAAAAAAGTATAAAAGTCATGCTACACCATCCTTTGTAAGGTATACTCAGCCTATGGTGTACTGTGTGATAATTTTTTATATCCTTTACTAGTAACACTATGGTATAATGTTACATGTATTCTATGTTATGCTGAGTCATAACTTTAGATATCATTGGACTCTCAAAGACATGATAAATCACTTTAACTGATTCTACCTTCCACCAAATAACCACCACTGAAATATATCCAGGCGTAGATAGATCTCCAGATCTCCAGATGAATTTCCCTGGGGTAAAATGACTAGGGAGCAATTTTCCACGTATCTTCATCATATTTCTGAACCAACTTTATATTTCTGCAACTACGTGCACATACACAATCATGTAGCTGTGTGTTTTCTTTTATAAGGATTAATCTATGCTTCAGGTTTTGCTGTATAACACATTAAAATTCAGGTTATGATCAGGTTCAAAGTTGCATAAGCATGGAAAATACATTGAGTTACCATGGAAAGAAATTCTCAATAATGCATAAGGTCAGAAATTCACAAATACTTCACCGAGTTATGAGATCTTCGATTTCTTTTTTTGTTATTTTGTACTGTAATTAAGGTCTCATTCATGAGTTTTTTCGCCCCATAGGATTACATGTTATAATACGTGTTTTACATGGGCGCGTTCGTAATGAAGATATAGAAAATGTGCCAATGTTTTTCATTCCATGTTGAGAACATTTACCCTAGATTATGTAAAAAAATTGACAACATTTTCACTACATACAATCTCTTTTTATAGCAATTACAAACTGCACTTGGCTACACCCCTACAAAGCCACTTTCCAGCTGTAAGCGCCGGACCGATTCACACACAATGCCCGGCCTGTGTACGTCCGACCTCGCGCGCGGCTGCCGAACTTTGCCTGCTAATTTCTTCAGATACAAACAAGCTTTCATCAGTTTGACGCTTGAGATAGGTTGGCCTAGCCAAAAGGGAATTTCCCACCGATATACACACACGTTCATGCAGCCGTTCATTTTTTTGGGCCACGCACTCTTTTAGCATACTCACTCGGAGTAATACAGAAATGAGACCTTAAGTATAATGTATTAAGTCAATAATGATTAAAACGAAAGAAAACTATTTTTTCCATCATCCCTGAAAGTTTGGGAATTTTACGTCGACGCATTGGCCTTTGACACCTGTAAAATGCATGAAAGCGCCCCCTAGCGGATGCGGATAAGGAGAGAACAGATAGTGCGGCTTTTAGTGTTTCTGGGCTTCAAATTACGCCCATGCTGACCAGAAAGCGTGTTTTTGAGCTTGGCTGATATACAATCAAAGGCGTATAGGACTAGACAACGAATCAAAGTGCTGCTTTGTGCGCAGCCTGGCAGGGTATACTCTGAAAGTGCGAGGTTGGATCTGGGTACAGACACAAAGACGGCCATCGGAATCGTTCTAAGATACACGAATAAGGCAAGATACACGAATAAAGCATGGGGGAGGGGGGGGGGGGGTGTTGTCGTCGTAAGCCAAAGTGTATTCCATAGCCATTTACTTGACACGGAGCTTTACGTCTGGAAGTGTATTGCAATATGCTAGCTTGCGTATGCGTTAGCTGCAGTTTAGTGAGATACGTGCGTCTTTACGCTTGTTGACACCTAATTTTCCAGCACAAAACGCAACAGAAGGAACAGAACGATGCTCTCTTTCGTGTTATTACGATCTAAAACTATAATGTTGTTTCAAATGGCTTCTATATCTAGCAAAGCATAATACAATGAAAAAAACAATAAAAACGCCCCTCAATAAAGTAGACTAGTCCGTTGCCATGACAACCTGCAGTCAGAAAATGTGGGGTGACGCCGGATTATCAATCGTTTTGAAATTTACGCTCCAGCGCTAATCGTTGATTTTTTATGAATATTTTTCATTTTTACTTAAGGTCTCATTCATGAGTTTTTTCGCCCCATAGATATATAGGATTACATGTTATAATACGTGTTTTACATGGGCGCGTTCGTAATGAAGATATAGAAAATGTGCCAATGTTTTTCATTCCATGTTGAGAACATTTACCCTAGATTATGTAAAAAAATTGACAACATTTTCACTACATACAATCTCTTTTTATAGCAATTACAAACTGCACTTGGCTACACCCCCACAAAGCCACTTTCCAGCTGTAAGCGCCGGACCGATTCACACACAATGCCCGGCCTGTGTACGTCCGACCTCGCGCGCGGCTGCCGAACTTTGCCTGCTAATTTCTTCAGATACAAACAAGCTTTCATCAGTTTGACGCTTGAGATAGGTTGGCCTAGCCAAAAGGGAATTTCCCACCGATATACACACACGTTCATGCAGCCGTTCATTTTTTTGGGCCACGCACTCTTTTAGCATACCCACTCGGAGTAATACAGAAATGAGACCTTATAGAGCTGGACATCAAATTTAGTATGGCTTTAAGCCCATGATATGAGTTGCCAATGATGGCTTTTAAAATGGCCGACCTGAAATTCCATTGAGTCACGTGACATAAAAAGTGGCCATCAGTGCTAATGAAGGCTGCATCTCAGTATTACTTACGCCTAATAAGTAATCAATACTGGATGGAATTAGAAGATCTTTGCGTGTCATCACTCTCTTTCCTGCAATTTTGGAACACACTTTTCAAGTGCCTTTTTAAGTGTGAATCTGTAGAATGAAAGCCCGTTATTGTAGGATCATTGGAACGATTGAAAAGCCAGTGGTCATTTCTTGTGAATCCAAATCTAATGAATTAATTCTACCTTATAACATTTTCTAGTGATATTTACAAATACAATGTCTTTCGCCTTACAAACCTGGGATGTTTTTTGTTAGCTTTTTTTTTCGGTTTAGACTCCAGATCCGAAGTACTTTACTAGTTCAACACATACATATGCAAATGGTCATCTTTTGCATTGAATTAACTTAGAAGGATATCTATTTGTTATGAATGGTAACATCATTCCTTTATGTGTCTGATCTGTTTGATTGATATCACTTATGATTGCTGAAGCTTTGACGAATATGCAGGATATCAGATTTCAGTTCCTGACACGAGTAATGACTCAAACCATGCATGATATAGGAATCGTCTCGTCTGTTGGCCATCCCATGTATACTTAGTAGGCGCAGAAGCATGAAAATAACCGTTTTATTCAATAACCAAGCAGCTATGCTTTCATATATTGGGCAGAGAAAAACATCAAATGATTCCTGAGCTCAAAGCAACCTGTCATATTTGGTAACATTGCCTCAAGCAACAAGCGTAAAACCTGCCTATTTCTCACGCGCCGTTAATCAGGATGTGTTCACCTGAGCGAAAAACCCGACTCAGGTAAGACTATGATTTATATGATCGGCTCTCATACGTAAAATCTTCCCGCGACCCTCGGTTCGTAGCCACCTCGTCACTCCCTCCTGAACTATCGGAGATAACAGCACGTTGATGAAATATGGATGAGAGAGAGCCGGGATTCTGACAACCACCTGCGGTCCGATATTCACCATCAATTCTAATTGTTTTTTCTGGCAAGTTCGAGCGTGAGACTTCATCTTAGATCAATGTGATTTTCAAAAACAGGATTAAAAGTAATAGTCTGGGATAAAATTAGTGCAGTCTTAATTGATTTGTCACTGCCGAGAGAATAGGCAACATTTCATTCTACACATTATTACGTTCATCACATTTGTGACTAGTATTATCTAAACTACAGTAGCTAAGATAGGGTGTTTCTTTTTCAATAAAATGAGTGTATAAAGCTTAAGCCTGATTTCTAGATATAATTTGAATGTGTGATTGCATTAATTGTAGATCAAAAGTTGATTGTGTATCTGTTGATCAAATTCAATTTAATTCAATTTTATTTAATTTGGTGAAGCTGGAAGAATAAGAAACATCTATCAACTTATACATTGCAGCTAAATTGCCTCTTATAAGCTGAAACTCTCTTAAAATTTGACGTCTTTTTCAAGGAGCCCTGGAGCATTATTACTTTCACAGTTTCAGTATCTAGATTTTATGATAATTTGTAAGATTGCAATAAATTGTGGATAAAAAATGATAATGATAGTGTTGCCATGCAGTGGTTGATGTAGTTTTACATATTCCAAGAGTGTAACATTAAGACGATTTTGTGATTTGTATAGTTGAATAGATGCAGTTGTCCATATGTAACATCACCATATTCTCCTGGGAATATATCAACTCTTCAAATATGCACACAGCTGGGATGGGCTTAATGCCAGTGTTTACCTAAGGGACAGATTGCCGCCTATTACTTGTCCTACTTGTGACGTTTCACCCCTTTGACAGGGGCAGCCTGTGTTTAAACAGTCAATAATGCACCTCTATAATTAGCAGGTTGGAGTGGCTTTCATTGATGTAATGTGGAAGGAATATTTGTACTACACTAGTCGTTTCAGAAAAACAGAAGTTATTAACTTGGCTGTACATGAATCAGGTAAGTTAAATTTTATTGTCTCTAAGAGGAAGTCTTAATGTTTACCGTAACTGTAACAATAACTGAAAAGCAGCCTGCAAGCCAATTTGAGCTGCTCATTAATAAACAAACTTTAAGGTTCATAATTATACAAACAGCATTGTTACAGTAGTAGAATATCAACTGCACCTAGATATTTAGTAATTTGTAAGAGACCTAGAACGGTTCCTGTTACGTTTCTTTATGATGTAGAAGTTCTTAAAATAAAAATGGCAACACGTCATTGACTCATTGCCAAAATAACCACCTACAAATTGGACAGCAATATGCAGAATGATTTTTGATATGGCAGACAAAAATAAACGAGTTGCGATTTGACAAAAAGAATACAGGGCTGGTAATGAATGAAAATCTATGATGCAGAAAACAGAGTATATTTACTCAGAGCCCTGATGTACTTTTATTTCAAGCATTAAAAAGCATTATGAGGGCAAACCATGAACTTCGATGAAGGAGCAATTTACTTTCACCCAGGGAAGACAGTTCGTGTTGTTGACTTCAATGTCTATGCCTCGGAGTGTAAAAATCAATACTTTCCCCAGTGTGGGGGTGGTAGAAGTAATATTGATCCATACACAAACGTGGCGCAAACTTAAGGGTCGGGATATTGATTGAAATGTGGACCAAGGGTGCTGTCACTGCTGGTTTAAACCAGTCAACTTTAACCTTCTCCTTGCTGAGGTTGCCTTTTGGCACCAAATTTGTGAATGATATATGGAGCAGGTAGCAGGGAAAGGTTAAAGTATCTGAATTGGAATCTCTGAATTTACACTGACACAACACTTTTTTTTTCTCAAATGTACATGGCATGGTCAAGTACCATGAAGGTAAATAGCAAAGCTGTCATCCTCTAGATCTATTGAGGGAAAGCATCCGATCATGGCTAAAACTTGAATAGTCTGTATAACGCAAACTCCAGCTGTCTGGGGGGTTTCTCTCCCCTCCCTGCGGAGGTGGTTACAGGGCCGCGAGCGGTCACAAGAGGCTTGATTGAATTCAGGCTAAAACTTGAAAGGCTTAAGATTTCATTTCAACAAGTACACCAGGATGTACCCTAAGTCCCTAACTCTATATGAGTGTGTTGGTTCTATAATTTGTAGAGGTTAATACCTTCAAGTTGGTGCTGCATGAGCTAGGGCTATACATGCAGAAGGTCAGTCTCTTTTTTTACATATCATCAAATACGTTAATAAAGATGATTAAATCCTTGCATGCCCATCAAGGTTTGATTGATTGAAAGTCTAAAACCCTGATGGCACTAAGGGAGAGAGGTTCATCCACAGAGCATTGTTTGGAGAGCTGCCAGATGTTGATCAGGTTAACTTCAGTCTGTTCTTGTTGAATCCTCTTATCCACAAGAAACGCACCTCTTATCCAGTCATGGCAAAGTCCCACAATAGAATGTGGAGAATTTGTCAAGATAAGAGCTATAGCCCTGTAGTGTACAGTACCATACATGTGTGCCCAATTGGAATCCCAATGGAAGAACACAATGTCCAGGTTGATGATTAAAAGTGACATTTTCCAGAAGCTCCTATTACCAGGTGTAATGAAAAGCTACTAGTACACCGGGAATTGGCACGGCAAACGTCTTGGTAACTATAAATATCTGTTGGAATA
Organism: Branchiostoma lanceolatum; assembly: GCA_035149815.1. Classification (NCBI taxonomy): domain Eukaryota; kingdom Metazoa; phylum Chordata; class Leptocardii; order Amphioxiformes; family Branchiostomatidae; genus Branchiostoma; species Branchiostoma lanceolatum. Next base: position 25,752,436 of record CM068866.1, on the reverse strand, counting down.
TTTTTGATAAATACAACGTGAAAGGATTCGGCTTAATAAGTGTTAAAATTGCGGCCATCACATTTGCATGGACTGACTCTTTTGAATATTTTCATGGCAATCTGCGTTCTGTTTGTTTGATACTGATGACTATAACAGCTTGTCAGCCTGTGTCTGTAATTAGACCAGTACCCTTTAATCAGTCTGTTTACATGCCTTAAAGCTTTGCGATAGCCAGTTATTCAAGCCAGCTAATGACTGGAGGTCTACTTAAGGTTTCAGGGTAGCCCAGTTTTATGTCCATAGACGGTTGTAAATTTGGCTTTTGTTCTGTTTTACTTGGTGTGCAATGTCAAAGTGTCACATTCTAAGGCCTTGGAGATGCAGTCTTACTAGTAATCAGGTATGTTTTCATTTCTTTTTTATCAAACCTAGTCTACATAACAAAGGAATATGTTTCCAAAGCAGCTGTTATGATTGTATGTCTTTGAATGTTCCTTGTACTATGATTACTACAAATACAATACAGAAATATATTTTCAGCTTTGAATGTAATAATTACATCATGAACGCTAGAATTTGGTGGAAATCAATGTCCTGTGACTCTACATGGTAAAATGTACAAAAGTCATACACTAGAGATATACATAAAGACACTGTGAAAGCCCCGCTGTTGTTTAATTTGATTTCTATAGTATCCTACCAATATTTCTTATCTTACAGACTGTCAGTTATGAAAGGAACCAAGAATTTATCGCCTTACCAAAAGTCATAAACATGTTTATGGTAATGTAGTATGAGATATAGTTGTGATATGACTCCATGATGAAGTATCCATTCTAAATGTTCATTACACTTACAGAACATATAGGGATGAAAATTCAGACTTGTGCTTGTGGCATTTTTAAGGCCAATAAAGGACCTTCCAGTAACAAATGTGGAACTGCATGTAATCTCCAAGCAGATTTTGTTTTTGAAGACTATCAGATATTTAATATGTTTTTTGACCGCCTGGCTCTCTGACAGCCATCCACCCCAACATCTGCAGAATCTGATAGTCAGCAAATTCAAAGTTAACAACCAAATGTTGAGGTGAGGGACCAGTCAAAAAGTCAAAAACATTTACAATGGACATTTGCAAATCATGACCATCTGCTTGGACTTGGAGATAAACATGATTGTGGGGGATCTTTCCTAACTGTTCATGCATCTATTTTAACAGACTCAATTTCTCGGTAGGAGTGGGACAAATGTTTTCACAATGTTTTAAGTTTGCTGTTGGAACAATTTCATATTACAGTATTGATACAAGAGAAGGGCATATTTTCCGTGTCTTGATTTTGCGATGGAAAGGACACCGAGAAAAACACAAAAAATGAACCCCTCTGAATGATACATGTATCATGATGTACATGTACGGTGTACTACTTACATGTACATGTATATTCCTTGACCTAGAATTGATGTTGAATGGCTCAACCCCCATGGCCAGTCCCTGAGGGACAATGTTTTACAGCATCGTCCCCCAGGTTGTGGGAAAGGTAATGCCTACAGGTCATAATCCCCCTGCATATTTAATGACACTTCCCTACATCCCATCTATCTGTACATACAAACCACAGCGAATGGAAAAATCCATGCGCAGGCTTTAGCAGGATCGGTCGTAGCAGGCCAACCACTGCGATCCTGCGGCCAGAGATTACAGGGTGCTGACACACTAATACCGCCAAGAGGTCGTGTCAATCTTGTATACCTGAGCTGTGTGTAGAATTAAGGACACTAAGCTGGAAAGACATGCGTAGAATCGGATAAGTTCTGAAAAATTGTGGTCAGCAGTGCAAGCAATTATATCAGATAGAGTATCAATAATTTAGTGCGGTAATTTTGTAACCGTTACTGTAGCTAGGAGAGGAATTTGAATCTTGAACCATGCATGCGAAAAACATAATGATTTTGCCAATGTAGTGCCGATATGGCTAACCATTGGTTATCATAATGACATTCATGTTTAAATTTGATTGATGTTCATCTCGAGCTTCCTAACCTGCAATATGATGTATTACCCTGACTTTGCCAAGTGTCCAATAACTGGAAAAATTGAACTGTCCAAACCTGTTTCAGTATGGACAAGATAGACTTCTGCTTGACGTGTTTAGTATCAGATTGAATTAATCAAAGCCCACATTGGTTCGTTGATATATGAAAAGGCTTGAAAATTAAAGTATTTTCTTGTCACCATTGATTGAGTGAATAGAACAATTTGGATATTTTCCAGGATTAGATACACAAACATGCTTCTATGATTTTTCAAGATTTAAGCAAATTTGATAATAATCAGTAACTTTCCTCTGCATTTTAATCAATCCCGTGGAGCCAAATACAAATGCTAAATCAGCACTGACAAGGTAAGAATCAATGAAAAACCTGAGGCTACAAATCTAGATAAAATCACGCAATTACACACACATGCACATATCATCTTATATTGATTAAAGACATTTGTTGCTAAGTGTCATTATCTGAGTCATAATGCATTTCAATATTATGATATCAATGTTAGAATTGATTTGGGAATATTTCAGTAATGCAAAATTTGTGACTAAAAACACTTTTATGGAACAATGGTGAAGTTTTAATGAATCAGGTCATGCTTGACTGCTTTGTTTTGTCATTAAACAAACAGAGAAACTATTTGTTAAAAGCCTCTTTTGTCAAGGCAACTAATGCACACAAAAATACAACCTCTGCAGCAATGTATGGCAAAGTATGGCAAAAAGGAAAATTATGTTTCCAGTATATTGTATAACCATATGGCATGCATATCTTGTTCACTATCACTAGTAGTATACATATAACGCTATACAGTCATGACTCATAAGGATCAATTACTTTTGCCAGGATGTTCATCAAATATTTATTGGCGCTGATTTACGTGTAATCTGAGCAATCGTATCGTTATTGATGTATGTGTGTCTGTCTCCGCTACATAAAACGGTTGGCCAGTAGGCCTACTAATTAATTCACACTGAAGTGAAGAGAGAGTTCCTGACTGTTTCGGAGGTCTCAGATATTTCTGACGTACTGAAAAAGGTAGGGTGTGTCAGACTCTTCATTTTTAGTTAGATACTGGTCGGTTATTGCTGTTATCAATAACTATCAAGCTAACATCTCTGTTCTTAAATTAACATGTAAGAGCCATGTTGCAGTGTTTAGTTGCCAACTTTGGGTTACCAAGAAGGCGGGGCAAACATGTATCACCCATGTATGTACATTTTATTACTATTAGTTACCTTTACAAAACATGCCTTAAAGTCAATTGAGGGGAAATCTTTACTAGACAGTAACTAAATTTTTTACCTTCATTTTAAAATTACTTATTCTTTGGTGCATTAGTTATTTTGTTTGGACCAACATATGATTGTATATCTGGAAATCATCCAAAAGTAGATCTAGATGTTCAATTGTATTTTCTGAAATTAAGTTAGGATGATTTAACATACAGGGTTATTTCTTGTTGGCGTTGTTGCTGATGATGTACTGTGACCTTTTCATCATTTCATGGATCATATAATTACAGTAGTACTACTTGAAAAATCATGTTTTACACATTGATGTATTGTTTTATCAGGCAAAACTCTTACGTGCAAAATTAAATTTCAAATTGCATTTAGTTTGCTGCAAACATACTATAACAGTTCAGAATCTGTAACAGCACTGATGTGGTAGGCTTGCAAAATGATAACCAATACTATCAAAAATTTATGGTGTAATTTGTGCCTGTATGAAGACAACCATCAAAAACATGTGTACTCAACTTACCTGTTTGGCATCATGCATATGAAAGGCCAGACTTTATGTACAATGATGAATTTTATTGCCTTTCATACTTTGTGGACCCTACTGTATACTGTAAATTCTAAACGAGATATTAGGATCTACCATGCAGGCATGGAAGTAGATAGTTAGAACTGTATTTTCATACACTTGGTAATACTTCAGTAGTTTTGCCACAATACATTACAGATCACAGTAACTGTTGTTTTTCTTCCCACCTAAATGTTGTCAATGGTTTTGAATGTGATGTAAAAAGCAACAATAGAAAAAATGATCTCTATTTTGTCTGACACATTTTTGTATGATTTGAGTTGCTTATTTCAGATCGCCTGAATTTTCTACTAGCACTTCCGTCACACTTCCAAGAAATTCCGCTTCACAAACTTTTTACAGTCTGGTGCCATATTTTACCAGGCTATTTACGTCACCACCCTGCCCACGTATGCATCCTACAACATACAGATCACATGTAAGGTCCATGTGCATGTGTGTGCAGTTGTGCATTGATCCAGTCTATGATAAACTCGGACAACTTTACATGTATATCCAGACTTTATATGTAAGACTGGGTATTTGGACCGGGGCTTTGGTCTCTAAGCCGTTATAGTTTCCTCCATTTTAAAATCTACTCATCAGTCCTGGAACGATGCCTCACAGGACTTAACGACCGGCAAAGGTCGAGCTTCGAGTTCAACTGTCATTCTTAATTGGAGTCATTAGAGAAGTAATCGTGACCTGGCTTCCTGTTTGCTGTGATTGGAAGATTCACTAGCTCCAGTCTTGGATTCTAATGTCCTCTAACTAGTCTTAGGGGGTCAGGGGTCTTCGGAATCATAGACGGGGGCAGGAAGGTTTGACTGGAGGTGGTACCCAATTAGGATCATATAAGATTTGCTGTACGTACTATAGGCATACTTATTATCTCCTGGAAGGGGGTTCACTGTTAAATGATGCCAGGACACCATTTCTGTTTTTTGTTTGCATCTATAACTGAAGATCCTTTCGATGCATAGATTTCTTTGAGTTTTGATATGTTGTTGATACATCTGTTATCGTTTAATCCAATATCAAGTAAGAATATGTATTATGTGCTGTATGTAACTGACATCTGTGTTCTTTGGTGGATGCTGGAAATGATTATGAATATCTCTTGATTTTTTTAGTATTACTTGGATCATCTGAATTGTCAATCTCATTTCTTATTACTGTAATTCACTTTATCTTCACCGTAGCAAAATTTCACGGTGTAAAGAAGATGAAAATTTTCACTGAACTTTAACTTCACGGAACGGACGTGTGAAGGAAACATAAATAATTACAACAAGTTTTTCACCGTTATGATAAGTTCACGATACATAGGTAACACTGAAAACAGTGAACATAAAGTTACATTGAAAGAAACAAGAATTACAGTATCATTAGAATCTGACTCTGAGCTAGCAACATGTGATCAGAATGCACCCTGCACATGCACTAGGGCCTGTAAATGTCAACCCCATCTGAAAGGCTCATGTACATGTGCACAGTTTCAGAAACCACTATCATCACAAAAATCCCCAAAGGCACGGCTTTCACTTATATCCTGCTCCGTCTTTGATGAGACAGGCTGGATAAAGCCTTCATAAAGATCTTAATAAATCATAAATCCTACCTACGGTTGTCGCTGATACTTAAAGCCGTGGTTGCTAAGGAGATTGGATACATTGTAGCTGACGTAGTGCTGCCAGGGGCAGGTGTATCAACTTTGTTCTTTGATTGTTCTCACATCCTTGATGGAAATGAGATTTGCTGTGTGACCTCCCCCGCGGGAAGCTTACCCTGTATCATATTGTCTGCCACACGTACTATACACCTGTCAAATCTTATAGTGTGCTCTGTTTTCTGACTCTCCTCACAGGTGGGTTGGGCTCTGACGCTATCTACGTGTTAATGAAAAGTCGGCGTCGGGGGATGGTGGTCTGATTTATGTGGGTGGATAGCGGGCCCGCCGCTGATCAGGCGGGAACGACGCAGGCCGACGCGGCACAATATGGGTGAGATGGCATCAGGAGGGAGGATCGATCGATGGGTGTGCCCCAATGATAGACAGCTGGCCCTACGTGCGAAGTAAGTCACTTCGATTTGTTTCCACTTGTTTAACAACCTTTTTGCATGTAATTGTTTTCTCAATAAGCATCAGTCATTCAGTGATTTTTTTTAATGGAATTTCCTAAAATTGAATTGTATTATTATTATAGTGATTTTCTTGATTGTTGTATTGTGACATGTACATGTTGCTGATTATATCTTACACCATACGGATGTTTTTGTAACAATTGTTGTTAGATGTACAATTATCTATATTACATGATGTACATGCACACAAGATTGAAGAAGCATAGAAATTTCACTTGTTGATTACATTACTTTTGTACAATTCATATATTTATCAAAAATAGCCATTACCACACTCATTATCCATTGATAAAAGAGAATTTAAAAAAATCTTTGGGTCTTAAAATCAGGGATTGCTGCCAGATCCAAGCAGCCAAGTAGATGTATCCTCCTATGTATGTATGTGTATTTATGTCTAGGCTCCTTTTAATTGTAAACCCACATCGAGCTGGTACAACAATGCAACAGATAGCTTTGAGAAAACAACAAGCATTGGAAAAGATAAGAATTTTACTTCTCCACTCAATTTACATAATAACATAGACAGGATGCTGCAGAGGTGTCATTAGATAGATTGATGTAATTAATTGAAGAAATTAATTTTGATTGAAAAATCTGGAGTCTGAAGTGTTGATAGAAAGAATAATTCCACAAATTTCTTTTCAAATCACATCAGAATTTAAGGCATAATCTAGATATTACACTACAATCCCCACATTTTATGCCTGACTGGGACATTTAGATGAGTCTAATTGTTTTGTTTTTACCCGTCTTGTTGATTTGAAATTGCCATCTGCCAAGGTGTTCCACCATATTAACTACATTTGTGTGTATTTTATGCATACAAGAGGCAGTGCTTTACTTAATAGTGATAAGGTAAAAGAAACTTTTAATTGGCATCGTAAACTGTATGATCATTAATGTAATATATCATTATTAAATTTTCATGATTTGATTTATTGAGGATTGGCAATCCCTTTACTAGTGTCTCTAAATGTTATTGCTTTAACCCAAATTTTCTTGAAGTAGGCATCGGATTGTAATATCACTGTCTCTTAATCAGTGTGATATTACTTTATGCCAGCACAGGAAATACTCTGGAAAACTGTCTGTCAGCAAATGATGATATCTTCTAAGAAACCATCAAGACATACATGTAATCTTTAAGTATATCAAGATATATATGCAATCATGTAAATGAATTAAGACTGATTTGACAAAAAATTTGTGAAGTGATTGAGTATTTTCTGAATTCTGAAGGACCACATACATTGTATAATCGCTAGTACTTTGGATGAAAATACAGTAGTCATAACTTCAGCATATTGACTAATAAAGCAATCTTAGTTAAAAGAAAGCCGCACTGAATTCATTAATTGAAAGATTTGATATGCGAGTGATTTACCTAACAATAGACAGCCTTGATTGCTTAGGCACCACAGGCAAGATTTAATGTGATTTCATGCCAAGGGCTATCAATTCAAATCTAATCAGCTTCTGAAATTGCTTTATTATTGTCTTGGTCTAAGACATAACAGCAGAAATGCTTGCAATTCTTCAATTATAAAAGACTGGATTTAATGTGATTCCATGCCGAAAGTTGCCAATTCAAATCTAATCAGCTTCTGAAATTGCTTCATTCTTGTTTTTGCCAAAAACATAGTAACAGTAAAGATGCTGACAGGTACAGACAGTATGCAATTATAAAAAGCCATATTCAATGTGATTTTATGCCAAAAGCTATCAATTCAGATCTGATTAAGTTCTGAAATTGCTTCATCATTGCCTTGGCCAATGGCAGAAATGCTGGCAATGTTGCATTTGACAAGTCACTCATGGACTGTAGAATATGCTTCTGATAATCTGACTTGGTTGTTGATATATTGTTATTGTGTAAAAGGCCGAATAAAGCGTTCCAAACGTGAACCATACGGCTCCAGCTGTCTTACTGAAGGACGATTGCGGTGCAAAAGATGTCAGTTAGCTTAGTGCCTCCTTCCCCAATTCGGTGGTTGTTGATATTTGTAAGCAAAAGATGCTGCCAAGCTATACTACTATAGCAAGTTTGTTTCTTAATACATGTAGGAGATATTGTGCTTTAATTGATATTATTTGCCTTGTGGAGTAAGAAGCCTTAGGACATATATCTAACACTAGTGAAAGTAACATTTTTCTATATTCAGCACTAAGGACAGGACCATTTTGTGCCTATTCCTTAGCAGGGTCAGCTTCATCTGTGTTTTTTCAGTGGCAATGACATATACCTAATACAGGGAAAGTTCAATTTTTCTATTTTCAGCACCAAGGAGAAGTCTATTTTGTACATGTTCCATACATGGGACCGCTGTATTTCTGTGTACTCAAGGTTGTCAAGCAATAAAATTATTAAGTTTTTGTCTAATTAGGTGCTAAATAATGATGTTAATGTTGTATACACATTCTGTGTGGTTTGGTGTGAGTTCAAAGAGTCTATATATTAGATTCCTACCTAATGTACATGATGAAACATGAGCAATTCGTATGCAAACATGACAAAATCATCAAAATCATCGTCATTTGTGGTACAGTCTTATCCAGGATCACCGATTGGCTGCCATAAAGTAAACCAATTTTAAAGACAAAAAGTGTTAATAAAACTTGTTCTGTCCTTGAATCTTGATTTGCCAGCTCCATCTTCAAAGTACAATACTGATAGTCCGTACATAGATATCAATGCAAGATCTACCTTTATTATATTACTTGTTATTCATGTATCTACATGTAAGACCCATGATATCCGCGACTCCACCTCTTTTGATTAAAACAAGAAATCTATTTAGTGATGTCTCTAACTTCAATCATCTTTCTGATACTTGATACAACTGGTGCAAATTACCTGCAAGAAATGAGCCCGGAGCATCTGGATGTGTGTAGCGGCTACAATGTATCAGGAGGGCCCTTCAGAAGAACACACATGTTAGATGTCCCCTTGCCCTAACATGCAAGGGGAATTTTAATTAGAAATTTCTGAGTAGCAGCTGGTGTTAAGCTGTTGACAGATTGTGATCCTCCTAGCAAGGTCCTCATGATGTGCTAACATCTACAATTCTCGTATATGTTAACATGCTCCTCTATTGTCTTGGTCAATGGCAGAAAGGCTAGCAAGTTGTTTCTTCTAACAAGTTTTTCCGTCTGACAGGTTATTCCTTCTAACAAGTTTTTCCGTCTGACAGGTTATTCCTTCTAACATGTTGCAAGGTTATGCTCCTTCAAGCGTTGCCATTTGGTTAACTGATTGCCATCTTTGTGCCATTTTGTTCCTTTAAGTGAAGTAGCGAGTGGAAAATGGACCTGATGAGATTTTAAGTCTTCTTGGCGTGAAGCTTCTCTTTGAATTTTCCGAGCGAAGTTCAAAGTCACCTTGAGACTTGTTGATAAAGTCTCTGCCTTTCTCTTCTGACGTTCCAGACAGCTAAAGTGTTTCTCTTCGCAATTTGTGCCGTCATTTGCTTTGGGCCAGACCAATAAAGATAAAGAACAGTCAAGTTGTTTCGTGATCGCCGTGGCACTTTATGCATTTTGACCACAACCACTGAATGCAATATTACATCCATGTGGTACCACCTTTTGAAATATTCATCCATCCACCCACCACTAAAAGAAGGAGCTGAGATGAGATCAAAAAGATAAGCTAAAGCAGCGATGGATTACAAAGTGCTAATCTTGAAAATCCCAATAATGAAAAATCCAGATAAACATCTCTGTGTGAAGCCCATATCTCTCTTCCCACCATGACTATTTGAATTGTACGGGGCGTAATAGCTGCGGGGTCCATGTAAGCCATCTCAACTGATGTGAAATCTTGTACGACCCCTGCTCTTTATGCAGCTTCTATCTGTCTAATGCTTTTTTTGGATGCCAGCCATCTAACTCCTACCTCACCCCATTCACGTTTAATTTTCTCTGCCTTTTGCAGCTGGGACCTGGGGTGTTGCCCCCGCAGTTGCCCAAGCCATTTCTCAGGATGACTCATGAAGTGTTCTGCTAGTTATAAGGACAGCTGGGACAAGGATAATTGAACAGTGCAATTCATAACGTCTAGCTCCCTTCAGTAAGCACTAGGGGAAAGTGGGGAGGTTGTGAATTATCTCACAGCTTGTTTCTCCGCAGTACACGAAAGAGTAGTTTAATGTCTACTAGGGTCCCTTGTGCTTGAGTCATTTGCCCCTTGTAGGTGTTAAAATGCTTGTAAAGAGTGTCTTAACAGTCTAAATCCTCAACCAGTTAAACTATCAATGTGTGTCCAATAGTAACTTAGAAGTCTGAATCCTCAGCCTATAAAAGTTTTTCAACTGTAGTTGTAACGATATCCATACAGGCTAATTCCTTAACCCATAAAAGTTTTATGTAGAGTTTTAACTGTGTACTAAAAGCCAGAATTCTTCACTAGTAAAAAATATAGATAGATGAGCATACAGTACTAGTATTTCAGCCTAAACTTTGAAGTTTGTATTGAACAGCCGTATTAGAGAAATGGAAAGAAATTGCAGGAACCTTCTACATTCTGTGGTCTGTTGGGTAATGTTTGGTAATATATCGCTTAACAACAGAGAGGCTTTTAACATTAGAGCAACCTTCATGCTTGCCTCAGATTTAAAGGGCATGACTTTGAACTTGATTGCTTGGAACGTATGTCAAAGACCCAGTTTAAACTGTGAGAACAGAATATATGTTGCACCACCATAACCAGACTCAATTTGAATGTCGTGGATTATATCTACATATATTTTCCCTTTGTGCATTTTATTGCAGATTTTTCAGCATCTAAGAAACATGTAGCTACACTTGCATATGTGTTGTCAACCAGGAAGTGTTTTTTTAGGGGTGTATGGTTATTGTTATTAGAGTTCAGCACCAGGAACAGTTGTATTTTTCAATGTTCAGAACCAAGGGCAGATCCAATTGTACATATTCTATACCAGGAAAAGCTCCATTTGTATATATTCAGTACAGAATTTATTTGAATGTAACAGGTCCATTTATCTATATTCAGTACCAGAGACATGCCCATTTGTATGTTTTCCATGCAAGAGGTAATGTTAGCTGCATATATAATGAAAAGTAATGAATACAAAAAGGTTCCATTTTTCTACATTCAGGACCAAGGACATGTCCATTTTGTTTCTGTTCTATACCAGAGCCAGCTTCATTAGTATGCATTCAGCACCAATGGAAAATAACTAACAAAGGGAAAGTCCCATTTTCCTATATTCAGCACCAAGGACAGGTCCATTTTGTGCCTAATCTGCCGGGGACAGCTGCATTTGTATGTATTCACTACAAATGGCATGTATCTTACAAACACGTAATCCCATTTTCTAAGCATCAAGGACAAGGCATGTTTGTGCTTGGTCCATACCAGAGACAGCTGCATTTGTGTGTATTCAATATCAAAGAAAGTAACAATTTGTCTATATTCAGCACCAAGGACAGGTCAAAATGTGCCTGTTCTGTGCTAAATTAAAGTGCGTAAATGACATGTATTGAATACTAGGTAAAGTACAGCCATTTATCAGTAGTCAACACCAAGGAAAGGACCATTTGTAGGCGTTTTAGAACAAGGGGATTTTTTCTACACCAGTAACTTAGCTTAGTATACTCCTATATTCAGTATTAATGACAAGAGATAACACAGGAAAAGTTAGCAATACATTTTTCTATGTTCAGCACCAAGGACATTGCCGTTCCGGTACTATGCCGGGGACAGCTGTATTTGCGTTTGCATAGAATATGTATTGCATACCAGGGAATGTTGTGTCTATCTATATTCAGCACCAAGGACAGGCCCTTCTTAACATGGAATCAGGTTGTCATATGTGGCAAATAACATATCACGACCATGTAAACATTATGATTTTAATGTATTGAGTTCTCAGCAGGAGCAGGTACTATTGATTTACACAAAATGTGAATTCATAAAGTATTTCTTATGTTGATTTGATCAGTTGTTGCAATGGTATCACCATGGTTACACTTGCAATCAATATCATTAGGTTTGACGATCCCTCATACCATTGGTACTGATTGCACACTACGTAGGCTCTCTTTGAAAACAAAATATGTCCTGGATTAATTAGATTAACATATTTGATATGGCCTGCAATGCAAAAGAGAACATCAGATGTGCTTGTCAACAAAAGGACAAACAGTAAACTCTAAGTTGTGTACAAATGTAGGCTTTGTCTGCAATTTTGAAGCTATTTTGTTGTAGGAAACAAAATTTGCTAATTTCTTATGCATCAGATTCATGCTTTTGTCTAACCAAAGACTTATTTCAATCTTTTCTTCAAACCTGTGCTTACATGTGCCTCCTTCTGTGATCTGACCTAATTTCAATCTTTTTCATATCAAAGTCTTCAATTTGGCTGTCAAAATGATGGATTGGCTATTATTTCTATTCATCATTATAGCAACAAGATTCTGTCCAATGATAGAAGGACAAACGCTGCGCAAAACTATGATCTAAATCCTCATCACAATGTTTTAATGGTGAAGTCATTAGCTTCTTCACAATCTCACAGCAGAAACCCACCGTAATGAGCGATGTTCTCTCCTCCAGCCTCCTTGGGAACCAATTTACCACAGTACACTGACAAATCACCTGCAAATTTGTCAGACAAAGCAGCATTATTATAGCCATCTGTCTTGTCGTCTTTCTGATGAATACAGCAGCCAAGAACATAAAAAGACAGCATTAGAATGGATGAACAGCAACCGAGAGCACAAACAGACAACATTAGAATGGATGAGGAAATATAATGTGGCAGGCCGCTAACCGGGTTCATTTCCCACAAATTTGTAGGCGCATCTGGAATAGCCCATAAATTTCTGACTCTTGGATAAACACACCAGCATATGGTTGTGAAAATAGCTTGAAAATATATCTATGCCCAACCTTTTAATTTTCTGAAGATCCTATAAATAATACCGCTTTACATCCAAGAAATTTTTTTAATGTACATGGCAGGGTGAAATCTTGTCTGCCCATTATGCAGAGGTGATAAATTGTCATGTGGCCAATATGTCAGCCATTAGAATGTACATCAACATCAAAGGATGACCCTCAGTGATATCCTTGCCAGTATCAGATTACCTGTTGGCTATGTTCATTGAGGAGTTACACGTAGATCACTAATGTGCTTTATCTGCGGTACTGTACAGTGATAGGTATTCTCCTTATCTGATGCATATTCAGTGATTTATGTAACGTTAGTACCAGGTCCAAATGTACAGTGGTAAGCCTAGTCATTGCTGAGAAAATGGTCAGATTGTAAAGTAGTTTGAGTGTTGCCAAAATCTGATTTTCATTGCCTACAACTTAGTACTAGTCATATATACATGTAGAGTGAAGAGCATATTGATATGTATTACCCTTTCTTCTTTCAAAAATTTTCAAGGGGACATTTTATCTTATTGTACATGTTTAGTTTTACAGTTCAGGGATTTTGTATCTACAGTCAATTAAAGATATTTAACACTGCTAGTAGGTGTATGATCAATCATCCACAGGTGTCAACTGCTGATGCATTGAGGACAGATAAAAGGCCAAAGGTCACGATTACAGTCATGCGCAAAAGGTCCATTTTAATTTCATAGAAATAGCCTTGTATATGCTTGTTAAAAGTAGATGTAGGAGGCCTCTTTGTTGGAAATGTTGGCGTTTTTGAGCTGGAATTGACAGGTAAGGGTTGTGGCTATTTTATTTAGTCAGAAAAATAGGGTTTTAGCCATGTTTGGAGTGTCCGGTAGACTTTGAAATAGGTATAGTTTGGATGTTTTCAGTTCCTGTGTAGGGAGGTCAAAGGTCATCTCACCATGTTTTAACCACTTTGCGCCGGTGAAAAATCGGCGAAACTCATAAGATCGACACTTGAGAGGTCAGACTAGGCTGCCGATGTGAGTTTTCCATGATCTAAACTTCAGGTAGGTGACTTTTGAAAGCCGTTTTCGTATATGTTTACAATAGGAAGTATAGGGGCCTGTGAATGGTAGACCTTAGCCTGCCAAGTAAAAGTGAAAATGGTGCAAAATAACTTATTTATATGTACAAAAATTGTGTTTGTGATTACTTGTTTCAAATTAAAGCTGGTGTGTTCAAGCATACATAATTTTTCTGCTAGAAGGCCCTGTACTACCCTTGCTTGACATTCTAGTCAACCTTCCCAAGATGCACCCATTTGATGAATCTCAGGAGTCCAATAATTCACTAGTGTTACTAAAGAGCTCTCAACAGATAAAATCTCTCTTTAGAAGCAAGGGGGCTTGATATGTGTTCACCCGGATTTGCTTCGAAAGGGGCATATATGTCAAGATGTAAGACGATAATGATAGAAGAAAGTCTCCATGTCAGATGATAAGTCGTGTATCCTAAATTGTGTATGTTGCATTTGAGAAAAAGGAGGATTTCCAAGAAGCTCATGCATCAAAGATGTTGCCCTTTAAGATATCCGCCATTGAGATCCTTGGCATTTGACTGTCAAATGTGGGAGATTCTTGTCTAAATGCACCAGGTGGCAAGGTGTGATACATGTATCAGAAGACGGTGTAACTTATCTGTCAGATTCTATCGGATTCTGACTTGCAGTTCTGAAACATTTCATCCATGCATCATTTGGTTTTATAACACGCAGTCACGTAGTTGCCAAATTCTAATAAACAACAGTGAAGCAGCTTTGCTTTCAAAGGAAATAAGTTTGGTAGCATCAAAGGAGATATGGAATATTGCATGTATCACAATTACTTCAGGCCATACATGTTGGACAAAACTAATAAACCACCATGCCTTGAACCACGGCCAGGCAAGCCTCCTATGAATGATGAAACATTAAAGCTTGGGGGTGGGCTTACTGTTGTCACTCAAGAAGAAGATCCTTTCTGCGCTCCTGTCTACTGGGATTATTGGATTTTGGGTTTCCTTAGTAGTCATATAAGTATTAGTGTGGTTGGAGTAGGGGTGAGAAGCCCTGCTTCTGGACTTGGAGGTTGAGAGTTCGAATCCCAGGCTTTGTCGCTTACCTGACTTGCATGCTACTGGAAAGGCATTACAGTCCTTTGGAAAGGACATTAAGACAGATTTCCTGTATTTCAGAAAAGTGTCCTGTGTTTAAGAAAAGCATGTTAAAGATAAAGAACCCACAATACTGCCAAAAAAGAGCCTGGTGTTAGTGGATCAAACTGTTTGGTCTGATAAAACATACTTATTAGTTATTCTTTACTGTGTTACACCTTGAGGCACTTAACTCATGTGATGCATGCAAGGTTGTACAATGTAAAAGGAGAGTGTGCGCAAGAATGTAGTACGTATAAGGTTTAATGATCTGCATAATTATTTAGAGACTACTCTCTGTTGTGTAGTTGGATTCATGCAGCAGTTTTTGTCATCATCAGGTATTGCTTTCAAATCAGAGAAAAATAAAGCCAATCTGTTTTAGGCAGAGTTTTTTTCTGGATTTTCATGTAGCTCTACCCCTATTGAAAGCATCGCCCATTTTCTGGACTACGTAGTGCATCTATATACATAATGTAAGCAATGTTGTTCCCTCTCCTGCTCATACAGCAGCCATACACCACACAAGCTGCCTTTGACGTGAACAAATCTGATAATCTTTTGCCCTTTGGAAATCTTGTGTAAGGCTTAGCACAGATGCTGCTGTCAGATACGAGACTTTCTTGTGGATGATGAATTATACTAGGACTATTCCACTTCCAGGGAGGAAAAATATACTGTATTAGAATACAACCCCAATTTTTCCAGGGATAGAAAATAATCATTGTAAAAATGCACACACCCTACACACTAGAACCACTGTGACTCCTTTCCCACATAATCTTATTTCAGCATTTTAGAATTACTAGTACGCATTTGACAAGAATGACATAAGTCATCCTACAGACTCTGAGCATAATAAATTTCATTTGACATTATTGCTGGTGTCTGCTACCATATTGGTGTCCCTATGTGCACTTCGGTGTGTCATTTTTGAAGAGATTTGGGATATTTAGAAATGTTTTTAAAACCTCAGAAAACCACTGTGAAATGGCTAGGTCAAGGAAGAAATACCACAAGAATACTCCAATCAAAAATGCTGTGTATGCTAGAGTTTCAATGCATTTATGCAAAGTATAAAAGGACACCAACATATGGCAGACAGCACCTACCTGCTTCATTGATATGGAAAGAGTGAGTGAAGATGCTCTGTATCATTCAAGCAGAGGTAATTACCCTAGACTTAAGTATAATCGGCTCAGTTTGATTTGACAGCATTCAATCGTTATTAATAATAATCTATGAATGATTTTTTTTTCAGATTGAATGCAGGATGGTCGTTCCACACAGACAAGCTGACGTCATTTCAGAAGCAGCCACCGCTGAGCAAGGAGGAGCAAGATGCCATCCGCAAGGTTATGGAGAAGGCAGACTTCATGGAGCAGATGGAGCAGGAAAGAGTCGGGTAGGTCTGGGACATGTGCATAGTGTGGGACATGTGCATAGTGTGGGACATATGCATAGTGTGGGACATGTGCATAGTGTGGGACATGTGCATAGTGTGGGACATGTACATGTGCATAGTGTGGGATATGTACATAGTGTGGGACATATGCATAGTGTGGGACATGTGCATAGTGTGGGACATGTGTATAGTGTGGGACATGTGCATAGTGTGGGACACAGTTAGAGGAGAGCTAGGTTTCAAGGATCTCATTTGGAGAGTTCGGAAACCTCATACCTCCATGATATATTTTAGTTATGCAAATGCATCATTTGAGAATGAAGACTTCATTGAGCAGATGGAGCAAGAAAGACGCTGGTATGTCTATGATGTGTGCATAGTGTGGGACACAAGTTTGCCGACACAACAGTTGGAGGAGAGCCAGGTTTCAAGGAAGTATATGGAGTGGAAACGAAATGAGTTTTGCTGGGTTATATAATGGGGTTTGTTGGGTTATATAATGGGGATTTAGCAGTGGGCACCAGTTATATTTGTCAATCATAATACAACCTGTAGCTTCTTTCTCCCAGGCATTTCAAGAGGTATAAAGTCGTGGCCTGGGGGGGGGGGGGGCGTGGCTAGACATAACTGTTAGAATACAAGTGAGAGTTCTTTCCAAATTGCTTTCCTGCCTGCCTCTTACTTCAATGTGAAGATGGCACAACCCTCTGATTCATAGAATATCAGGCCATGTATTGATGTAGTATATGAGCTATATTGAATAGGCTTCAACATCCAGAAATAGTATTCACAATCTGTGCTTCAAGATCCTCTTACCCTCCCACTCCGAGCACATTGAAATCAGTAGTGCTACATGTGTATGCCTGTAGAGGCTAGAAGCAGTTGAAGATGTATCACAAAGCTACCTTGCTTCATCTATTTTGGGCCACAGTTGCACCCAAATAATCTCAAGCAGATCATTTTAATCTCATTGATACCTCACACAAGAGCACCACTTGATGACTGGCTGCATATAGAACTGAACTCCTTTGTACTGTTAATGCGAAGCCTTGGGAGGTCGGCAAATGGAACGGGCATGCTTGATGGCTTTCCTCTGTGTGAAGGACAGACAGAGTGGATGTAAAAGTGCACTTTAAGTGATATTGATGGCTTGAAAAAAGATTTGGGGAGGTTAGGAAATGTGAACTTGCCAGCCGTGAACTTTAGGTGGGTATGCCTGTAGTCCAAGTTTAGCACTATGATATGTCCAAAGGTCAGATCTGAGTGCAGGATTATTGTGTATGATACACTTCATAACTGGTGGTAATCCAACATTTGCCAGCTAATGCAAGATGTCTACCCCTCTCCCATCATTGTCTGAAATGATTTCATCGTGTCTAATGAGTTTTGTACTATGAAATGGGACGTATACTGATAAGGAAGAAGAGAAATCTGGAGAGAAACATAATACTACACAGACGAATATAAAATTCCCTAATGATTTCTCTTACGTACATACATACATACATAATCATACTCTAACGAGTTGAAGCGTTTAGTCTACAAAGTTCTGCTTCCAGTATTCTCGGTTATACATCATTTCTCAATCAACCATAACTACCAATAAATACTAAATTTCAAGAATCTGATAAAGAATGTCCAGTCTATCTGTTAGATTGCAAGCAAAATGTATCAGATATGCCACCTGAAGTTGAGAAAGGTAGATTTAATTTTGTACACTGGGAAATGGCTAAGGAAACACCATAGAATAGAGTGATGAATGCTAGCGTGGTCTCTTATCACTAAGCAATACTCTAAATCACCTGCCAAGGGGTCTGTAATACCCAAATAACCCTGATTCTAATCAGCTCAATCAACTGTATCTACTGCCGCCATGGCAACAGGTAATTGACAGGTCATTGCAGAGGCTTTTCTCTAGATAACAGGGATGCAATTTGCATGAATGCAACATTTGACCTTCCCTTTTATACGTACATCCGTGAGGGGGTTCTGCTAATACCGTGCTGATTGCCTGTTCGTAATTTGGCAAAGGCGCATATGAATCTCCGTAATATACAAAAGTGCAGTTGTCGACTCGTACGAAGGTAATTGTAGCGAAACCCTGTTAATGGGACCGTGCCGTTGTGTACGTGGTTCATTCTCTCCGCCTGTAAACGATGTGACGGACAGGATGACATCTGCTCCCAGCCCTCTGCATTAGCACTAATGGGACTATCCCTGATGGAAATGTGTAGTGCATGTTACACTTAGGGACAGTCTCAAAAGTTAATGCCACATTCCTAAAGGGCATTTTTGTCTTCAGGATTAAACATTTGCCTTTCTCATCACTCACTAGGCCACACCAATGTAACTGACATCTTGGTTGTCTTGAGTTTTTCAGGAAATTATTGATTGTATTAAGTGGGGAAAACAAAAGGAGAACAGTACTATTTTTCATTTTTCTTAAAGTAATATTTCATTTGAGTACTGATGTATTAAGATCAATAATGAAAACAGTATTATCCATCATCATCATTATCATTGTAACAGTATTATTGCACCACTCAATACAACTATAGAACTTAACCTTGTAGATGAACATGTCTATTTCAGTTTTCATTTGCAACTAAAAGTGAACCTTAAGCATAAGGATGTTGAAGCCTTGTATCACCCTGTAAAGACTGGCTGAACTACTAATGCATAAACGCCATCTGGCAGATGTGTGCAGTACTGCAGCATCACTCCAGCTATAATAGGACAAGTAAGTCTGTGACATTGATGCTGTATAATGGTGGTGAGGTGACCACTGAAGCTATAAAGATTGACAAACCAGAGTCAGCTGGTGCTATAGTTACGGTGACTTTACATCACTTAAGTAGTGACAACTAATTCTGTGCATCTCATATGTACTGTCCTTGGTGCTGAAGTGTTGTTATTAGGACACAGTTGGCATCGGAAGGCAATGTTGTACTGGAATATTTCTGCACACTTTTAGTGCTATAATTTGGAGTTCTATTCTACCACCATTCCTGCTGCTTGGTGTCAATATATTCCCCAAATCAGTGTTAAAATACTGTAATTTTTCTAACTTTGGTTGTGTTCTTAAGTGAGTTTTGTGGTGACCTCTCATCACAAACTTATCAAACATGTGCTCTCTCTTCCATTGTGTGACTATGGTGATTTTAACCACAAACTCAAAGGTCTCGATTTTCACTGTGCCATGAAGTTTGTGTGCTGCAAACTTTCATTGTAAATAAATTTGCAGTATGACAATAGCATGTCCCGGAAATTGTACCAATTGCACTGTCTTCTATCTCTACAGCTGTCTGGTGGATAGATTAGACAACATGAAGAAAGCCGCAAAGGGCAATGGAACTACACAGTGTGTTCTGTGTGGGGACGCTTTCAGGATGCTGGGGTCTTCACCTCTCACATGCTGCGACTGTAAAAAGGTACGACAGACACTCACATCTTCTAGCTTGTGTCCAATACAGTATTACCACATACCAATACAGAGATATTCAATATGATCTTATCATGCCCTTTTCATATATCTGCCTATGTAGGCCAATTTATAAACAACTTTATGCAAAAACGAGACAATGTTATACATTCCTGATGCAGCATACTGTTAACGTTATTTACATACTGTTTTAAAGTATTAGCATGCATACTATAATTAGATATATTGCCTCTTGTTATTCATATTAGATTATTTCTTTAGAATTGTTAGATATTAGAAATAGTTCAATTGTCATGTTGCCATACATTATACCTGTTGAAACTGTTGTATGTAAATTAAAGTAAATGAATTTTTTGTACATGGATAAAAAAAGTTTAAAGATCCCTTTGGTACACACATAAAAACACTGCATTTGTAATACACACAAGATAATAGTATGGCACTGTATTTACCACAGATGATATTTCAGAATCCATTTCTGTATTAGTTTGCTTTGTTAACCAACAAATGTATACTTTCTTTTGACTTTTTCTTGTGATAAGATAATACATAGAACCATGTATCCTCTTTTTTCAGCATGTTTGTTCCAAATGTGGAGTAGAGCTCACCACAAAGTTTGGCAGCCAAACTTACCTGTGCAAGATTTGTAGTGAGAGTAGAGAGGTGGGTCTTATCATATTCATGATTTGCATTAGATTACATCTACATTTAGTATTGTATGTTAGGCAAAACAATGTAAATTTGCTGGTCCTCAGATTTTTGCAGGAAAATAATGGAGAAGGCATGCAGAAAAAGAAAGATAACGTACCAGGCTGCTTAACATTTCAAACAATAAATTTTCAACTTAAGGCACTGGTGAATGGAAAAACTTTCTTTCATCGTTAATGCCAAAGTATGAGCATTTGACAAATGATTCATATCCTTAATGGCCTATGTCATCTTTGTATTTTTTTCCATCAGAAAAGATCGAAGAGTGAAGCAGTGAATCTGAAAACTAAGGACATAAATCTATGTTCATAGTATAGACAATAAGATGTAAATGCATGCAACAGAAAAAAACTGTACGAGCTGATTTATGAAAATTCATCAAGACTTCTTTCTCACCACAGATGTGGAAACGCTCAGGAGCCTGGTTCTTTAAGGGGCTTCCTAAGTATGTCCTGCCAGCTGAGCAGCAGAAGAAGGACGATCCTCGGGGCAAGGGGGGCGCCCGAGGAGGGTACGGGGGGCGCAAGGCTAGGGGTGGCAAGTCTTACAACACCTGGTCTAAAACTCGAGGTACATTTTGTAAATTCCTTTGTTGTAACACAGTTAGTGCTATTTAACACTTGATTCACACAAAACAGTGAAATCCAATGTACATTTTGTATATAACACCTGGTCTAAAACTCCAGGTAAACACCTTTGTTGTTACATAGTTAGTGCTGTTTAACACTTGATTCACATAAAGCAGTGAAATCCAATGTACATTTTGTATTTGAAGCTACATATGGTTTACAAATATGAGAAATCTTATTATTTTCAGACAATGTAACGCTGTATAAAAGTGGAGTACTTTATTAAGTTTGGGATAGAAATTGTCCCTAATCATGCATTCCATACATGTATATGTATTGAGTTGATTTCTAGATCTTTGGTTAACCAGACATTACTGGCCATACAGCAAATTTAAGTGAATAGTGTGAATGATTTAAGTCATTGATGTTAAGTCGCAGTGTTTTATTTCGCTATGAAGCAACTAGAAAGAACGTCTTGCTTCTTTCAGGAGGTAAGGGTGGATCAGCGGAGTACAGCGATGAAGAAGAAGATGAGAGTTCAGAGGATGAGATCAGCCTGGGACGCAAACCCCGGGGGAGGGGCAGGGGCGCAGCATTGGCAGCAGCAGCAGCAGCAACGGCTCCTCCTGTGGAGTCAGGTGAGAACTGCAGGAGCTGCACTGCATTTCTAATGGTTTTCTCATTGAATGAAAAACTGGAAAACAGTTCATTTCAAATTCTAAGTTACCAAACAAGTAGATGAATATGTTAAGTTAGTCACAATCCTTCCTGTGTATAGGACAGTGCCCATGCATCTCTGTTTCCATTGCCCTTTGGCCACGCGGTTGTGCAAGCACTACAGCAGGGAGCTAGTCCACTGGTAGCTGTGTGTGTTCAACTATGACACTCTTTCTCATATGTGGTTAGTGCTATAAGCTTATTAATAAGGTCTTTGGTATGACCAGGCCTGGGTTTGACCCCACAATCTAACAAGCTCAAGTCATAACTCCAAAAATAACACCATGACTCCTTCAGATGCTGATTCGGCCAGCATCGGCAGCTACAACAGCAACCCGCTTTACGATAGCCGAACCAGCATCACCAGCGCAGGAGCCTACAACCAGCACAGTGCCACTGAGAGCATGTACGGAGATGTTGCTGAGGACACACTGAGCGCTGGAAGCCCCAGTAAGTCACAGTTATAACCCATAGGCAGGGCTAATCATGCTTAAAAAGAAGACTCCGCCCCTGGGGTGTGACCAAAAATGAAGAATAATTGAATGAATTTATTTAAACAATGTAGAGTCACAATTTCATGGAATATTCTGGTGAAATACTGCTCAAAGAGCCTGAACCGGAAACACTTTCATACAAAGAGTTCCAACATTTTGGCTCTTTAAGTTATTAAGACGATTAGAAAATTTATGGAATACATTTCCTTCAATTTTGTGCAGAGATGCTCTCAACACAACAGTTCATTGACATTGACATAGACATAGCCTGACCTTAGTCCCAATAGCTTTATTCTTAGTAGATATGGATAGTCTGACAGATTTTCAGGGAAGCAAATATTCCTCATTACCTTCGCCGAGAAGGTTATGCAGAGGGTAGCGTTTGTATGTATGTATGTATGTGTGTGTGTAATGTACAGCATAACTCGAGAAGGCTTGGATGGATTGTCTTGATATTTGGTAGGTGGGTAGGTCTTGATGAGACTAGGAAATGATTAGATTTTGGGTCCCCTAGCGGCTTGTTACGGTACTGCAGCGGAACTTCCTGTTTTGATATCTCGTGTTCTGGACATGCTATGGAACTGATTTTTGAGTGGTAGATAGCTCTTTGGACAGAGAGTAAGTGGTATGGGTTTGGGCCCCCTAGCGGCTTTTTTGAAACTGCAGGAGCAGGTTTTGCATCTGACTTTGAAAGGGAATAACTCAAGAAGGGCTTGATGGATGGCAATGATTTTTGGTAAGTAGATAGCTTGAGTGATGATGAACATGATTAGATGCTTTTTATGCAAATCAGTATCTAATTTGCATAATTAATGAGGAAAGTTTATACATCCGCCAAATTCCATGATAGGACTCTGAAACATGTGACATATGTAAGTGAGGAAGAGCGAAATATTAATTGATATGAACTATGCAAATGAAGACCTCATTTGCATAATTAATGAGAAAATACTATAACTCAAGATGGCCTTGATGGATGGTCATGATTTTTGGTATGTAGATAGCTTGTGTGATGCTTAGAATGATTGGCCGATAATTATGCAAATCAGATTCTAATTTGCATAATTAGTAAAGCAACTTTAAAAATCTGCTTTGTGCCATGATATGACTATTCAAATTGTAACTGAGGAAGAGAGGAATGTTGAAGATAGAAAATATGCAAATGTGGGCCTGATTTGCATACTTAAAAGAGAAACTACTATAATTCCATACTGGTAAATGACTGAAATTTCATGCATTTAATACTTTTTTTGTGGCATCGGGAAGTTATGTGAATGTGAACATCATTGAATCAAAGTATGCTAATAAGGGCCTCATTTGCAAAATTGATGACCAATATTAGCATAACCTTCTTTGTTAAGCTCATACTTTCTTAAGCTCATACTTTGGACATGTCATATTTTAAGACAATCAACTGGTATGATTTATAATTGATGAGAAACACTCCTAATACGTCAGTCACAATGGTTAAAATCATTTGGCGAAGGTATGAGGTCGTGGAACTCTAGTTTATTAATGAAATTCTGATCCGACGTACGGGTTTTATCACAGTCTATACAGTTCTATTAAAATGTAGGTACTAGCCCCACCACCCTTTGTGTATTCTGACAAAATAGAATAACTTTTAGAAACCATTTTTGCAGAGATCCAGACAATACAGGAAAGCCAAGAAAAGAAGGGAACATCAGGAGGTATAAATACTGTCACCACAATCATCACACAAAAAAGTCACAATTCTACTAACTTTTCTGGGTAATAGATAGCACCTAACAGGGAAGTATGTGTAGCTAGTTAACATGATGGATTGCTAATTGTCCATGTGTGCTGAAATAAGCTAACATTTGCAGTGCTTTAAAGTTAATTTAACACTTTTGATAATTTGATGGGCGTGAATGATCTGATTAATTGTTAAAATCTAATCCCCTTATTTAGTTTGACCTTGAATGCTTGACCTATAGTGAATACATTTTCGAACACATTATCATGTTGTTTTCATGATTATTGATTTGATTGAAATTCTATCTATTTTTATGTGTTATAATCATGTTGTGCAATATAGCAAATTGAAGGCTTTTGCTTTATTTTATGATTGATAATTGAATCTACAATGTATTTGCTTTTTTTTGCATACTGCTACCGGTAACTTTGATTTCACTTTAAAGAAAATTACCAAACTTTTTTTTTTCAATTCTTGCTCATAAAGAAAAACATATTAAGTCCAGCAGTGTATCACCCTTAATTTAGAGCCTCCGTTGAAAAAAATCTAAATTTACTGCTGCAGCTAAAACTTCTTTTTTTTTAATGCTTGGTTCCAATCCCTAGCTTAGCAGTGTGGTCAAATAGCTTGTAAATCAGCACTCTTAAAGCTCCAGATCATTGTTAAAATCTAATCTATGAAGTACACCTGACCTAAATATCGCACAAATAGTTGGTAAATCAGAATAACTTAAAGTTATCAAACACAAAATTACATTATTTGAAGCTCCAGATCATTGGTAAAAGCTATATGAAGTCTACCTGACCTAAACATCGCCCGATCACGCCCTCCCCCAGGTCTGAGTCGACACAGCTCAATGCGTTCTCAGAGCAGCATCCGGACTGATCGGTCCGACGGCGTAACATGGAGGCAGAGCCGGGAGGACGATTATTACGAAGACGAGTACGACGATGCGGGGGTTTACGTGGGACCCCCGCAGCATTCGCAGCTTCCCGTGGACGACCATGACGTGTACAGTCCTGACTTTGAGGAGGAAGACAGTGAGTCTCCACACTAACATGTTAATATTATTATCATTATAATAATAGTAGTACTGTACATGTACTCAGGAATGAAAGCCTGTCTATGTGTGGGTCTGATTTAAGTTTTTATCTTTATCCAACACCAGAAAAGACTGTCTCACCAAATTTTTGGCCATATCCATTGGCATTCATCAGGAATTTGACCAGGTCCTGTTTTCCTGACTTTGAGCCACTCCTGATCCACACACCCTTGAGACCAGTGTGTCAGGAATGTGAGTAACATTCCTGACGAAACCTAGATATGGATAAGGTTGGAAATTAAGTGAGACTGACCTTTCTTTTGGTGTTAGATAACGGTAAAAGTAATTGACGGTAAATGTGTTGATTGTACATCTTTAACAATTTTTTTATTCCCAGTGCTCTACTGGTTTTTAGTCTATTTTATGTTTTGGACTTGTCATCATTTTTCCTTAACATTTTAGATGTACATTTGTAGCATGATACAATGTATTCATCCCTGTGAATTTAGGTCTGCTTTCATTCATGACTTCCCTTGAATGTCGTCAGACCTTTGAATTTCCTTTCTTCTGACTGAACTAATAAAACTGCTTACTTGTCATTAATTTAAAGATAATCATGCTAAAAGTGTGGATAAATCTTGATACCAAGTCCTGACTTTCTGAGAATCTTATTTGAGGCAAGCACAGTTCAATTTCTGAATATTTTGTATTTTCAAAACCATGTCTTGATTATCATGTGATTGTATCTTTTACATGAATCAGATGTCATGTAGTAAACTGATAGAAGCCAGTTTGAAATCTATAGATCATCAGAACTGATAGTTTCAATGGTCTGTTTTGGATCGACAAAATATGAAAGTATGGTGCTGTATTGATCTGAGATTCTCATTTATAAATGAGAATCTAAGATCATTACAGTACCATAATTTCATATTTTGTTAATATTGATACTAACAGTACTAGTTCAGACAAAGTTAAAGAAAGATTGGTTACTGTACAGTTGCTCTTTATTATCTTCGCCGAGTACTAGTACTCGGGGAAGATTATGTTTTCGGTTGAAAAATCTGTTGGGTGGGTCTGTATGTATGTCAGGACCATAACTCAAGAAAACTTCATTGAATCTTTATGATTTTTGGTAGGTGTGTAGTGGTTGTGCAAAGGAAGGTCAAGTTCGAAAATGGTTCACCTTGCGTTTTTCAACAGTACTGTAGCAGACTTTGAATTTTTTGTGTTTGTATGTAGGCAAAAAAAGTGACGGAAACGTTGATGGATCTTCATGATTTTTTGCAGGTGTGTAGATGTTGTAGAAACGGAGGTCAAGTTCAAAAATGGTTCCCCTGGCATTTTCCGTCGGTACTGCAGCGGGCTTTGTGTGTATGTGTATTTGTATGTCGCCAACATAACTCGAGAAGCTGTCGATGGTTCTGCATGATACTTAGTGGGTGGGTAAGGTTTACAGAAAGGAAGGTCAAGTTCGATAATGGGCCTTCTAGCGGGTATCTAAAGTATTGCAGCGGAGCTTCAAAGTTTGGGGTGAAATTTTCTGGAGGCGCCAGGTTCATGATTTTTTTATAGTGGATGGGTCTTGGGGCAGGGAACAAGTGGTGTAAGTTTGGGCCTCTTGACAACTTGTTTGAAGCTGCAGTGGGCCTTTATGTATGAAACTTTGGAGGAGGATAACTCATGCAGGGTTTGGTGTATCTTTATTGCTTTTGGTACGCAGGTACCTTAGGTGATGATTAACATAATGAAATGTATAGTATGCAACTTGGGACTTCATTTACATAATTAAAGAGAGTAATGTATAATCCCATTGAAAGCTGTTACTCGACCTCAATTCAGGGACACTTGGAGGATTGCCTGGCTTGGGATTTAGGTCACCCAGCTGTGTGCCAGCTGTGCGCCCTTCATTTGGTAATAACTCAAGAAGGGGTCAATGGATCATCATGATTTTTGGTTTGTTAACAGCTTAAGTTATAATTTGATTTAGATAGATGGTAATTATGCATATGGGAGCCAATATGCATAATTGATGAGGAAAAACCATAATTCCATAGTGATCAATGGCAGGAATTCGATACTTGTAGCATCTGAAAGTTCATTAAACTTGTTACATATATCAGCACACTCTACACATATACTTGTCCTGTACCACCAAATGATTTTTAACACTATCTAGACTGGACTCATTCTCCCCCCCCCCCCCCAGCATAACTTCCAAATGGTATGGTGCATGATCAAATTTGCAGCGGGTGATAAGCATGTAAATATTAATCACTCTCCATAATAAGCCTTGATTATTTGGCGAAGCTAAAGTTTTCGTGGAACTCTAGTTTCATTATGTTGTTGATTTTTGTTTTAGATCTTAGCGAAGTAATCATCGTGGTACTTTTTTTTAAAGAGATCATTTCAAAACATCTAGTTATGAAACTGATAATTTTCACATTTCTGTATTTCAGCTTCTTTGGAATGTTACAAGAATATGTATTTTAATCTTTACCAACATCTGAAAACAATATCATTTTGATAGACCAGATTCTATATTTGGTAGATTTGTCAACATGAGATTGTCACTCAGTCAGAAACTGGTACCAAGATTTATCTCTAATCTAACTGAAGTTCTGAATGCTGTGAGCTCTATAACAGTGTGGCATGACATGTTTGGATGTTGTTATCATCATTAACACGTGCAGCGACTCTCGGCTCCATTGAGTTCTCCATGCTGTACGATCCCCACAACGCCGCCCTTCACGTTAACATCATCCGGGCACGGGTAGGTCTAACTTTTGCAGGGTGGACATGTACCCATCCTTTTCTGTCAAGTCTGTATTTGACACCATATGCAATAGCAACGGCCCTGGCCTATCAACCTAGTATCCATCCTTGTGGGTGCCTTAGCACTGGGCAGCCATCAGCCAATCAGATGCCTCCACCTGTTGTTGGAGGGAAAGTTACATGCCAATCACAATAATAATAATATCCCTTATTGCTGATATGAGGCAATGTGATTGGCTGGTAACTTTCCTTCTTACAACAGGCAAGACTCTGAAGACTATCTGATTGGCTGATGGCTGCCCTGTGCTATTGTAGCCAGAAGTATGGCTGACATGCCACTGGGTTGCTTTTACGTATTGCATGATAAAAGCAGTGGGTCTGGCAGGAGAGGATGGTAATAGACAAGGGTGTCATGATCTAGGTCTTAAAGGATTGGAAATAAGCCACTAGTTTCAGTCCAGTTTGAATCAGATGTTGTAGCTACTGGTCTGTATGGGCACTGTGCTGCAGAATGCATCAGGCAAACAGGCTGTATGAAACAAAAAGTGGAAAACCTGTACAATATTGTATCATTTCAAAAAGATGTATGTACCAAGAGAAGAAAAACTGCAGGCAGATGTTGTAGACAGCAAAAAAAACAAGATAATGAATAACATTAGAAAAAGCAACAATATCATATAGATTATTCACCTGTGTGTGAGTTTTATCAACCTTTGTGTGAAACAATTCATGTAATGATATTATTAAGACTATTTCATACCAGGAAGAAACATTTGGAGTTTGCCTTGGGTTAGGTTATACATACTGCTCGTTAGTTTTGTCTATTCTTGCCCGTACTGATAGATAATTTGCATTCATAATCTAATGTGTTATAAACTCCTCCCAGGGTATCAAGCCTATGGACCACAATGGGATGTCTGACCCCTATGTCAAGTTACATCTCCTTCCTGGGGCCAGCAAGGTAACTGTCTATGTCTGATCACAATAGTGTATGAATTTGTATAGGAATTAGTAATATACAGTAACTGTAAAACTATTTTAGGTTTGTGGGAGTTAATTTCAGGACAGAAGGTGTAAAGAGGCATTAACAGTCACTGTGTTTTAAGTTTGCATTACAGTAACATTATGCAAGACAGAACGTATAATATATATTTTCGGAGTATACGAAAACTATGAACATAATAAAAACCAAATATGCTCATATATATATAATTGATATATATATGCATGAGGTGCATAAATTAGATTACACTTAAAACATTAATCTAAAGACTTACAGTTACGTGACCTGGTCACGCATTGTCCAGCAATTATAAATATTGATTGGTATAGTAAACACACAAGATGGGGAAATAATCATAAAACCGAAGATTTGTTTCACTTCTAAATGCAGTGTTACATGTACATGTGTCTGTCTGTCAGTGTGGCATGTTACTTGTACTTGCCCTTTGATGTGTTCTGAAACGTTTGAATCTGTCCCTCCTCTGACGCTGGCTCTCTCCTATGGAACTGTTTGTAGAGTATGGTAGGTGTTTGTTGTTGCTACATGGAGCTCCTTCTGTTCTTCTCATCTTCTCCTTGCTGCAGCAAACTGTCATTAAAAGAGGTCATAACATGGCCATTAATGTCATTCAGTATTCCAGTAAACTTCACCTGTGTACAAAGCTTGGTATAACAGACTAGCAATGTGTCTCTTGTGTCTGTCCGTGTTATATATTACACACAATGCAGTCTTGCACAGTGCTATATATACATGTATTGTAGTTAATTGATAATTAGTGATATGTAGATTAGATGTATTTTATGCCAGTATGGAAGACATTTATAATCATTTTCTATATTTATGATGGCATATATCTCAATCAGTTGATCTATGCTATCATTGTCATAGAATAATGACAATATTGTTGCTCATTATTTAACACACATTGATGTTACATGTACATTACATTGTACACTCTGTATCTTCCACATTGTAACAGACATTTTACATATCAGGCTATATGAAATACTATACTTTTACTATTATGCCATCATGTTGTGATGATACAATCATGATACAATTTACAATAACATGATACTATTCTCTTTGATAGTCTTTTCTATGTACATTGCCTAACACTGTTGTTTCTACACTCTTCCTCTCTGCACACACTACTCCCTATACATTGTGTGAGTAACAAATTCTTTGTCCTTGTGAAACATAATACAGACTGCCTTTCAGAATACATAATCTTTCCTTTTAACAATAACAATTTTACTTATTATTAAAAAAAACTGGCTCCTATAGCTAGCGCTATATATATAGCTAGCTATAATTATATAACAAGCATGTATGTACAATGCAGAACTGATGTACAACCATATAAATGTATGATAGAACTACAATGCCATGGAGTACAACCTATAACATGAAAGAATATTTATGATTTGATAGAGTCACCTTGTGTATTAATAAACAGACTCAGTCTGTGATTTTTTCGTTAAGTTCTTTGTTCAGCCGTACTTATTTTCCCACAAGTCAATGTTTTGGCAACTTGTCATCTGCCTTCATCATAGCGTAATAAGCTCAGCTACTTCTGCCGCGTATTCTTGCCGCATGATAACAGAAATTCCACTTCATATTCCAGGCTAACAAGCTGCGAACAAAGACCTCATACAAGACTCTGAACCCGATCTTCAACGAGACCCTTACCTACTACGGCATGCGTGATGATGACATACTTAGAAAGACCCTCAGGTCAGAGAATGTCCAGGATCATATACAAAATTGTTTTTAAGAATTGTTTTTGGCGACACCTCAAGGGTAGAGCCAGCTGTATTAAAAGTATTGGATTCAGTTTACAAATATTCTAAGAATTACGGAATCAGATGTTTTAAGTTGAGTACCACTTAAAGGCTTACAACTGAAATGGCTGATAGCCTAACATATTTATTGCTTCAGATAAAGGAATAAGTTAGATCACCAGGTTTAAGCCAGCTACATATGGCATACATGTACTTACATGTATTTATTTTGTGTCAGATTTTATATCAAAGGAAAGAGCATAAGATAGACACTTACTCCTTGCCTCGAAATGTGTATGAAATAGTTAACGTTATTGTTAAACAATTATAAGGATACCTGGACCTATGGCATTACTTCTGCAACTAAACAATCATTTTTAGGAAACTAACATACTGTTGCCTACCTTACAGACTCACAGTGTTTGATGAGGACAGGTTTGGCCACAATGAGTTTATTGGTGAGACTCGTGTCCAACTAAAGCGTCTGAAACCCAACCAGACAAGACAGTTCAACGTCTTCCTGGAGAAGATGATGCCCGTAAGTATCATTTTTATTTAGGCCATGTTGATTTGATTATCATGGATGACATCCGTGTGCGCATCAATTTTCATCCGTTTCCAAAAAAAAGTTTTCGGGCACACTGTCAATCATGATTACCCGGTATACAGAGCAGCTGCAAAATGAGAGAATTGGTGTAAATTGCAAAAAAATATTTGGCAAAACGGATATCAAAGTCAGAGAAGAAGATATGAAAGAACAAAATGAAGAATCTATTATTTGGTATACCATACTCTGTGTGTTAAGTTTTTACCATCCTATCTGACCATGTAGATTTCATAATGAAGGCAACTTTTTTTTCTTGCCAAACATCAGTTTGGGGGTTCCCAGAGGGTGTCATTCATGCAAATCAACATGGCCTGAGGCTAGACAAATTTGATCTTTGGGTTCTCATCAGATCAACATGAAAACAGAAGTTGAAGAGAAAGTCTGTACCTTATAATGTACACTACTTCTGGGTGTGAATATTATCAGTCAGATTCAAGTTTTCTTCCCAGGACCCTTTTTTCATCATGACTGATTTTTACTTTGAAATGTTGGAGAACTAAGAAAATGAATCAATGTGGGTTTAGAATATTCTTAGTTATTGTATATTAGGTCATAACTATCATCATTGTTTTTTGTAGTGAGCCTCTTATTTTTGCAGAGAAACCTTGAAGTTCATAATATATTCTATAATGTTACTGTCACAGTAATAGAAATCCTCCTTTTTGAAATGATTGACATGTTGATTGACAGCTGGAAAAGGACGACGACCTGATGTACGAGCGCGGCCGTATCCTGCTGTCGCTGATGTACCGGTCGCAGCGGCAGCAGCTGGTGGTGGGGATCATGCGATGCGCCCACCTGGCAGCCATGGACCCCAACGGATACTCCGACCCTTATGTAAAAGTGTAAGGATGTAACATTCCCTACTGAGTACACCTTTACCTATCCCATCCTCATGCCTGAGGGTCAGGGACTATGATAGCGTCCAGTATCAGCCTCCTCCATTCCCTCCAGTCTATGGCTCTGTGAGAACACTCTGTCAGTGGGAGACCCATCCAGTCACAGAATTCGTCACCCTACCGTGATTATGGTGGCATCCAGTATACCAGCCTTCTCCACTCCCTCCTGTGTCTGGCTCTGTGGGTACACTCTGCCAGTGGGAGACTCATCCAGTCACGGATTTTGACCACCCACCTTCTGCATGGCCTCCGACGACTCCTCCTACTGCTGATCTTTTCTTGTAGTGAGCCTATACTAAGTATACTTTAGGTGTACAGTAATGTATTTAGTACTGTATTACCTTAAAAAAGGGTTTTACCATGGTCAAGATTGACCGATGGAGGCCTTATAGGATTACCTACAATAAGTCAAATTCAAGGAACAGAATGATATAGGTGATCAAGCTCCAAATGATATCCTTTTTTGCCATAGGGCTTCATAAGAAAAATGATGTAATATCGGTACTATTATAATAGTACATAAAACATGATAGTCCATTGAACATGGTAAAAGTACATTTTGTATTTCTGCTGTAACAAAGAATATCAATCTTATAATCAAGTTTGCCGAAATCTTATTCTATTGCTTTGCTTTATTTATAAGGTACCTCAAGCCAGACTACAAGAAGGCAACTAAGCACAAGACAAGGATGCTGAAGAAAACTCTCAATCCAGAATTCAATGAGGTGAGAAGAACTACAGTTACACGTCATTCAGTTTCATAAAGAAACTATCCGTAAATCTCAAATATTTCAAACAAAACAATTTTTCTTGAGACAAGACTAACTTGTGCAATGTATATGTCACAGTAGAGATTGGAATCCAGTAGAGTTCCGGATTCTACTAGTAGAGATTGGAATTCCAATCTCTACTAGTAGAGATTGGAATCGGGATCTGGATATTGGGATTCCATCAAAATGTTTTGGAGAATAGACTGAATCATTTCACACCTGAAATTGCAGCATATCTAAGCCTACATTCACCATTACTATTTTAGGTGAATTATTTCATGTTTTAGATATCTGATAACTTTGACATCAACTTTGGAACTGGCTTGGCAGGGGTGAATTAGCTCTAGACTTATATACCGAGTCACTAACGAACTGGAAAAACTGGTTGAGCATATTGAGTCACTAACCCATAATGGCCGTATGCAAATGTATCAGATTGACATATCAGTGGCATTTACAAATAGCCATTGACTAAGGTTGGACCGGACAGCAATCCGCATGGTTACAATGTGTCTTGACAGAAGGTTTATTAGATATCTAAAACATACAGTATTTAACCTAAAATAGTAATGGTGAATTTCTAAGGCTAAATTTCAGGTGTGAAATGACTCAGTCCATTTTCCAAAACATTTTGATGCAATCCGAATTTCTCCTATCAGAATCTGAGATTGTCCTGGTAGAATTCCAATCTCTACCAGTAGAATCTGGAGTTCTCCTAGTAGAGATTGGAATCCCAAGATTCAGATCCCGATTCCAATCTCTACTAGTAGAGATTGGAATTCCAATCTCAACTAGTAGAATCCGGAACTCTACTAGTAGAGATTGGAATTCCAATCTCTACTAGTAGAGTTCCGGACTCTACTGGATTCCAATCTCTTAAATCACTTCTCTGTTGCAGTTAAAAAATAGTATTTTAGCTTCTTACAAGTTTCAGATGAATGAACATTATGAACGATGACATCGACACTGTGCTTAATTTTGAATTAAATTTTGTTCCAGGATGTATCAAACTATATTTTACAAAAACTTGCATCTTGTATTGTGATTGGTGAGAAAGGGAACCCATCTATTGTTCTATGATAGAATATTCCCGGTATAAAGACAAGGTAGGGCATGATAAAAACCTGACCTAAGCACCTGATGGTGAGGTATGATACTCTACAACTTACAATGTTTGTTTTCTGGACAGGAATTTGTGTATGATGTGAAACTGAATGAGCTTGCTAAGAAGACCCTGGAGATCAGTGTGTGGGACTACGACTATGGCAAGCCGAATGACTTCATTGGTAAGATAGTCTGCTCATTGTCATTGCCCAAATATGTACAATGTAGTGTACATAGTCCAGTAGTTAGTGACCCAGGAACTAGACATCAAAACCTCAATCTGCAGTCATGGCTCTCCTGGCATGCTTGCTACTGGAAAGCCTTAGGACAAAAGGGTTAACTGTTTATTGTACATGTCAAAGAGCTAAGGGTAATACGAGCGATCACTATTTTTGTTTTCATCTGGGTATTCAGAGTTTGTGCGCTGACTGATAGGCTGTCACATTCTTTCATCCAACCTCCATCCATCCATACATATACTCTCATTCGTCTATTTCCCCCTCCCTTCCAGGTGCTGTACAGCTGGGGGTCCAGTCTAAAGGGGAGCGCCTGAAGCACTGGTTCGACTGCCTGAAGTACCCCGACCGCCGGCACGAACGCTGGCACGTCCTCATCGAGGAGTTCGACCCCATCACCACGCCCACCGACACCGTCCGAGATTAACTCCGCACTCAAACGTCTTCAAAGGAGGCCAGAGAGATGGTGAAATATTTATAAGAGCACTGCGACGTTTAGCTAGGCAGTGATGAAGTCCAACCCAGCAATTCCATGTACAAGGCTTTTGCTTCCAAGCAATAATGTTTTTCCATCAACACTTTTTAATGCTGAAATCAATGTTTTAATCAATACAATGATACACCAGTAGAAAAATTGCCACCTCACTTATCATTAAAGACTGTCATGCAATTTTTGAGGACTAAATTCCTACTAAATTAATACTTCTAGATAGCTTTTAATTGATTAATTGATTTATGTCATGAGACATGTTTTTATCTTACACTGGAAGGTTTTACTGCAAAAAGTATTTTACTGATAAGGTTGAAGTTACTTAAAGTTTTATTTAGAAACAGTTTTGAGACTTTCTGTATATAGTTATAAGTAGATGTTCCCAAATTGATTTATCTTTAGATTATTGATTGATAATCATGTGAGGGTTGTGTGAATGACAGAGATTACTCACTGTGCTTGCTGGTTACGTACTAAGCATAGACTTGACTTGTCAACTGACTATAGACAGTTTCAGAAAAGTTACTGTAAGAAACAGACTAAAGGGAACCATATTCGAACAAGGCATAAATACTACAAATATCTAAAGAACAGGAACAGAGAAGGAAGATATTTTGAAGAGTTTGGGTGGCTTTTAGATTAACTATATAGCTGGCTTTGCAGTAAAATGCTCAGGTTTTTGTGTTTTTTAAGGTTTTGAAAAGACAGATGATCATTGTAGACCATGAAAGATGCAATGACTTGCAAATTGGCAGAATGTAATGGAGAGATGCATATGTCTTAATTCTAGATATTGGTGGCAACAATATAACTACTCTGTGTCTGTCTGGAATAGTTAACAGTGTAAGATGACCACATTTGCTTGCATTTTAGCTGGGCACAATATTCATAATGGTAGCACATGTACATGTATGTCTACCAGGTAATCATACAAATGTAGATGACAGTGAACTTCATCAATCTTTATCAAGCAAGAGAGAATTTTTGCAGCTACTTGATTTAACTTTCCACCAACCAAGAGCTACAGTCTACAGTACAGAGCAGTAAAAGCTGTAGAAAAGAAAAGTGGCAAATGAATGTTATGATATGAAAAGATAACAAATCACTAAGTTGCAAATACATAATTCAACGAAATCACATACTTATTTATTAGATACAAATATTAGCAAATTCTTGTGAAAATTGTTTTTGCAAACAGTTGGTATTAACAACTGATATTCGCAATGAATTCTCATATAATTGTGACATGATTTTAAACTTTCTGTCAGCAAATTTACTCTTGGTTACAGCACATTTAGATTTGAAAATGTACGTTTTCTACTATTCATACTAACATTAAGATGTTCCTTTTTAAATTCTGATCAGCAGACAAGAATGTTATGCTTTTGTTTATTTTCATCTTGCATGGTACTTTTTTTATGACAGATTCTTTTGAAACTAGCTTTTGAAGCTAGACAGTACAATGTACAAATGTATTGTGTTGTATTGTATGTTAACATTGTTTTTATTCGAGGTAGGATGTATGATATAATAGCTAGTCAAGAAACCATATTTCTGATCAGTGTGCTACATGTAGTAGATGGAGTACTCCAGGCATGGCAATGGCAGCTACATGTAATCACTAAATACAACATTCTGTATTCAGTTTTAGACTAAACATTACCATGTCTACTTAACTTTAATGAACCATGGTGAAATGGTCAACAACTGTATAGACACAATTATTATGTATATGTTCTTCATATTTTTGCTGCTTTTACTCTCACTTTGACAACTACTCCAGATCTTCTCATATTTATTGAACACCTTTATGGACCTATGTACACAGTTTCAGCAAACCTGTTTTTTTCTCAAACATTTAAAGATTTGTGCTTAGATAAACATAAGGTAAATAGCTTTGAAAATGCTTTAGATTCAAAATGCTTGATATTATCACAACTGACATTTTACAAAATCTACTTCTGAAGAAACACATTGCACCAAAGATATGTTGTTGACTCCAGATGAAAAAAAAATGTCATGACAAACTGTTTCAAGTTGAAGAGAAATGTAGCACAATGATAACATGATTGATTTGCAATGTTGGCAGCAAGAAGTGGACCATTCTCTGGCACAAATAAGGCCTTTTCATGTCATACTCACCAACTTAGCTTTACCTTTACTGCAGCCTTTCCAGATATGTAATTCACATGGCATGCATGCAACATATCCCAAACACATGTAGCTTGCATGTATTTGTGAACACAATGTTTGATATTACAGATCCAAAACGCCTGCATTGATAAGCATCCATTCAGTCTGTATTTTGATAGACAAAAAGGCTGTGAAAAAGGAAATGGAGGTTTTGGGACACAGGATAAAAGTGAGAAATATAATGTGAAAGAAAATAAAATCTCAAAATGGAGAGGTGTAACATGTTATGTGTATTATTCGCACCTTAAATAGCACTGTTTTCTGAATTTGGGTTCAGATAAAAGAGATCAAGGGAGCTAAGACAAAGTGTATTTTGATTCCTTCATTCAATTTCCCAGAATAGCTGAAAGTCAGAAGCTGTGTTGAGGCCCACATATACCCTTTTTAAGTATATATATGTAAGAGCACTGCCACATTTCACCCCACTTACTCTGTCAGGCTGTCAGCCTCTGTTTCTGCACAGTATTGAGAAACCTGTGTCTATTGGCTCTGCTGGCATAATATTTGCCATTGACTGAAAAACTAAGAAGGTTGACAGTAGAATCAAGCACTACGATGTAGCATATGTGACTTTTTTATTCTGCATGTATAATCATAGGAGCATGGCTGTTGCGAGAATAAATCATTGGACAATCATTTCTGCCTCTTTGTCTCATTGACTTCACTCTCAGTGTTATAATAATTGTATTCTAGATCTTATCCATTCTATGATAGACATTACACAAGCCATGTTGTGGATACTGGTGCCTCTTTTATATAAGCTGGCTCTGGTATAGAACAGAAACAAAACGGACATGTCCTTGGTGCTGAACGTGGAACCTTTTTGTGTTAGTTAGGCCATGTTGATTTGATTATATGGCCATATATGGATGACATCCTCTGGGAACCCCAAAACTGATGCAAGCGTGCGAATTTAAAATGGTTGGCGAAAAAAAGGTGCTTAGTTATGAAATCTACATGGTCAGGAGGGTTGAACAAATGACTTACACACAGTATGGTATAGCGAATAATAGATTCTTCATTTTCACTTCTTCGTTAGTTTTTTTTTTGGGGGGGGCGAGGTAACGTCAATATGAACATGACCGCCATTTTAGCAAAACAGAAATGTCCGATGAAACTAGTCAACAAATGCAGTCAACATTAACTTTTTAAACACATTTCTACACGTCTTTTATGCGGGGAAATGCCAGATACTGGCATTAAAGCAAACTGGGACAAATGAAGTCTTACGTATCTTCAAGCATAGCGCCAGAAGGGAAAAGACTGAGATGGACGATAATGGGTTACGCTAGCTCAATTTTACATCATATACATCAGTATAAATACATGCTCGCACGGCGTTAAACAGGCGGAGAAAAACTTACAGACCATGCATTTTCTTTTAAGAAGAGCTGATATTCCTGCCCATGGGTTTAACATTTGGCTCTGTCCGCGCGGTTTTAAGATAAATACGTTTTGAATGAATTGGACGTTAACTGGTCATGTTACGTTAACTCTCAGTAGTATTGATAATACAACTTGATTATACTTTAAATGCACCTTAGATCGTGGCGGTCTAGGGCTGTCCGAGCTAGATGTCGAATCAGCACTAATATTTATGCACATGATACTTATGGTCATGATTATCAATCATAGTATGGTCAATTAATTTTCTGCATTTTGGTTTATTCTTTAATAATAAATTGATTATCAAGGGTTCAACACACAGAGGTGCCTCGGCTGGTATCAACACTACGTTCAAGGTAAGTCAAGACGATTTCCAAGAGCTGCAGAACGCTAGACAACATTTCCTTGGGTGTGTAGTAAGATAGGAAGCCATAAAAGCTAGGTGTTGCCACCAAAGTTACCTTTATTGCATAGTTCACCTACTTCTCTCCGCTCAACAATAGAAAATATGTGGGCTGCAATCGACGCTCTTTCCCTTTGTGTGTCAAGAGAACCACTATGCGGATTACCAAAGAATGGCACATGAGTAACGTTGGCAATACGATTTTACATTAGATATTTAAGAGCGACTTCTAGCAGTCAATACGATAAATGCAACACATTGACTAGAGCCTCATAATAGCTGCACATTGATTGGTCAATAAATTCTACATTGACCAATTAGCATACAACAGTGTCTGATGTGCCGTAATATTGATAATATTATCCGTATCTATACCAAGAGAACCAATCAGCATTCACATTACCCTGAGACCGCACAACACAGTATATATCCGCGACTGAGCGGTTAAAAAAATAGTACGACTGAAATCTTTGAACCGTTTATAAAAACTTAAACGTGAAAGCCAGGGAGGCATTGAATCTAATGCATGGTAGTATAATAAGTCGCCTTTTAGATCGTACGAATAAGATTATAAAGTTTTGCCAGTCGGCGTACAAATAGGCGCACCTTTACAGCTGTCTACTGGGGTGAGCCGGCAGAAGGCGTCGGGATGTAAAAGAACTATATTTTGTTCGTTTATTGTTATTTTTCGATTGTAAGCTCAAATTCAGCATACTGATTTGTCGTGTTTCTCTAGGGTACCCTGCTGTAGTTTTATCCGCGTCTGTGTCGTCACTTTGTGGTCCTTAACTATAGAAATCACCATAGGCGAAAAACTGTGTTCTGCTGCCTTGACAGGTTTAGTTGTAGCATATTGACCAATCAGCATACAGCAGTGTCTGATGTGCGGTAATATCGATAGTATTATCCGTATGTATACCAAGAAAACCAATCAGCATTCTGAGCGGTAACAAAATAGTACGACCGAAATCTTTGAACTCTAGGTGAAAACTTTAACGTGAAAGCTAGCGTGGCATTGACTTTATTGCACGGTACTATGCAATTTGGATGTGGTAGCCCTTCAGAGCGTGACAATCTACAGGACATATGCACTCGACCACTTCATTAGATAAATCATACAGGAACCGTATGACTTGATGTCCCATGGTTTTGTTCGTCAAATATCTCAAATACATGTATTGTCATTTGTAATGATTGCATCAGCGAAAACAATGTCAAATAATCCTTCAAAATTCAGACCCTTTGGGAGCCTTTCGCTTTTCACCATTCCCGAAAAGACGGAAATTTGGCAATTTGACGGTCGTTTTAGCCACTTTTCTTGGGACGGTCGGGAGCGGTACTGCAGATTAGGCTATGATAGGGTATACAGATCCGACTTCTAAAATGTTAAAATAAACAGAATCTAGACTTACGCTCACTGACAACTTCCCGAAACAGGTTCTGAAACCTTTACAGACATCTAGAATGGCACAAGTTGACATAAACAAAGTGGATTTTAGGCGCCGCGCGAGGAGCCCATGTAACAACGGTTCGCTCGTAGAAGCGCCACCTACATCCATGTATACATCACCTTTTGTACGTAATGACTAGCTTACAGATATGTGTGGACGTCATTCTTTGGTCTTTTACTCAACTGTTCATCTGCTTATATAGGTAAGGAACTGTCAGAGAAGTCTGGCCGTCACTCAGAAAACATTACAATCTTTCAGCTAACATCTCCTTGGAGACCTTATCCAATTTCCTATGACAACTGTGGACTTTTACATCGTGATGGTTCTCCCGCTTATATGATTTACATCTGGACACATCAACATGATAAAACAAGTGATAACTTACAATCACGAAATGAAACTCTGACACACAAAGGAGAATTAAAGAAGTAAAGCATGGTTATCAATGGTTAGGTCCCAAAGCAAAAATAACCCCTACCAGGTGGTGCACGCGCACTTTCGGGCGTGGCCCCTACGTGGCCCCATGGGACACCTTGCGGCTGCCGGGGTATTTTTGGTCCCAGCCGGGAACCCGAATCATTTTAACCCGGCCTTGAAATCAACTCGGGACCCGGTAACAAATAGACGCCGTGAGGTAATCGTGCGAGCACCGGGGGGTATCCCACCGGAACCCGTCGTCAGTTCACCAGGACAAATTTGAATTTGTCACTTTTGTGGCTTCGGAGCCCGACCGGGACCACACCCCCGACGGGCACCGGCGGAATTGGGACCGTAGCATTAGTAGGACAATATGGTTACGGTATCATCAAAGTCATCCACTAGAACCAGATGACCACCTGGTGCTGCAGCTACACTGCTGAAGGTCACTCCGGACACCACGCGGCGGACATGCTGTCCACTGTCTGTAAACATTTCCACTGTTCTATACCCATCTGCCACCAGAACATTACCTGAACTATCCACACAGATTCCCGTGGCCTTTGTTATCCTACCCTCGTCACTTTGACTTCCCTCACGTCCAAAACTGAATTGGTAGTCTCCCGCCTCGCTATAAACATACACAAGGTCAGTTTTCAAGGCGTCCGTTATAAAGTATCGTCCATTTCGGTCTACAGTGATCTGTTCAGGCCACCCTTGTCGCGTCTTGAGCTTCCGTACGACTGTACCGTTAAAGAGAAGCACGTTGACTTCCGTGGAGACTTCATACGTTGCCGCCTGTATGACTATGACGTGGTTCCGAAGTGTGTCGACTGCAATGTCATATAGGGTAATGTTTGGGGACGAGGGGTGGAGAGTTATGATATGGCGTCCGGTTTTCGTGTACTGAACAATGATCTCTGACGTGTCGGTCTCTCCAGTCACCCATAAGTGGCCCTTCCCGTCGATGGAGATGTCGTAAGGGTCCATATCCTCGCATCCTACCCCCGACACGACCGTCGGGAACTGACGGAGGTAGACGCCCCCCATGTTGAAGACTTGAACTCTCCGGTTGAACGTGTCCGCAACAAATATCTCGTTGCTAGGCGACACAACGGCATTGCTTATTCCAGAAAACTTGCCGGATTCAGAACCTTTTCCGCCGAAGATAGTAATCGTCTGTTCGACTTCTGGGCCTTGTATTCCTTTAAAACATGAGAAAAACTTTGATGATGCAATAAAAGGCATTTTAGACTTTTAATCTAGTCCATTTTACTTCTGAAAAAAAAAACACAATTTGTATGCTTTTCAATGTTTGGAAAATGAATGAATAAATGAATGATCTATTATTGTGTCATGCATGCGGTGGCATATCCAGGACACATGATTATATGATCAGATGGAATAAAGGACAACAATTACAGCAAATCTACTCGTCAGGTGGAATGGCCATTTAAAAGATGATAGAATACCAAGCAACATTTGCGAAATTGTACCTTCAGTACTTGTAGGTACAGGCGACGTGTGTTCCATGTGTCGGTTGGTGTCTGTTTGGGCTTTGACATCGACGCTCTCTGTGAAACATCCAGTCGGCCGTGTCTAGACAGAACAAACGACAGAAGAGTAGTTTAGAATAACCTGTCACTATGTGTATGTATAAATGAATGAACGACCTTTATCCTACACATATACCCATTGGGTTCAGTAAGGTCACAACAGAAAACGTCCGACAGTTCAAATACATCTATACAATGACAAGCTAGCACTAGTCTAATAATTACATGAATTTAGCTTCTTCTCGCTTATATAGAGTGCAGCTTGAATCTCAATAGTAGCTGTAATAATCCTGATAAGCCTTGTCATATACATGTAAATATGTGACAAGCGCCCTAAAATCTTATGTGATATTTTTCAACTGTACATGAAAATGTCGCTAATTAGAAAGAACTATGTAGTTGAACACACACCACAGTAGGCTAGCCCCGTGCACGCCGTAGCGCTTGCACAACTGTGTGGCCCAAGGGCTATAGAAACGGAGATGGGCACCGCCCTATACGCTACACGTTGTGTGAAGGATTTTGACCAATGTGAAATATGAAAATATATATGAAGACGTACCGTATTCACCTGAGCGTCGTTTTGTTTCCCTGGCTTGCTAGTCGGGAGGGTGAGGGCTAGTGAAGCAACCAGCACCGAGACGACCACACACGTGACGACACAGCAGACTGCAACAAACACACGTCTGCCACCTGCGAAGCAAGTGGTAAGGTAAGCGCGACTTAGGACTGCGCAAGGAGAACCCTAGGCCACTCAAGCAGCGCTGTCTATCAGGAGAACTTCACTTTAGCAGCCCAAAGCTCCTCAGACACAGCCCTGAGTCGACTAAAAAAACTTGTGTGTAAATTGGGCCTAAGAGAGATCAGCAGGCAAGAAATATGCAATCCAAGGTGTCAATTTATCAATTATGAAGGGAATGCTGTAAGTTTGTAGCTCGGGTACATTTGTAGGCGTTTCTTCCTCATAAAGCTTGCAGTACATTGCGACGAGTGTAATTTGGGATGTTTAGTAGTAATGTTACAAAAATATAGATGATTTAGAAATAACTATAATAAGTGCAAGGAAAATGACCACGTAATAATTGGAGAAGATGTAATCTTGTACGCTTGGTACAATATGTTCCGGATGTTCATCAGCATCAATGGGCTAATACCGCATTTGGAGCTTAATCTGCAATATCGACCTTGACCTCTAGAAAAAAACATCCGTTAAATTACAACATTTTGTCTTTTCTGGAATGGGCGAATGACGAAAACCCAAAAAATGGTTTATATTTAGGGTTGGAATACATTTATATAAACATTGACTATCAAAGTCATCTAAATACATACGCAACTCGTGTACATTTGTACTTACATACTAGAAATTAAAATATAGAATGCAATTTTAAAAAAACGAGTTTACTCCCTATTATGATAAATACTGCTATGCCAAATGAGTCAACAGGGTAGTAGGATTGATGCTGAGCACAAAAGAGCGATATGGTTTCCAATGTTTATTGATAGCAAAGTAACAATGACAAAGACACGTCTTACCTCGAGATCCACCTTTGTTTGGTCGTAGAGCATTTGGGACGTACATAGGGTTGGGGTGCAAGTTGTTGTGCTGGTACACAGGGTTTGGACGTAATGCGTTCTGCTGTTCGTACATAGGGTTAGGACGCAGGATGCCCCGAGAGGCCGTCCTGCGAGACGCCAGGATAGAAGCGCCCGCCTGTGCGTCGGTGGAGCTTTTTTCCTGTCCTCCCATCTGTTTGTCTGAATAAAGAGTATGGCAACTTGCAGTATAAACTTTCGATAACAGTACGGGATATCTGGCCTGTGTGTGTGCGTGCGTGCGCGGGTGCGTGTGTGTGTGTGTGTGTGTGTGTGTGTGTGTGTGTGTGTGTGTGTGTGTGTGTGTGTGTGTGTGTGTGTGCGTGTGTGTGTGTGTGTGTGTGTGTGTGTGTGTGCGTGTGTGCGTGTGCGTGTGTGCGTGTGTGTGTGCGTGTGCGTGTGTGTGTGTGTGTGGGTGCGTGTGGGTGCGTGTGTGTGCGTGTGCGTGGTCGCGCGTGTCTGTGACATTGTATATTATACACTTTTAGCAATACACAATATGTAATACATATTGTTAG
The DNA here is from genome assembly GCA_035149815.1 of Branchiostoma lanceolatum. Taxonomy (NCBI): domain Eukaryota; kingdom Metazoa; phylum Chordata; class Leptocardii; order Amphioxiformes; family Branchiostomatidae; genus Branchiostoma; species Branchiostoma lanceolatum. The sequence continues at coordinate 25,708,102 of CM068866.1, read as the reverse complement.
TAAAATAAGTACCTTTTGGCCATTTGGCTAAAGATCATTTCCCTATAGTCTAAAACCACCATCGTTTTGACAAGGAAAAACTTGCTTTACTGCTGTTTTACCGCATTGCTACTGTTTGTGAATCTATCAAACTTACCGAGAATGGTGTTTTCTTGCACACATGTGCTCTGGGAAGTGTCAGTCGAAAGGCCACTGAGTGTTTGGTTTTCGTAATGATGTTCAACTGTTACGTCCTGTTCGTCATACGCAATAGCGTATGGCTGAATGTCAAAGCCATCTCCTCGTTCACTATCGTCTCTTCTGTTATGGTCTTGATCATAAGCAACTGCATAAGGAAGCAGGTCGCCGTCAGAGGGATTTTGTCCGTGACGATTTCTTATGTCTTGGGCAGAGTTATCGAATTCTTTGACGCTTGTGTTAGCATCATTATCCTCCGGTTTAACACCAGTTTTTGGTTCCGTGTTCTCTGCTCCGCTGCTTGTGTCGGTATCTCTTATATCTTGGCTACATTTATAAACTGCTGATGGCGCTTCCTCTTGACAGGTATTTTTCAACTGGTAGATCATCATACTATCTGTTTTATCACTGTCAGTATTATATACCGGTATGTCTTTCAACGGACGACTATCCTCAGTTTCTAACTCGGAGATATTCTCAACGTGAAGCGACTTTGTAGCCTCAACTTCGCTAACGTTTGCATACACATTGTATAAAGTGCAATCTGACGGAAGCGATTCATGTACATTTCCCGCAAAGGTTGCATCGCAGCAACCAAGACTGTCATTCTGTTCCGAGCATATGATAGAAGCGTCAGCGTGGGAGTCTTCTAACGGTTCTTCTGGGTATGCTGGTGAAATATCATCCCGCTCTTCAGGATTGGGAGGGGCCTGGCAATGATGCTGAGAAATATTTTGATCCAAAGTGTGTGCTGTAGAACCAGAAGAGTTGAAGATGTCGGGATGGTTTTCTTCTTCTGCGGCTTCCATACTGCCGGGCGTTTCCTGAGCGGTGCTACTGGCAGAACCGTCAAATCTTGTATACCATATCCATGTCAAGTCTGAACGGCCACAAATGAATCTTCATTATCGTCCTTAGAAAAAAAAAGCTGCAGTATTCTATCACCGTTGGATCCTTTTGTTGCGGAAAAGTTGACAAGAAAGCTAGCCAACCTCTTAGTTTTGCGGTGAAGCGATGTCTGGCGATTGGCTTCCTTGTGTTTCTACTTATTGAGCACGGGTTTTATTTTGATAAGGATGCAGGATTGGTCAATACGTCTAGCCAATAAGTGCTACTCGTGATCATAATCATGCAACAGAGATTAACAATATTCATTGCAGAAGAAAATTAATTATACGTGTAGTAGATGCCGTAAATACATGCGTAAAAACTGATGATCCTACATTTTTCTGAGATTAGATTTTCTCAACATCCATTTAAGAAATTGGTTTGGGGGGGGGGGATTCTTTTCTCAAGAAAGTTAACTTTGTGGCCCCAGGGTTCGAACGTCTGGATTCCGCCGTCTGGATCCACGGAATTTGATCCATATGATGAAGCGGTGGGGTCACTGACCACTTGTTTCATAGGGTCCCTTGTGGGTAACGTTACTAATAGTAATACAAACTCCACTTGTTACACACTTGTTCACAGTATTTCATGATGACAGTTTTATTGCAGCCACACCCTTCCTGAAAATTAATTTAATGTAATATATTTTCATATCTTCAATACCATAACCAAGAATAATCTCTTCTCTGCATTAATAAAAGTAAAACATTTTCTTCCCAATACAATTAAGTCCCTGCATCTAGCTATTGTTATGAACAGAGTTAAACAAGTTATTTCTATATTCCTGCCCTTTTTAAATCAATTTCATATCCTGAGACAGAAGTAAAATGTACTGAGTGAACAGGTTCAATAGAAGTAGCCAACAATATCTCATTGGCCCATATAAAACCTAATGGTAAAGGATGAACAAGGAATGTAAGATTTTATCAGTATCATTAACAACTTACTAAACCTTTAGCTAGGACATGGTGACTATGGTGGGTTTTAACTTTACATATCAATGACGCAGGCAGGTACTGACTGTCATATTGGTGTCCCTATTTGCATTTCAATGGTAGCTGGTTACTTGAGAGGGTCATGATCAGAAGATCTTTAAATGTCTTAAAATGCATGAGGTATGATTCACTGAAATGCAAATAGGGACACCAACATGGCAGCAACACTGATGGCGTGAAAACATTCTTAATGAATATCTCTGATATCTGCTGTTCCATCTTGTTATGTTACACGCTAACGCCAAAGGTATACAACCATACACTAATGACACAGTAAATTCAACATATTTAGGCACTATGTGGCAGCAGCATCAAATGTTTTCTTCCTTTCAACTGAAATCAGTGTTAACTTTATAATATGTAACCTTACATAATTGAAAGACACAGTTAGCAGAGCTCATTTTATCAGAACTAAATTAACCACAAATGCATGGACATACACCATACTATAACTACCACAATACATGATACACCACGATGTACATGTATCCCCTCTTCCATAACCTCAATGTACAATTGTTTACATTCATTTAAAATGTACACATAAAGCCATGCATTCAAACTATATCAGCTATGCATTCATAGTACATTGGTAAGAGTAGAAATGCATCTAATGGCACACATAAACAAGACAGCATGGAAGTAGTTGTAATCTACTCTTATCAGGAGACATTGTATTCTTTCCTTTCCAGAACATGATTATAGTACATATCAATAAAATCTGTCAAAAATAATACTTCTTCTTTTTCCTCTGAAGTTTGTTGATAAGAATTTGGTGTGCTTTTAAATTCTACACTTTTCTTACAAGGCCAGAAAAAAAATGAGTAACAACTTCGAATTCACCATTGCATGGTTTTGGGCTTTGGAGTATATTCTTACAGTATACCTGTAGCACAATCAGTGTCTGAAACAAAAAAGCTCATAACTACTTATCTAAGTTAGAACATTTCCCGCAAGAATGGAATACTTCAGTCCCAAAACATGAAAAAGGGATGAAAGTAGCTGCAGTTTTTTTCTTTTCTTTCGCAACATTTTGGAACATGTTTATCACAACATTACTGTCATTTTCTTGAAGCACAGTAAATAAAAGTCATAGTCACACACTAAGACAGAGATACACATAGTCACATTATTTTCCTTAATGACCAACAGAGTTGCTTTTAATCACCTTTGAAACATTCACAGTCAAACCTCTGCATTATGACCAACCAGACAATGTGGTCACTTTCTGCTGGTCCCTCATAATTATTTTTCCTACAAACCAAAGCATTAAGAATCCTATCTACAGTGGCCACTTTTTTACAGTCACTGTGACAATTTTCTTCAAGTCCCACTAGTGGTCACTGTTTGACTGTATCTTGCTTTGATTGTCAATGAACTCCTTTTGAACAATCTGTTCAGAACACCTCTTCATGTTTGAACGCTGTCGTCCCTCTCCTACCAGTTGCCCTGCAGTTCAGGAATGTGGTAGTAGAGATCGAGAGACTCGGGGTTGGAGTACGCCCCGCGCTGCTGGATGTCCTCCCCAGCGAGAATCCGCTTCACAGCCACCTCTACCTTCTTCCCACTGATGGTGTACTGGACAACAGAAGATCAACAAAAAATGTTTTTTTATCTCACTGAAGGAGGTATTGTTTTCAATGGTGGTGTGTAAGTTTGTGTGTAGACGAGAGTTTGACTTGGATTAGGATGATAATTAGTATGTGGGTAAGTATTGCGATCGCGAAGAGGCACAGAATTTGTTGGCCTCCTAGCTGCTTTCTTTGGTTACCTTCAGCAGACATTCCAGTCATTATATCTTATGTTCTGGACATGCTATTGGTATTTTGAAAGGCAGACAGTTTTTGGGGCTAGGAAGAAATTTGAGTCCTCTAACAGCTTGTTATAAGGTTAATTTGGAGGATGTTAAAGATTGAAACTCTTTCACACATTATAAATCAGGTCTTTGTGCTTAAACCAACAGATCTTCAAAACACACCCATTTGTGTTCAAGAGGCAACAAGTTGGACGATTTTCAAAGCAGACGATCTAAAAAACTTAACCTCCACAACAAGAGTCTTGCACTATACTACAGATAGCATTCACACACTGTTGTATACATGTACATTCCTCATACAAGATTCCAAACTCACAGGTATGTCCTTGGTCTCCATGATGACTGAGGGCACATGACGCGCCGACAGCTGTGTACGGATGGCCGCACGTATTCTCTTCTGTAGGTCCTGAGACATTGAGGTGCCCACAGACATCTTTAAGAACAGGATGACCCTCTCCTCGTGGTACTTGTTCCTCTGGGGGACACACAGACTGTCTTGGATCTCTGCAAACTCTTCCACTGAAGGATATGTGTTAAAAATAGTTAAAGATTGTATGACACTAATCTAAAAATAATCTACAATTCATGATTATATTTAACAACAATTATACATCTATAACATTTTATGGAATTTTCACACCCTTCTCCTGCTATTGAACACAGCACCTTTAAAAAAGTTATTCAGACAACGGTTTTGTCACAGGGTAATCCAATCATGACAGCCAATGATTTGTCACAGTGAACACAGCAGCCAGTTCAGAAACTTGCATCACAGTTCACAACAAAACATACTTCTGGGGAGTAAATCAGTTTAATTGTGATTACATGTAATTGCAAGATATTGCAATATTTTCTTTTATGGCTTTTCAAAATAATATTTTTCTTAAGCCACTGTGCTGTGCCCCAAACTAGTTCACTGTGACGTCATTGGCAGTCATATTGAATTGGATTACCTTTTGACAAAAACCAATCTTAGACCAGGATATACACCAGACACATTTCTATAGCAGGTATTCTGAGACACAAGACTTACCAACATTGTAGATCTCTGCACTGCCAAACCTGACACCATTAGGATTCAGGGTCCCATCACTGGTAACATAAAAAGGCCAAGACATTGTCATATTAGCTTTTACATTGTAGATGTAATCAGCAAATTATCATTGAAACCAACGTACAAGTTATACATACGAAGAAATATACCAGCACTACAGAATGATATATAGGGCATGAAGTTTCCATTTATAGATATAAAATAGACATACATATAAGAGGTCAGATAGTTCAAAGTTATGTATAAAATTCAACAGTGTGTGAATATCATATTAACCTTCTTCCCAACATGACGATGCCTCCTGTCTTTGGGTTGATCTCACAGAAGTCTCCGTGGGCCCAAACACCTACAGAAACAAGTAAGTTATGATAACACAGATGCATTATAGAGACTACATATTATAGTAACAGTTACTGTAAATCATAGAATAATACCTCTACTACTACAGTATACTTATATGCCATGCATTTTCGGTAATGACACTTTTGACACGTATCAGATATTGCTTGGTGTTTAGTTTTACATACACAACCCTTCACAAGTACAATTTCAGTAGGAGACTCAAGTTTGGAGAGGACATATGATTGCATAATAATTCATAAATCTTAATTATTAATATACAGTCAAACCTGCCTAGGCGACCACCTTTTCAACGCGACCACCTGGCCATGGCGACCGCTTTTTCTCGGTCCCGAAAATTTTCCCCATAGGCACAAGCATTAAGCTGCCTGCCCAAGGCGACCACCTGTCCAACGCGACCGCGACCGCGACGAATTGGGACCGCACAGAGCACAATCCCTGCCCATGGCGGCCGCCTAATTTTCAAGCGTGTGGTGACATCGGATCATTTTGCTGTCGGATTTCACGGAAATGTTTCAAGACTTTGAAGGACAAAAATAAGGACAAAAATATATGGAATAGCAATGTTATAGCATCGATTCCTCCATGAAGTGTTTTAATAAAACGTTCCCGCTATTAACATTGTAAAGACAAATGTTTGTGATTCAATTTCAATTCAATTCAATTTATTTGTTGTCGTGCCTATCGTAATCTTATAGTTAACCGCAAACTCAGTTCTGTTTAAACTCAATTTTCAAAACGAATACGTAGTGCATGGCGTAAAAAAGTCAGATTTCACAGAAATGACTATCTATTTCTTGTATTTTCAACAAAAATTTATCTGTGTCTTACTAAATTCCACCGAAAAATGACTTCGCGGCGGGCAAAACATCGGACGAGAAATGTTGTTCCTTGGTCCCGACGCCATCTTGGAAATTTTGGCGCGGCCCGGATTTGACGTACCGCTGACCTTTCTAAAACACGATGCTTTTGTGTATGAACATTTACGAATACTCTAGTTATTGATGAAAATTAATATTCTTATTTTCTTTTTATTTCCATGAATCTCAAACCTTTATTGGACGCTGTGCGTTCTGCTGCACTGACTAGTACCTTTCGATGCGGTCGCACAGAGCTTGGTGGCGCGGCGCGACAAAAGCACACCGTTCCGTTTTCATCTTTAGTTGTCAGATCGAGAACTTTTTTACCCTTTTATCCAGTGGTCGGCGCCCCAAAAAAGGCTGGGACCAGCAGGTGTTTTTTAGGGATTTGTCTTAGGCCTTAAAACTTCGATGATGTGCGTGTGTGTGTGTGTACTATTTAATGTAACGTGTGAATGCGGGAGGGCGCTGCGAGATCATCGAGGCAACCATTGTTTTGTAGTCAAAATTATGACGAAAATTTTTACCCGATGTAGCGGTATACAATTATTACAACGAAAACGGAAAATGTAATTTTTGTAGCCTCTTTCTGTCAATGAGAATTGAACCTGGTGGGGGTCATGCTGTCTAAATTCACATAATTTTCCATCCATTTACGTACTGTATTTGAAAAACTCGACCTGGAAACATGTGAGTGGAATCCTCTTCATGGCGACCACCTGTCCATCGCGACCGTTTTTGCTCGGTCCGCCGGGTGGTCGCCTTGGGCAGGTTTGACTGTACATTTAAGGTTAGACTCTTTTACCCTGGAACTTGGCAAAGTACGCCTTCTTGTACTTGAAGCCCTCAGGGTCGTTCCAGAAGACAGTAGGCATGGAGGGGAAGGGTTTGGTACAGACTAACTCCCCACTTTCACCAAACACTGCCTGGCCTGTTAGATCAAACAAACAATAAAGATCAAAATATATGCAACAAGGTTTTTGGAAGGAAACATTGATTATATAAATGTATTGGATAAATGTGACTACATTTGTATTTAAAAAAGTATAATTCTCAGAGAAGAAAAGAGAAACACAGAGGGTACTACTTGAACATGTACTATGTATCCCACTGTGTAATAAGTTATGATTATCATAAAAACTGTTTTATTACCTTCCTCGTTCCAGCTCTCCACTGCCATCCCCAGACATCTACACTGGATCTCCCCCTTGTAGACAGGGGCTGAGCAGTTGTGTCCAGCAAACAGGGAGATGATATCTGTACCTCCTAATCAAATAGAACAATTAAAGAAACAGTCAACTCAAAATGCTGCAGTTTAACCTTCTCCATGCTGCCTAACTCTGTAACCGATAGGGAATTGGGCTCCAAACACCTACTTCAGAGTACTAAAGGTTAAACAGATTTAAAAAAACTTGAAAGATGACAGAGAGAATACAAAGTTGTACATTCAAATATTTAAATTGACTTGGTTAGTCCTGTTTGCATTTACATGTACCTGTGATAGAACCAAGCAGCAAGTCTTTCTTGATCTTGCTGTAGACATACTCAAAGCTCTGTGGCTTGAGGGGAGAGCCAGTAGATAAGATGGTGTGGAGTGAGCTCAGGTCGTGGGTCAGGGCAGGGTGGACACCCTTCTCTTCCAGCACTGTCAGCCATTTTGCACCCGTCCCCAGCATTGTGATCCTGTGGCAAGGAAAACAGACCAGACCTTAAACTTCTGAATCATGAACTTGAGCTAGAAACAGGGCTGTCTTCAGAACCCAGGATGGCAATTTGCTTGTTAGGACGAAATCTTTTTTACCTAATGTCTGTCCAAAAGTCTTAACTTCATGACATGAAGTAGAAGAAAATTTGTAAGCTTAAAATAACAGATGTAACAATGGTCTCCCAAACATTGAGTGAAATGGGAAAAAAATTTTCAAAGTTGAAGACAGCCCTGGCCAGAAATCAATTATATCTTCAGTTGGTGTGAGCAGACCATTCCAGGACAATACACCATACTGTCCTGGGACAATGCAAGGCTTGAATCATCACAATGCATGTACAACAGTGTGAATGTAAAATTTGAAGTGTGCTCACTTACTCCACACTTGCACCTGTGGAAGTAGTTTTACCAATAATCGTAAGTAGAAATATCCAATAAAGATATGAAAAGTCCAGGGATCTCCCAAAAGAATGGAACAGTGGTTTTGCACCATCATACTCTAATCCAGTAACACCATCCCTTTCAATTACAATGTTTCAATTTCCAACAGGCTACTTAATACGATGGACATTCTACAAAAGCTTCTTGCTCATCAAATCTATGGCCTTAACTACTATTTCAAGACTACTTTACCCTATGTTGTCCACGAGGTCCCAGAGGATGTTGGGAGTGGGCACCAGGGGTGATCCGTCGTACAGCACCACTGCAGCACCCACAGCTAGACAGGACACCAGCCAGTTCCACATCATCCAGCCAGCCTACAACAACACTGGGTATTACATCATGTGGCTTGCATTAAAAATATATCTGTCTGGAGCCCCTTACACTTTGGCCATGCTGATCTTATTATCATATGAAGAATCTATATGTAGGTATACCATACTCTGCGTGTTCAGTTTTGTTAATCCTTCCATGACCACGTAGATTTCATAATGAAGGCAACTTTTTTTTTTGGGGGGGGGGGGGCAACCTTTTTTTTATGTACCCCGGTGGAACCATGCTTAACTTTAGTTATTAGATTTTACCCTAGGTCAGGATATACCCAGGTATATTCTAGCTGGGGGTATATACCCGTCCTGCTACACCCGGGCAGTAAAGTTGAAAATAGACTTTATATGGTAAGTGGCATTTGATGATGTCATCTGCACAGGTGGTACTTACTGTGGTGTAGTACAGCATGATGTCATCACGGTCCATGTTCCCATGGAGGACATGTTCCTTCAGGTGCTGAATAAGGGTACCCTGTGGGAGGGGGAAAACAGACAATCAAGCTAACATCATCAAAAATGACAAATGCAAACCAAAAACATGTCCGAGCTGGGGCCGACCCTAGGACCAAACTCCAGCCCACGGATCCACTGAATATGATCCATATAGCCAAGCATCAGGGTTGCATTACCGCTTGCACCACGGGGATCTCTTTTTAAACAAAAAAACAACAAAAAAACAAGCAGGCAAAGTAGAGAACCAAGAAATAAAATTGGTGTGGCCTTAAGGTGCTGTTGAAGGGCGCCTGAGACAAGTTTTTGAGTGTTCTAAAAATACAATTTTAGTCAAGTATGGACCATGTTTTTTTTTCAGTTGGTACCTTATTGCAATACTATAGTTTCAATAACAAATAACAAATCAATCAAATCAGTATGACGTCATGATGATGTCGTCAAGAATAAAGGTCACGTCCATTTTTTAAGAAAATTTTTAGAAAAGTAAGAAGGTTCTTACCCCTGCAGAGTGCACCATACACTTAGGTGGACCGGTAGTGCCAGAGGAGTACATGATGTACAGGGGGTGGTTGAAGGGAAGAGGGGCAAACTCCAGAGGAGGGACCACTTCTCCATCCTTCCCAGAAGCAAGGAAGTCATCAAGAAACAAGCTGGAGACAGAAAAGGCTGGTTCAAGGCAACCATCTAAAGACTCACTCTTTAAATAGATGTACAGCGTTTACTAGAATAAAATATGTGCTATGTCTTTGTTCCATATTTTGTACTTTGCATATCAAACAAAGATGAAACAACACCAGATAATAGCTATCAGAATGAGAATTAATTTTCCAACTCAAAACTTGCTTAAGTGCTTTTTCTACCATTTCTTTTTTTCTGTATTCCAGCTTATCTATTGCCGAAGTTTGATGAAGCTAAAGCTAGTTAACGTAGCAGGCTTTTGACCAGAGGTATATTCTGGCCTGCTACACCAGATACATCTTGCTGTGTCAACACTTTCAGCACGATACTATCCAGGAAATAAGCTCATCAAAAGTACCTACAAACAGAGAAATTAAAGTATCAGTCGTACCTTTTTGGAACACTTGATTTATCTATATCTTCTTGTTTGTTCACATATGGAATAATGACCACCTTTTCCAACTCTGGAAGCCCTGTGGAAAAAAGAAATGTCAGTGTCAACAATTTGTTACCAGTAATATCAGAAAGCTTCCCCTTTTACCCAGTGTAAACATATAAAAAGCAAGAAACGTACACAGCAGTGGTGTTATTAGGTCACAAGGGTGATAATACTTTTCTGTATGCCTGTTATGTACTGGTGCAGGTAGCAATCAAAATGTTCTGCACCAGAAAAGGTTTAGCTGTACCACTTGTTTTCTTTACTTCAGCTCAGTCCATCATTCTGTCTGACATCTCCTCCCAAATAGACCCCAAGCAGTTTGGAAATTTAAAAGGATGTTCGACTACACACTGCCTCATTGACCTGCTGAACTTCTTTTTCGCTGGGATCGAACGGAAAGCGTCAGCTGGCACGCTAATCCTTACTGACTTTTCTAAAGCTTTCGACCGGGTATGCCATAACACTGCCGTCAGTAAACTCATCAGCATGGGAGCAAGACCATCCCTCATTCCGTGGCTCTGCAGCTTCATGTCTTGTCGTAAACAGCGTGTCCGCTACCAGGGAGCACTGTCGGACTGGGAGTTTCTTACATGTGGGGTAGCCCAAGGAACCCTGTTAGGACCTCTTGTGTTCCTGGTTATGATAAACGACTTTAAACCTGCAACCACAAACTCACACTGGAAGTACGTTGATGACATTAACCTTGGGGAGATGAGAACATCAGCAACAACGTCGACCCTCCAGACAGACCCCCCGCAGGTACCGGCACTCACCCTTGGAGGAGTACCCCTCACCATCGTCACACAGGCCAGGTTGTTAGGGTTACACATAAGGTCAGACTTGCGGTGGGACAACCAAGTGAACGAGATGGTGTCTAAAGGCAGCAAGCGACTCTTTCTCGTCAGTAGGCTGCGCCGATCCGGCATACCTACGTCTGATCTCGTCACCATCTACTGTGGATACGTCAGACCCATACTAGAGTATGCCACCCCCTGCTGGAGTGCAGCGCTCACACAGAAACAGTCCGACGCCCTAGAACGTGTTCAGAAACGGGCCTGCAGGATTATACTAGGACGGACTTACAACTCATACACTGCTACCCTGAACCAGCTTAACCTTCCAAGACTGTCAACTAGAAGACAACAGTTATGCACCGACTTTGCTGTTAAACTAGAACAGTCCCCACGCTTTCGCTCCTGGCTTCCGCCCACTCGTGGTCAGCAACATGGCAGAAACCTTCGGAACGCGAGCCGCTATGGACAACCCTCTGGCACAAACCATTACACCAGAAGCGCCATTCCGGCCATCATCAGACTTTTAAATGAACTCTAGAGAACATTGTTACCACATTTTCCTAGCATTGTTTGTCCCGAGGCAATCCCTAAGAGAGTGATTGTGAAATATTTTAAATGGTCTAAGTAAATGTTTTAACTGATATTGATTGTCTAAAAACTTTTAATCAATGCCTGAAAGCTGTGTAAACTACAATGAACTGTGTTTTATTTTGCCTCGCAATTCAGCCTCGTAATGGCTGCCATGAGGCTTGTCTGTCAAATGATGATGACAAAATAAACCAGTCTACTATAAAACAATGCTTTGGAAATGTTCCTTAGTAGTACCAGTTTGAACCATGTTACCTGTTATGTTCAAGGCTTGAAGAATCTACTATGAAAAATCTAAATGCGAGGCATTTTGAAGCCACTATAGTATACTGGTCATATGTCAACATAGTGTTGCAAGCTTATCTTATCATGGACCTGAGTGCAGGTTACATGCAGGTGCAGGTAGACATCAGAAATACCTGCACAACTCTGCTACCTGTTACCTGCTTAATTATGTAGGAGGTCCCGTGTTCGGGAAGAGCCACACCCTGTGCACGTAAAAGAACCCACCACACCTTTCGAAAAAGAGTAGGGGCATGCCCCGGTGTGCGATGGTCCAAACCCTTCTGTCTGGAGTTGGTGATTCACTACAAATCACCCGGATGGAGGCCTGGCGAACCTACGACTCGTATCAGCCATACAGTAATTTACACCACTCACCCGGACGGGCTCTCTTGGAAATCAGTTACATAGTTAACTCAAGGGACCACCCTAAAAGATTAATAATAATAATGATAATAATTATGTAGGTGCTAGACATCTCCAGCCCTAGTGACTAGGATCATGACATCTTACCTTCAACAACTTTCTGTAGTTTATCCAGGTGAGCATGTTGTTTTCCATTGTACCTCACCGCATCAACTGAGAAGATCAACTTGGGCTGGATCTGAGTGAATCTGTCCAGCACTCCCTGTCAAAGGCACATCAAAATGTACATCTTAACCTTTATAATAAGCACTTTTTGGCACCCAATTACCTATTGGATAGAGTTAGGCAGCAGGGAGAAGGTTAAACACAAAATAGTATGAGACAAAAATCCGTCTAGTGCCAGTAATGATAAAGAATGTACATCTTAAAAGACCAAACTTGAATTCTATCGTTTGGCAGACAAAACTTGCAATTTCTGTAAAATACACAATATTTTCAGTTACTGATTAGAAATCATTTTTCAGCAAAGTCTTCAGGGCTACAAGTGTAATTGGGAATGTAGAAGTAGCCACATATGTGTGGGTAATTGGTGTGAAGAGTCAGTGGTATCTTACAGTGACTCCAAAGTCAGGAGAGGTTGAGCTCCAGACTGCACCCAGACTGGCTGCACCCAACATGGCTTCAATAGTCACACAGCAGTTAGGGATATAACCTGGTTAAAAAAGCACAAGGATTAAACTTGGTCAATGTTTTGGGTACAATTGTATCCAGACTGCCTACACTTTATAGCCTTAAGGCCCTGTAAGATACTAGTTCATGTATATGGCTCTTTTTTACTCCTCTCTCAAAAAAATTCCAGTTCTGTATTTTGACCAGATTCCTAGTTTCTAGACGGGGGACGCCATAAACTGTCTACAAATTTTGGTCCACTGCGCAGCGAGTCATATGTCCTATCTTCATAAAATGACATCATACAGGTGGTGAACTGGACCATTCATTGACAAAATTAAAGACTAATGCTGTACTGGTTGAGTGTAAAATTTACTATCCAACTTTTTGTTGTGTTGGAAAAAATAGTTTAAATCTAGCTTCAGAATGATTTCTATCAACACAAACTTTCACACTAATTATAATATCCTAATAAAAACCTTATCTGTCATAAATTAGATGTGTAATACTGTTCACATGTAAGGTTATAAGAACAGAATAACAGACAGCATACCCACGACTCGGTCTCCCTCCATAACTCCCATCTTCTTCATGGCGGCTGCATACATGGCCACGTTATCAGCCAGCTCACGGAATGTTCTCTTCTCAACCTCCTCCCTGCCTTCCGCTAAAATCATACAAAATCATACGTCTTGATAAACATTCATACATGAAACACTGTCCCATGGACAGGGTACATGTAGCAGTTGGGTCTCAGCCGTCCATAGAAATACTTGTTGTATTTCAACTTTGCAAAAAAATTATTTGTGAAGTAACCATACCTCAGAACATCAGAATTTGTCCTATACATTTTCAACATCTCAAGAAGGAAACAAAGACAAGTACTACCCAAAATACTCCAAAATCAAAAGCCACATATACATATTCTATTGTCGATGTGGAGATAATATCATGAACCAGGTTTTAATTAAAAAATGTAATATTTCATCATATGATTTTGTAAAACTTATTTCAAGGCACAATATGCCAACACTATGTCTACCTGCAGCATATATGGCCACCCTGTCATCCCTGTATCTCAGCATGTTCTCTGCATAGTTCATCCTGCAGCCCTGGAACCACTGGGGAATCTCGGCTATGTTTTTACTCATGTCCACCACCTGAGAACAGCACAACAACAGTCAGAATATTTCAGCAACAAAAATTATCATTACTGCAAATATGTTAAACTTTGCAACAGCTAAATGTGTGAATATCAAGAGTCTACTGTATCTTTGAGTTTGCAGTGAGTTCAAACAATAGAAATGTTACAATGTGAGGTTGCAGATTAAAAGTGAGTGCAAAACATGCAAACTAGTTGCAAATCTACAGTACCAGTGACTGATTAAACATGCCCCAAAGCAATTAGGGTTGGCTCAAGTAGGGATAACTTAATCAGTATTTGAATGACAGACTTTAGGCCAATCCAATCAGCCCATGACACTTGTACAGTTTGAAATGGACAATACATTTTGCATTCCATAGACATGCAGTGTGATTAATTGATACATCAGCTCAAGTTAGAGTCTACATTGATGAATGACTTTAAATAAAATGAAAAAGAGAATATGATTTTTTAGATATACTAGTAACATTTGAAGCAGAAATAAGATTCTGACTTGTCAAAAAAATATTTAGTTACCATCTAATCAATAATCAATATTCAATCAATATCCCTAATGGCTGACCTGATCGTATATCTTGGAGTGCAGGATATCGCAGAAGATCCAGACTTCCTCCCAGAACTCTGCATAGTTCTCAATGGACCACCTGAACAGGTCGTTATAGCACTCTGCAAAGTAAGTCATGATGATTTTAAGTCAATAATCCACTATTCACTGGGATACATATGTATGTATGTATGTATGTATGTATGTACGTATGTACGTACATACGTACGTACATATGTAGGTATATTTCGTTTTTTAATAGTAGCTAGTGGTAGTGCAATTTGGCTTCGCTACGGCTCGTGTTTATATATATATGAGCAAGCGATTAATTTTTGTTTTTGATATTTTTGTAAGCCAGTTTCTGAGTCTGTTGTGCAGAGTCATTTCAGAATGCTGTACAACCCGTTCAAAGTGGCCTTGATGAATTGATATACGGAAAATGTAATTTTTGTAGGATCTTTCTGTCAATGAGAATTGAACCTGGTGGGGGTCATGCTGTCTAAGTTCACATAATTTTTCATCCATTTACGTACTGTATTTGAAAACCTCGACCTGGAAACATGTGAGTGGAATCCTCTTCATGGCGACCACCTGTCCATCGCGACCGTTTTTGCTCGGTCCGCCGGGTGGTCGCCTTGGGCAGGTTTGACTGTACATTGTATGTAATGGAACAAGTACATAGGATTTCGCCTAGGGCACTATTGTACTATTGTAGTAGATGAAATTACTTCAAAGTTGAATGCAGAGGTAACAGACAGCACATGTCAACCCTTGGGCAACACGTGACATTTTGAATTCCATTACATCAGTTGTCTACTAATGCTTCCAGCAAGGACATAATAAAATGACCATGCTTTGGAGATGTTCACTTTAACTGCTTTCCTTGTGGAAGTAGTTTTGCATAAGAAGAATTCCAAATTAATGATTTAAATGTTGTTAGTACCCGTAACTAATTGTTCCCTCTTCAAGACAATAGCTGATTTTGGAAACACCAGTAAACAAATCATGTATAGAGCAGCCTTTTCATGAACTTAGCATGCATGTTTTAAATGAAGTTAGAGCAAGAATCAATTTAAAAGTAAAATCACTGCAAGACCAGCTGATAGGATAAAGTTTGCAGCAGTCGTCCTTGTGATTTCACATGGCATGACGTCAGCGTCTCTCTGATTGGTCAATAATGATGGGCTGGTCGGGGGTGTGGTACCAACATGAGACCACGCCCCTTCCTGTTTACATGTTACTAAATCGCCATGTACATACCAAGGTTAAAACTCCTTGGATAAACACATCAGATCGTGTTACGAAATCTAGAAATGGTTGTGAAATTGTCTCATATCTCTGTTTAACTACTTTGTTGACGCGGTAAGACAACGTGGCATATGGAAAACACAGTCTAAAGTAATCAATAACAATTTTGCCACATGTCATGCATCGTGGATATGTCACTGACCTGACCTTACCAACGTGGCCGAACTTTTTATCCTTACGTTTCTGCATGTTTCCCCGTTAGACAGCGTCAACAACATTCCTCCGTGAAAACACAACGCCACAAACAACATACCATCGCAATGTTGGCGTTGTTTTGGTAAATGAATGGTTAGGGGGAGGGGCACCTGGATAAACGGACTTTACGTACCCAGCTTGAGGTTGAATTTGTTGTTAACCCTCTCTCGGAACTTGTCCATTTTGGTGACACGGTTAGGATCTGGCCGCCACATGAGGACGGGGCGCTCCTTTGGGCGATCGCAGTCCATAGCCGAAGAGATTTTGTCCACAGTCCGCTGCACTGAATTGAATGACAGAGCTCCGTTTTTTGCGGCTGACTCAAACTGACCTTTTTGCCTTTTCACCTCAGTGACCTTCAACACTACGGTAGTACTACGCTTCGCAAAATAGTGTCAGAAATTCCGATACACACAAAAAGCGTTTATGTTATCTATATCTCAAGCCTAAGACAATATATAACCATTTCAATACTTTTTTTGTTGACATTGAGCATTGCGTATTGCGAATTTTGTGGATTCTGTTGGAAACATTTCACGTGCAGTGGCGGTAGGATATATGAAAGATCAATGTAAAGTGCTGCGGTGGTGTGAGCATACATTGTGGTCTCTGATTGGTCAAGCACGCTCGTTCTATTGAACCCGTGTGGCGGGAAATCAGAATTTAATTTAAAGGTCTTTAAAGTATTCCGAGAACAAAATAGCTGGATCTATCTGTTTTATCTGCAGCAATCGAACATACTAAATTTGCTTTCCCTGTAAATTTTTTTCATGACTAGTACCGGAAGGTCTCTGTATCACATAGGACGTAACTGTGTTTTTATTTCAGTTAGGCAGAGATTGTTCTTATTTGCGTTCAATGTTAGACACTTCATTTTTATTGCTATGGAAACAAATCTCACTGTTTAGTACAAATCCAATTTACTCTTTGCTCCTTGCTCTATCCTCAAGGAAGACATGATCATGATAATCACCGTGCTTAAACGACATCTTGCGGTTTTAGATAAAACTACAAGGTCCCAAACGCCGATGTCCAAGTCTGACCACTGCATTATGCCAATACCTATTCGATATTTCATCTTCGGAATATCATTACTTTGAACAGATTAGCTACATAATTTCTGGGCTCGCAATGTACTAGTATTTTCGGAGTTCATATAATTTTTTCAACCATACTCTTGATTGGTTTCTACCAAAGTAAGATGGCGGCCCCCAAGAGAAATTTCGACGGAGACGGAAAGTTTGATGTGCCCGACCCTAAAAAGAAGAAAACACTGCACGAAAAGGATCAAGAGAAGCGTCTCATCGTCATACTTGAAAAGGCCTCTTTAGAAGCAGTCAAGGTTTGTTTATGAAGTATCATGTGGATGAGCTACGTATCTTCTTAGTTATTGCAAGAGGGGAGGGGGGCATGAAAATCCCATACGCACATGTACACGTGCGAAACTTACGGTCGTAGCTGCAGTATTAAACTTCTAAAATTATGTGGACTACTTTGCTCGGTTTCTGTGCATCTAGCACTAACGACATGAAATTTATAGCTGGTAAAACTGAAAGTGCACTGCTTGAGACAATGTCTGTTTCGATTCCCGAGGCCCTCTGCATCAACGAATAGATATGTATGAATTATAATTTGTAGCTGTTGATACTTTGTATCAGCTGTGTGTGATCATATGGTTGATACTTGCATTCTGCATCATGTTTCAATGTCTCAACAAGCTAACGTCCTTTTTGTTTCACCTATGTACAGAATGGGAAGAGCTACGAGCTTCTGAACTGTGACAAACACAAGGGGCTGATGAGAAAACACAACAAGGACCCCGCTCAGTGTCGACCAGACATCGCTCATCAGGTATGAACATTATAAAGATAGATAAATGAATAGATACCTTAACATACCTCACTCCAGCTCTGTATTTGCGTCCATGGAGTGATTGCAATGCCACAGTGGTATGTAAAAAGCAGGTGGTAGGCAATAGATTACTTTACATGTTGAATGTTATTATGTTAATCTGTTCTGCTAATTTAAACATTGACTAGTAATCTTATCAGCTAAGTTAAACATTCTTTTGCTTGCCAGTCGTAAAATACCCTGGATGTAAACAGAAACAGCAATCGCTCATATTCACATTAATGTTCTTGACTCTCTAAAACCTGCCTTCCTGCACAGAGTAGTAATCGTCATCATTGACCAAGCAATGTCCTGAGATGGTTGTGAAAGTCAGGGATTTTGTTTGTTTGATTGTTGATGTTAGTAGGTTGGAATATGGTAAGAAAAAATTTGAATGTTAAAACAGTGCTACTACATTAGAAGGGCACGCATTCTTCAAGTAGTTGTCAAAGTTTTGTAATTTTGTGTTTCTCCACCAGTGTCTACTGATGCTGTTTGACAGCCCATTAAACAGAGCTGGTCTCCTACAAGTCTACGTCCACACGGAGAACAATGTCCTCATAGAAATCCACCCACAAACAAGAATACCCCGAACCTTCGAAAGATTTGCTGGACTTATGGGTGAGTGTTACTATTTTGTTTTATTGTAGAGCACATCTAGATGTTGCAAGATGTGCTATCCATATCAGTTCTCACCAGGCAAGCCACGAGTGAAGACCTCGTTCCTTGCTCCCTAGACTAGTGCCGAGAAACTACTCTTACACTGTTGGCTACTCTAACATTATTGTGTTTTATAGTTCATGGATATGTCTGTCTTTATGTCCATACCAGTATATTTTATTCATGTACAAAGAGTCATTGTCTATGTAGATGTCTTGGTCATTCTCTATATGCTAGTGGTGAACAATATGACATGCAGTTTGAATTCAGACTGCTAGGGGTCACCATTTACACTTGTTACAAAGAATGCTATATCCTTTCTCCCCTCTACAGTTCAGCTGCTGCATAAGTTCAGTATCAGAGCTTCAGATGGACCTCACAAGCTGTTGAAGGTGAGATTTATTATTACTGTGTTATTTCCTCTGTGAGGCAGGTAGTTTCTTGTATGTGTGTCTGTCTGTGTTTCTGAATGTTTTTGGCCAGCATAGATTACAAAAAGCTATGGGTGGATTGCAATGATATTTGGTATGAAGCTAGGTCTTGAGAAGATGAAGGTCAAGGTTGAGCCTCCTCACAACTTTCCTTAAACTTGATATTGCAGCATAACTTCCTTTTGTTTGTATCTACTGTTCTAGACATTTTGTGTTCTTGACTTCTTGGTGGCAGAATATAGCTTTTTGGAATACTGCTAGAAGAGGTATACTAGTTTGGGGCATTCTAATAGCTTTTTTCAGAACTGCAGAGGACTTTTGTTAGAAAGTTTGAAAGAGTTCCTAATAGGAAAGGAAAATTTGATGTTCATGATCTTTAGATTTTA
This sequence comes from Branchiostoma lanceolatum, assembly GCA_035149815.1. NCBI lineage: Eukaryota > Metazoa > Chordata > Leptocardii > Amphioxiformes > Branchiostomatidae > Branchiostoma > Branchiostoma lanceolatum. Next base: position 25,688,629 of record CM068866.1, on the reverse strand, counting down.
ATGTTTTTCTCAGAACATGAGAACACTTTTGTCATGTTGTAAAATGATCTTCAGGTTATCAAAAACCCAGTGACTGACCACTTACCGACTGGCTGTACCAAGATTGGCATGTCTTTCCACGCTGATTCTGTGGTGAACCCACGTGATCTCGTTCCCGCTGACAAACCAATCGTCTTGGTGATCGGCGCCATGGCCCACGGTTCGGTGAGTACAAAAGGAACCTGACTATATGCACTGAAGGTAAAAGGAGTTTTGTGTATAATTGCAGGTTATACCGTGAGGAGATAGAGAGTTTGTTTAATCAGGCATTTTCATAAAATTGGGATTGTTTTTCTTTATATTCTATCACTAGACATCAACATTGGAATAGTTGAAACATATATGCATTAGTCAGCCTGCTTTAATTATGTCACATTGTATAGAGCATTTTTCCCCACTTTCCATATAAATGAAGCAGGCAGGTGACTACCATGTTGATGTCGTTTTTTTGCATTTTAATGGATCATAGCTCAAGGGTATACAGAATTTTATGTTTTATCAGCAATTTTTTTATGTATTCTTGTGAAAAGGACACTTCTGAAGATTATTTGAGACGGACAGAAGATCTGAAGATGTCTGAAAGTGCAATTCACTATCATGAGTGTAGCTGCATCCTCCTTTTTGTTTGTTTGTATTGCATACCATTACCGGGTAGACTGCCTCATGGCCTAGCACACCAGGTTTGTACTGAGCAGTACAAGCTGCATATCTGGACAAATCTATTTGATCCACTCACATGGTCAAGTACCCCTACTCTTTGCGATCGATAAGTGTGGTGTTTTTTTACATCCTTGACGCCATGTTGTTGTCCCTATGAGGTGAAATGACAACTCTCGTCTTGTCATACTGAACTGAGAGCATTGTGACCTTATGTTCCAGTGTGATGTGAGTTTGATTTTAATCACTTTGTATGTCCTTCCACAGGTGGACCCAGACTACATAGAGAAGTCCCTGTCCATCAGCAACTATCCCCTGTCTGGAGCTCTCACATGTGCCAAGGTCTGCACCGCCTTTGAGGAGGTCTGGGGCGTGGTTTAATTATGATTGACATTCTTGTTCTGACTTCAGGATGAGGAGGGTACAGCAATTAAGGGATCCATTGGAAGTTTGGATAATTACATTTGCCTTATCTAGTTGATTTCTCTAATACAGTCAGAGCTTTGCCATAGTAAAATAACCTTGACTTAATTGTATTTAGGATCCCAACTTTTCTGTTCGCAGGTAAAGGGATGATAGTTTTTGGTAACATAGAACTTTTCTAGTTACACTTTTATTTTAGAAATTGAGTTACTGGTAATACTACGAGGCTAATCGTGGAATTTCTGTTCCATATTGCTGGCTTAAAGTTTATAAAGATGGGAACTTTGACATACTCCAACTTCTGTATCTTTTTGAAGTACTGATATTTATGCATTTTGCATAAAATTACATGTACTTTTCATCAGATATTGTACTGTAGCTCTCTTTTATTAAGTTACATATCAATAGAACTGCTTTCATATTATAGATGTCAAGATGAGAGTGCTCATTGTCACTTTGTACTTGATATTGTAGCTATGGATACGAATGCTTTAAAACTTGGGATAAGCAGCTGTGGTAGTTGACATAGCCCTATATGCATGTGTTCTAAAGTGAACAAAACTCATTTATAAAATATGGAAATCTAACTTTAGTCAAACATATTTCTAATGATACTACTATCAATTTTATTGTTTTATGTAAGTGTGCATTGATCTGAGAAAGGCGTTGTGAAGACTAGTCAACTGCTTCCCACCCATTCCTACTACAAATGTACTACCATATGTTACTGGATAGTTTATTATCCGAATTACCCATTTTTCTTATGATCATACCTTTGAGGAAGAAACACAAGGGCTGACTTTGAGAGGGTTACCAAAACAAACTTCTTTTTGATGAACAGCCCAGAGATCCAGCCATTGCGCTCATTTTCCTGTCATAAGCACTCATAAAAGTCATAAAATTTGAAACTGGAAAAAGCCATGACTACTGTGTCATATCTTATATGCAGTAATACTCATGAACAGAATTATAGCAGATCAGAGAAATAGGGACTCGGTTATCTTAACATAGTTCCATGCCAAGCTAGTAAAACTCATGTTAGGTACTTCTGTCAGGATATTGGTGTAGAAAGTGTTTCATTATAGAGTATAGGAAGAAAAGGAGACACACAACATGTCACATGACAACTATTTATTACACAACGTCAACATACACCAGCATACAGAAGCAAGATTATGATGGTTGTGTCCATCATTCTTTTTAACAAGTGCCCCGTTAACTTGATCAAAGTCGTAACAACTTGGTTGGTGCATTCCTGCTCTTTGACATCTGTTGTATGAAATATTGCCAAAGTTAAATGACATGTACATGTATGGTGTCAATGAAAAACTACCAGGTCTGATCTAGTTGTGGACTTGTAGTTGTAGAACTACTTGCAACAAAGCAGGCTCTTCCCTTCAGGCGTTGCCAAAATAATCAGACGACTTTTCTGAAAATTATTGGTGTTGTCTACTGAGTCCTACACTGTCCAAGATAGATTTTTAGATAATCTCCTTTTGAAATCCAGGGCAAAACATGCAAGCTGGCAGATCTTTAAGTAGATTCTATATTATACCAGATATTGTTGTACCTTCTAATACAATGTATAAGCTCTGCATGGTTTGTGTAATCTAGGTGATGCTGTTTCTCCTGCCAAAGTCTTCATCAAATTCATTTAGGTCAGTTCGAGTAAGATTCGTCACCTTATTATATCAACTGTATGTGTAAAATGTACAAATTAAGATACTGCTGATAGAGAATAAATAGCATCTCCAAAAAAAGGAGCAAAATATCTGTGGCCGAGATACTATGCACAGTGTCTGCATCTATAACAATTTCCTAAATGTACATTTGTTTACAAGACATATTTCTAGTTCCAGCTATGTTCCTCTCTCCTCTTAAGCTTCCGGAGAAGCATCCACATTGACAGCAAACAAAGACAACATCCAAACGATCAGAGGTGGAAACAAGTGTGAAATTGTGGAACTTCTTACGACTGCCACTGGGAAATGTTTTGGTCAAATTTTGTCCAGTTTAGAAATATTAGGTCTTCTGTGAAAATGTAGACTTAACGCAGCTCGAACACACGTACATGGCAGTCGTGAAAATTTGAACACAACATTCATGACTTGATATATTAGTACGCACTCTATGGTGAGGAGAGTCCCAGCGTGTTTTCCCGGTTGAGAGTCCTCCGGGTTGTTTACCGGCGCCCCAGTCTGAACCGTCTGCACTGCGGCATCTTGCGAGCCTTGGGGTTGTTTCTGCACATGTTGCGTCGCTCCATCTCACTCATAGTATCACTTTCGAAGGGGAGGTCGGGCACTAGACATGCACATGAGGATATATAGATGACGATAAGTAAAGATAACGTGACTTATAACTGTAGCGGGTAACACCGACGATTAGTACCTGTCCAAACAAGCACGCCCTGTAACGGGGCGCCATCTAGCGACGGCCTAACTTTTTGCACTGCGGCATATGGCGCGCCCTCAGGCTGGCGCATAGGAAGTTGCGGCGGGCGACCTCTCCGATCGGTTCATTGTTGAATGGCAGGTCTACTTCTGCAGAACACAGAGCAGAGAGAAGAAAGAGAAAAGACTGAACACACAAGACAACACAGTGAACACCACAGGATGAGCACATGTGACAGAACATGTTACCGACTTGTCCTCTCAGCGTGACGATGCACATCACAATAGAAGTTACAATTCGTCCCAATTGTCTCAGTGCACAGGGCTGCGTCCATCTCCATTTCTAGAATTCTGCAGTTCTAGGGCCACAAAGTTGATCAGACACTACAGCGGGAGGCTTGTCCATTGGTAGATAGGATTTGCAATATCCAAGGTTGTTCCAAACCCGGAGATGCTTCTAAAGTTGTAACACACTGTCTAACTTCATCATTTTTGGACAGTCGATAACACATTATGTTGCTAATGAGGGAAGGGAAAACGTACAAATAACCGTCAGCAAGCGACAACATGGCAGGGAACGGCCAATCAGTGTTGTTCTGGTACAAGCGAGCAACACATATAACATCATGAACAACATCATATACAGCAGACTAGTTGTATGTAGACGACAATTCGGACGCAACATGGAAGAAAGTGACAAGTAGACGTTAAGACGTGTTGAACGAATTGGCGTTCACACAAAGTTCGTGTGATGCGTACCTTCTTCGTTGGCCTCGTCCTCGGCTGGTAGCAGCTCCGCTTCTTCAATGGCCTGTCTCAGTTCGTCAACCTGAAGGGATAAGAGCGAAAATGTTTCGTTAAACAACTCAGACCTAAGTTGTACTCTCTGCTGTGCTGTACAATATCTTGCGAATGGAACAACAACTAGCTAGCGACATGGAATCTGTATCATCCATGACCCCAAAAATGATCTGTTTATTGAAGGTAGTTACTAACGCCTGCAATGTTCGTATCTTGAGTCATTTGTCGATGTACATAATGCTGTATGGCAGTATTCTGCAGTTAAAGTGATATCCACTGGAAAAGTGAAATCTTTGTAAAGCGCGCAATAACTTCACAACATTCAGCACCGAGAACAGCACTATTGTAGATTGGCTACACTGGCTGCGTCATTTTAGAATGGCGTCTTTAAGACAAAGGCTACATCTAAACAATTACTCTACTCTACAATGGAGTTATGCAATGCTTGTGATGATGTAAGTTTTAACAAAGTAAGTACTATATTGTAAGTTCCAGCTTTATGGTTCACATGGATAGAAATCAGGAAGCACGGATGTCATCGATTGATGAATGAATAACAAAGAACAGAAATCCATTTGAGACCGCGTCGCATGTGCATCTACAATTGACACAAATGAATATCTATTTTCCTAGGACTACTGAATTGAGAAAAAGCACAGAGACGGTTATCAATTTAATATCTTGTACACCACAGACGATACCTCATCCAAACGACCTTATTACCATCTTTACTCGTATTTGAAAACGTTAAGATCGATAAAACTTTACAAGAAACTGGTCCTTCCCAGTCGTTCAATTGAAAGTGAGCGAATATCATATTTTCTTTGAACTTGCACAGAAAAACGGAGACTTATTTTGTAGAAACATTGGTACTTTGATCGAGATAAGATAGGTTACTTTCTTATTACTTTCTACCGGTGATGGCAAATCATGGTGCCGACATTGCTGAACAAAATGGAGACCCTTGCTGTAAATAATGAAGAACATGCATACTGCCTCATTACCATCCTTAGTTTTATTACTACAAAAACATATTTAGATTGCAAGATGATATGAGTTTGCAAGTAATATAGTAGCTGGTGAGTTACGCCGAAGGGCGGTTATACCGGCTATTCAAATATAGAATCTGATACAGAATATTGCAGTTTGAGACGAAATGCTTCTAAATTGCACCACATTCCTTTCCGGACCAGTAATTTTTGTAATGTTCCGGGCAGAGCTGTGTGTATGTCATTTTTACAATATCGGGAGAGAAACGTGTTTCCCGGCAGGGCGATGACATAGATAACCTCTCGTACGGAAGAAAATAAATTGAATTTGGACGACTTCAAGTTTGTCACCTCCAGTATCGTAACTCTGATCTTTATTGAGTTATGTTCTTCTTGGCTGCCACCTTTACCATGTACCAGATTAGATTTCTTGTAATGTATCGGCGCCAAGTCCTACGCAATATTCCTTTTAATCATGTATCTTTTCCTCTTCTCATCACTATGATTGTACCAATAGTCTCATTTCAATCCGCTCAAGACATATCTATATCTAGGAAACGTTGACAGAAATGGCTAGGAGTCATGACCATCCTCGCTTAATTCGCAATCTTCAGACTCGTAATGTATATCAAGTAGATGTCAGTAACGTGTCTTACTTGCAATTACTGATGGTCATCAGAGAAATGAGCAGATTGACTTGGCACGCGTAGTCCATTTGGTGATCAAAGGTATGTGAATGTTTCCCTTCCTCATTTCTTTAAAGGACCTACCCCGGGTTCTAAGATTAGATGGGCTATAGCAGGATCAATAACTTCAGCTCCTTCATTCGTCCTTCATCCTTTGGCTATGTGGATTTGATTATAGCCGAATTTCGGCCATACTGTCAATCGTGAAAAGTAGCTGCAAAATACTGTAAATTGCAAAAACGTGTGTTCTAAAAAAACGGATACTTATGTCGTAAAATGCCAAAGTCAATTCCAAAGTCAAAAAAGGCAGTTTTGACAGAACAAAAATGAAGAATCTATATTTCGGTTAACCATACTCTATGTGCTCAGTTTCGTTCAACCTTCATAGATCCTGACCACAAAGATTCTATACAGAAGGAAACTTTGTTTCTTTTGACAAGCCCTTTTTCTTCGCACGTTCGCATCAGTTTTGGATGTCATCCATATAATGAAATCAACGTGGCCTAACTGTAGGCCAGATTGACATGTTCGGAAAGTAAATCCCATTGCAGATCCTGGTAATGCTAAGGTTTGCGAAGTGGCTTGGAAGTGCTTCTAAAGAATTATAGCAAGCATCTACCAAAATAGGGTTAACGCCTTGCAAGAAAACATAACCGGACAAGAAAGATTTGGTTTTCCATTGACTGGCTTACCACACTAGCAGTCATTCACCTCATTTGGGCCAATTTGTATCATTCATTCTGCTCAATTTTGATCTTACCATGTCAAACATTTTCTTAATACATCAGTTACCCTCTATTATATTTGGGACAGTTCTCACTATACTAGCCCCAAAATGAGTTCAGCATAGACAAGATAGCAGTTCACGACATGTTTTTTTACTGTCGTTCAACTGTAACAAGTGCATACTTTACAACCTTATTCTAAACCACGACATTTATGAGATGGAAGCAAGAAAAATTAAGAAAACAGTCAGAAATATTCCTGATCTTTACATCAATGAATACAAGAATATCAACACAGCAATCTTTCATCTAATATAGTTATTCAGCCTTTTCAACATAGAGCTATATATAAGCATTTTCATTTGATGAATTTGGCAAAAGGTTATTCCCTGTAGTTTCAAATATGCCACCAAAGGCTTTTTCGATAAAATTAACGTCATAAGTCTTCCAGGAAATAACATATCTCGCCTTACTTGGCACACATCATCAATTGTTGACTTTGTAAGCCTGAATTTACACACGTGAGATTTCAACTTAATCCTTCTGGAACTACATTCACCCCCAGAGGAAGTCTAATAATCAACTGACTATCAATCATGATGCTAGAACCCTGGCATCGGCTTTGTTGACGAATGGTGGTTCTGCCATTGTGACCTCTACCTGAGGGATTGTAATACATATGGGAGATGGGGATTAGGACCTCCGACTTATCATGTGAAACAATTTGGGGAAAAAAGTTCCAAACTTGACATCAGATGCTGTTATTTGTTATGAATGTTGGATTTTGGTAGCAAAACTGAATATGTTCTAGATCACAAAATCTTCATATCATTGACATTAAGTACATTTGCATCAATATTTTGCATTTCAGTCGTTTACACGCAGTGCACAAACAACCGACACCAAGATCCCCTTATTTTGTTATTGTAATTGGCTGTTAACATCGTACCTATCTTACATTGAGTTTCTTAAGGTCTGTATTCATGTGAAGTAATCACTTAGATTACCGTAGGGTATATATATGCTAATACGCCAGCCAAATCATACTAGATATACAATAGTTAACATAGTATCACCCGCGGCGATAAGACTGTGCTTTACATGCAGATTGACTTTATGAGCTCAGGGAAATTACAAATTGCAATCAAAGGTATTAAAGAGCGGAAGGAAGATATATAAGACAAGATAATGAAGATACTGTGTTTCCCTATAACAGTCCCACATGGCAATGCCCTGTTGCGTGTTCTTGAAGGATTTCTTTATAAAGATATTGAAATTGAATAAATCAAGAAGACCCGTTGGCTTATCTCCAAATCTCCAAGCAGATCTAACGGTGGCAAAGACCGTATCCAACTGGCAAAGCTAAGACAGTTTCCATACCCACCGAAGCGGCCACCGAAGTGGCTATGAAAACTGCTTTTGCCAGTTGGTTACGGTCTTTGCCACCGTTAGATCTGCTTGGAGATTACCGTTGTCGACGTCAATGGGCTTTAGCACTTCTTATTAACAGCTATGTATAATCGTACTCGTCTCGCCATGTTTGCGCGTTGATATATTAGGGACTACATGTATAATATGTATTCGATTACAATAATATTAACGATCTCATTTGCACTTAGAAAGAAAATTTTCGAATTATGGAGAACATAACCTTCTTGACGAAGGTGATAAATATAAAAGGACCCACCAAGAAGCCTGCTATTGAGGCTATATTCTACATCATTGTTGAGCAAATACGCTGACTCCATTGAGATGATTATGCTCATGTACCGAACGCCATGAAGTCGTTGTGCATATCGTCTTCTTGACATCGCCTTATCACAGCACAATCTATCACATCTATCCCACCATCAGCGCCAGTAATGAACACCCGTATCCTGGTGAAAGATGAACATCCATTGGCCATTAGGTCCTAACAACCTAATTATCTCGGTGAACCAATATCCAATGGCGTTTGTCAGACGTCTCTGTTCTTGGGAAGCTGCCATGTGCCGGGCTTAGGAGGAATTAGAATGGAAATTGGTTGGAAAGACCCGGCACCAGCAGGATATGAGCCAGACTTTGGTGTCGCTGGTAGCAAACGGGCTTACTGGTAACATTGTTTGTATCGATTTTGTTTCGATTCTGCCTTGTGGTGCGGCATGTCGACAATCTAGTTTCATAGCTAACAACGTCGGGATTTTGTCCAGCCTTAAATCTCTGTTGATGGATGTTTCAAAAACAACTTAAGTTGTAGTTCCGATTACAATAATTGTTTCATGATTCAATGAGTAGTCAGTACACTTGTCATTCATGCACCAGGCAACAAGAGAGGAAATCAATCTCCTGAAATGCACTGATCTTTATAGCTCTTGTTTGACATGAATAGAGGTACCTTGACAAATCTCCATCTTTTAATAAGCTTTTTTTATTGTATGTTGATCTGCCCAGATGTATCGAACATTTGTCATGAGGTTTTATTGGGCCATAGTGAATTCCTTTAATGACTACCTTATAGCCTACAGATACATATTGCAAAATGACATTTGTTCTTTGATCCTCTAGACGGATGTTTCCATTTCAAGGATTTAGAAAATGCGTTATGGACAAGGCAAGCCATATCGGTGACCAATAAAGTACCCGATACTTACGATAAAGAAAATGATAAACGAGAATGTTAGCATTGAAACATTTTTGTTTCGACGCATCATGGCAAGTACATTGTATGTGGTATTGTGGTAGCCCGAGGTGCGGATTGCTGGACTACGCATACTGTGTACGTAATAGACTTTAAATCTGTCCTGGGGCTGGGGGATATATAGCAGATCAATTCTTTTGAGCAGAGCATAGTTTGAGTTATTTACTTGCCTAAGCGTATATCACGCTGTGCATCAGCTTTACTCTGGCATCATAGAAGTATGATTCATTGCAATAATTCCACATTGTACGACCACAAGAGGAAAGAGTACATGAATAAGCGCTACCGACCTACGGTGCAGATTCATGAAAATAATTGCTATCAGGTCATGTTGTAACGCGTTTTAGGAAATTTACTCTCGGATTGTGCGAAAATCTTAAGTTGAAATGTCGTGAGGCAGGTAACGTTGTATGTGTCCGGGAGGAAAGAATCAAAAGTGAAAAGCTTTCTAGTTTGCAGTCCATCAAAAAGTTACGCTAATGTATCAAACTGCATCAGATACCTCTGAGAGTTGATTGAAGTGGCCTAATAGGCCTGTTGGGTAGTCGGTATTCCCAGTGGAACAATTAGGCCATACCACCATCTACACCTGCCAATATCCCGACAAATTTAAATGGCATCGGGGAAGCGATGTCCCATATTTACGCATTCCGTAACATTTTGTTTTTCTCACCTCTTTGGACACTTTTTCTGGAGCCAAATTTTCGTGTGTGTGTGTATTGTTTACCAGACCTTGCCTTAGAAAAATGCGATTGATTTCTTGACCATGTGTTGGAAGACTATCCTCAGACGGAAAATGTCTCAATTATGTCGCAAAGAATAGCTTTTCGGTAAAGCTTGATACATTGTTCACGCCGCCTAGCGCCTGGGCATCAATTCGGCCGACAGTTCGTCTCCAGTTATTCTCCAAGAGGAGCCAGAGGTTTCATTCGGGGGACGTAGAGTGGCCGTATTGTTTAACGCTACGGAGGGATGGAAGCGTTACAAAACCCGGCCACTCCTACCCCCCCGATCGAAACCTCAGCTTGGAGACTAGCTAGTCTCCAGTCATTTAAAGTAACATTGGTCTAAAGTGGTGGCATCTCGGCGGTGTGATCAATCTCAGTGTCGCGAAAGTAACGATTTCTGGAAAATCAGCGGGGCACTTTGTTATCCCAACCCGTCCGGGGGAAATTGTAGCGGGCTCTGGAGACTGGCAGTAATGAGGCATGTGCCCTGGGGACGTGATTAGTGAAAAGTGAAAATTATGTTCGGCTGGCGAAAAGTGCACAATAAGATTTCGCTCTAGGTAATTGCTTTAAACATTCTATTTCTCTCCTGCCTTAGTTTAATGAATTTTTTTAATAAATTGTTTTCTTTCGTCCAAAGCAATTTAGATGGACGATAAAATGATTTCATTTTATTTCGTTCTATTCTGCTTCCAAAATGATTGACAGTTTTCCTCCCTTTTCCTTTTTTTTTTTCTATCATACTACATCCATTCAGCGACCACTTAGTGCTTCGGCCATTAAAACTAATCTACATCAATCAATCCCTAGTTATGCCAAATATAATCATATGTTCGATCTATTCTTCGCTCGATAAAGTTTATCACGACTTCCGGACTTCCATGACGCAAACCCAATTACGTTGTTTCCTGGTATCGATCTCGTAAAAAAAATGGTAGAGATCGTAGCCCTAGGGTCAGTGGCCGTCGGTTGTTGTTATTGACTGTGTCATTGGTATGGCAATGAAGGTGGAGCCCATCCCTCTCCTTCCCCCGCCTTTTACCTCCGACGTCAGGTACCCAGTTACGCCTAGACGGAGTAATGAAACTCGTACCAGGTGTAAAGTTTCCCAAAGACACAACGCCATGACTTAGTGCAGCCCCGAATCGGCGTCTCAGCCCAGCTACCTCACTACTGATTCACGTAAAACACATTTTAAACCAAACCAATGAATAATGATGTTACAAGCCAAACTGCAGGTCAAGTGATGTAAAATCACTAATATCTATCGTCTACATGTATATAGATTAGACATTTCTGCAGGATATATTTGTTATCGTTTACAGAAATATAATGAACAACATAAGATTGAGCACATCCAGAGATTCTTCGATACGTACATCGTAATTCATCATTAATCAAATGGTGTTTTTGCCCAATTATACCTGTACTCTAATGACATACTGGATATAGATGGGAATTTCTGAAGGATCATCAATATCAACTAATAGTTGTAATAATAATAATACAACAACAGAGGTAAAAACCAAGAAAGGAAGGAAGGGATATGATTCAGTAGGTTTCATTCACACGGTATGCCTTGGCACTGGGGCAAGGTTCAGCGCTGAGCAGGCATCAGATGAGCTCGCGGGTAGCTGCTGGACACGTTGCCGTGCCAATCATCAAGAACTCCTGACATTATCCAGATTACCTCACCTTCACCCGCACATTTGTATATAATGGACTGACCATACGCTGGTGGCTCGAGCAAATGGCGGTTTGCCACTGGCGAGACAAATTGCTTCGTACGGAATATTGGTCATCATTTTTTCCCCATTTGGCCTATTTGGCGATCGATGAGCAATCAAAATCTTGCTTTTCAGCAGAAAATGACCAACACACCGCAAAGATTGCCAGCTCGTTACGCTAATTCTCTACCTTTATCTACCATTTACGATCTGGTGGAGCAGAATGATCAGACGGTAGCCAGGCGACCATCTGTAAAACGTCAAAGTAATTGTGTACTAACAGAATATTACTTGGGTTTTAATGGGGTTTTGTGTTTGGACAATGCTTTTAGATCATTTCTAAGTCAACGCACAAACTGATCTGCAGATGGAAATCGATTTTTCCATTTTCCATCTCCCATCAGGTCATAAAACCGGAAGGTGTGTAACAACAGGTCTTCTGTCAGGGTGAGCCCGTTGTAGGCAGGTACGGATTAGAGTCAGTGGACTAAATGCATGTGTAGGTTGGAATTTTTCTGCAGCGTCATAGAGTAAAACGTTACAAGGTATTCTTGTACTGAAGTGTTTCATCCGCCGCTTTTTGCATCATTCCTTTACCTTACAACCACTTAACAAATGTTACTACCAGTTTTCGTTTGTGTACAAATGAGATTTCATTGAGTGGAAATGATTTGAATGTTTCATATTTTCACCTGTTATTCTACTGTAAAATATGCGAAACACCGCACACCCAGTGGCAACCATGAAACATGAACTTCTTGTCTTTTCGGTGTTCTGGCAAAATCCCACAGCAGCATAAGAAGGAAGATAATGAGTCAGATAGCATAATCATCGTTTTTCTTTTGCCATGGGACGTATTGGAGCTAGCACGACCTACTAGGGTTGATGGTCTTACCTTTCAGGAAACCAGCGTAATTTTATTCATCTTTGTTGTGCTATCTGTGGCGGATGATGAGCCGACTATTCCTTAGCAACCTTCCCCTTCGGCCAAACAGTTTTATATGCTGTAGTTCGGGCCAGATTCTACTCTACAGTGATTTCCCTACACAGTAATGTTCCTTCAGAATCCAATTTTCTGTAGTCGCTGTTCAACCCAATGTAATCAGCCGTTCGCTTTTTTCCCTCTACGTATGTGATTGTGTGAGACGGAAGGATACAGAGACAATGTGCCAAATGGTGCAGAGAAGTTAGTGTTACCAGAACACGTAATCAAGAAATAATTGTTCGCAGACATCAACATCTCACGGACGACCACCTGCAATCAATACCAATGTCCGTCGACTCAAGGTGTACTGTAATTCTTGTCTCTTTCACGGTAACTTTATGTTCACGGTTTTACTGGTCACCTCTGTACCGTGAACGTATCATGATAATTCACAATGACTCCCAAAAGCAAGACTGCTTACGTGGCAATCAGCATTCTCAAGGCAAACTATTTTCAGAACGTTCTTAGCTCGTCGACAATGATCGATCCACTGCATTTACGACCATCGCAGTGCCGACATCAAAGGACAGGTCCGCCCCAAGGTTTCTCCTGATAGTAATCCGTACAGAAGCCAAAATGAATTACTGCCTTTGATATCTTATAGATCCCTGTTTAATAATAAATGTAATGATCTTTATCACCTATCGTGATATATAATAAATGCAATAATCTTCTATCACCGATCGATTCAGCAGGTGCGGATGACTGATTTTTACAAACAAAACATTGTAATTAGAAGGGTTTGGGGTACATATATTCATTTTTGGAATACGAATCGATGGCCAATACGGCGCAAGTACATGTATTCCCTTTTGAAACACCCTTGCAACAAACTTTGGGTTTGAAACGTAAGTTTAAACGGTTGAATGCTGATGATTTCGACTGACTTTATCAACAAACTCGGCCGCCGGCAACTGCACCTGCACTGCATCTCGCAGCAGCGCGTTGAGATTGACACAACAAGTTTGACCATGGCAACTATCTCTTCTGGCAGTCTACACATTCTCTGCTTATAACTGGCCAGCATTAGCACGGCAGTAATACTGAACATTCTAAGATAAGCCTCTGATAACATTAAAAGATTCTTATCGTTTTACAAAGTTACCGTCCGTTACGTTACCTTATGTAATTTCACAGATGGACACCATCAATCGCCGTCGAAGTCGTTGGTGCACAGTACAGACTATTCACAAAACCACACGCAGCATCAAATCTATTTTGCTACTTTACTGACTTGCAGACTACCGATTTCTTGGCCGCTGTCATTGTGGCTGATCATGATGTGTGGCCAAGGGGATTGAAAGGTAACACTACGACCTATTTTTCGGGCGTCCACAACTGCAATGACTTGAAACAGATTATTCTGTCTGTTGTGTGTAGTCAACAGGGAAACGTTTTGATATCAAGGCAACTATTGTTTTCATGGTTTATAAAAGTAACACAAGAAGGAACAAATTTAAGGTCAACCTCACACGAAAGATGGAACACCTTGTCTTGTAGGAAAAAATGACAACATTACGGTACCTTCTGCAGCAACTCTGCCTTGTCCATTGCCCTGGCCGTGACTTGATTTAGTAGCAATGTGACGACGCACAAGCCGGCAAGAACGAACACTGCAAGGCGGGCCATCTTTTTCTATTACCGTCGAGGTCTGGTCTTCCTCTCTCTGCGCACCGTGACTTCTCTGGAGCGAGGCGGGTCTGGTCCTGGGGGTGACTGGCAGCTACAACGGAGCAAGCTGATCCGGGCGCTTTCTGGTAAGCGTTTAAGTACATCCCACCACACATGAACAAGGACTGCCATTGGTCAGTTTTGATGTGATTTGTCATGGCGTTCAATCTGCATCATCACTTACGCCCCGCCCATCTCACGTATGTACAGATACTAGTTGTGGATTGGTGGAAACTCTACGGTTTATAACTAGTTATAGAACCGATGGCCATACAAATACGCGCACGCACGTAAGGTGAATACATGGGGGAATTGAAGGAAACGTTGACGTCAATGCAAACCATGGTAGTTAATAGTTGCGAAAAATTAGGCTTCCCAAAAAAAGTTTTTGGTAAATAGACTGATCAATGTCCGATTCCGTACCCCATGGATGGATAAATGTTGATCTTGATTTGATGTGGACATATTGATAAAGGAAAACATGTAATTTAGGTAGGTAAAAGCTCTAGGTTGTATTACTGATTTATACGTTACTGATATATGTTACTGATATATGTTCCAACAAAGATAATGATTTGATATTGTTTGTATAACCCTACAAACGTCTTCAATCCAAAACGTCCCCTTTCTGTCATTTAAGAATTCAAACGTCCAAAGCCAAAACAATTAGGCAAATATGGAATTTCCCCACGTCGTTGTTTGTTGATGGCTGGCAGGGGGGCACTGCGGTCGCCCTATGGCTCATTTGGACCAGTTTCAAGACACAAATTGCCCGCCACACAACGACTGACAGCCGTGTGGGCGCGATCAACTCGCAATTGGCAAAGTTATGACGATTGGAACGCATTTATTGAATTGCCCTGCTGGGAGTTACTGCCATCACGAAGACTACTTTAATAACGTCAGTGTGAAGTCAACCTTGCCTCACATTAGATAGATTGGGAATATTGCAATAGTGCAGCTATATGTGCTTTCAAATAATGTTTGACCTGACTACAATATTCCTAAGGAAAATATTACATGCATACCATTGCCAAATAAAAGTAGGAAATGCATTCTATTGCTGTTAGAACGTGAATGTAATCTTAAACATACTAGCCGAATGTTGATGTATGTCAGCTAGGTTTGCATTGGTACGTTATAAAAAATTATAGCATACCGCATTCTTCTTCGTAGAATCTGATTCAGATGCAGCAAACCTTGATTTCATTCAGTGTTAACAAGGCAGATAAGAACACCCATCCTTAGTCTCGTACATGTCCTACAGTGACCTCAGTGCGCATCTGGACAATCTATGAGCCGACCGAGCCGATCTTGCGATTTCCTGCCTTAGTTACGACTATCAGACGGCGCAATTAAGCAACGGCCTGGTGAAAATTGACGGCTTATGTAGTGGGTTCAAATAAAGCGTTACGACAGGCAGATGTCACTAGACACCGACCGTATCCATCATAGAGAAGAACACACGAGAAGGTTGAGATATAATCTCAAGTTCTTTAGAAATACTATTGGCTTCTTAGCTTGAGGTTCTCTTTTCTGGCAGGTGTTCTACGAGGGAGTGTCTGTCCTGTTGTTTTTGAGATGCTTTATTCTATAAAGCTGTCAACAGAGCTGACATTGATGGTCATCTAGCACCGGCTCTTAATGCACGGGTACCCCTCGAGATGTTTGAGATGTACTTCAATCAACCAGTCAATTTTTTATGCTTTTTAGGCTTTGACTTGGGTGAGAATCAGTACTGACAGTATGAGTTGAATTGGTCAGCGCTATCACTAATCAGTGTCCAGTAACGTACTGCTAAATAGTTTTTAGAGGATGATTGTTCAAGGATCGATGCAGTCAGGTAAACCATTGGCTTTGCTTGACATACATCAACAACAGGAGATATAAGGAAGATAAAACATTGCACACCACAGATGACATTTTGCAAGTTCATTAAATGAAGGGTTGCCCACGGGTAGATTATCCAGAACCAAAACTTGAAGTGGTATACTCTCTCGTCTTATCTTCCAGACCTTTATTTTTGTCATAAAGATTTGTTGTCGTAGTATACCAACAGCTCCTTGCATACGTGCAAAGAATATCTAAATAGCTGTTCTGGTTGTGGTCATTTAGGATTCAGAATCAGCTTGAATCCAAAGTATTAGTATCAGTCTATGTATGTCTAGCAGTAAAATCTTTCTAACGAGCAGCTGCAGATACAGAATAATTTGTTAGGGTCTTAGAAGCAAGTTATAACATTCAACATCAAATGCTTATTCTGACAGAGAGAACAAAGAAAATTGGCGAACATTGAGCGAACCATCAAAAACGCGGTCGTTTCAAAGGACTCTTACGTGCCAGCAGCCATTTGGCTCCCATGTCTTCAATATTGCAGTACCATCAACATCTAGTTATTCTACAAATTGTCCGCATCGGCTCTATTCCTGCTCTTTATCAATGTAAGACATCAAAGATTTAGGAACAAGAAGTATCGGAGGCTAATAGCTTCCGGTTCTTTGTCTGCTCTTAGTTGTTGGAGTCGCTTAATTTCCTGTCTCTCCAGATGGTTCTCACGCCCTCTGATTACTTGTCCCCTTTTACCTCAGATGAACAGTCTGACACCGGCTAGGGGAGAAATGCAACCGCATGTACGGGAGAGAGCTAGACTAGAGGCAGACCGCCTACGGGAGAGCGGGCGACCGCCTAAGGGAGAGAGGGCGACCGCCTACGGGATAGAGGTCAACCGAAGTTGTTTGTGTCAGAGCTAATATACGTCAAGTCTTTTGTTCTCCGTGCGTGGGTGTGATTTGGTCTTGAACTCATCTGCTGTCTCCACCTTCACCACTGATGCGGGTAAAGAGCAGCCGACATTGACAGATCTGAAACTAATAAGCTGCCTTAGACATCTTAACGTTTCCCTTAAAAACCGACGACTTCAAGCTATGCCTTCGAGCTGATGGCTCTCCTTGCTGATCTGAGTTGATGAGGGGAGCTCATTGTAGCTTGCTACACTCCAGCTGTTGCACCGCGTGTGGAGGAATCGTCCTGTATGATCATCGATCTCAAAAAGGATCTGTTGACTTGGCTCATCATCGTAACGCTGTAAGTTCGGTGATAGAGCAATTCCCGACAAAGTAAAACAAACATTTCTTTCATTCTTTCAATGCTAAGGAAGTAAAGTTGTTGTTTTTTAAATAGTAACAATCTCTACATTGACATTCATAGATTTAGACAGGCAATACACACACCAAACCAAAAATGTTTCATACAAAGTTACTGAATATTCTAGAATCTTTCAAGGGCAGATAGGTAAGCTACCCAGTTGTTTGATAAGAACTCCTCTACATCATTTTTCATGCATACATTGCATGATTTTGGGCTTGATATGGTATGATTCACCAGTTGGGATGCACTCGGAGGCACAAAGCACTATTTGTATTCTATCTTTTCATCCCTTGAGCAAAACACGTGTCGATATTAGATAGATATCTGTAGATGTACAAATCATCCCGGGAGCTATAGTTAATGATTTGATGTGTCAACGAAAGTCGAGTATTAACTTTAAGTTTGTTTCAAAAGTTCTAAGTGAGTTTGGGAAGAGAGGGAAAGCTTTCATTGTAAATCAGCTTTTACTAATACAAATATGGTTCTTCCTTCAACACATTCTTCCCTATTACAAACACCCCGGTTGTCGATAGTACGACCACTAAAAGCAACGAAAGAAATCAAGAAAACATATCATCCCAATATGTCGAAGAAACAGGCCACTTCAATATGGAAAAGAAGTACTTTCCTGGCCACGGTAACGACTTCAATCAGATTTCCTGTAATGACAAGTCCCTTGATTCCTATTTGATGGTGTTTTAATGGTACTGCTGAGGGAACTACGGCTATCAGTATTTGTCTTATAGCGGAAGTACCCTTCCTAATGTGTGATAAATTAAAAGGGTGCCAAGAATTTATCTGAAAGTCATTACTGTCTGATTTGTAGTGACAGAATCCATGTGGACACTGGCATGTCGTGAAGGAGCAACAAATCGTCAGAAAAATTGTCTATTTCAGTTTGATAAACCTGGACAATTGAGGCTTTGGAAACAATCAAAGTCGAAGAAGAATTTGAAAATACGAATAAACTTTTCTGACATCCCTTGTTGTCATTCTCTTGAATCAGTATTCTATGTGAGTCTCTCGTGCTCAGCCTACAAGGTGATGACGTCAAGAAGACGACGCTGAGGCTCCAATTTTGTTAGGAAATGATATGGAACATATTACAGTGTATTCGTGTATCGGGCGCAATTACTCCAGGAAACCCTCCAGCATGTTTGACAAGTTTTCTGAAGGTCAAGATATCTTCACCTGGTACCATAATAGACTATTCATCTTAAGAAGAAAATTCCAACAAATTACATGTTTATTGCATGTCGTCAAATCATACCCAAGAGCAAAGAAGTGAATTGCCTGACCATGGGCCATGTTACCGAAGTGCATACAATAAAGTACTTTTCTGTTGCAGTTAACAGAAGATTTACCAAACTGTTGTAATTTCCGTGGCTTTCTATTGAAATGCAGATAGAATAGAAAGGGATGTAGATAGAAAAGGATGCAGATAGAAGAGAAAAGGATGCAGAATAGAAAAGAATGCAGAAAAGGATGCAGATAGTACAGAAAGGGATTCAGAATGGTAAAGGATGCAGACAGAATAGAAAACGGATGCAGAAAAGGATACAGATAGAAAAGAATGCAGAAAAGGATGCAGAAATGGATGCAGATAGAATAGAAAAGGATGCAGAATAGAAAGGGATGGAATAGAAAAGGATGCAGAAAAGGATAGAAAAGGATGCAACAGAAAAGGATGCGGATAGAATAGAAAAGGATGCAGAAAAGGATGCAGATAGGATGCAGATAGGATGCAGATAGAAAAGGGCACAGAAAAGGATGCAGATAGAAATTCTGCATTTCATTCAATCATGCAGAATATAAAAAAGGTTGCAGAAAACGATGCAATAGAAAAGGATGCAAATAGAATAAAAAGGATGCAGATAGAAAATGCTGCAGAATAGTAAAGGATGCAGATACAATAGAAAAGGATTCAGATAGAATCGGATGGATACAGAATAGAAAATGATGCAATAGAAAAGGATGCAGAAAAGGGTGCACGATAGAAAAGGGTGCAGATAGAATACGATTGAGATAGAATAGAAAAGGATGGAGATAGAAGTCCGTTTTCTGTTTCTTACGGCGACGAAGATTTTCAACGAAGAGGCATTCTTCCATACTTGGCACCAAACATTGATCCAAGTTTTATAAGTATCATAAACTTTTTATACTTCAGCTTAATATCACTTCAGCTGAGACATTGATATTGGCAAGGGTGTACTCATGCGATTTCATCTATCCATTTAGATTCATACCGTTCCCAAATGTAACGACTAAGGCATTGCCGTGTATACTCATCGGAAGGCCGGAGGGCTAAAACTGTTACTTCGCATTTCAAGAGAGCGTATAAAATTGAAATATCAGCTAGGAGCTTGCAAGATTGTTCTTCTGCGGCTAATGTACAAACTTATCTCATACCGACCAGATGCTTTCTATATGGTGAAATATCTTTGAGATATTTTGTAAAAGGTTCACAGAAAGAAGAGCTTTCAGGCCCCGTGTACGGGGGAGCTTCAAGTGTTAGCTTCATGTGTCAAACTTCTGCACCTAAAAGAACCCAACACACCTGACGAGCAGAGTAGGGCTATGAGAGACCCTGGTGTGCTTGCGTAAAACGCGAGCCGTAGCGAAGCCGCATGCACTACTACTAGCTACTTGAAAAAGTATAATGTTTCAGCTCAATCTAAGTAACTAGATTTCCTTAAGGCTAAAATAGCAGCGGAAGGAAACCTACATGACTTGACGTAGGTAGCCTAATGGTATGCTA
This sequence comes from Branchiostoma lanceolatum, assembly GCA_035149815.1. Taxonomy (NCBI): domain Eukaryota; kingdom Metazoa; phylum Chordata; class Leptocardii; order Amphioxiformes; family Branchiostomatidae; genus Branchiostoma; species Branchiostoma lanceolatum. Next base: position 25,668,223 of record CM068866.1, on the reverse strand, counting down.
AAATAAACATGAAAAAGACAATTACAAGATAAAATTGCCTTCCAGCTGTCATATGTATATCTTGATACCACTTGGCAATTGTATCATGAAATGTTATATCCCTCGCCCTCCATTTATCTTTTTTTAATGCATTTGGGGTTGTCTCTAGAGCTTAGTGATGTTTCACATTATCACGTAGAGAAGACATTGAAACTGTCACGTATAGCTGACAGTGCTCTAATATACCGGAATGATGACAGTGGCCAAGCCAGTTGAGAATTTGAACATTTCTTGGAGATCACACTTGATCATCGTTATCTTACCCATTGATGGATGTAGTATTCTTTTATCTTCCTTCTGCGTGTGAATACCGGTGCTCTCAATGGACATGTGTTTGAAAGTAATACAGTTTTAAGCGAACGTTATATGAGCAAAGTTTGAATTGAAGCTGAAACCCGTGAGTTTGCATTTTCATAAACTTAATCAGTCAGACATAACTCATAGCCCAGAGACTACTGGACTAATACTACAAACACCGATTCTTTCCGAGTACCAAACTTCCTTGAGGGGAAATCGTCAGACCTTCATTTTGCAGCTGTCAGAGATGTTAAGTCGTCGGTCCTTCCAAAAGTAGGTCCCTGTGGAAATCATAGGATCGGATCATGACACGTTCGAAGCATGATGTGCATCGTGTTGACGGATGTGTGCTTACCCCGCCGCTGACAATAAAACCCTAATGATATCTATGCAGCGCCGCATGTCAAACCTAGTCCTCTAGCGATACATCGATGAATACGATAAAAGTTTTTGAAACTGCAAAGACACCAGGTAAAAAGATACCAGTACTGACTTTTAAGTTACATTCAAAAAAGTACTGTGCAAGGTGTATGCTTTTAGATTTGCTGTTTTCTTCATCTGACATGAGTATCCTCTCTTTTGCATAAATACCAAGAATTGCCACAACACACAAAAGCATCCCAATATCAATACTCATCATATATGAAGCAGTGCCCCTGAGACAAAAGCGGTGGATTATGAATTGATAACTGCTGCTCAGGCACGGTTGTGAGGGATTGCAGTCGTCCTTTCAGATGGGGACATGAAGCCAAAAATTAACCTGTTGTTAAAGACAAGCTTGTTGAATACAGAACGGAAAAGGACTTAACAGTAGGGACCAACTACATCATCGTGTGTTCAGCCAAAAGCACAACCCAATATTGTTCTTTATTAACTAAGATTAAACTTTTCATCCAACACTGTAAAGAAATTGGGACTTACCCAAATTTTCAGCTGACTCCGTCAACACTGTTCCCGGAATGACCCGTCTAATGATATTGTTCTGTTAGTATGAGAAGATGATTTTTAAGTTGTCAAACTAGCTACCTACAAACGTGAAGATTTCTTAAGACCTATATTCTACGATTTAGTACCTATGGAGAAACAAGGGTGACAATGGATGTACTCTCTACTGCTAAAGGTGTGAACTACGAGACATATACTACCCCACAACGTATGTGCCCTACTATAGGTGTTATGACATACGGCTAAGACAGTCAGTAGCTCACGGAAAGACGCTGCACATCTCGGGGGCAAATCCTTTTGTAATTTTAGAGGGCTTTGGGGGATTAGAAAAAGTCGCTATTCAATATACATTAAGGCCTAATGGTTCTTCTGTGGCCATACATTGTACCTGGATTAAGATCTGAAACGTCCCTATGTGGCCATATTTCTATCTGTCAACAAAAGTCCCAATGGAAATTCTTGTGTATTTTCTTTTCGATGACTTATTTATACTTAGTTCGAATCATCTTTGGCAATAATTGTAGGGATAGAATCAGCTAGATGTATAAATCATGCTACAAACTCGATAACGATTGGTCGAGGGGTAAATTGAATTGAGCCCCTTAGGCTTAGAAATTACATGGTGACTGGATAATGACATGCAGAATAGACATCATTTGTCAGATGTATATCGACAACTGACCCAGTTTACATGTCTAATATGACGCCATAGTTCGAAGAAAAAAACGATAGTCGACCTGGATAGGTTATATCACGTTATCATCATACGTTTAGGCAAAAAATATTCTGTAAAGTTTTAAGAGACTAAGATGCCAAAGCTATTCTGCAACATTTATGATTCTAAATTAAGAAACCTATAGTGTATTCTACATAGTAGGAGGAAAACCTTAGTGACTAAGTGACTTTTAGCATTCGTAATGTTGATGTAATAATTGTCAAGTATGAATGGTTTGGTCTGACAATCAGAGTGTATCACAAATATTTACATACTGACCTGAATACTATACATGTATATACGGGAGTTGGAGATGATAGCAGCATATGGAAACTATCGGGTTGTGTACATGGGGTCAGGTCAAAGGTCTGGGACCTCGATGACTCCAATATGACATCAATGTGGAGGCAATATCGACTTTCCTCTGATGACGTCTTTTCATGGCACTTGATACTTTCCCATTAAGACAAGAATAACAAGACAATATGGAGTAATTAAGGAGACCCTATTCATCACAATTTGTGAAAGGATAGTCAGTGCCCAATCTTCGAGAGTGTTTTTGATCAGAAAATATTTATGTTACAAAGACTTATTCATACACCGTGAATAATTTCATCAGGTTGGAGAATAGTAACGTCTTTTTATTCACAATCAATTATTTACATGACAATACTTTACGTATGGACTGCATTGTTAGAAGTATTACCTAGCTTCAGTGCACAGTGAACCAGTCAGTATTGCCCTGATGAAGATGACAGACAGTCATCGAAACGTTGCCTCATGTAAATACTTGGTTGTAAATAAAAGAACTTTGCTATTCACTTATCCATACCGTATGCATGGCTACAAAGTGCACTGCTACCAATGTGCGTGACACGTACGACCTTCATAACATCAAGCGAGTAACAGCATGGCTGAGGTTAAACAGACATCGACACCAGAACCGAGAGAAATTTACTGCCCCATTTCATTCAGACGTCAATGATAGGGCCATTAGCGATGTACTTTTGGCCATATCACGTCAATATAGCCCCGTCTATCAGAATGTAGGCTTCTGGAGATTGCTTGCCCTTAAATTTCCCCTTAAGCCCGTGTGTCGCAATTTTCTGGCGACTGCTAAAAGCTTAACAAGATACAGTAAAAGTGGACAGTTCTGCCTTCCCTATGGGTATTACTTGTGCACAGATGAAACACTAAATACATATTAAAGGGAGAATGGAGACATAGACAACTATAGAATTGATGTGTAACACTGAAATATGGCTTTCGTATGTGAAATTGCCGGGCAAAAAGCTGAAGTGAGATCACAATAAATATAGAGAGACTTTTTCTGCTTCGTATTGGCTGTGTGAACTACGAAGACTATGATTACAGTTTTATGGTAGACACTTTCCCCAAATAACTGCAGCCAAGTAAAATGGAATGACATCAAATGTTTCAGCAACCATCTGGTTAAAGCGAAAACTACGTCAAGGGAAACAGTGAAAAACACTCGCCCACCAAAGAGTGGACAGCGCAGTATCAAATTAAAGTAATTCACAGGTCATCATTTTTAACGGACTGCTAGTCAAGTTGAACAGCTCTCCTGTAACCGCATGTACTCAAAGTAATTGAGAAAAGTTTTACAAACTATCAATACCAGGTAGTCCAATTGGAAGCAAATACAATTGAGGACAGAGTGTGAAACTACTACCTTTATAATCACGAGTTCACAGTGGAAAAGGCTTGAAAGGCCTGACTCATTTTGCCAGTGAACCGTTGGATGTACTTGAGGACAGCTCATTGGTTAAGCTTGATTAGGGAACACTGACCTCTCACACTTGGTGTTCATGTGCAAATAAGAGTCGTTTCATTTGTTCTTGCGTGCTAACGTTGTCAGTGAACACGCTGAAACTTTCTCTTTGGTGTTACGGTAGATTAGAAAGAACCATGAGCATGAGTTTTGATGTGGCAACCCGTGTATCTTGGATGGAAATAAATAGATCACATGCAACTAAAGTTTGCCCTACGAAATTCGTGAGTAATGTAAAGCCGCTGGTCCTGTGGAAAGCTTGGCTGGGCATATAGAAGAGCCTCCGGACTCAAACCTCCATACGCACAACATGTTACAGAACCCAACACACTTATCAAAAAGAGTAAGAGTAGCTCTGTGTGCTTGGGTAAAAACGCAATACACAGCAAAGCCATATTGCACTACCTCTAACATGTTTCACCGAAATAGAGAATGTCTACTTTACTCGTTCTTTACTCTGTAGCGTCACCATAGCGCCTCCTGGGCGTCACTGTGTTCTGTAAGGTGAAGGATTTGCAGTTATCAACAAACCAAAACTATCTACTCAAACTTGTGGGCTCAATATTCGTATCCCCCCTCAAAAATCCTGCCAAGCAAGATTCCACCGTGTTATCTTTAAAATGTATGAAATGGTAAAGACTTTGAACTAAGACATTGATAAGTAGCATTGCCTAAGACTGTCAGAAAGACGGATCTGCTGGTGCTTTTAAGATCGTAGTCATGATAATTGCTTCCGCCAAGGGTGTTATGGTCTTACTGGCATTTGTGTGTACACAAATCATTCATTGATAGATCTCATGTTTTTATACAGACAGGATCTGGTTAGATCTGGTTATGAAATTGCTTTGATGTGTGGTAAGCTGAGAAAAAAAGATAAGAAATAATGAGTTCAGATCTGGATCTGTCAGTTTCAGTATTTAAACGCTTTTGCTTCGAGTCAATTTGATAAAGCCCTGCTCACGTTGTGAAAACAGGACGACGAGGACAAAAACTTCTTTATTTTACAATCATTATCATCCTCACTGCATTGCCATTTCAGTGTAACTGAGTCGGACCTTCATATATATGTGGTCTCTGTCCGATACCCCCATCCACACCCCAACTCAGCAAGGCCACGCTCAACCGTCCTCGTTAAAGCTATAACGGCATCGCCAGCGTCAAAGGGTTGTATATACAACAAAGTTCGACTATAGCTCGAGTAACTGCTCAGATCCGCAAAACACTTCTCTTTGAGCATCTAAACTTGTTCTCTCAAAATGAGAGAGCTAGCGTGCAAAGCATTTCCCATGGGGCACGACCTTGTTTACTCCCGGTCCCAATTTCTGCGACGGCTAAGCAGGAGTGACGTTCTCAATGACCAATGAAATCGGCAGGCTGCTTGAGAGACAGTTGATTGCACCACTGCTTTGGTTGTGGCAAGCGTCAACCCTTTGTAACCAACGCTTCAGAATTTCCTCTAACTGGCGGTTAAAAGGGCATCGTCCAATTGGGCCGCTCTTATTACCCCTCGTGCGAGTTGTATAATGACCAATCGCCTGTTGAGAATCGGGTACTTTGACGAACACAGTAATCAAGTACTACTGCTTTCGTATGTCATAGCATGTCGAAAGCAGAACAGAATCGATCTAAATGTTTTCCATTATGTAGTAAGTGTTGAGTGGTCTTCAATTTGTACTCCTTTTCAAGATATTTGCATTACGAAGAGAAATGTATTGATGAACCAATCTGTGTACTTTCGGTGACTACTATAGCTGGCCACATCTACATAAATCAATATCTATCACCTTTAACAGGAAATATGTGCCTCGGGTTCTGTTGTACACATTGATGGATTAGGGTTCATAGGAGAGGTGGGGTCCTTGAACCTTCATTTCTTTTCATCACGCTAGCGTAGGAGGATTCATAACTACATAGACGCACCCTATATTTTGTTTGATATGAGTATGAAACCAGGGAAAAAGAAGACACGAGTTTTGAATGTTTGCCCTTCCTTTGCTTCCATGCAAGCGTCCACAGAATCTAGATCAGGTCGCTGATAGGCGCTGTTGTTAATAGTCCCACGGCTGCCATTTGAAAATACCCCAGGAGTAAAAAGTGTTTTTTTTCTTCCGAAAACCCAATACATTACCCTCTCCTCTGCTGTAAGTCTCAACATGTCAGGGATATATGACCGTACAAAACCCTCTTGATCATGACAAATCACACGTCATCATGCCCTGCTCATATATCTACCTATGTAGGCCAATCTATAATACTATTAACGTTACCAGCATACTGTTCTAGAGAATTAGCATGCATAGCTAGATTGCCTCTACTATCATTCATATATTAGATCAGGGTTTTTTTAATTGTTAGATATTAGAAATAGTTCTATTGTCATATATGTACAAGTTGCCATACATTGTACCTGTCGCGCAATCAAGTTCTTCTTCACATCCTATCTCTTGCTACTCTGTAAAGCCACCTCCTTTGTAAGAGGGTGAACACGCGGATTCAAATATCTATGTTTAAAACTTTGAGATGGTGTTCGTACTCGTGTGACCTTGACTTTTCGCTCTTCTATGCACTTAAGTCAGAACAGCCATATTCCGTAGTCAATGAAAGGTCTTACCAAAGCGATTTTCGTGCGGCCTAGCACTCTAGATACATATCTGTTCCGAGACATTATGACCTATCTCGCTGAGAAGGAGAAAGCCCTTGTTTAAAAGATGATAAGAGTGGGATAGAGTGGAGTTGAAGTATTATCTCCAGGCTCTATGGTCTGGTTGCAACTAAGACTTCCTGTCTTTAAGAGCAGGGGATGTAATCAGTGCCAAGTAATTTACACTTCTGACTTTCTAGAACGCTTAAAGGCACTTATTGAATCTCAAACTTCAGATACATGCGGCTTAAGAGGCTGAAATGCATATGTATAAGCAAAGTTTGCGTAGTCATTGAATAGTGAAGACTGTTAGCTCGCCAACATAATGACCGTAGCAGTAATACAAATCAATATCACGATGGGGCATGGAGCAGTTATTTGAGGCAATTTAGTTTAGGAGTTGGCGAGTTGTGCAACGCAGTCGACATTATAAACCACTTGTCATAAACAAAGGGGTTAGCAGGAAAAATGAACAGGCTTTTCTTTCACCCAGGGAGAATTAGGCTTCCATGGTGGCGCCTCAAGAGTGCCTTCTGCATAGACATGATGAATGAGAGGGGTAGACACAGGCAAACCACATTTGTCACCAGAATTGCATCGTTATGATCATCGATATACCAGGGCCAGATAGCTTTCTCTGAATTTATTATGACAAATGATGACAAAATCGTGTTTCAAACAGCAAAGGCTTTGATACCAATTTTGTACAGCACCCCAGCGTATTTAAAACCAAATCCTCGACAACTTTGTGGAAGATCAATCTCCACTGATTGACTGTCAAATGTAGCATCTATACTCTTCCAAATTACGGGATCTTCGAAATTGCTCCTTGTCATCATGATACGCATGGTCTAAAATGTTGTGCCACTCTTATAGCGACCAAACCTGTATGTCACATGCTAGTACAATAATCTTCTAAAGGATCAACTTCTGTGGATGCAGAGGGCGGGGGTTCATAGGTGTGAGGAGTTGCATTCGTTCTTTCGGGCGGGGACATAAAGCAGTCCCGTACATGGTGGACCGTCAGATGCTATCCTCAATCGTCAAATCTCTTCACGTAAAATAACCCAACACTCTTCCAGAGAATAAGGGTGACCTGGTGCGCTTAGCTACTCGCTTGAGCTATTGTAAAGCCACAACGCACTACCATCACCTACTTGAAAAAGCATCATGCTTCACCTCAGTTTAGGCTGACTGCTTGATCTTACTTTATTTCTAAGAATTATTGACAAGCTGAAGAGTTGAAGATGAATATAGATTTCCCCAGGCTCGGCCCCTACATTTTGTATGTTTGTCTTGTAAAGCACAAGAAAGCCAACATGAGCTGTCGTCGCTTTTCTGTGAATAATGAATTTGTCCACGGACTCATCGATCATCAAGAACAGAATATGAAATGATATATTCACAGTAGGATGATATGCGAGGGGGAAGCACTTTCCCTGCTCTCCTTAGAGAGAATGGATTAGATAAGACAGTCTCATCTCCAACAAGCTTAAGGTAGACTGCGGCGTTCTATATATTCACTCTCTCACTCTCTCTCCCATAGCTTAGTCAGCCGTAGGGGCACCATGGCGTTCAGCAAAGGTTCTCCACTACTGGCGATCTTCTGCCAATTTGGCCATCTGGTTGGCTGTATGGCCTGTCCACTCCTTCAAGTCCTATACATTTATGATACGTCAAATATGATTTGAGCAGTGAGTCTGCTTGTGACTTCCTGCCAAACGTCAGCACAATTTTTTTTCCATTTCAGAAATAAAGAGAGAAAAATATTACAAGATCAGTGATATAATAACTCATGCCGTTACGCATCAATCATATCTGTATACTTTTATAGTCATCTTACAAACAGATCAGATAATGGGTTAGATAACTTAGATCAGCTTTGATATAGGAGAAAGGAAAACGGCACTCGGGGTGTGGCGTAACATATATAGACTTTCGCTTCTTTTCTAAATTCAAGTTTGAGTCACCGAACACTCTCGAGATTTACGAGAAGAAGCAATAAAGAAAGGGGCAAAGAATGAAGGCTTAATTTTTAAAGGCAGGTGCTAATGCCCTCATGCAACGAAATGTAAGATATGAGACCAGCGTTCTTGGGACTTTGCTAACGTGAATAAGGGTTCGATACACCTTGAAGTCAATCATGATCAAATCATTCGAAACGTAAATTTAGATCAAATATACAGCAACATGCAGACAAACTTCGCGATAGGAGCATGGTTTTTAGATTAGAACTGAAGGTACCTTTTTTGCCTTTATGTGTGTTTGTGAGGTCTACAAAAATAAACTGATTATTACCTAGTCATTGTGCTAGCTGGCAAATCGAAGTAACGAAAAATACCGATTTATAACCATAATTCCTGCTGCCACTATTCCACACATATTTTATAACATGACATGTGGTTCTCTTGTTTACAGGAGTACATACAAGACAAGTCAACTACATCCTATACGAGTATTTACTTCCCCAGAAGTTGGCATCTTCCATATATAGTGTCTACATACACTCCATGGACACAACATGAAACTACACCGAGCGCAAAAAGTTTGGAGACTTGTATTTGAACATTTGTTTCACCATTGTTATCTTATCAATTGCACACGATCATAACGAACTGCAAATGGCAGCAAATAATATTTCCAACTAAACATAACTATATGATCTTTTGATTTTAAATTTGATAAGAATATAGTAGGTCAATCATGTAACAAAATCACATTTGATATATTGTTGTATGAAACCACTGTCTAAACCATTTTATTAACGATCGGAATCATTAAAACCACCTCCTGAACTTTTAGTCACGACTACTAGTAACGTTAGATGGCCCTTTTTGGGAATCTGCCTACGCTGCCATAACGGCCTCACCCACGTCAATACCTTGTTATTTACCGTTAAGAAATCGTTGGCTGGAAAATTATGATTGAATGGTGAGATCAGTGCTAATTGATTGCGCTACACACTATGCACTTCATAAGACCAAGCTACGCAAGCAATTACTGTATACAAATAATACATGGTAGGTTTTGTCCCAACAGGTCAGACCTCAGGTATGACCTTATCTTAAGAAGAAAAACGAGGGTTTTCTCTTGTGGATTTGGAAGAGCGCTGATGTGCTAAATGTGGGCGTGAGAAAAAAAAACTTGAGCAGTAAATGGCCACACCAGGCTGTCGTAGTACATTCCTCATGTCATTGGTATTTACACTTACAAAACCAGTTACAGAGGCCAGGCACAGAGAAAAATCACACAAAAAATCCTTCGGTTTGCATATTTAGATCCAATAGCTACGTATACGATTTCAAGTCGCAGCCAAGGGCAGTAACAAGAGTTATCAATCTAGCGAAAGCTTTCGACAGTGAAAGCGTACTATCGGGGACGATCTATTGACTACTAGCCTCTAGGGCAACCTGGTTGAGTATCGGGGGATTATTTCATTCTCAGAGATAACCTGAAGGCCACTTGTGCCCTTGGTGCTGTTTCCTTTTTAGATAAAGACAGCAAGAACTATTTCTGCGCTATACACTTGGAGACGCCAGTCTTCATCGTCGTCGACCAACATCATGAATCAAGACTAATGGTTATGTTGTTTGTCTGGTCTGGATGGACGAAAAGTGCCTACGAAAGACATCAGGGCCCAGAACTTTCTTTTTCATCTTGGGTCTGTGCCCAAAGATACTGTCACATCTTTGTAGCCTGGGCACCATCCTTGCTAAATTACACACACTCATATATTAGTACGGGTGTACTTCTTACCAACGGGAGTAAACTATGGAGGATAGGGCCCTGGCTACAAAGATGTCACATCTTGTGAAGAGTACATATCTGCCGTAGCTGTTCGTTTGCTTTCAGCGGTGTAAGAATACATATTTGCATTGGGCTTCGTCTGTCAATATTGGCCATGGTAAAAATCCTCATCCACATCAGCCCTACAGCATCGGCCATGGCTGAACAATCCTATTCAAGACTGTGAGTGTAAGAACCAGTGAGAGTTAAACATGTATCAGTTTGATCAGTTTGATCGGGCAAGTAAATTCCTGGGATGAATTTCATTGTTGAGAAGCCAGAAATTACATCTCCTTATAAACAATTCATCTGTCATGTAATACAGACCAAGACGCATACAGTATAACGAGATCCTTTAAGAAATCATTCTTTAAGTAAGGAAAATTGTAACAACCGTGAGATATAACCAAGTCTACGCCGTTACTGATCCAGATAAAGACCACGGAAGGATGAAGGACAGTTAGACTATAGAATAGTGATGACTGTACTATACAGTCACTTCTCACGCTATTGATTTAAAAGAATCGTTAGCGCTATGTACGGTTCAATGAACACTATGCTAAGTGGCCCTGGGCAAAACAGTGATGAGGACCCAGAATAAAACCCGCTTGCAGCCTTTGCATCATTGAAGAAAAGTTCCTACTCAAGTCCTACTGGTACTTTACTGCAGGTCTGTAGTCTCGGCGTAGACATTATTAGACCAAGAAGGGATACTATTAGACTCAAGCTTGCATAAGTCAGCTTGCATGGCATGACGTTGTATTCTTTGTAGGACTACGAGATGATTGTAGTTGATGTAATGCAGAACTAGAAGATATGCAGAAACTACTGATTGTTGCGTTTCTTTTCCTTTCATTTGGCTTTGTGATCTGTCAAACACGAAACCCGAAAGTTTCTGGAAACTAGTAGGGAGTCTTTCCTGAAGGGGTAAGTAATAAGTCATCCGTTATTGCACTGCTCACTGAGCTCAAGGGGAGATCACGCACAGCCTCCCAGCCATTCTATTCCTGATCAAAGATGTATCACCCACCTGAGGTCGCTTCCGGTGGGGCACCGTCTCATAGCGTGGGATTTGTCCGCACAATGTTGTCAGCTTCACTGACAAATCAGTCAGTTTTCATGTTTTTCAAAGTCGTTGGTATCATCCTGATTGATCAAAGGTAGCTTTACTGCGTTATTGCATTTCTAAAAATACCCCCACCGGTGATACATCAAAACATTAACTCTGGTAGTTGGCTAGTCAGCAGAGAAGTTGGAGCATTAAAGTTTCAGACTGAAGTTGTCCATCAAGTTCATGTTGTGATTTACCACTGTAAGCCGTACTTCCAAGAAAAGGCGTCTATATTAGTTCGAAATCGCATTGCCAAGACATTGTCAAGCATATATAAAACTACTTCTGGGACGGTCCATATAAATGTTATGACATAGTAGTAGATTCTTTTGACTTCTTTCCAACCCAGTATCCTGAAGGATAACAGATGATGGTATTATTGAGTTTTTGTACCACACTCATATTTTCCCGTCTAATAGGATCTACAAGACGTCCATACAGCTCACAGGATCGTTTATCTGGCGAGGACACTTTATCATTATTCTTCAGACTATAGTTCCCTCGTATATTCTAATCTCATAGAAACCCATTCTAAGTATACATCTATATAGCCATAGGCAGTGAAAGCACATACAGGTACACCAGATGTTCGCGTATTTATCACGGATAGAGAAGTATCGCCACACTACTTCAAAGTCAGCCGGCCGGTTCTCAATAAGGACATTTTATCTGATAGCGTGAGGAATATCAATAACTTTGCGGGGTGAAGTCAAATAAGAGATCTTCTAATATACGTTACCCAACAAACCGTTGAACAGCATGTCTCAAAGCTTCTTTTTTGCTTGACGTTTGGATGGTATGATATCTGCTTGCCATATGAAAACTTGACAGGATAGTTGTGTACGTCTTGAGGAAATGTCAAGACGTACGTATTGCCGAAAGAAGATGGAGTCAAACTTCCTATCCTGTTATAACAAAGTCTTTGTTACCTCAATGAAAAATGTATTGTTTTCGGTTGCTCTCTCTCTCTCTCTCTCTCTCTCTCTCTCTAGATGGGTAGGCCTTCAAATGACAAAGGTCAAGGTCGAGTTCGGGCCTCCTATTGGCTTTTCTTGGTACTGCAGCAATACATCCGGTTTTCGTATCTTTACATGCATGTGCCAGCTCAGGCGTTGGAAAAATACATGAAGTATTAGCTGCAATTTACAACAACACTTTCAATAGCCGTATTGGTACGGAAATTTGTGTCTCATTACCTAACTCTCCAGTCACAACAAGTGTGAGTTCCGATCCTCTGGGACTTAACTCAAATTTCAATTATGACTATCGGTCATGCTATCATACTGTGGATTCAATACGGTGATTTAAGTGGCTGACTGCCGATCCAACGTGTCTAGAATATAATGAGACATCGATCACGTTCAATGAACTTCACCTACAATTTTCACCTTTTTTACCTCCTTGAAAACAGAGGTATTTTTTCTGTTTGTTTTCTGTCTTCATGTGTGTACGAATTTGTTCCCGTTGGCCCGGGTCCTATGTTGGTCCGGGGTATGGAAATTGTGTAAAATGCACGGACTAAATTACCTCGAAATTCACAATATTGAACGAAACAAGAAGTTCACAAAAGATATTTCACGGAGGTATGACGTATTCGATTTATTGCTGGCTGGTGTTTTCATTGGATAAATGTTTTCACTGGAAGTGCGACATAAGGTGCGGGGGTGAGTCATGCTACACGAAGTGCCAGTTTTTCTACGAAATTACATATAGATTTCAAATTGCAAACTTTCCCGGGATCCCGAGCTTATCTCTTTGACCATTGAACCATACTACATTGTAATGTCGTTGATTATGTCTAGACGTCTATGCAGTCTTCATTTTCAACCTTTGTAAATCAGCCAGCTTAAGTCTTCCAGTAGAAGGTGTCCGTATATACATACCTGTTAGTACTATTGTTTCTTTTGTGAGGATAAAAAAAGATAGAACACAAAATTTGTTAATCAAAGAGGACTATCCGAGGAAACAACTTGTACTGGGACAGGTTTTGAAAGGTCGTGGCTTCAATAGCGGATTGTTGATAACTTTTTCTGTTATTTCAGTTCAAATTATTCAGAGGGTCGAGAGAGAAATCCCACTCTGTTTTCTGGTGGAAGGTTGGTTCGTTTCGATTGTCACCAATATATTGGAAGAGTCTCTCAGGCCATGAAGTTGGTAGAAGTAGGTTAATTTCCATACTAAATAATTCACACACTATGTCAGAAGACCATATTCCGTGCCAACTCGAAGATATACAGCAACTCCTTAAATGACAGATAGCGTCATAAGTTGAGCTCTCAATGGAATTCTTTAAACAATGTCTTTAAGGATATGGTAGCTGCTATTATTCTTACTATGAAAAGAACTAATTTTGAACTTGAATGCAGCAAAATCAGTCATTCCTTTGTAAGAAACTTTATTCTCAGTAGAATATTACCTCCTTTTAGAATTTCATTTGATAAAGAAGATACCATACAAAACACGAATTCTATATCTGAAAGAAAAACGTGCCCGCGGGTTCACTAATTGTTGTCTGACTTCTAGCGCTAGTTTCTCACGTCAATGAAAGAACGTTGTAAAAGAATTACGGTCTTCATTAGGGTATACATACTCCCCCGGGGTTACCCAGCCGAGGCCAACTAATATCCTTTGAGACATCCAATCCCAAAGACATTTGGCCTTTATCCAAATACAATGAGTCACCGCATTCGGCGATAAAGGAGATACTATTTCCAGTGACAGATGTGGTCGCGGATGAGGCTTGAGAGGAATTACGAACACACAAATGTCTAATCTCAGTGTTACGGCGTGCCAACGGTAGAACAGATCATTATTGGTGTCTGGCAGTTGCAGACATTACAATGACGGAGGTGCTGACACATCACTACCTACATAGAATGGAGCTACTTTCTATATGAAATGAACCCTGCATGAAGCCATAGACATTGTTTGTTCATACATTCAATTGATGTTATCTTAATCTGAGTTACTTTGTGTTCTGTTTGAATTTTTTTGTACATGTAACCCCACATTGAAAATCGCCAAGATGGCGACGACATATTTCCTCCTGGTTAGCTAGTTAGATAAAGAATAAATGAAAATAAATGAAAAAGATAAGAGATTGAAGAATGATAATTGTTTTATTGCAATTGCTTACAGTGGTGTTCCAATAGGTGTCATTGTGGTTAACTGTAAAACGTTCTTTACTAAAAATTTTGGAAGATCATCACAGAAACATTACCACCCAATGTCTTAGGCAATCGCCTTTTCTAGTCCAATATTTCATGGTCACGTTCGTTCGTTTATTACGATGCCCTTTAATCCTACGTGGTTTATCCTACATATAAACATACAGATTGCAAGATTAAAATGAACAAATATACATAATCACAACATAAGAAATAAACACCGCGAACTTAACTTACGAATAACTGGTTATTTGAAGTTATATGGAGCGGCCAGTGATTTGATGTTTGGTGACAAGGTGTTCCATAGATTGATGGCTCGCTTTACGCTGTTTGTCTTTGGTTAAGGTAGTTTGAAACTGTAGGAATTGGATAATCTAGTTGATTATGTGCCAGTTGTTAGTTGAATACAGCGGGTTGTCTTAAGTCCTTACTTCATGTTCAATGATGAACTAAAGAATACTTCGCCGTTGGCAAGTGATCATGGAGATCTGTGACTTGTAGTTTTTCCAATACCCGATAAGTGTTATTGTCGGCTACAGGCTGCCTGGCAGAAGGATGTACTTGCAGGTTCTTCTTATCCTCCTAAATCTTACATTGTAAGCCATTGGAAGCATCTGATGTGCTGAGGACATTAGCGAAACTCTACTCGAGTTTTGCCTCGCAAGGAAATAGTAAGCACAAGGGATAGGAAAACAGTCAGCACCAAGGACAGAGAATCCGTTAGCACCAAGGATAGGGTAGTACAGGCAGCATCATTGACAGAAAAAACACAGTCAGTACCAGGGGCAGAGAAACACAATCAGAACCAGGGGCAGGGAAACACAGTCGGCACCAGGGGCAGGGAAGTACAGTCAGGGACAGGGAAACACAGTCAGTACCAGGGACAGGGAAGCACAGTCAGGGACAGGGAAACACAGTCAGTACCAGGGACAGGGAAGCACAGTCAGAACCAGGGGCAGGGAAACACAGTCGGCACCAGGGACAGGGAAGCACAGTCAGGGACAGGGAAACACAGTCAGTACCAGGGACAGGGAAGCACAGTCAGGGACAGGGAAACACAGCCAGCACCAGGAAAACACAATCAGCCCTAGGAGTAGGGAAACACAATCAGCACCAGAGACAGGGAAACACAATCAGCACCAGGGACATGGAAATACAGTCAGCACCAGGGACAGAGAAACACATTCAGAAACAGGGACAGGGAAACACAGTCAGAATCAGGGACGGGGAAAAACAGTCGACACCAGGGGTAGGGCAACACAGTCAGCACCAGAGACAGGGAAATACAGTCAGCACCAGAGACAGGGAAACACAGTCAGCACCAGGGACAGGGAAGTACAGTCAGCACCAAGGGTAGGGAAACACAGTCAGCACCAGGGACAGGGAGACATAACTATCGCTAGGGACAAGGAACACCATCAGCCTTAGGGGCAGGGAAACACAGTCAGCACCAAAGACAGGGAAACACAGTCAGCACCAGGGGCAGGGAAACACAGTCAGCATCAGGGACAGGAAAACACAGTCAGCATAAGGGACAGGGAAACAGTCAGCACCAGGGACAGGGAAACACAGTCAGCACCAGGGACAGGAAAACAGTCAGCACCAGGGGCAGGGAAACACAGTCAGCATCAGGGACAAAGAAACACAATCAGAACCAGGGAAACACAGTCAGCACCAGGGGCAGGGAAACACAGTCAGCATCAGGGACAGAGAAACACAGTCAACATAAGGGACAGGGAAACAGTCAGCACCAGGGACAGGGAAACACAGTCAGCACCAGGGACAGGAAAACAGTCAGCACCAGGGGCAGGGAAACACAGTCAGCATCAGGGACAAAGAAACACAATCAGAACCAGGGAAACACAGTCAGCATCAGGGACAGGGAAACACAGTCAGCATCAGGGACAGGGAAACACAGTCAACATAAGGGACAGGGAAACAGTCAGCACCAGGGACAGGGAAACACAGTCAGTACCAGGGACAGGAAAACAGTCAGCACCAGGGACAGGGAAACACAGTCAGCATCAGGGACAAAGAAACACAATCAGAACCAGGGAAACACAGTCAGCATCAGGGACAGGGAAACAGTCAGCACCAGGGACAGAGAAACACAGGGAAGCACAATCAGCACCAGGGCAGGAAAACAATCAGCACCAGGGACAGGGAAACACAATCAGCACCATGGACACAAACCAGTCATGCATTCAAAGCTACAATAAGTTTGAAATCGAATATCTGGTTGCCCATTTCTTGGAAACCCCATAACTGGTTTACTGTAGCTGCGTGGTTTGCTACTACCAATAGCATATGTATGATACCGTAATATCACTCTTTCTTTCAAACTCTTTCGAACATACCTGTCTGACTTGATGGCCTGAAAGCCACAAATTGTGTTGCAACTTATTACACTTTGTTAGGAGAAAAATTGGTACTGTTGTACTATCAATCCATACTTTCAGGCATACCCCCGTTGTCCTGACCAATGATTGATGACAATTTGCTACCATAATTAGACATTTGCATATTGGCTGCGCAGTTATCAAACCTTGAGGTTCAAATAATTTGAGATTTGATATGTCTGAAGGGCACATAGTTGCCCAACTTCTCAATTTCTAGCTGATGATAATATTAGTGAATGATTGTGGTGAAGAAAATTCTCAAGGAATCTGAAAGATGAGGTTCAGCTATGAAGAAAGTGGTAAGATAATGGAATTAGACTGTTTCACATTATCGTAATCCCCTTCTGACTTTTTTTTTAGTACTGATGTTCCCACCGTGCAAATCAACACTTCGATGGTGGCACCAATCAGTTACCATCAGCATTAAATCAAAACATTTTATGGACAGAGGGGCTTAGTCATCTAATTAAGTGTTGCCATACCTGGACAATGATTGGTCCGCGGAGAATCCACTTGCTGAGATCATCAGGATAATCAGCTCGGTAAGTCTTTCATCGTGCGTACAAACGTTCCACAAGCAGAATCTTTTCATCTGTCATTAGCTTACAGGAAATGGGGCTGCTGAATTTCTTATAAGACATGTATCTTATCCTCATGCAATTAGGGTCCACACGGAATCTCAGCACTCCTTCCTTTGCATACTTTAAATCCTCTTGTAGATTTTTGTGTGCTATTGCAGGTGGTAATCGCTCCAAGGTTGTCACTCCACACACTAGAGATAATGGCATTTCCTGCATTTACAGTTTTCATAATCGATTTTCTTTCATATCATCAAAAGGTCCACTTGCAATGAAACTCATTGCCAAATAGTCTAATTTGGATAAATCACATGTTTTAGTACATAGTTAAATTCTGAAGAAAACCATCATAACAAGCAAACAATATTGTTATAAGTTCACACATCACTCCAACAAATTTTTTGGCAGTTGATATAACATTTATGTACAAGAAATAGTGCCGGGGCCCAAACATACATTTGTAGATAACACTCTGTCAACATGTAAGTGCTAAACTGATCTCTTTGGCTGTTGGAGGGTGCCCTTAGTAAGTTGTAGGATTCAGTCTAAGAGGTTTATTACAGAATGCTCCAATAAATGGGTCAGATCATTCAGATGACAGTGTTGCCACACATTATGCCAATCTGGGTGACTCTGTGAGAGAATCTAATTATTGCTCACAACACTAATTATCAATAAGACAGATGGCAACATGACTACAGTTGCCATTATAATACATTTAAGTGCACCATTATGCCTTTGCCTAATTTCAGGTGCATCCAACCGAATGATGACCGGCTGCTGTTTTAGTGTCTCAATTTACAAAGTAGACGCTAATATTTGGGGATTAACATTACAAACAGATTGCCAAGGATTTCATACTTCCAATTTCTTCTCAACCTTAGATTGATTTTCAAAAGCATGCAACCAGGGTTAGCATAGGGGTACAAACCCACTATCCTAGAATAACCTGATCAATTTTGATATAAACTGCATGCAAAAATTGGTGAACTGTGGCTCAATTATTTGAGAGATGCATGGCCAATTGCTCAGGATTATTTCTGACAAATCTAAAAACTTTATGAAAATTAATAAGCCGTGCACATGCAATTGTTTGCACCAGCCAAGCACCCATTAATGTTTATCGGATTCCTAGATGCAGAAGTAATTATATATGGAAAGGATAGATAACCTCATGAAATATTTGGGCACAGATCCTTTGTACTAGGACTTTTAATGATAGAAAACTCATGTATTAACATTGTGACATTTTTGTGGTCATCTTAACAGAAAAATCTTAAACAATATAACTATACATTGTTGTATAAATTTAACCCACGTGTATGAAGTGAAATTCAACTGTTACAGTAAATTGATGTTAATCTATCACTTGTATAGACTCTGAGTCATGTTTCTGGTGTAATATACAATGAAGAATCACAGCATGTAGAATCATACAATGTACCTGCTATCTTTACCTATCCTTTTTCACCACTGTACATAAGACTTATGTTCGATGTTATGCTGCCCCTACGGCTGCTGAATAGCTATGGGACTGGTGAGGTGAGAGGTACATGTAGGTAAGATGACAATTACCACAGCATATGGTTTCTTTTCTTTTATTTGATTTAAGTTACATAAAAACAAGGATGTAATGATATTACCACTCATGAGAACAGTGGCATATCTTCACACCCTACGGCAATGATAACAAAGTTATTACAATTCTACCCAAGTAAAGATTTACACTAATGTTTTTCCCTCCTGGGTACTCATAAAGCACAGTCTAGTGCAGTTAGGAGGTCAGGTACGGTTTGATTAATCATCAAACATGTCTTTTATTAGTTCTTTAAGGTGATATCAGGGAAGGAAAATGCCTCAAGATTTTGAAACATAAGATGGATATATATCATCTAGACATTTAAATTTGGCTTATAGAATAAGAACTATCAACTGTCCGCAAAAGCTAAAAATAACTCATAAAGCAATGAACATAAAATTATTTCCAAAAGTATTAACACTTTCATGTAAATGACGCAATGCTCGCCAAACAATCCTGAAGTTTTTCATCAGGGTTGCTTCCATCAATGAGCACTTACATGTATTTAAAACAGTTGTTGTACACCTTAAAGTTGCTAAATCTGTACATAGTTGCTTAGTGGCACAAGAATCATACCTATTTGTTACTAAGCCTTTGTTTCTTCTTCATGTCCTTCTGGCTCTTTTCAAACTCCTCTCGCTTGGTTGTAAGTTTCTTTGCCTGAAAAATGCAAAGTTATGTCAGTTTGAGAGGGCAAAGGCTAAAGTGTGTTTCTCACTAGACTGCACCAAATCTACACAAACTGGTGCCAATTTTTTTTTCAATTTTCAAAAATTCACAATTGGCAAATTTGAACAGAACAGTTAACATTCTCTTATAAATGCAAATACCTTTTTCATGACTTTCTAATCACTGTACATTGTTCTTTAATTCAATGGCAACACTGCGATTTCCAAAAATTTATCTTGTTTCGAGACTGAGATAGTGACATTCCAGGCATGGCCATTTTGTTTGACTCATCTTGGCTTCATATGCAAATGCCCTGCACATCAGTGTGACCATGCACAAGGGAAAATTGGCACAAATTCGCAAAGTTGGCAAAATTTCCTGGCGCAATTTTGGGCAGTCCAGTGAGATCAATGTGCACTTATATGTACATTGATCCTATGTAATAATATGACCCTACAATTCCTCACAACTGTAAATCCAAACAAAATTGCCACTATCAGCACCGCCATATCGACATGAAAGCTTCTTGTTTTTCTCAAAGCTGGAAAGCATCCAATTCTACTGACTGGCGATCAGTCTTTTTGTGTTCCTGTAAAGAAAATCAATTCCTGTTGCAAAGCCAGATAATCTACATTTGATGCAGTCACTTTTATACATGAAGGCTCCCTGGGGCAGTTCAATACTCCATCAATTCACTTCCCAAAAATACACCAGGCAGCAATTATGTATACAATTGCAATGCAAGACTAGTCACTGTACTTTACTGTACAGTAGGAGGCCAGCTAACTGAAGCTGGAAACCACTACAAACAGCAATTATCTTGGCACCAATGAGGTACAGGATGGTTTCCTCAAAGTTGATCTAATTACAGGCATACAATGTACTGATTGACATGCTATAGAGCATGCCAACACAATATTGATTGCCACATGGGTATCACATTGTTTTCACAAAATAACATATGGTTACATGGCAACATCATCAGACTAGTAGATAGTTTTAGCATATTCCCTTGACTGTTAAATACTTCAACAGAACTACGTGTTTGTAATTATGGTAACAGTTTGAATAGGAGAAGGACTATAGACTGTTACTAGTAGACTGTTCCTGTATTTCAAAATTTGAATCTAAATTTAGGCACCTTTTTTTGGATCAGAACAAGTACAAATCTGATGTCATTTTAACCTACAAATGAGTTAAGGATTCTGAGATTTGTTTACAAAACATCTTTTTTTTGTTCCGGACTAGTTTAACACATAATGTACTGGTCATCTTCTGGGCGAAGATAAAAACACTTCAAATATGATAGAATGAAACAAATAGGTTGTTATAAATGGAAATATTAGGCAATTCTTTTTTTAGGGGAGAATATTTCTGTTTAAGCACCAAAGTCCTCCAATGGGGGCCTTAGATTCTTCACAAAATTGCAAAGAAGCACATCGAAATACATGTACATTAGCATATTTCTATACATTTCTCCTATTACAATATATAGTTTATAGTTCCCTACCTCATGTTTCTTCCTCCTTTCCCTCTTGGAAAGTTTCTCGAAGAGCCTTTTCCGTTTCTTGGGGATCATGAGGATCGCCAACTTTCTGGCCTCCCACTCCTCCCGGTTTGCCTTTGAACTTGCATCCTCGTAGTCCAGTTTTCCCTCCTTGACTTTCATGTTGCTGGGTGGAGTCCCTGGGACATCATCCTTCATCGAGAAAAGGTAGAGAGAGAGAGAAAGAGATGTTAGATGCTTTTTTTCTGTTTCACGATATTCTTTAGCCTTGGAAATAATTTTTCATCAGTTAATAATACAAACACACAATGAGCACTTCATATCTGATTAAATAATTTTTAGAAAAACATTATAGAACATTTCGACATACATCTTCCATCTGAAGAGTATTGTACTGTGACCCCTACTGAACCAGGCTTCTGGAACCGAATCTATATTGGTTGTGGGGTATGGCAGCAGAGAGGTGCTAACTAACATCAAAGGGTGACCTCAACCCTTTTTATGTAATAACTACACATTTCACACACACACACACACACACCCTTATCAGGGAAAAAATTAAGATAAAGCAGTACATTCACACAGTATACTGGTCATCTACCTTGATTATGGCGTGATTGCTGATTAACATAGTAAACGTATTAAAAAAAACAAGCTGTTTCAAAGAAATTAAAGTCAGGAGTCAATCAGACACTATAGGAATCCAAATTGATGGTCAGTCTTTCAGAAGTGTCTGCATGTCTTCACTACCAGTAATGGTACCATCATTTTTAGTTCAGAGAGTCTTTTAGAAGGTACGGCAACACCTGAGGGGCTCTTTAAGGCCCGAGGTGACAATCTCTACCATCGCATCTCCAGCAAAATATGTTGATCCAAGAAAACGTTGAGGACATCTCTTCCATCATTGTCTAAGACGTCCTTTTATCTTCATCTCTCCTGTGGCTTTTAAATGGTTCGACAAGGATGAGCCAAATCCCTAGTTGATAAGATGCCTCCTACAGTCAGTTCTCTGCCTGGTGGTATAGTACATGCAACTAATTATGTAAGAAACTTCTGTTCCAATAGAATCTTCTGATCTGGTATGGATAACCTAAGTTTCTAAAAGCTTGTAAATGTTTCACTGGAAGTGACATTATGTAATGCTTTATCCTATGCTTGACTTTTAAACATTTTTTCTTACTCAATAATCACCGTGCATGTAACAAGACCCAAAGGCTACTTCAAGATTACACGTTACATGAACAGGCCTGAAACAGGATGCCTTATCCCTAAGTCATAAACACCATGCTTGAGTCAAATTTAGCTGACCCAATTTGAGAAGAAAGGGTTACGAACTCAGGCTACTCAGGAAAATTCCCTACCCCATGTCCTGATCAAGAACATAATAAAAACTGTTTGATATCAATATAATTTGTTGATCTAATAATGCAGTTGTCTTTAATGTGGCAGTTTTGGAGTTCATTTCAATCAAATCTTTTTCCTTGTGTTCCTCTGTAAAGTTCTTGCGCACAACCAAAAGACATTCACTTGCCTAATAACACACTTAATCAAACTACGCAATCCTGTGTAACCTTCAATGCTAGTGTGACCTTTCATTCTATTGATGAAGGTGAATACGAATTGAATTAACCCATAAATATAACCACGTCTAAATCTAATACTGTTGTGTGGGTGGAGGACAGTTCAGTACAAACAGGATTTTTACTAGACAGTGGTAGCCCCGATTGCACTACAAATCGGTTTATCCAGAAAAAAAACATCCGATGCAATCGAAATAAGACCATGATACAGAAAAATGTGTCTACATATCCATGTCATCTGGCATGTTGACAAATTCTTAGAGAAGAACATCAGACAGATAAAAGATACCACAATTTTTTTTTACAAGGACAGTGTATTACAGCTATCCTGTATGTATTTCCAAAGTTTTGTTTTTGGATATGGTAGCTGTTTGTGTAAATGTATCTTTTAATGTAATGCCAGCATGTTTTCATTGACTTTCTCATAACTTATTTGACATGCCAACAGGATCTCAACAGCTTCCAAGTATATACAAAAATGTGCACAGGAAATGGTATCCAATTTGCAAAGGGTAGATGTTTGTGCTTAGAGCATATAGTAATTTACATAAGAAAGACTTGTCGTGACCATTTGAATAGGAAATCTTTCTTCTTGATGAAGTGCTTGGGTGAAAGTGAATCAACTCTAATTGTGCATTGATCATTCTGTATTACACTAGCCATATAACCATATTGGCTTTAATGCTATTAGAACTGAGAGCACAGGTACATTGTATATGAATTGTCCACTTCAGTTACAATGACATCCAACATTGACAAAAAAATACATGAAAAATCTATGCACTTTTTTTGTTTGTTGTTTTGTATGTGCTTTTCTGTGCACTTTTGTGTATCTCCAATAAACAGCTTCCAACGAATTAGGACATTACATATCCATCAAACACCAAAAGCAAGTATATGTGTATGCTATGGCACCATTATTTAAAAAGAATGGCCAACAACTGCACAACAAATGGCTAACAACACCACATTAACACTCTATGTGAAAAAGTGGCAAGTTGTAACTCTCACAATGCTTGTGTAACACATCATGATTTATCTTCAATCCTTTAAATTGATGCTATCAATGTTGACCCAAATAGCCACCATCCATTAGGAAGAGAGTCGTGAAGATACCTATCAGTCGCCACATTACCCAGCACGGACCCAGGGGAGATTGACAGGAAGTGGCAATATGACCTGCACAATTCTGGAAGTTACAATTTAGATAGGCTAATAACACTTCCACAAGATAACCTCTCTGACCAGAATAAAGAGACCAAGCCAGCTTAAAGTTTAATGGCAAGTTTGACCAAGTTTCTTTGAGTCACATTTGTCTCAGCTTTATCTTGATCTGTAAGACATTTGCTGTGTTTTTTTCAAAACTGCTTCTATTGCTTTTCTATATCTTAATCATTATCTTCGCCGAGTACTTGTACTCGGAGAAGATTATGTTTTCGGTTGAAAAATCTGTTGGGTGGGTCTGAATGTATGTCAGGAGCATAACTCAAGAAAACTTCAATGAATCTTTATGATTTTTGGTAGGTGTGTAGTGGTTGTGTAAAGGAAGGTCAAGTTCGAAAATGGTTTACCTTGCGTTTTTCAATAGTACTGCAGCGAACTTTGCATTTTTTTGTGTTTGTATGTAGGCAAAAAAAGTGACGGAAACGTTGATGGATCTTCATGATTTTTTGCAGGTGCGTAGATGGTGTAGAAACGGAGGTCAAGTTCAAAAATGGTTCCCCTGGTATTTTCCGTCGGTAGTGCAGCGGGCTTTGTGTGGATGTGTATTTGTATGTCGCCAGCATAACTCGAGAAGCTGTTGATGGATCCTTATGATATTTAGTGGATGGGTAGGATTTACAGAAAGGAAGGTCAAGTTCGATAATGGGCCTTCTAGCGGGTACCAAAGGTACTGCAGCAGAGCTTAAAAATTTAGGGGCATATTTTCTGAAAGTGCTATGGTCATGATTTTTGTGTGGTAGATAGTTCATGCCACAGAAAGTAAGTTCTGTAAATTTTGCCCCCCTAGCGGCTTGTTAAGAACTGCAGTGGGTGTTTTTGTTTTGACATTCGGACATGAATAACTTCAGAAGGGGTCGACAGATCGTCGTGATGTTTGGTATGTAGAGAGCTCGGATGGTGCTTTACATTATCAATGACTAATTATGCAAATAAGGAGCTAATTTGCATAATTAGTAAGGAAAGTTTGTTAACCCACTGCCTTTCAATGGGACATGGGACAGTGTCAGGTCATGTGAACAGATAGTCTTGCATAAACGTACATGTAGGTCAAATAAATAAACTATTCTCCAAGCAGAGGTGTGGGTCCTGCTGGTTTTTGACGCGTTCAGTTTAAGCATTTTTGTTCAACACGGTTGGCGACATACCGAAATAGGGACAAAATAGAAAGCCTGACTTAAAACACCTAAAACGTGCCAGATTTATTCCATTCATATGTATTGACTGTACTATTTCATCATCACTTTCAACCTTCAACACTGCCATATCGAACCTTTGTGGCCCATATAATATCAACATACTCACATTTTTTCATGACCAGTTATAACATATATCAGCACACTCTACAGACACATATACTAGTCCTGTACCACCAAATGATTTTTAACCCTATCTAGACTGGACTCATTCGCCCAATCATAACGTCCAAATGGTATGGTGCATGATGAAATTTGCAGGGGGTGATAAGCACGTAAATATTTATCACTTTCCATAATAAGCCTTGATTATTTGGCGAAGATAATGTGTTCGTGGAACTCTAGTTGTTAATGAGGTACTTTGAGTGTGTGTGGATCTGCAATAGTCTATCTGTTTTCATACAGTCAGAACCTTCTGTTTTCTATGAAGATTGCTCTGAAACATGGTGAGAGGGTGTGTATGGGGGCTGAATGATGACACAGCCATGTGGTATTCGGCTGCACCACAAAGTATCCCCCAGTTAATCTAGCATACCACGATGTGCATGAGGAAGAGGGTACCCATATGCACTTATAATCAGGGTATGCAAAATCAGACGGTAAAGCAATACAGTGGCATGCTGAAATACAAGGAGGGAAATTGCAGAAACTGAAAGCTACTGTTATGTTGTATTGATCAGGAATGGCTGGATCAGCAGGTGCACCACCTATCATTATGCATAGGAACTGCAACATCTGTCACATTTTTGAAAATAAAAAAAAATAAACCCCTCATAAGATGCCTGAAAAATTTAACCTTAGTTAGACCTTTGAAACTTAACTCAAGTTCTTTACACAAATCAAGAATTCATGATCATCTCCTTATTTCACTTGGCTTGCTAAAGATACTTTAACTATTCCTTTGGGACATCTTGGTTAATGTTTTATGATCCCTGGAGTAATTTGCTAGCTGATGGGACAATTCTAAAAGCTTTGTCAATATGTATCCAGCCTGACAAATTGGTAGACCATACATGTACCTGATGATACTTGTATAGCTCGAGGGAATACAGTCTATTATACTGCATCATCCACTGTAGCAATGGCATCTGTTTAGGTATTCTGTTGCAATGTGAATTTGGAAATATGATCTTGATAAATTTCAACAAAAATATGCGCATAATCAAGACTGACCTGTTTTCTTTTGACTGGCATTTTTCTCTCCACTTTTTGCACCTCTTCCTCCTTTTCATCTTCTTCATCTTCTTCATCATCTTCATCTTCCACCTCTTCATCATCTGTTGTATCACAATTGTCATTGATTACATCAAAAGGAAAACCACAAAAATCAACAATCTACGTCTTTCTTCTGACCTATTTTGATGAGACAGAGTACTGTAAGTGAATTTATATTCACGTGGTTTTTATTTTGCGCTAAGGCCAAAATGGAGTGTTCGCGGTGGTTTTAAGTTCGCGGCAGTACTATAGTGACATACTGCTACAGTATTGGACAAAGTGTTTGCAGCGTTTTTTTAAGTTTGCGGCGGTTTTTTAAGTTCGCGGTGAAATGGTCGCTGCAAAAACTGCGAACATAAAACCACCACAAATATTTCTGCATTTACAGTAAACACGCGAAGGCAAGAAATGTTGTTTGTCATTTAAGATGTCCGAGAGGTTCTGATGACAACAGCAAGGCAACGGTGTCTGTGTCACAAAGAGGCTCCCAGCATTTCTCTGGCACACTTTGTGAGAGTTGTAGACAGGCAAGAGAAAGGCCCTTTCAACTGGCAAGTGTGCACATACACATTATAGCATCTAAACATTCATGCACATGGTTAAGGCTGACTGTTATATTACAACAACAAGGCTGACTGTTATATTACAACAACAACAATTAAAATATTAATTTTCCGTTGCAAAATGTGATTTGTAAATGGGCTACTATTGAATGCCTACTATTTGTATAAATGTACAGCCTTTCTTAGAAAATATCAAACACTTTGATTTCATTATTTTCTTGAGCTTAATCACCTTCATCATCTATCTCTTCCTCTTCTTTTCCCTCCTCCTCTTCCTCCTCCTCCTCCTCTGAAACTTCAGCTTCTTCAGATACTGCATCTCCTACAAAATGTGTTACATGTCAGCATGTTTCTTATATGTGACATCATGCTGTTTAACTTGATACCAAAACAAAATCCAATTTTTCATGTATATGTATGTCTCCATCCTTTGTGTTGAGATGTGTGATAGGACATTACCTGTACATAACTTAATACATGCAACCCTGTAACATCAGCACAATAAAAACAAAGCCGATTCTGCAAAGTGGTTCAGGAACTAGGGCATATCAAATGGCATTCATACGATACACTATATCTTGTTACTTGCAATATTGCACATAAGAGAATTAATAAAAAATAATGTGCCTGATTCAGTAACGATTACCATAAGTAGTGCATATGGATGGCCATCATCAATTAACATGAAATTCTGTGGACATTTGGTTCTCCAAATTCAGGATGTCTCTTATTTTACCATTTCTTCCCTACACATTCATGTTACAACATGTTTGGATTATGCGACATCGTTTCAGAGAGTCAATACAACACCTAAAGTAAAGGTGAGACAATTAGTCTGTCAATGCAAAATATCAGAGAGGTTCTGATGACAACAGCAAGGCAACAGTGTCTGTGTCACAAAGAGGCTCCCAGCATTTCTCTGGCACACTTTGTGAGAGTTGTAGACAGGCAAGTGAAAGGCCCTTTCAACTGGCAAGTGTGCACATACATTGTATCATACAAACTAACAGTAAAGACGATTGTACGTTTGTATCATCATGATAAGTCGCTTCACTTACTCAGTGATTTATTCAGTAGTAAAAGGCCTTATGTCCCCGTAAACACCGTCAATTAACTTTTAATACATTTCACCTTTCAGCTTCAATTCAGTGAGATTATGAAAGATGCTCATGACTTACCAGTATCCATACCCTGCTGCCTTCTCGATAATGCTTCCTTCTCTGGCGGTACATAGTCACCTTCTTTGTACTCTACAAAAGGCGAGAGGTGGGGGGGCAGGACTACACCGGGGAAGTAGTCTTCCACAGGCAGCAGCATCTTAGCATTCACACAGTCAAACAGCCACTGTGGCTGGATGTAGTACCTATTTGAAATAACATGATGTGTATAGATTGCAAAAAATTAAGCCCTAGCAATTTTCCCAGAATAGTTCATGATGAATCATGAATGAAATAAGATAAGGCATGTTTAAACAAGGGCACAGTGATTGCAATGTCACTGTATCTTGAAGACGTCCCACTTCATCTTGTTCATCATGGATGTTGTTATATAATCAAATCATTAACCCTTAAGCTGCCAGGTTTTTTAGCCAAGTAAAAATAAAAAATGTTTGACCCCTGACCTCCCTCACGAAACCCGCGAAACACCCGGCGGCGCTAACTCCCCTAACTTCCCGGCTTCGCGCGCTACACGCACGCAAAGCTGTTTTGTTCTGGGGAATACCCTATCCCGGCTATATCCGGGTCCAGCACACAAGGCATATTTCTGTATCCCTAATTAAGTCGGGACTGGCAGCTTAAGGGTTTTAAGATCCACAAAAAGGAACAATCATGTGCAGTACAGACACATGTAATAACACTATTTTTCTCTAAACAACTCTTAGATAGAAAATAAAACTCTGAATAATTAACTTTGTTCAATACCATTACACTGACTGTATGAATTGTGCCTCCAATAGAATCAAGGGTAATCTGCATTCCTCAAAAATCTACACATGAGATACATGTCAACTTTCTAAGTTCTGTTCCTGGGCCTCACTGTTAAGCAGTGTCCTGAGCAAGCTACCATGGGTAAGGAATACAGTAATAAATGAATAAATGGAGGTACCTTGACAGATACTGTCTGTCAGCTTTTGGTCTGTCCATGATCTGATGGGTGATAGTCTCATCACTCTCGTCGAATGTCGCTCCCATGGAAACAGACCTGTCCCATGATGCCTCACCACCAAAACTCCTGCACATTTCAAGAATAGAGGAATAAATGATATGAGCCAATACAGTCTACAGCTATAACTTGTACGTGTATATACTATCTCGCGATCAGCTTGGCTTTGCAAACAAAGATTCAAGGATGTGGGCTTGAATAAAGTTCTAAACGGAAACATGCAGCTACAGCGTATTTTCTGAAGATATAGTGTGAGTGTGTACAGTTGGCTTGAGGTTGCCCACTACTTTGCCTAAAGATTCAAGAGTGTTGTATATCATCCTATAATTACAACTACATCTCATTTGTCGTTTCAAAATGTCCGAGAGGTTCTGATGACAACAGCAAGGCAACAGTGTCTGTGTCACAAAGAGGCTCCCAACATTTCTCTGGCACACTTTGTGAGAGTTGCAGACAGGCAAGTGAAAGGCCTTACCAACTGGCAAGTGTGCATACAGTACGATTTAAAATAAGACACAGTAAAAGATATTGTTTAGGCTACTGGAATGTAGGAACAACACAAGGTCTGCATGCCTAAACACTGCTAGAATAATGCATTAATTTTCTTGGTTTCTTACCTGACTGTAAAAACAATTGGCTCTCTGGGCACCTCCCTAGAAACAAACATCTTGAGACCATTGAACAGTTTCTGGAAGGCTTTTTGTTTCTCCTCCTCTTGTTTTGCCTCCTGTGTCTGAAATGTGGATACAATTAACATATATCAATTTTCAACAATGATTTTAGTTCAACCGTTTTGCTATCACCTTTTAGCTCCAGCTTGGGAATGAATGTTAGGTTACATAAACTTTATAGAACTGCCATGGAAAAGTTCTTCTGAACCTTGAGATACACAAGATTTATTTAAGAATTCTTACTGCCCTACATGTATCTAAAGAGACATCTCGTTTGCCCCAAGAAAATGTCTGGTTCTGATGACAACAGTGGCAGCAGAAAGTTTCAAGGAGACAGAATAATATATAAGCCTGAAGGCAGGACATCTCATTTGTCGTTGCAAAATGTCCAAGAGGTTCTGATGACAACAGCAAGGCAACAGTGTCTGTGTCACAAAGAGGCTCCCAGCATTTCTCTGGCACACTTTGTGAGAGTTGTAGACAAGCAAGTGAAAGGCCCTTTCAACTGGCAAGTGTGCATGCACACAATATTACAATCTATAGGCCACATAGATGTACAATGTACATGACATGTAGTATGTATATGACATAGCCATAGCATAGGGGACTTTGTACAGAACATGTATGTCATGAGAGAGAAAGAGAGAGAGGGAAACAGAAAGAGAAAAATGAAGTAACAAGTTCTCACCCTACTGTCCTCAAATTCATCCAGTTCTACCTCGTCTTCCTCTGTATTCTGTGTTACCACAGATGCCAAACTAGCACTTAAAGCTGCCAGTCTCTGAAAATGAAAAACAGTAGTCTTAATAGACAGACTTCTATACATAAAACATTTAAGATACTACAGCAATGTGACTCTAGCATGACATATACTTCATGTACATAATGGAGAATAGTTCCTGTAACAGATTACAATTCTGTTTACTTTTAGATCTTTTTTTGTCTTGTCTTAAAAAGTTGAATGGCTGCAGAAGTTGGGGAGAGGGTCTGTATGGGGGCTGAATGATGACACAGCCATGTGGTATTCGGCTGCACCACAAAGTATCCCCCAGTTACTCTAGCACACCACAGTTTGCATGAGGATAAGGGTACCCATATGCACTGAATAGTGGTGTGCACAATCAGACAATACAATGCCATTTTTTTTCCCACTGTTCTGAATCAATATTATAAAGTGTGGGAGGCAAGATTGTGCCAGCCACTATTTTAAAAAGTAGCCATGTAACAGTATTTATGGGGATCAAAATCATTACTTATAATTTAACTACTGACCACTAGTAAAACTAAGCAGTTTTATAAGGATTCAAAGTTTCTGGGTCTTCTACAAAAACAACATCAAAGTCTAATAAATGCTTTGAGTTCCAAGCAGAAATTACCAGATGCTGATTTTTGGCGTCACTGTGGAACTCTTACACTAATCCCATCTTTTCTTTATGTCTGTACAATAAAACATTATTTTGCACTCATTCAGATGAGCACAGTGCTTATGAAAAGATTTAATGAGCCTGATTCCTATTCAGAATAACCAATGATGTATGGATCATGTGGTAAATGGTCCAAAAATAAAGTAGGCTTCGGGCCATAAGCTTTACAATCACGCATTCTGATGAACATGTTATAAATCATCCACAAACAGACGCTTGAAGGCAAATGCCAATGACAAAACCAACGATACCTTCCAGACTATAATGAATCATGTGAATGTTAAAGAGCCAAAGATGGCATTGCCCTTATAACTTGTAACAAATCATTTGTATCTCTCAGTAGCCTTGTAGTATTAGAAATTGCAATCATTAATTCTGATCAACTTTCAATTTTGTCTTATCATATAAAGAAGACTTTAACATTTATTTTTCATTTTCAGTTGAACCATAGCCTTTGCCAACGGGAATCAAAGTTGTTTTGATATATTAGCAAGGAAGTGAAATGTCAGACCTCTCCCGTGGCCTCAGACTCCAGACAGTAGGGGTTTTTCTCATCATCATCCTTCAGCTTGGCTTCAAATGTAAGCTGGGGAAAAAAGACATGTTGACTGTGTAAGAACTCAAGTAAGAACACAAATGTTATTCTACATAACTGAAGCAGAAAAAAAAAGGTAACAACAGGTGACACTGTAATTTCAGACTAGCAGTCTCATTCCAGGAAATAAGAAATTATTTTTTGGGAAGACAATAACATGACCTGATATTGATTGTTACATCAAGATGCAGAATATTTCTAATTCTGATATGATATACAGTTTGCCCAAATTCTATCTGAGGTTTCCAGAATTTTTCAGAATTGACCCTGGACACATCTTATTGTTAGCTAGATACTGATAACCTTTAAATTTGTTAATCATACTTGTAGACATTACACTCATCTGGTCAATCTACTTTTTAAAAAAATAAACTTTTCTGGAATTAGGCTGTCAGTTACATTGTACTTGCAGTGTCGCCTGTTTAACTATATTTCTCTCACCTTGGGAGGGTAGTGCAGCCCCAGTGATGTGTACAGTTTGAAGTTGACAAACCCCAACATGGTGATGTAGAACTCCACAAAGTGGGCCATCACACGGAAGTCAACATCTGCACATGCCTGTAAAACAGTGGACACAGTTATTAGACTTTAAAATATGCTTTCATTACTCATTTGCTATTTAGTTCTGGAGGAATATTTCTACAAATATTTGCCAGTAGAAACTTTACTTGGTCAATTACAAATCTTAGAGCTTAGAGCCTTTTTGTCTCATTTTACATACTTTTCATATCACAGACAAATGACCTACGACCTACACAGTACTAGTAAAATCTGACCTTTGCGTTGAAACCAAAGCTGTATGGTACAAGCCAGGTGACCACCTGACCCTGCATCTCCACCTGGTAGTAGATACCCTTGATTGACAGGAACACCTGGAAAAGGTCACATGATAGAGCTGATTTGCATACTGTCCAATCATTGGTCCGAAACAAAGTCTCATTCAAAAACAATAAGGATAATCTTTAGCAGTTGATTTTTCAGGGTTATGTCTGAGAGGTTCTGATGACAGTAGGAAGGTAACAGTGCCTGTGTCACAAAGAGGCTCTCAACGTTTTTCTAGCATACTATTATGAGAATTGTGGAAACAACTGTTTCAATCCCCACAATTGGCAAAGTGTGCATGTGTTATATAAGAATAATTATATATACTACAGTATTTATCAAATTGCATGCATTTAAGACTGGCAACAGGACTAAATCTTTAGAGGGTATTCCTGTCGAAGAATTACAACTCTATGTACTTTTGACCCATAGATATCAATTAATGTAAGAATAAGCATAGAAATGTGGGGGGTGAATCAAATTTTCATACCTTTTTCAAGGCCTTGGCAGCCACAATGAAATTCATAAATTCAACTGGAACAAAAGAAGTATATCTGTTACTGCATGTTGTTCTTCTCACCTCAGCGTCAGATGTAAAGAGAAATGACATGTAAATAAATCCTTAAACTTGGACTGGTACTAACATACAAAATCTATAGGAGAGTATCTTTCAATGATTATCTGAGAGGTTCTGATGACAGTAGGAAGGTAACAGTGCCTGTGTCACAAAGAGGCTCCCAACATTTTTCTAGCACACTGAAAGAGAACTGTGGAAACAGATGTTGTGAGTCTGCACAATTGGCAATGTGTGCAAATCATAATAACTACTGTACAAAAACCATACACTTACTACAAATAACTTAAGGTAACTCCTTGCAATGATACCATGCCTGAGATCAATATGAGTACCATGTAACTAACATTTTAGGAATTTAATATGTCTGATTCTGGTAACATACCTGACAAGTGCCTGCATCTTCGTACAAAGTCTCCTGGAATGTTCTTGGTTTGAGGGAATGTTGCAAACAGGAACACCAAGCACAGGCAGTCGTCAAGGTCCCGCAGAGCATCAACAAATGTGGGATATCTGAAGTACATACAGATATACAATTGCTTTGTGACGGAAGCACACTTCAAAGTGTGTGATAATAAAACTCTTTCAATTCTATAGCACATATGGCAAATAAAAGTTTATTTCTGTCACCTCAGACTACTTGAATTCTACAACTATTACAATCCCAGACCAGGCTGTATACATATCAACTATCAAATTTGTTAACATGTCTTTCTTTCAAACATACATGTACATTAGTACAAATTGTCATTCCCATGGTCTTTTCTTAGTTGTACTTAAGACAAGTGCCACCTACCAACATCTCCCAGTACTACAACTTGAGCACAAGCTTTTCTAAGCTACCCTACACAGTTGCAAGTCTATGAGTACAGTATGAGCACCTTTTTTCTCCCATATGTGGTACAGTATACCTAAAAGGTTTCCTAACTCACCTTTCTTTGATAATGTGATCCAGTTTGTAGACAGGTTTGTTCTCCTGTAGGGTCTCCACTCTTCCATGTTCTGCTTTGGCAAAGGCTTTCTTCAGCTTTTTGACAAAGACCTACAAAAAAACCACATGCAAAAATTATATCTCAAAAGTAAATCATGAGGCAGTGTCACACACACCACATATATAACAGTTTTCTCTATGATATATATTATAAGTTTCAAAAAGTCCGTTGACGACCATATTAGGTGATAACATTACCTTGAACTCCCTAAACTTGTTGATGATTGGTTCATGAGAGAGATACTGAATGTCCTTCA
Source organism: Branchiostoma lanceolatum (assembly GCA_035149815.1). Taxonomy (NCBI): domain Eukaryota; kingdom Metazoa; phylum Chordata; class Leptocardii; order Amphioxiformes; family Branchiostomatidae; genus Branchiostoma; species Branchiostoma lanceolatum. The sequence continues at coordinate 25,633,726 of CM068866.1, read as the reverse complement.
TCATGTAGAAAGTCCTGGGAGCTGTGGAGCCTTTGTTGGCCTTCTTCTTGTTCTTGGGTTCTCTTGGATAAACTCCCTTCAGGATACATAGTCGTCTGTTGGAGGGAAAAGAAGAATTGAATACTGTTATCGTTGAACTTATGTTCACAGTTTTAACAGTTACCTCTTCACTGCAAACTTCACTGTGGTTTTACCATTGTGAACATAAGATCTGACTTCATTGGGTTATAATAACTTCAGTTCTCATAAAAACAAGAGATGCAACATGGCTTGTACATTAACTGTACATTATGTATCTCTGATCTATGTATCTTCTTGTTATCAGTGAAAATCCGTGAAAAGAAGTGCATGTTCTTCCAGTTCCACTCCTTGAAACATGCAAAATTACAATCATACAACTTACAAGATTATGTAATTAATTTTCATGTTACCTGAAGTCTGGCAGGCTGATCTGTAGGTAGTTGATGGCTCTGTTTCTGGTGATGTAGGCTGTGGCAGCTCCGCTCTCATACTGGAAAAGACAGAATAATTTTCTTTAAATAAACCTGACGTCCACGTGGTGTCACAAATATATATTCACATTCTACATTTTCTGGCAAAATATGCCGTGGAAGGATATGATATCGTTATTACTGACTACCAGTTATCAATCTCAGCTATAAGAATGAAGAGCTAATAAAAGACCCGAGATAAAGTCAACGGTAATTCATAATTTTTTTGAGGGAGGGGAGCATGAGTAGTGCACCATGTGCTAACACGACGCTACTAAGCTAACCTCGTTTTCCATCAAATTTCACCACTACAACGGACTATTAAGCTCTTCTACAACTACCACTATAATCAAAAGACCAAACATAATTCTTCCACGCACCTTTTTCTTCATCAAACGGCCCATTTTAGCGGAATTTAAAGCGCTGGTCCAGCGGCCACGAGGAAAAGATTTTCAACCTCACTCTGAGATTCACCTTTGCCCTCTGACCTCCCGGGTGTTGACCTCTCATGTCGTGTGACTTCCGGGTTGTAAAAAATATGGGCGGATAACTGTTTTCTTTCTATATCTCGTTTCATTGTGTCTCCTATGAAGATTCGTTTCAACCGACGAATGTTCACGATGATGTTGCTCTTCTCCGCGCTAAATGGTGGGTTTTAACAAATCGAAAACTTTCTATTAGTATTAGTATTATGTTGTTGTTGTTGTTGTTGTCCTTTATTGTTGTCTATTATATCGCTAGACGTGGTCTCTTGGTGCTGTGTTACGCTTGGTTCAGATACGAGGCTAATGTCTCTCTAGGTGTTTAACTCTTGGTCGCTTGTGCTGGCGTGCTGCTGGAAGTGTTTCTAGGAGAGCACATCGTATTACCGTTAGATGTAACATGTTTTGGTGTTAACGTTATATGTTCGAACTTCGCGGGACAGTTCATATTGGTACATTTCTAGTTATCAATTTGTACACTGTCTATGCAAATATGTTGTTTTTGAATCCTATCAAGGTGTCATTCACAATCGAGCTGCTTGGACTGACTCCTTTTCCTCATCTAAGCCTCCAATTGCCTAATGACGGAGTAATGTACATGTACTTGCAAGGAGGTTTAAACCTGACCTTGGTATACGTACATGAGATTGGTGTCATCTCACCAGGACAAAGAATCCTGTAGGTTATCTACAGTGCTTAGATGATACATGTATAAATAACTTACAGTACAAATTTGATACTGAGTGTAACATTTAGTACAGTACTAAACATTACAATGTTGTATTTCAGTGTTGCACCTTTTAAAAGTGTTGATCAACTGGTTAGCACTGCAAGGTCTCTAAGAATTCTTGATACTGTAATATTTACTCCCTATGGAGTCTTGTCAGAGTCAGACTTTCCCCTGCCTGCCAGAGTGGCAGTGAATTTCTTCACAATTTTTCAAAGGTAATTCTTCTTTTTTGTCCAGTTGCGGCAGTGCTTGTGATGAGAACTGGTTTCCACGCTGCTGCACATGGTGTGGAGGCTTCTAGATCTAGTCTGACATCATCTGATTCTGAAGGGATGCTGTTTCCCCGGGAGTCGGAATCCAGAGAGGTCCGGGAACTCGGAGGAATGTGGAAGTTCCGAGCAGACATGTCGTCCAACAGAAATGCTGGATTTGAGCAACAGTGGTGGACAAAACCATTAGAACAGGTACTAGCCAGATGCCCCCCTTTCTAAAGAGGGAGGAAGAGAGGCAATATTGATGCGCCCTTATCCTCCAACCACACACCCCTTACCCAGGGGATTCTCTGACAAGCATAAAACTCAGATTTACCAGGGATCCTACTAGGCCGAGGCCGCATGTCAGGCCAGTCTTCAACTGTGAGCTATCTGACAGTAATTTCTCCCCTCAAGAAGCCTTAGAATACCCCATTTTAACTCTAAACTCCACACCATGGAAGGAGGAGAAATACATATATATATATAACCTTGGCTGACCCTGCTCTCCCGTGTAATTTTTTTCAAGAAAAAACACTGGGTCCCATCTTTAAACCGGGCATTGTACATATTCATATAGAGACTGGGTTACATGTACATACGTTATATATAATCCATTAGGCCCTCGAAGACCCCAGAAGTGTTGTCAGCAAATATCATTAAGTTTATAGCTCCCATTCTTGCAGTAGAAGAGTACACAAACTTTATTCTGACCTGAAATGATGATTCGTGTATCTTAGGTCTTTCATTACTAATAGTAAGGTCCCACATTAGTAAATCTATTAAAAAACACAAAGTTGTTGTGAATATCTCAATCAGGACACGGGGGTGTTTTCTATGCTGCTGATCTTATGGTTTGAAAGAGACCTTAATTTCTAGTGCCAGCCAAAAATTAATTTTGAGTTGTTGAAATCATGGAAGGAATATCAATATCAATATAAAAATTTAAAAAATATCAATCCACTGAGATATTTTCTTACGTGACCCCAGACAGGCCCCGTGATTGACATGCCTGTACCAGCCAGCTACAATGACATCACACAGGACCGACAGCTGAGGGATTTCGTAGGTTGGGCGTGGTACCAGCGCTCGTTTTACGCCCCTGCCTCCTGGAAGAACGTGAAACAGCGAACCGTACTCAGGTTTGAAAGCGCCCACTACAACACCATAGCGGTGAGTTTTGTTTTCATACCAAATGTTACATATAACTTTTGCTTTACCTACCGGTATTTAAACATGACAATTAACTTTTTTGCTCTGAGATGCGTATGTACCAACACACATGGAAAACCATCACCGAACCAAATTCCTTCTGTGTAGCAGGATTGGTACATGTGTAAGACACTTTCACTTCTTCAAAATACTCTATCCTACAATGATAAGACTGAAAAAGTTGCATTTCAAAACCAGTCAATCAGCTTATAGGAAAGTACAATTTGTATGTACATCATGTGCAATACCTGGTTGGAAAATTATTCCTGATTAATGTAGGAAGAGTATAGAGACATATTCATCATTTGTGAACTTTTCTCCATTAATAGTCTCAAAGACATTTTTCATAATGCTTCTGTTCCAGTGGCTTAATTCTAAGGAGATTGTGAGACATGACGGTGGACATCTTCCATTTGAAGCTGATGTTTCCTCTATTCTGAGCTACGAGGTTCCAAACGTTCTGACTGTGGCTGTGAATAACACCCTGACCCCTCACACCATCCCACCTGGAACCATCCAATACATGGACGACCCCGACAGGTGATCACTAGTTTAACATCATTACGTTTTTCTGTTGATCAAACACATACAAATAAAAACAAACAGTGGTGATGCACTCTAGTTTAAGAACTTTAATAAGCACTAAGGTTATTCGCAACTGTAGGTTGTCTCTGGCCGGCCATGTTATGCGCCTCGAGGAAATGGCGGGCATGGTTCTTCTCTGGAAACCGGATGAGTAGCGTAGGTGTGGTCGCCCATCGTTGACTCTTAAGAAAGTAATTGAAGAGGATGTTGGTCTTAAAGATGAAGAACTCCAATCTGTCATGTTGAACATGTGGAGACACTTGTGTCACCTCACTGAGGATGAACTGAACTGAACTGAATAAGCACTCAGCCATTAAACAAGAGAAAAAATACACTAAGAATGGTACATGATGATTAGATAGTTACAAGTCACAAATTTTAACAAAGAATTGTAACAGATTCTTTTGAATGGTGCAAGTTCAAGGGTGAATAAGAAATTATTATGTTTTTCCCCAAGGTACCCTCCAGGCTACTTTGTGCAGAACTTGCAGATGGATTTCTTTAACTACGCAGGGATCCAGCGTCCTGTCAAACTGTACACCACTCCTTCTGTCTACCTGGATGACATCACCATCTCCACTGATGTCCAGGGCACAACTGGTAGAACATCACATGATTCTTTATTTATCTGTTGTTTTTAATTCTTGTTCAGAGTTTAGTATACCTGTACATGGAGTTAGTATACATGTAGTTGACGCAAACCATAAGCTGTCAATCCCTCCAGCCTAGCCAAAATCTGAGGAGTGTCCAATGTATGTGTACAGAGATCCCCAGAGAGATCAAATTTACCAAAGAAACCAGAGGAAAATCAGCCTAATCTTTTATCATGAACTTGAGGCTGTTCTTTTATAGTGTCATGAAACGTTCAAGAAGTCAGCAACAATTAAACCTTTAGCACTCTGAAGTAGCCATTTGGCACCTCATTTGTTACAGAGTTAGGCAGCAGGAAGAAGGTTAACTTCCTAAATGGTAAATATGATAGATACTGTAAGTCTTCTTATGTTCGCGAGCACTTTATTTCGCGAATTTTAGTAAGTCGGAAGTTCGCGAGGTCTTTGAGTTCGCGAACGGGTGTTATCAACTATTTTCGTTAGCGCGAGTAATGCAAAGACAGATGATGAAAGCATATTTTCTTCACATCACTCAGTAGATATGTCATTGCTAAACAGTACAGTAAGACTAACTTTCAGCCTTCCAAAGGTACATAGTTATGCCCAAGATATGTCTGCAAGGTAGAGGTGATTTTTCACACCGTGTTCTTCAATCTTTCCTTTCCCAGGTTATGTGAATTTTGACTGTGTCATCAAGGGAAACAGCAGTGCAGTTACAGTTACAGTAGAACTCCTGGACAAGACTGAAGAACTGGTGGCCAGGGTCAAAAGCAGTGGAAAGGGACAAGTCAAGGTCAACGATGTGAAACTGTGGTGGCCATTTACAATGAGCAGTGACCCAGCGTATCTGTACACACTAAAGGTACATCAGTTCTTTCAACTCAATTGTACAATGTAGTATACTTTTGTGCATCCGCCCCTGATGTGTCGCCAAAAAGAAAGGCACAGAACAGTTTTTGATTACCATTTCCAACTTTTATCTGTTATCTAGAAAAAAGTATGGCATTGAGTATTACATTGTATCAAGCTTGAAAATTATGAAAATGTAGTTGTCGTGGGAAGGCTAGTGTAGTGCAGTTCTCAGCACATTTGTTAGGGGGCCTGCATGAACAGTGTGTACTTTCATCCCATTCTGACCACCAGGTGACAGTGATGGGCAGTGGAGGAAAAACAAACATATGCAGGTTACCTGTCGGGATTCAAAATTATGAAAATGTAGTTGTAATTGGAAGGCTTATAGTGCAGTTCTCAGCAAGTCTGTAAGGGGGCGTGCATTACCTGCTCACTGTACCTTTATCCCATTCTGACACCAGGTGACAATGATGGGCAGTGCAGGACAGTCAGACGTGTACAGGTTACCTGTCGGGATTCGGACAGTGAAGGTCACCAGCACACAGTTCCTCATCAACAGCAAACCGTTTTACTTCCGAGGATTTGGTAGACATGAAGATTCAGATGTAAGTACAGCTTTTTGCTAGCTCTACATTTGTTGTCGGAAATCATGCTGTCCATATCACTAGTATGGCTATTTTGTACATTTTCAAAATCTATGCCTAGCCTGAAAAACATCCAATGCATGCAACAATGTCACCCTTTTACAATGATTAAGGTGAAAAGCAATGCAACTGACCAACATATATGTAGGCCTTTTACAACATGCCATCATAATAGAAATTTTAACATCTTTGAAATTTTGAAAAAAAAACTACATGAATTATGACATACTAGTAATTGGAATGCAATCATACAAGAAGTTCAGAGCCTAGACATCTGGTGTAAGGTTTGTTGTCAACATGTAATATATCTCCCATTTTTTCTACAATGTACAGATAAGAGGCAAGGGTCTGGACTACCCACTGATTGCCAAGGACTTTAACCTGATCAAATGGGTCGGAGCCAACTCCTTCCGTACCAGCCACTATCCGTATGCAGAGGAGATTATGGACATGTGCGACCAGCAGGGCATTGTGGTCATAGATGAGTGCCCTGCCGTGGGACTCAAGACAAAGTAATTTTGTTAGTTTGATTATTCTTGATTGTCCTTGATTGTTAACACTGGTGCTCGTTGGAAATACAGTAACATGGTCTGTCCTTGGTGCTGATTGGTCACACTGGCCCTCATTGGAAATTTAGTACCATGATCTTTCCTTGGTGCTGATTGGTCACACAGGTAGTCATCTGAAATATAGTAACATGGTCCATCCTTGGTGCTGATTGGTCACACTGGCTCTCATTGGAAACATAGTCACATAGTCACATGGTCTGTCCTTGGTGCTGATTGGTCAAATTGGTAGTCATTTGAAATATAGTAACATGGTCTGTCCTTGGTTCTGATTGGTCTCACTTGCACTCATTGGAAATATAGTAACATGGTCTGTCCTTGGTGCTGATTGGTCCAATTGGCACTCATTGCAAAGAAAGGAACAAATCAACAAAATGTAAATACAAAAAGGACAAGATTTTATGAAGAAAGATAATCATTACCACCTTTTTCTTTTTGCTTTTGCTCCTTTAGTTCATTCAGCTATATGACTTACATGTATATTCAAATGCTGACCAATGGAGACCAAAAATTACTAGTTTGTTAGATAATTGCAGTAACATTTGAAATAACTGTTAAAGGGAATGTAACTTCTTCATGATATGAAAGCTGTAGAAAAGATGGATTCATGAATGTGATTTTTTTCAGGGAGAACTTTAGCAATAAGACACTAGCACACCACAAGGACGTGATGACAGAGCTGGTCAGAAGAGACAAGAACCGCCCCTCTGTGGTGATGTGGTCAGTAGCCAATGAGCCGGCTTCTCAGCTTCCAGAGGCTGAATACTACTTCAAGTAAGTGATGCCAATCATTGATGATGTAAAAGGAGGGGGAAGAGATGGGGGCAAGGAAGCACCGATTCAGTTTTCATGTGGGTTACAATGTAAAATTGTAGCTGCTGTTTGAATTTGTAACTGTAAAAATCTTTGAGAGCCTGAAAGGGTTTTGTGGAAATTCCTTCAGCCAACGATTGCAAACTCTCCTTAAACAAACAGTTGCAAAATCTGCATTTGTTATGTCTCACGATGCAAAATTTAAAAAAAAATTGTTCCCAGGAATTATAAGTGCACATCATGACTGAATATTTGTACGACCAGTAGTATTTAGACTTCATCACATTGATTTCCCCATATCTTAGGACTGTGATTCAGCACACCAAACAGGCAGACTCTACGAGGCCAGTCACTCTTGTCATAAACAAGGCTTTTGATAGAGACAAAGGGGTAAGATTGTAACGGTCAGCCACAAACTGCTGCCTCTCAAGGCTGCTGCTTACAACTGCTCTATCCCCTGCTTATACTTATTCATGTTTTACCTGATAATTGGTGACATTTGTCAATTTTTTCCCCTATAACATACATGCATGATCCACCAAAAACTGTGATGGATGAAATATCAGCTATCAAGGGCTGGTCCATTTAGAAATCTCAGGAGGGGTGTTCTGGAACATTTTCCTATCCCCTTTTCTTTTTGTAGACATCCTTGCCGTGAATATAAACCAGGTCCTGCATCTCCACAAATCTTAATTCCAAGTTCCAACCCACAATTTAGACCCCGTTTATACTAAGCAGCGCAAATCGCCAAAGCCGCATTCCTTCACACCAGGGGTCGAACGAGCACAAGTTGTAAAATCGCTACTTCCTCATACAAGTGGCTCTTGTTCCGACGGGATCATCTGTATCCCCACATCCCCGAAGATGGCCATGAGCACGCATCCCAGATGCCAAAATCGCCCGATTCTGCCATATTTCCGCGAAATATTCCAACAAGCTAGGAGGTAGGCGAATATCGTATTATGGCAGAAATAAGTGGAAAGGCTTACGAACAGGGTCTTATCCTCTGAACATTTTAAGTGGATCCCTGCCTACTCACTGTTTCATACTAACATGCTGCTGCTGCTTTTTGTTGTGACCGTCAGAATTTCTGTTTATTTGCAGAACAGTGATAGGGCACACTAAAGATGTAGATCCGTTGGGCAGACCTGTGACTTTTGTCATTAATCAGTCATTTGACACAGATAGAGGGGTAAGATGCTACGTGCAAATTATTCAAACCACCTGTAATTGTATCAAATCATTAATGTTTCCAAAGGTAGTGATCAAAGAAATCAAACTACAATGTAATATTGCTAGCTCATGATTACAAATGTTGGACAATTTTAAAAAACAAAATTTCACTACTGGTAGTAATGATTCTGTTGCTAATCAGTATACTTCCCATGCATGTCTATCAGTTGTCTATCAGCATATCAGAAAGAAACTGTAACAGTTGTTATTATAAGTTCCATGATTTTTTAGCTTTCCCACCAATTTTCTCTTCCACTTAATTACAGTCAAATGACCACCTCTACATAAGGAAACCCTAGCCAGTGTGACCACTTTCTAGAGGACGTACTAATTTTTTCCCAATGACTGTTTGCTTGAGATATTCCATTCTTCATTCATGTACTTTCAACTTTTATAGTTGAAAAACCTTTCTAGTAGTTACAAACTGAAACCTACTGAAAACAACTGCCAAAAATGCATGGAAACACTTTCACCCTAGTAAACATCTTACCTTAATCCGCTACTCATGTCTTTTCTGCTTCTGCTTTCTGCTGCTTTTAATTAGCTGAAACTGATTGATCCATTTAGTTCATAAGATATGACCTTTTTAACCTTATGATACCATGCATCTCCATTTCTACATTTCATTGTCATTTCCAGTCTGGTCTAATGAAGCATGGAAAATTATACGGATGGTTCAAACCCTTTATCAAAGTTGCACGGACATGTGAAGCCATTAGTGGAAAATTTGTCAAATCATAATAAGTGGTCTTACAGAAAAACTCACATATTAAAGATATCATCAAAGTTGTCAATGTGACTAGTAGCTACCATCAGTCTGTATGGAGCATTTTCAGTCACTTTCCATAAAGTAGGTGCTGACCGCCATGTTGGTGTCCATGTTTGCATTTCAATCAATTGCATCTCAATCATATTATACAGAACTTTAATTTGTTTTTATCAGCATGTTTTCAAGCATTTTTCTGGTATTCTCTTCTTTGAGGTTGATAGACATTCAATAGTGGTAAATGTTTCAGAGGGTCTGAAAATATTTAGAAGTTCAAAAATGCTTGAGCTCTGATTGGATGAAATGGAAATAAGGACACCAACATGGCGGTGGTCACAGCAATGATGTCACCTGAAAATGCTCTGTAGCACACAAGCAGAGGTTCGCACCATTTCTGTACTTATCTCCAGGGCCAGTTTGCTGACGTTGTGTGCCTGAACAACTACTACTCCTGGTACCATGACATGGGTCATCTGGAGGTCATCAAGTACCAGGCTAAGTACAACCTGGAGCAGTGGTACCTGAAGCACCACAAACCCATCATACAGACGGAGTACGGGGCTGACGCTGTGGCTGGACTACACATGGTAGGGAACACACAAAAACCTGCAAAAACTTGCTTTATGGACAAAACCAGAAATGGAAGATTACGAAGTACAAATGTATGACAGATTGGAGTCTCCATGAGTGAAAATACTTTCCATAATAAGGAAGAGTTCAGCTATTTCCAACACAAAAGATTGGACCAAATCAAAATAACTTATGCTAATATAAGAGTATGAATGTATATATACCAGTAATACCGTATGAAACACCGTATGAAAGTTTTCCCATGAGCATGTAAAGAGTCTGGAACCCCTGTGGTTCAACTTGGTACTGGATATAGGAATTAACTATATTCTATATCTGTCAATGAGCTATCAAGACATGTAACCATTGGAAATATGTCCAGGTTTTTACATGTACCCTGTACTGTAAATTGTGACATATTGATAGGTTTATGTTCATGGTTTTCACAGAGGTCACCCACCTTAAATATGTGCTCTGTCTTGCATTATGTTACTGTTTGTTTCAACCGCGAAGGTAATATACTGTGAACACCTTTCCCTTCCTACTCACTGTGAAATCAAGTCCTCATGAACATAAAACAATTTTCAGTGTTTATAATTATTAGTGCCTCCCAAGTGACCTGTACCACCGTTCCCCTCCAGGACCCCCCCATGATGTTCAGTGAGGAGTACCAACAGGAGGTCATGACGAACTACTTCAGTGTGTTCGACCAGTTCAGACAGCAGTACCTCATCGGGGAGATGATCTGGAACTTTGCTGACTTCATGACTGCACAGAGTAAGTGGCATGAAATAATAAATAATCTTTTCTAATTAACGTTACAGAAATGTACATATACATGGCCATCCTGATATTTTCACATCAATTCATTTCCTTTAAGATTTCGGGCATTTTAAGGTTAGAATTCAGCAACAGCGGAAAGCAGAGGGCAAAGACCGGAGGAAAACCTGAATTTGACGGTATTGACTCCCTAGGCCTAAACCTGGCCTTCAGGCTCTTTTTTCATGTTTTTCCAGTTTAGCATACTTTCTTTATGAGAACCAACAGGTTAGATTTGTGGGGCCAAAGCTGGCCAAGAAAGAAAATATTTGTTTTTCAGCTAATGTTTTACAACATTTAATCTGAATCATTTTCATGACATTGATGATCTTCAGCCAGACATACATGTATGCAAGTTCTTACTAGCTATAGGTACTGTAATCCTTGCTATGGTATCCACTGAATATCCTATTTTTTATTTTACAGGCACAACCAGAGTAGCTGGGAACAAGAAAGGCATATTTACCCGCCAGAGACAACCTAAGACGGCAGCCTTCCTGCTCAGAGACCGCTACTGGAGGTTGGCCAACCAGACTGGACCAAGGAACACTGAACTCTAAAGTCAACCTTTTCAAAATGATTTTGTCACAAAATGTGCTGCAAGGGCACATACGCACAATAAATTCAAGTGGCCCTCTTCATCTGAAAAACTCATGTACCCAATGAGCTGGCTTTAGTCTGTATAAGACAAACACAGTTCAAGGCTCTATGGAGTCTGCACTGCAAGTGCCTAACTAGTGAGCAACTTAACTTGACAAGTTAAAAGACTCCAATATAAGAATAATGGCATTGCCAGCTTCAAGAGGCCTTATAATGACCACTAGATATGAACGAATTTCATTTTTCAACTACACATATAAGATAATAAGATAAAGGTGGAGGATGGATAAGTTTTTCCTTTTTTCTGGCTAAAAGCTGACCTCTTTGAAGACAATCAAAAAAGACCCCTAAGCATCACATTATTGTTGAAGGCAGCTTTACTTAGGGAAGTCTTTGAAATGAAGGAGCTGCAAGTCATTTTGACTGAATAAAGTATTTATTCATATTCTTCACACTTCACAAGTTATGCCTTTGCACAACTTACCGCAATTTCTTGTTGCACTCAATTTTGTTAACTTACAATAATTTCCCTTGGTGTCCTTAGAAGGTACCAACAAGTACAAAATAATTGTAACAACAAAAAAAGCATTTAACTTTTACCCACAAAACCCAAGTTCAATTAGATTATACCTTTTTCCTATGAATGTGGTAAATCGTGGGCAGCTACATAGAATGCATATGCAAATTGATCTGCATTAATTTCATTTAAAAAATCTACTAATAATATAATGACAATCAACAACACACAAGGAATTATTGGAGCTGACCTGAAGTATTAATGTAGAGATATCATAATCTGTTACTGTAAAGCATCTATTTCATAACTGACATTATCAATGGCTGGATGACAGTTCCACAGTATTAAGCTGATATGTGTTTATGACAGAAAGCACCACCTTGGGAACAATATGCTTAATATCTCTTTTCCTATATATCATATGTTTTTATGGTGACAGTACTAGGCTAAGTATGCATGGTGCAATATAATAATTTTCTAATATGTACAATCATTTGTTTATAATGCAATGTTGATACAGTATGTCACAAATTGCAAAACCCTGAAAAAATCTAAAATACAGCCTTTATAAAATATGCCTTATTTACATGTACATGATCAAATGAAAGATGGAATTAAACTATCAAATTTCAAGCAGTAGTACTTTGTGATGGCTTCATTTTTGATAGTGTATGGCAATTTCTAGTTATACAGCAATGAGCATGATTGTGATGTATTCACACTTTTTGGAACTGAAAAGTCTTGTGCAGCAAATAGAGTACTATGTTATGAACATTTCATGAACTATTCTTAACTATAATTACTTTCCACCATTATTATTTTCTAAATTGGCAAAATAAAATAACTAGCTAGTCTTTTTCAAATAAAATCTGAATAGCATTGTCTTATAGTTATAAACACCTAGTCTTAAGTTTCTTATTCCCAGGTCTATATGTCTGTGCACAGTTGGACATCTGTTGATCTGTCTGCATCCCAGTGTAGGTTGCCACCACAATTATTACTGTTCTGAAAGAGAATTACAACCATGTAAATTAAGTTTGCCAGGATGAGACCTTAGAATCCTGCATGCCAAAATATTGGATTCAAAGGTCACTTTAGTTGATAAAACCTCAGACCTACTTTCGATGCTCTATTCTGTGTACTTTACAATACTAGTACACATGTATGTTGTATATCAAGTCAAATACTGGTAGATAGCAAAATATGGAACAGGAGAAACTTCCTTTAAAAAAAAAAATGAGTAGATGGTGATACCTTATGACATCCTTTCAGAGTTGGAGAGGGGGAGGGGTGACCCCAGCACCATGGGAGAACCCAGCTCCAGCTCCTTCTGTAGGGCCTCCATGTCTTCTGGCTTCATGTCGTTAACTTCCAGCCAATCAGCAAGCAAGGATGCTGACAGGGGGGCGGAGTCACACTTCCCACTCCTGCATGTGTGGAAGAAAAATGAAACACATTTAGAACTGCACATGTTTCATCATGATCAAGAATAGCAACTAGACAGCAATTTAGCATGGTAGCTCCTACATTTTACCCCCACTTATACTATGTTGTAGTTTTTCTGGTAGTAGAAGAACCGTTTATAATCTGCTGTTCAAAAGAAGGCTGCAAGTAGTTTGACATGAAATGTATTTTGTAATGATCAAAAACTCTTTAAAACTAACAGTCCTTCCCATAGATTGTAAAAGTGTCACAAAAAGATCAATTTTTAGAAGTTTCACCACGCACTTACAGAAGGGAAAGATAGTATGTAGAGAGCGTCCATGTAGAATATGAACGTCAAAAAAAATTCAAGCCAAGTATTACTCACCCACTATCCTTTGGCCCATTGAAGGATTCGTTGATCAGTTCATCCAAGTCGCTCACCAGACCGAGACCATAACCTGCCCCGCCCCCCTTTGGTGTGGAGGGCAGCAGTGGAGGTAGAACGTCCTCTACCTGTGACTTTGACAACTGGTGGACAAGAGACGCTATGTCTAAGGATGGATCCATGTTTGAAAAGGGGCCTCTGCTGTCCTTCTTTGTTAGACTTGTGTTTAGTGCTGTTGAACTGGACCGAGACTTGCCTGGTTCAACTATAGTGGGTAGGGCAGCTGTTGGCTTCTCTGTGCTAACAGACCTGCGGTTTGAAACTGAAAGAGTTGTGGTTGATTGACAAGCTCCTGACAAGGTTGACACTTGTCCAGGCGGCTGGGTTAAGACGTCGGGTGCATTTGGACGCTCCCCAAACACCTTGGCATCGGGAGAGGTGTGGATAGTAGATGGGATGCTGTCAAAGGTAACAACTTGCTCAAGAGTGGTCTGTACAGGCTTGCAGCTATCGACAGTGTCAGAGTTCTTTGCTGGTGCATCTTGCAATGTCTGGGACCCTGCCATTGGTTGATTTATCACAACTGCTATTGGTTGTTCATTTGTGTCCATAGCAGCAGATTGCTGATCGGTCGCCATGGTAGACTGGTGCGGTTTAGTGGTAGCTAGCAGTGCACCTTGCCTCCCAAGTTGTGACTCTCTTACTTGTACTTGGGGATTTAATCTTTGCTCGGCTTGCTCCTGTTGCCATCCACTTGTACTTACAGAAGCATTCTGACCACTCGTAACCATGGAGGAAGAAATGTTAGCTAGGGAAGTAGCAAGCGTCGTTGGCTGGCCCAGAATCAACTGTGCATGAGACCCTGGGACAGAGATGAGGTGAACCCCTACACTAGACTGTGATGACACGGGTATTGTCACAATCCCCATGTTGGTGCTACTTGTAAACATCTGCACATTTGAACCTGATGACGATGTTGGTATGGGATTTTGTACCAATTGGCCAATGCTCTGTCCGGAGCTGGATGACTGCACCTGCACATGCTCCTGTCCTACACCTGCTACAGACAGCTGCATCTGATTCGGCATCACTGTGGTGTTACTCTGCACAGACATGAAGTTACCCTGCAATAGTGGTGCCTTCATTGCCAATTTATTGTCTGGCATCTGGTTGGCTGACGTAGATGCTCCTTTAATTCGATTGGTTTCCACAGAACTGCTGTTGCTGAGAAGCCTCCCTGATTGGCCAGGAGTTCTTCCAATGGGATTGCTGCCTGCTTGGTCACAGGTGTTTGTTCTGGCAACTTCCTTCTTCAGTGCATTCAGCTCTATGATGTTGCCTTGAATAGTGTTTTGTTCTTTTGGCTTCTGTTGTCTCAGTTTGCTCCATCTGTCAAGTAGCTTCTTGTCCTCGTCACTTAGCTTGACGCCTTCTTGTGGGGCTTTGTTCTTAAGTTTTTTCTGACGTTCCAAACTCTTCATCTGCCTTTGTCTCCTCTTCTCTTCCCTTTCTCTTTGCCTGTCGATTGCGGTCACCTTCTTCTTCTCCATATTTTCAGAGTTTTCTGTAAAACAATTAATGTACTCTTTGTAAACATACTTTTACAGCAAAAAGTAATCTTTCACCATTCACTTTGTTAGTACTACATGTAGGTTCAAAATTATTAGTTCATCAAGTGGTAATAAAAATGAAAGAAAATTTGGATAGGCAGCGAGTAGTTAGAAGCACAAACCACACATAATCACAGAAGAATACTTACTGTCTTGTCCTTTTCTCAAGCTAGCCCGGAATGCTGAGTTCAAGATGGCTGCCTTGATGATAGCTTTGGTATCCATGGAAACACTCTTTTTGGACTGTTCCATCTTCTCTGGGGTGGGGACATCCTCTTTTTCTGCTTTTTTGGCCACTGCATCAGAAACCTCTTCTGGAATGTCTTTGATATCTGCTGATTCTTTTGCGCTGAGCATAACAACATCTGTTGAGCTTGAGCTGGTTGTAGAGAGGGCGGGGTTAGCGGGGAGTACTTGCGGAATGTTTTGAGTGGGACGACTGGGACTTACGTTCTGTTTGTTACTTGACAGGACCTCAAGCGGCTTCTTGAAGATGTCGGCAATGCATGTGTCTGTCACACTTCTTGTCATCGACTTTTTCTTAGGAATGCAGCCACCATGTGCCTGTGAATCAGTACTATCTGTCTTGAAGACAGAGCTTGACTTTGAATTTGCTTGAAACAGAGAACTGATTGACGACTCAGATGGAACTTTTGGCACGGGTCGGAGACAAGCATTCAAGGCTACCTTGCTGATTCTCAGCGTCGGTGACTTCTCGTATTCGTCAATTTCGCTCAGAATTGCCTGCTTGATTTGGTCTCTTGTCATTGTTTGCCTCTCAAAGTCAAAGTCAAAGGCAGGGATGCAAATCGGCTCGTCGTCAGGATCGTGGTACTTGGACAAGTATGAATGAGAGAGAGCGTCCTCAACTGAAATTCGCTCCTTCGGATTGAAGTTGAGCATCTTGGAGAGCAAACACAGGGCATCCTTGCTCTTCTGTGGATACAGGACACTCCACGGGACAGGCCTTCGCTTGGGGATGTTGGACATGTAATGTCTGACTCTTTCCGCAGTCACTGATTGGATGATGCTGTCTGGAGGCGTGCCCAAGACGGACATGATAAGATTAAGCTGGTTCAAGTAATTCTTCCCCGGAAAAAGCTGCTTTCTACCCAGCATCTCAGCAAAGATGCATCCAACTGACCACATGTCTATTGCAAAGGTGTACTCATTATTCAGAGATAGCATTAGCTCAGGGGCTCTGTACCACCTGGTAGCAACATACTCTGTCATGAATGCTTTGTAGTCATTAGGGCTTGACGACACCCCCCTCGCCATGCCGAAATCACCGATTTTGAGCTCACAATTCTCATTTACCAGTAGATTACTGGGTTTTAAATCCCTGTGTAGAACATTGGCAGAATGGATGTACTTCAAGCCACGGAGAATCTGGTACAGGAAATACCGGATGTGTTCGTCCGTCAAATCTTGATCGGAGTGAATGATATGGTGCAAGTCGCTTTCCATCAAGTCAAAGACAACGTAAACATCCTTTACGTCATTTGTCTTCGCATCTGCGGGGCGCAAAACCTCGTGGATCCCTATAACATTGTCATGCTTGAAATGACGCAGGATCTTCAGCTCCCTGTATGTCCTCTTGGCCGTCATCAGCACATCAAAAGCATTTGGTATCTTCTTGATGGCGACTTTTCTTCCGTTTTTCTTGTTGATTGCCGAACAGACGACACCGTACGCGCCGATACCGATGTTCTCGACAGGAGAATACTTGCTGTCCACATTGAAACTGATGTCCAGACTTCGCTTCTTGAGGAAGCTTCGGTTCTTGGATTCCACTGTCTCTGAGCCCTGCATGGTTGTTCTATATCAGGTCGACACTCATAACCTAAACCTGAGGAACACAAGTCGGAGGATTGTACACATTGTTCTGTATCTACCTATATACATGTACAAACACAAATGCCCACAAGATCACACTTGTATATACTTAGCAGCACTTTTTTTCAAACCTTATCAGTAACATATGCTTTTGTTTTTATCTCCTAGCAAAATATAATGCTACATCACTTTTTTATTTTTCTTAATTATGACACTTCAGAAATAAAAATGACATTTTGTAACAGTTTCCATGGTCTACGAATGCCAACATCTTGATCAGATGGTTTTCCCATATTGACTGCATTACGATGAAAATGCACCTATGTTGGCCTAAACAACCCCCCTCCCCCACATACTAAAATATGACAGGTTACTTTACCTACCTTCACAACTAGTCCTAAAATGTCAGCTGGATTTTCTAGTACTTCGTGTGAAATCGGAAGACCAATCGCACTTTTTCCTCCATTACTAAGACCTCACGTCTTAAGGTAAGTACATTAAATAGCGATCTGAACTAGAAGAAACCTGTAGTGACCCGAAAATTCTCCCGACTAGCTAAGACTTCACTTCCGTGTTCAGGGGAGAGCCGCCATTTTATATACCACTGCCGGTGAACCTAAAAATAGACACAAAGCTGAGATACGTCATCACTGACCAATCAGAGCACAGCTGTGACGTCTTTGGGATTTTATATTTCACCAACCCAGTTTGAATTCAAGATACGTGTCAAAAGATCGGGTACATCCCTATATGAATTTTTTCTCTATATCAAACCATTTTTTGTACTACAAAGTCGAAGGAGTTAGGAAATGACGAATAAATCTGTACATTTGGACGCTACCACTATCTAAAGGGTGTAAAATGTGACCGTAAAATGTATCAGTCTCAAATTAGTCCTATAACGTAAGAATCCATGATCGTTTAGAATTTACATTTTGTGATTTTTATATCTTCATAAAACGTCTCGAATTACCCTATATGATACTTAACAGTACTCTTAACATAATAACTCTTTGGGGTATGGTACACCCCTTTGTGATAGTGGAGAAATCCATATTCAAAATGGCTTCCAATTGTAACAAATAGACTTTTTTCTTCAAGTTGATAACTTTTTTTGCAAACAATTCTTGTGTCACGACATTAGCGACATTCTGTGTCATGCAGTAGAGATCTAATGGATATTATGGTATGACAAGTCATTACAAGGTAAGATGATTTACCTTATCATTCTCTATTCACACGATTTTTTTCAGATGAACGTCTTTCTTCTTTGTTCTTGTTTCTTTGTCTTCGAGCAGCCGCTAGCCGGGCTTTATTTTCAGCCATGTGTATGCTACATGTAGCTACAGCAACAACAACAACTACAGCATGAAAGTACGTCAGATTTAAAAGGCAAAGAGCTGTAAGGTACCCTGCTTAAATCCAGGTCATAAAAGTTGTTACTACTTAAACTTTGCTTGATTTTCATAATTTGTTTCTGAAACACCAAGGAGGTTTTATATAGAAGGAGAGCGGACGAGCTAAGTCTCTATTGTACTATGCGTGTAACGGGTGTGAAAAGTCAATGTCGCGTCAAGGTGCGAATTACCCCGATATGCATACACCCCACGCCCAGCTTGGCGACTTTGCTTTGTTTTCACGGGTACGACCAAGGAGGCATAATGACTCTGTAGAGCAACTTCGATCTTTTTTTCAGCAGTTACTTTTGAGGAGGACTTTGAAACATTTGAGTTACAAGAATGCAACGTGGAAGATGATCTCTCTAACGGCGAGAATCAAAGCACTATGTGGCAACCAACGCTGCCGCCGGCAGCCGCGGTACATTTGATTGCGAAGTCTGGGAGAATGTATACAAAACCGCCGGATGGCTTGAAAAACACAAGTCTTAGAGAACAGTATTTTTTAATGTGCATATATGCCGACTGAGGAGAAATTACAAACTTAGCTTGACTTGGCTCGCATTACCCTGGAGCCCAGACTAGTACCGGGTCGCTAGCGATTTCCTTCGGCGGCGGTCCAAGAACTCAGCCCGACCGGACTAGACTCCCCCGATGCGCTAATTACGGCATCGGCGGGCTTGGAGCTTTCGGTCGCCGAAGGGATTGGGGGGAAGGAACAGGCTGAAGAAACCAGCTAAAAGGCCCGATATACAGTCTGCATCCCAGGGTAGGCTCGCATACACCTTCTTGAAGTTCTTCTGTAAACATGCCAATCGGGAGCCGAAATAAATCGGCCTAAAAGTCTCCTAAGGAAACACATAGCTATCCAAAACATGACCGAAGAATCCATGGATACGAACCAAGGACCTCCATGCACGAAAATCATACAAAAAGTCACTCCCAGGTGCCGGAAAATCTACCCAGGTTCCGTTGACCAAAACAACAAATTTGGAACGAGGACCCCTTCAGCTACTCAGAAAAAACGAAAACTTACCAAAGAAAAACGATACAAATTTTTTGTGGCAACATGAAATATAGGTATGAATCTATATTTTTGACGCTAAAAAACAGAGACTTGTCAACAAAAATGACCAAAAACTCGCCCTAGTTCGTCGCACGGTAAAAATTCAAGTATCCAGATGACCGCCATTTTGTCCTCGATCGAATGATGACGTCAGCCGAACCCTACCGGGTGTTCCAAATAAGGAAATCGTCGGAAACCCGAGGCATCTCGGCTGCCGGTCGGCTCAAGCTCGGCACGTGTGACGTCATGCCGAAGCTCCTTTGCATAGAAAACCGCGATTCACGCATCGGTTCAAAGACGGCGCCGCGCCAGCTATACACAATGGGTCGCAGCGGGGCGAAACAAAAGGACCCAGCGGGGCGCTAGCTCGTCTGCTCTCCTTCTATATAAAACCTCCTTGGAAACACCAAGCCTAATTTCTCTTCAAATAAACATTGAAATATATCCTAATGTTATTCCATTGTACCACTTTACTTGTGTCCTTTTCCATAAGGTATTTGAATAAATTTTAAAGTTAGTTTCATGATTCATGATAAGGTGCCTTCCTGAATTTAGCATTATATGCAGGCGACCCTCCTCAAAAAACATAAAGCATTGTCAGACCACCTTATTTATGGCCACTAATACTTGTACGTTATATTTGTATTCTAGTTGTACTTATACGTTTGTGAATATTAGACATCCAGGTCAGGAAAAGAGGAATAAAATTGAATATTTACTACTGGATTAATACATTTGTATACTCATATATCATAGTTGTACTTTCATATGTACCTTTTCCTGTTGTAGGCAAGATGAGTGGTTCTTCAGATCACGAGTCTACCTCCGACCCGGGGACCAGCGGCTCTTCCAGTGGCACCAGTACTCCTAGTCTGGAACAGGAGGATTCCAACCCACTCCCATCAACCACTGGACTAGACTTAACCAAGGAGGAAGAAAAACTCAACCAAAACAGTTTAGAACAACTAGACCCCAACAGAAAAACACCTGATTTAGAACAGGAACATGAACATGTGCTGATGAGAAAGGCAACCCACAAACTCTCAGAGAAGAAGAGAAGAAAAGCAATTAACAAAAGATATGATGACCTGAAGAGCCTGTTGCCAGGCATGAAGGGACTGACACACAGCAAGCAAGTCATATTGAAAAAAGGTATAGATTGCTAAAATAATGGTGTATGAGTGTGCATCGTGTGAGTAGATTCAAGAATGGAGAGTTAGAGATATGTATTTCAGTAGTAACCAAAAAAACATCTGAGTCTCCTGAACAATCCTGTATATTTTCTTTTGATACTCTGTCAGCAAATAAATGTCAGTAGCATTGTAGCATGTATCAGTTAACTAATATGTGTGTAATGTGTTGTCTGGGCAGAACACAATAAAACTATTTCTGTGTTCTTTTCTTGCAGCTTTCCACTATGTTGAAAGCCTGAAGGCGGACAGTCGACTGAATCAGGGAGTGGTAAGAGAGTTGGCCATTGAGAGGGAGAGGAACATCTCACTGGAGGCAGAACACAAACATTGGCAGGAGAAACTACAACTTCTCAGGTGCGTGCGCCTTGTGAATTATAAGTGCCGTATGGATGTGCTGAACCAGCTGATAACTTTCCTCGTAAAGTAAGTGTGAATAGGGGAAATCCAAACAAGCTGCTGATTTTAATTTTCCTTAGCACTGCTAAAACTGCTATTCAATAGACTTATACTTGCTATACACATTTTAACTCTCACTATGCATAATTATGATTATTAAGAAGTACACAGAGCTAACATGCCTAACAGTATTCATACAAGCATTTTGCCGGAACATTAAACGTATACAGCAATAAGCCTGCTATTTAAACCTATTATAACTGCCGAATCTCTTGTTCTCTTTGGTCAACTTTGCATCGGAGTAACAGCCATTGCATAAGATATGTCTTTGGACACAACTAAATGAACCTATATGCGAGATATTAACCTTAAATACGCAAACACGACCTTAAACGCAAGTTCTTGCTTACGTTCCGGTAACGTGCTATTCATACACAATGTATCCGTATCCTCTTGCAATGTATGGTACTAGATTGTGGCTGTTTTTTGTCTTAGATTGTCCTGTATTACGCCAAGACTAAGTGATTGATTTTTTCCTAACAGACAGCAGAAAGGTTTGCCTCCACTAACGCCTGAGGAACTACAAGGGGTCGCAACAAGTGCCATCTCATAATTGACAGGGAGACTTCCAACTAAACCCATTCAGAGCCTATAAAAAATATCTATTGTCCTCCAATTAAATCCCAATGCCATATATACTAGTAGTGACACATGTTAGTCATCACAGAAGACATGGTAACCAAAATCATTTTAGTTCTGGAATGTTAGTGTGTAAATGGTCATGCTGCCAGACAACGATTCCAGGTCTCTATTGGACGGATCATAACATCTCAATATGCCCTGTATCAAAATTCCATCTAATTCTACAAGGTTTATCCTTAATTACTATGTCTATGGCTTAGATATTTTTATAAAAAATATGTACCGCAAAGTATATCATGAACGTTACACAAATATTTTTATTTTAAGCTACAAACAAATGACAACCTTTAATCAGAAGTAATGTAGATGTACATGTAGATGCTGGTACAATGTCTTCCAGCCTCTAGCTACATATAAATTGATGTACTTCATATTCGTTTTTACCTAAAGGAAACAAAAGATAGTAATATCTAATGAAGACGTTTCATCATTGGTAAAAATATTGGCGAGATCTATCAAAGTTTGTTATTGACTGACGTTGATTTACATGTTGTAACTTATAAGAATATAATCCATTACAAGGATGTTTTTATTTTCTATAATTCATAGTTCTGACAATGGTTTTTTAATTCTTAAGTTTTATTGCAGCTCAGACATGTTTATATAGGTCTCATATTTTGTGAATTTGCGATGTAACAAGCACATACTGATGTACTCTACTGTATGCCAACAATACTGTAAACTAACAGAAACAAAGCTATGGCTCTATGTTCACTGTTAACATGCTATGAATATCAACTTCATTGTTTCCTATAAGATACATGTATTCTGCAACAACTATCAGTATCACCTGTGTGGTGAGATAGTACAGTACTTACTTTTCAGTTCAAGTGTATTTGTAGAATATATGAATGATATGTGTACCTCGATATTTGTAAAGGAATTATTCATTGGTGCCAAAGTAGTAAACCTTTTGTATAGGAAACCTTTATTCTTTCATACATATACACATATATGTGCTTCCTTTATTATATCAAAAATTGATTATTGGCTAATACAATCATTAATTTGACATTTGATAACTTGCAACTAAACTGCAGACGAGGTCTTGTGTCCTGCCCACACATTTAGGGAAACATACTCAGTTTAGATGAAACTATGATTTACATATCCTCCATGAGTATCTGTCCAAGTTGTAAATAGAAGCTTTGTAGCAGAATTGGCAATATTTGCTGTTTATATGAGACAAAATTTCCCATGGGTTGTTTTACAAAGGTATAGGAATGAATGTGTTGATGAACCCAATGATAGTCATTACATGCATTGACGATTTCTCTTTTGAAATTAGACTTATTTTGTTTGTGTAAGTTTGGGATGGCAGTCTGGACAAATATTTGAATTGATAGATAAGGATGGCATCCCAAGAACCAAGTTACGGAGTACATATATAAGTAACATCTAGCAGCTTATTTGTTGTTGACCACTTTTTTCTAAGATTTTCAAATGGAAGAGCCCTTTGTTTTTTGTTATTGACAATCAGCTAGCAATATGTGGAAGGTAATTTGAGTGTTAATGCGTTATTTCTGATTTATTGTAAATATCAAAATGTGAAATCAGTCATAATTCTTACCATATTTTGTACTGTCAAGTTTTGTTTGGCAATAGATGTTCATGTACATGTATACTACAAATACACAATGGACTATGACTAAACATGACTTATTTTCACTTACTGGTCATCTGTTGTCTTTGAATTTTTCCTGGTCTAATTCAGCTTACTTCGTTTATGTTTAACCCACATTGACAGATATTTTATTTGATGATATATTCTTAAAATCTTTACACTGAAATGCATGGCACATAATAAGGCAATGAAATATGTACAACACTTAGAAATGTATTTTACCAAGGTCACTACTTTTGGTGACAACAGCTTGTATATATAAGTTGTAACAACAGATGTATAACATTGTCAATGATTTTTTTAATCCTAAAAAGTGACAATTTTTCACGACCAGTACATGTACATAAATCTGCTGATATTTGTCCTTGGTTAACTTGATCTGTACCTTTCAGGAAGAAGTCAGTTAGCTAATAAGCACCAGGTCCTTCTCTAATACCCAGTCGTCGTGGCAGCGTAGAGCACCAAACAGCGAGAGGATCTCGGCAGGTACGTAGATTTTGTTGAAAGGGTACTGGACACTTACACTAATGACGTCTGGCGGAAGTTAGTATTACTACAGTATGCCTCCGTCGACGCCACTGCAGTACTTCAAGAGATTAATAGATGTCGCTTTTGATTCTTGGAAAACGTACTATTTCATGCTGGTCGATTTCTTGCTTTTCATATATAACTTCGTTTTATATAGCATTCCTGTTATGGGAAGATGAGCTTAAGGCGTTAGCACCGGGACAACTCATATAAATTTAAAGCCACGCAACGTAGCGAAAATTTGTGCACAGCGCACCTGTTAATCGTCCGTGGGCTAATTGAGTTATCCACGCGTGAGCTGTGAAATAAAAAATTTAATGGCAACCATCTCAACTATTTTTTCTATCATGTAGAGAAGATAGACCAAAACAGCATCTTCATATGTTACAAATGTCTTCTCTTTGGTTTCTCAATAAAAGTAGTTTGTGTCATAAGTATACAGTATTCCAAGTCTATTCACACAGTACAAATCTACTGAATAGTAGAAGTACAGATAGGCTCAGTTTTGTTCTTTTTCTTTCTACGACATAGCATGATGGCATGACAATACCACCCATTTTA
Organism: Branchiostoma lanceolatum; assembly: GCA_035149815.1. Classification (NCBI taxonomy): domain Eukaryota; kingdom Metazoa; phylum Chordata; class Leptocardii; order Amphioxiformes; family Branchiostomatidae; genus Branchiostoma; species Branchiostoma lanceolatum. The sequence continues at coordinate 25,609,261 of CM068866.1, read as the reverse complement.
AAGTATATAATATATATTATATACATCTGTTCAGAAATACTTCGTCCAAATTCGTACATGTATAAGGTCACAAAATATATCATACCGGTATGACATTCTATATATAGTGTTCAACAAGACCAACATAACTTCAAATTGATTGTCAGACATACACTTCAAATCAGAGTCTTATGGGAGCTTCATTTCAACATGACTATAGGTGGAGTCTTTCATACACAAATTTTTTTACAGATTTAAGTCGTTATCTAAGGTCAAAACTGGTCCAATTGAGTGTAAACATGGACGGAATAAAACCGATATAAAATGGTATTGAACAGAAATAATATTCAACATGACTCTCTAGATGGGGACTTTTATATACAAACTTTTTTACAGTTTTAAGATGTCATCTAAGGTAAAAACTAGACCAATTGAACGTAAGCATGGACAGAATAAAACCGCTATGTAAAATGGTATCAAACAGAAATGACTATGATGCTGTGATCAGCTGCGTTTCAGTCCTAGTCTCTGTTTTACTCGCTCCCATACTGTCTGCAGCAGTCTTCCACTGGTGCAGTTTGATTTTAAACTGAACGGTGAGAGGAGGAGGGGGGACTTTCTCCTCTTCATCGTCACTCTTCCCTGCTCCGGATCCGGGCCTCTTTTTGTCTCTGGAGTCCTTCCTGCTGTCTGGCTTCTTCTCTTTGCCCTTGTCCTTCTCACGTTTCTTGGCAGAGGGCGTTCTCGCTCTTTTCCCACCTCGAGATTTCTTGTCCTGTAGATTTAGGGAATGATACCGGTCAGTCTCTGAGAATCACTGTGTTATAAAGTACAAACCCCTGTTCACAATCTTGCATATTTTCGCCTAAAATTTCAATTATTACTCATAAAACAACAATTTTGTGAGGCAAAACAGAGTTGCGACCACAATATCTGCATGTCTTTCATCAAAGTTTTATCAAAAGACGGAATGGCAGATACAGATCTAGATGACATATGTTACATGTAGCTAAAACACAGACAAACCTTATTTCACATTCAGGTGTTTATTTACCTTCTTGTCAGATATGGTCTCCTCCTCTTTAACCTCCTTGACTTCCACCACTTTTTCCAAGGTGTACTCCCCGTTCAGAGTGGTTTCTCCCTCCAGCATCTGTTCCAGAGATAGGCTGTAGGTCCCCAACACTCTGGTCTCAGGGGGGGAGTGCCTCAGTTCAACCCCCGGGGTCTTTTTCTTCTTGTCTGATGTACCGCTCTTCCCTCCCTACAGTGAATCAATTTAGAAGAAATTACAGTTATTATCAATGTATCTTTTTAAGTTCATAACATTTTAAAACATTCATGAGGTTTATAAGAAGATCTGTCTTATATTTTGTCTGCTTTGTGGAGCTTCATCCAACAGCATAATTCTAATAGACTGGTAATGTAGCAACTTGAAGCTAGAGGTGACAATGAAGTCACAATAACTATTAATAAGCCCTTCTGTGACCTGCACTCTGTAGTCACTATTCTTCAAACATTATGAAATATATCAATAACAGCAACAAATTGCAACCTGGACATACAATTTCCCATCCTGACTCTACAGACTGAATGTGCCTAATGCATTTCCTACATTTACTGATATTTGGGTTTCCCACCTTGTCCTTGCCCTTGCCCTTGTCACTCTTGGCGCTCTTCTCCCTCTTTTTGTCCTTTGATCCAAGATTGGTCCTCTCCTCATCTTCATCGATTGGCCAGGACAAAACCTATTCACATAAAGTGAAATGTCAGAGATGGGGGGGGGGGGGGGGTATGATATCTGGGACTGACTGAACAGGTCTCTGGTAGGCTGAGCACAAAAAGCACAAGACAAGAATCTTGGAGGAGGCCGGGGTTGGAGTCTACTACAGTAGTCCGGACCCTCATTCATCATGAGGATGGGACTAAGGTACAGACACACAGTACAGATATAGGTACAAGTATGTAGAGGTAGTGAGGTACAAATACAGCCCCAGTTGCAGGTACTGAGGTACAGATAGAGACTCAGGTACAGGCACAGGTGCTGAGGTATAGATACAGGTACATGCACTGACAAATGAGTTACATATGCAAAATGTAGATACAGGTACAAGCGCCAAGGTACAGGTACTGAGGCTTAGATGGTACAGGTTTGCAGGTACTGAGGTGCAGGTACACGTACTGATGTACAGATACATGACATATACTAGTACATATACAGATACTGAGGTACAGGTGACACAATTGCAAGTGTTAACCTACAGTTGCCTTCATCAGAAAGACAGGTTTAAAATTTTCAAGTTTTCAAATAATTCAAGCTCCAAAGGTTAATTTACACTTTGTAATTAAGAATCAACAGCCAAAAGTAATCATATATGCTGCTGTATCCTTTTTATGTCAATTGCTTGTCTGTCTGTGGCTTTGGCACTTTCTCCCTGACATCATACCTTTTCCTCTATAAGAGAGATCATGAGTCCCTTCTGTAGGAAGTCCCTCAGTCCCAGCAGGTTGTCCACCGTCATGTCCTGTTCATACTCCATGGGGATCTCTGCCTCAGCCCAGAAGCACCCTTCTGTCTTCACCTGTCGTAACCTGCAGTTCAACAACAAACAGCAAGATGACATCAGTATTATTGTAATTTGTTTTGATACGTGACAACTTAGTTTTGCAGTAGAAGTGGAAAGTAGTTTTTTTCAGTATTTTAACTTTGCGGTTGAAACAGCTCAATCTGCAGTACTGTTACTGTTACTGTCACAGTAGTAAAACTGTGGAAATGCCCATTTGCGGTGTCATGAATTTGTGGTGGATACATGTAGGCAAATGAGTATTACATTTGTTGCTACACATTTATTTTTCTGGTAAAAGTCTTAGTGAGTTCCTTACGTGTATGTCCCTTGTGTGGGCTCCTCCTCCATGTCTTCCTGTGGTAGGTTAGACTGTGTGTCACTCAGAGGGCCCTCCACTCCCTCTGCTGTCGTCACCACTATGGATGGCTCGTCTCTCGCTATTCTTTCACTTCCTAACGGCAAAACAGAGAACGAAACATCAGCATTGTTCATGAACTGCGTGTGATCGATCCTTTAGATTTATAGATAGTAACCGAAGGAGAATTCTTTATTGTTTTGATGTTGGCAACAAGGATAACTTCATCTTTGCTAAGTAAATAACAGAACTGGAATTGTTCTTGAAATGCTTTGTTGCAATGATACAGCATCTATATATAATCATCTAAATGTCCCTTTGAATTGACCATGTCTTGAATTGCTGACTTTTAAATATGCCAACTCTATTTGTGTACTTCACACCCAGAAACTTTTATGCAGACCTATGATACATATATCCTTTACAGTCCTTCTGGTGTTCACCTAATTCCAATGTTTTACATTAACTAGCTTCTTGCTGCAGATACACTGTAGGCATCTAAATGTCAGCAGATAGCTGCAAGATTTAGCAGCATATGCAGTCACTGTGCTATGTAAGTACCAACTCTTCTGAGCTACAATTGCTTGTGCTACATCCACTAAAGGCAGCTGGCATGTCTACTTTTTCCGCTGTAATCTGTCATTGACCACTATCCAATCAGGTATGAGGTGTCCTAGCTTGTATGTATGATCATATACATGTAGGTAAATTCTGAGATAAAGCATCACGCTACATGCCTCAGTAGCCTGTCTACATGCTTCAGGCCAGTACAATACAGAAGAAGCAATATGCATTACAGTCCATGTACTATTGATTGATCATTCTATGCCATATACTTAATGTATGACTTGTACATTATGTCAACAATGTCAGAGATCAGAACAGCTTTATCTATATCTATTACTAAAGGATTCATTATTTCCATTGAAAGCCATGCATCTGCTCAATTATACGACATGCTGTTGTTCCAGCAATACAGGCTTTTCCTTGACATCAGCCATGTTGGAGTACAGCAGCGTAACAGATGTACAGCGTACTCCAACATGGCGCAAATGACGTCACATGAAACGCCTGTACACTGTACCGCCTAGCCTGGAAATAGCATCTACAAGCCTTATATCCCAGCAAGCACCTGTGAAAAGACTACGAGTTTCAGAAAAGTTCAGGGTTTACTTGGGGTCAAGGTCGGTTCCAGTTCATGATCACCTCCTCCTGGTGTGGTGATAAATATGGACGGTCTGGCCTCCAAGTGGTCGTCTGTTGAGATAGAATGTAGCACACACACACACAGCAAACGTTGTTGGGTAAGTACACGGTATAGAATATATGATGTGATACAAGTACTAGTAGTCTTGTATCCTGGCAGGAATCTCTCCAGCTCTTGAAATTTTGTTCTTCTTCTCAGTTTGATGGAGCAAAACTCTGCATTGACTTAAAGGTGCCCACAATCTAGAAGGAACTGGAAAATGTTGAACTCTCTGAACACTAGTTATTTCACACATTTTGAGGGGCAAATTTCAAATGGCTTCATCTGAATTTTGGTTGCTTTTGATGACTAATGAAAGCTTTGATCACATTTTTTTCTGTCTGACAAAGTCCCCTTCTGGAGATAGAAGAACGGATGCTGGAGAGGGCCCTGATACCTGGTCAATGCTTATGTTGCGGTAACCTCAAACCCCCTTAACCTTCTCCCTACTGAGGTAGCCTTTTCGTATTGGTTAGAGTTAGCAGGAATGATGTTAAAGAGGATGCAAATTAGTATAAGAGTTCCAGAGATTACTACATCACCTTCATCGGTGAAGTGATGATAATATGAGAAATGTGTCATAAGTACAAGATTTTGTAGACCATACAATGTGTCAGTACAACCTCCTTAGATTCAACATCACTTATGACTATGTTGTTCAAATATACTTTTTTGGGGGTTGAAGCAACTCTAGCTACACATTATTTTTTGTCGACTTTCTTTCGTAAAAATGTATGATTTTCTGTCAAGTACCTACTCTCACCTCTCAAATAAACGTACCGGTACGTTTATTTTTTTTCGCCTATAGTTCCACCCGGTACGTTCTTATTCTAGACGGTACGTTTATTTTTTTTTTTTTAAATTGAGGCTTTGCAAACCAGGAATCCCTCTAAAATCGTAAGTTAAGGTTTTTCTGCCCATATTTCCCCGGTATTTTTGCTCGTAATTCGCTATTTTTCGGCCTACCGGCGTTGATTTTCTCGCCGCTTTGACGGCCTTGTGAAAAGTATCCTGGCGGCACTCGTAACATATCGGTCGATATCGCCAGACCCGGTCCGCTATGACGCTACAAAGTAAACCGGAAAATAAGACGCGACATTGACATTTTAAAATACAATTTTCATACAAATAACTTTGATAGTCTCTGTTTACATCGTAAACCAAAGCACGCTGATCAAAAACGTGTGGAGTAGAGTGCACGCCTGCACGGGGAATAATAATTTCCTGACCACTATATCCGTAGTATCGGCAGCGCGGCGGAAGAATTATTTGTTCGCAGAAGACATGTAACACGTTAAAACAACAATCATAACTTAACTTCCCTTGTGATATGTGTTTTGAGGCCAAAAAATCTGTAAAACGGCAGAAATATGTCCGATATGATTCGGTAAACAACAGCGCGAAATCGCGAAACATGGCCGCCACTCTCAGGCATGGCGACAGTAAAACTAGCAGCATATTGCATAGTGCGGATACCGATCTTTAAAATGATACCGTAAACGCATGGAAATATCATATTTTTTGGGCAACGATGGACACACAGCGCCATATTTATTTTCAGAGGGTTCATTTTTTTAAATAATCGTAAGATTTTCCCAATTTTGGCAGTTCATCGCGGGTTTCTAGTGTCAACACGTAATGGGTAACTTCTTAGTATGTGCGGTCTGTGACGTTGAGCTACTTTTACAGTCGATCTCTGTTCAATATTGTGGGATTTACCGCGGGAACTCGAAATCCGAGGGTCTCACTTTGTTTTCGACGCTATGGAGCAAAAGTTTATAGACATATTTCTTTTGTGGAAGGACTGTGTTCATATTTGTGTTTTTTTTGTAGTTGATGTCTTTAGAAAATATGATCAGGTACATTTAACTTGAGTACTCTGATGATTTTTGTTATATGTCACTGATTGTCAGTCATAATAAAATGATATAACAATTTTCTTTGATCACTTGCTTCAAGTTCCAAGTAGAAAAAGCATGTATCATGTACATTTTCACTTGTTGAATTTGAAAGCACCGTGGCCCCCGGTTAGGGGTCATAGCGGGGAACCTATGCCCAATTTTTCAATATTACTATTATATTTTACGAAGAGGCGAGGAAGATCATCATGATTTGAACAAGCTATGGACAGTTGTTCTGTTTAATAGGTATGGCATAATTGACTAAATATAAGTTACCTACCTGCTTATTATCTTATTTCCCTCTGACAGTGACAGTTGTACATGTATGGACACAGTTTACCTAGCCTCGACTGTCGATTTTTGAAATTTTCCGGGGGGTACTTTTATTCCAGGGGGTACTTATATTACATTTTGAAAATTTGTCCGGGGGGTACTTCTATTCCAGGGGGTACTTCTATTTGAGAGGTGAGAGTACAGTTACTGTAGATTTCATGATTTCATACAATACATTGGCTAGAATGATTAGTTGAAAGAAATTGGTGACAATTATGGCATAGACATTTTGTCACTTGATCGAACAGACTTGAGATTTCTGGTTACATATGACATCTTTTAGTTTTTGGAAAATTTTCATTTACATTAATGAAAGATTTACACACTAGGTCATTTGTAGATGCATAATAAATCATGCACATGAATGTTACAATAAAAGACTTCACATTTTACCTCTGGTTATGGGTGGTTCAACGCTTTCTGCAGTTTGTGGAGGGACATCTGGAATAACAGGCCTTCGGTCCCCAGGAAACTTGGGCTCTTGCATTTCTGGAGGTGGCTCCTCCATGATGGGTTCTCTGACAGAATGTTCCATTGACATGGGAGGGGGTTCAGGCTGGGGCAATAAAAAAAGATGTACAGTGAATGACTTTCCTTACTATCAGTGTACCAAAAATATAATCTCCAAGCAGATTTACAGGTTGCTAAGACCGTATCAAACTGGCAGAGGAAGTGCTATACAAGCTCCTTCTTCCAGTTGGATACGGTCTTTGCAATCCATTGGGCCTGCTTGGAGACTACCAAAAATATATTTAAACTTGCTGCATGTATGATATCCTCCTGTTACTGTCAGTTACTGCATTTACAGTAATAAAATGCTACTGTAAGACAGATGAATTCCATCACTTACTGTTAGTTACTGATTGCTGTCAAGTACTGACATTTAATTCAATGCAGATGTATTCATGGATGACTTGTTTGACCTGAATCAGAGTATAACTGTCATCTACTGTTCCCTTACTGAACATCTACTGTAATGTTTAACCAATCACAACATGGCACTACATGATATCATTCTGTCAACAAACACATTAAAATACAGTATGTAATGCTGTATATACCTACTACTGCTGTCAGTCAGTACAAAATCAGTAAGTAGTACTTACAGACTCCAGACCAGTAACCACACTGTCTCCAGCCGTATCCAGAGGTCCGAACCCCCGGGAGTCATCCAGCAGCAGCCCCACCCCGGTGCTGGGGATGTCATCCACGAACTCGTACACCACGTGGTACGTCTTGTTCACGACGGGAAACTCAGGCTGGTCCTCTGTAGGCTGGAGCTCCTCCGGCATGGGCACACCCTTCACCAGGCTGATACTCACCGTCACTTTAGCTTCATCTAGAATCACCTCTGTGGGAAATAAACAATCAGCTATTGTCACAATTTGAATGATTTCCATGTACAACAGTCTGAGAACCTTTTATCCCTTAATATGTCACATATTGTCAAATGTGTACTTGTACCAGTTTTCCTGAGCAAGGCCAATAGATTTGGCCCAACATTGGTGAGTCTGAATTCCTTTGGGTTGGAAGAAAGCTTAAGTTTGCTTTAATCATTGAGGGTGACTTTGAAGGCCTCAAAGAAGAGGACAACTTTCTTCACATGAATGTGTTTTAGACAATTGTGAAAAGGTGAAGACTTTTCTTCATTGTCTGCATTGAATCAAATAGAGTTTCATCAAGTGGATCACAATATTACCTGGGAAGATGGAGAGTCACTATTCTTCCAACAACATTGCCAGTGGTAAATGATTGATCAGAAGACCTTTAAACTTAAATACTTCAACAAGCTGTGAAAATGGTAAAATTTGCCGTACTGGAGTATAGTAAGATCTCAGTATATACCTTTCTTTTTGGCGAGTCCCTTGAAGCGGTGCCTCTCGTCAGCACTGATCCGCTGGTCATCCAGGATAGTCAGCTTCTTCAGACTGTCAGTAGTGTAGCCTCTGTAGCCCGGCACAAGCTGTGGACAGAGTAAGAGAGCTGTTTTAACTGACTTGATTACATTTAACTCAAAAAGCCTCTCTCAGCTAAAGATGATTAGCTCAACTGCTGATAATTTTTACAATACATAGTATTCCGTAGATACCTTAATATTGTCTACTGTCTACCAGTAGCATGAGACAAAAAGGGGTTTTAAGAAATCTAAGATTATAGCTCTTACAGCCAGAGGGTTCCCCTGTAGTACCAGGTTCCTGAGTTTGGGAAGTTCTGACACTTTCCTGACAACGTCTAACAAGTCACTCAGGTGGTTGAAGCCAAGATCAATGGACAGCAGTTTGGGCCTGGAAAATAAGAACATCTCATAATCAGACACAAAATTAAACCAATTAAATTGCAACAATTACTTTTGCCTTTGATTTAGGTTTTGTAGAAAGCAATAAAAGGCTTTAAACCTTTAGCATACTGAAGTAGCCTTTTGGCATCCCATTCACTATTGGTTACAGTGTTAGGCAGCAGGGATAAGGTTAAAGAGTCATAGACGTACCAGTAGTGCCCCGTGAGATACTCGTCCACATCTGTAATGTGGTTGTACCCTAACCCCAGATGGAGCAGAGGTGGGGGCTGCACACACAGGGAGTCCAGGTTTCTGATCTGGTTGGCACACAGCTCTAACACCTGTCATAGAAAAGAAACATCTTTAGAATTTCAGAAATGTTTTGGTTGGTAGTGACCCCCGGCCCTTACCTAATGATTAACAACTGCACAATTTCTCTTTGCATATTGTCTCCCTTGAATATTACTAGTATTGATTAATCATTATGTACATCTGTGTCTTAGTTCTTCTTTTCTATCTCTTTCTCTCTTTCTCTCTACATTTGTAATATACAATATATAAAAGGGTTTTGAATTTATGTCTCTTAAGGTAGACAGGATGCAGATATACTCTAAAACTATTCTTTAGCTATGTCATTGCACAAGGGCCAGACTGACCTCTAGATTAGGAGGCAGGTGTGTAGAGTTCACATGTTCTAGCAGGTTCACACTGAGGGTCAACTCCTTCAGGTTAGGAAAACCCAACAGGCCTGCGTCCACTTCTGTGATCTGTAAACAGAAACATGAATGTTACAACAAACGTAAAAAAGGTAAAGAGACTTTTATGAGTTCAACTAGACGTTAGGTAGCTGATAAAAGAATTACATATGATGTATATTATAGTAAATAAAACAAAGTTCCTAAATTACTGAGGATTCTGTCCTTTGCATTGTAAAGTGTATTCTAATACAAAGCAATTCTTTCTACCTGTTTATCAATGATTTTCAGTGTTTTGAAGAACTTCATGATGAATTTCTCGTCGATGAGCCAGGGCGACTTGACGGCAAGCTCGCGGAGTTCCCGCGCCTCGTTACTCCAGCTGCAGTCGATGTTCCACGGGGAGTGCTTCAGCGTCACAAATTCCTCTAATGTCTCTCGGTGCTCTATCTGTACATTATAGTCTATGGAGGGATTGATATACTGTTAGGATGAGAGACACAGACCATGACTGTACACTTTGTTTGCTGGCATATGAATCACTTTATTCAAATGTCTGAACAGGATCGGCCATTCGGTGTTTGAATGGCTGGTTCCATTTGGAACAACAGCTGAACAATATAGAAATATGTGTTCCCACCACTGGCCCTTGTTACAATATACACTGCCTCATCAAACCAGTGCTTTTACAAATCTTAAAATCTTGTATTTGATGTTTATCATATGTTTAATCAGACAATATGAAGCAGATAAAAGAATTAATTGTTGGGCTGTGATAATTCAATATGGTTATACACAAGACTAACCAGACTTGTGGGCAACCAAATATTGCTTGACATGCTGATGATTATGTCCCAATAATTGCAAGAACAGTCTGCTGGTCTTTAAAAAATTGAAAGGTACACACTTAAGACGAAGTTCAAAACCGTTAATCAATGGGACGTAAACAAAAACAATCTAATAAATCCATATGTCCTGCATTGAATCCGCTTGGTAATGTACTGAGCTAATAATCAACATTGCATGGAATGTTTCTATAAAATCTATAGATTCAAAGTTATATACGAAGTGAGAGATATTGAAACTAGATCAGACTGTTATAGTGGAACATACCTCTGGTGGTGACAGCCGACTTACTCTTTGCTTTACTGTCTCTCTGAAAGTAACAAATGAATCAGTTCAACATCCAGATCATTTCATATTGTCTCAAGTGTCTAATTACACTGGCAAGTTACTATATTCGCGATATTTGCGTATTAATGAGCTCCTTGAATGTTAAAACTTTGTTGTTTACATTATGTTTCTATGGTTGATTAAACTGCATTCCGCGAGATCGAAACGTCATTATCGATCAACACACAATTATTACGTAACTTTTCTCTATTCTTTGACTTTACAATGCATGAAAGTAAAGACATTCGGGTAGGCGTGGCGATTGAACGACAAGTGTCAAACTTTTGTTTTCATAAGCTTCTTGCGACAACTTACCCATGATCCGAGTCCGCACGGAAACTCGCGCAAACACAGCCCTCTCAGCTGCTTCTCGAAGGCGTTGAAAGCTAGAACAGACTCTGTAGCTGTCATTGCACTGAAACAATCCCGGTAACTGTGTTCGTATCCACCAAAATCATCCAAAATCCGCCAGGTTCTTGCAACGACAAAGTTTCTCTTAGCAACCAGCCGCCATGTTGTTGGGTCAAAGGTCATATGGCCGTGAATGCTGGGAAATACTTGGTGCGCGGGAATTTCAAATTGTAGCGATATTGTTGCCTGACTTGTACCTGTTATGCCTGCCTAGCTCCTGTATTTAATTGATGGGCAAAGGGAACAGAATGGTCCTGTCTACTGGATTTTTTTATCACAAAAGTCTGCCAGCTCTAAACGTATAGTTTTAGCCTTTAGCCCATTCTTACCCACCTCCGTGTAAAAACACAGTAAAATGTTGGGTCAACAATTTTTGTGATCTATAGTATACGACGATGCTACCGAATGAAACAGCACAAACTCTGTTTTTCGACCAGAATATGTGCAGCTTTATTAAGTATCACATACCAGTTATAAGTATCACATACCAGTTATCGTTGTAGACATGAAAAATGATACTCTGATCACTGGTAACGTTACGATTTATCAGCAACGTAATCAAATAGTCAGACATGTCCAAACACCTAACAACCGTAGAGATTTTGTAGTTTTATGCTATGTATAAAACGAGACAAGTCAACAAAACTGGGCATGTACAGTAAATCGCATTACCATGAGAAATAGATGTTAACGCTCCAATATACAACATGCTGGCAAGTTCTGTACAAAGGAATTAAAGTGCAAGCCTTACAAACTCATTGGCAGAGCGTGTAGCAATTGTTCTTATTTCTTTTCTTCTTCTTCACCTTAAGAATTATTCTTTTTGTGCGTACCTGAGTCATTACCATCATTCATAGAGGCAGAATTCCTGGTGCGGTTTTCCAACATTACAATTCAAACGTTCATAGAGTTAACTGTTTACAAAAGTGTCGGTCAACTTCAGTTTGCAAAGAACATCAGTCACTGGGCACATACAAACAAGCAGCACGTGAGAAGAGCCTGAACTCTTTGTCTGAGAACAAACCTAATCCTTCCACCGAGGTATAAAATTTCAGCCTATACAAAAGAGGCTGCGGAGGCATTACGTAACGTTACCTCCAAGTCTTTAACGTTAACACGCCGTGCACAGGAAAAAGATTTACAAAACTCAAAACTGAGAAACACAAGCTTTCCACAACTACCTTGACAATCCAGCGTTACCTTACGCTAACGTTAACAGATCCATTTTTTCACATCAACTTGTCAACATGAGTACGAATCGATATTTGTTTTTCTGCTAAAAGTCTATACAACTGGATAGATACTAGTAGCATGGCCGAAAACACCTTCCTTTTCATGACGAAGTTTGTGCTAACTCCGTTGCAATAAAGTTCAAGCCAATTTCATCAGATGAGTCCTGGAAATGGATTACCATGTAAGGACCATTGATGATAACGGATATTCAAAGTGTCCAACTTTCGTCCGAAAAGGTCTCTGGTGGTCGTTTTACACCCGTGCAACATTGCGGACCAGGGTCCAGTTGTACCCTGTATAACCGGCGTCCATGTTGTAGTACACCGCAGATGACTGTATCACGAACCCAGGCTTCTTCATGATCGCCTGCAGTACCATAGACCTGTTGACTCTCACCCGCGCCCCGCTCAGAACGATGCTGAAGCAGCTGTCCATGTTCCTCTTGACGTCGAAATCGTCCTCTTTTAGTCCCCTCTCTTCAAGAAGGTCGCGGATGCTGGCCTCCACATCGGCGCTGATGCTGCCTTCCCCCGCGTCTACTTGAAGGTTCACTGCGCCGAAGTAGCTTCGGTATTCCAACCAGATGACTTCCGTCATGTTGTTCAAGGTTGTCAGTGAATCTCGGAAAATCCTTCAGCAATCGAACGGTATGACCGCACGCTCAATCACAGAAGAAGGCTGGTCAGATGCAGCTGCAGCAAGGTGCAGTTACCGTCGCTGAAATGCTGACGTTCCTCAGCTGAGAGTTGTTGCCTTGAGGGACGCTATGTCGTCAAACACGGCACGGCGTATGAAGCGCGCCAGAAAATAGCAACGGGCATAAAAATAAACGAGAATTTGATCAACCGTTAATTTGTCCCTTGGCAGTCCGTGTGGATGGTGCAAGGTGCTGACGGTACCAGTCTGGGTGGGGTGCAAAGGTCTAAAAATGTCGAGCTGCACAGGATCGAGTTTCCTGTTGTAAGCAAACGGAGTTACCCTGGTGCCTTGTTGAGCATTTGTCCCACTGTTTACAATAACACTGAAAACCAGTGTATCATGTGTTGTACGGTTGACCATTGAGTGTAAGATATACGATCGCAGGGGAGCTTTGGCAGAGTTTTGTTACACATTTTGAATCGAGCTCGTCTTATGGAGAGGGACTTTATTGTCCATGACTTGTGTGGAGAAAGAAGTGAAGTGTGACATTCCATCTACATTTTCGTCAACAAGAATATCTGGGTCATGGCCTTGTAAAATAGACTATAAAACGTTACATTGAGCATTGAATAAAGACACCATTAGAGTAAGAAGACAAGTGTCGAAATTTCTTTAATTGTTGCCCTTTTTTAAGCAGTAATGTCAACCATTCTGTCATTTTCAAATAAAGCTATCAACCCTGGTTGTACTATGCCATGGTAAAGTCGGCTTTTACTAATTATAACACTGACAGTCGCATGGAAGACGTTATACTTCATATGTATATTTGTTGCATGCACTATCAGTGCCTAGGTCTTAGGTTATTTAAGAGAGTCTTGCATAATGAAGTTCCTATGGAGCTAGCCAGCTACGTTCTTTCATGTGCCAAGAGATCACTAGATGACGTCACGGACAGGTGTCAAATTATAAAGCATCAAAATATTATGGATTGTTTTATGGATTAGATAACTATATATGGGCTCAGATAGTCATGGTATAACCTGGCGATAGCCTCTTCCCGCGATTTTTCTTATCTTTATGTAATAAGCCTGGTATACAAAGCGTAGTTGGCCTGACTGAAGCTTATATAGTGTAAATGTTTAAGCTGAAGAAAACATGACATTAGTTCCCCGTGCGTTACACTTCCTTTCTGTAATACAATCTCGTATCGTTCATAACTAAGTTCGTCCAACATAGACATATGTCGGCCTGACCATATCATGAAAGAGATACATATACATGCATATTGCTAAGTCCTAGCTTGGTGCAACATGATGGTACATCTTTTAAACATACAAAAGCCATGTGCTAATAAATGGTTTGTTTGACATGCTTGAAATTATCATTACTATAACTCTTAACAGACACCAGATATAGGGCAGCAGGCCTAGGAGTTTGCTAATTCAGCTCGCAGATAGCCTTTAGAAATGTATTTCAAATAGTGGGTTCTACATGTAACGTTACAGCTTTGCATCTATGGTGATTGATAACTCTAATTTTCTGATAGAATAAGATGACTAAACGTATAGAACGTTGAGCCAATGTTGTCTTTATTGCATTTAGATTAACCTATTTCATTCATCAAGTAGGTTAACGCTAACCCAGCAAACTCTGCTTTACTTCACTACAAACCAACTGTAAAACCAGGATGTCAGGTTCAAACAGTCTTCTTGAAAACGATATAACTACATTCGGTATATTCGTCAGCAAGAAGAGTATTAACAGCAAATCCATAGATAGTTGAAGCTAGTCATTTTCATGGGCTAACTTCAAGTAACTATGAAACAAGCCATATCAGAATCTCCCAGATGCCAACAAATGTTTAAATATGTGGGCATGTGGAAGATGATATACATTCATGTACCTGGTGATGTATGAAACAATGCAAACAAACGACAACATCGGTTTTAGACAGGAGAAACTGTTGAAGTGTGTCTTGTTCTACCGTAGACACCGTCGGAGGCTATCCATGTGGCACTATCGATGAATCATCGGACACACAGGGGGACTTGCAGGGATGCGGAAAGGTAGTGTTGAGGGTCGGCCGGCTTCATTCTGCTTTGTCGATGACATCGTACGCCACGAATATGCTATCACAAGATGATAAAGGACGGTGTTATTTTCTATAGATGCTATTGTTGCGCGTTGAATAGAATTTATACAAATAATTGTGCAATGTTCTCCCACTTAAGTGCCAAAGGCACATTTTTGTTGACGAACTGTATATAATTGCCCCTAATTATGTTGTTGAAACGTTTGGCTAGGGTGACCGTGGTAAACCGTATGCGTGTTCTGTGGCTCATCTGACTAACAAAAATGATACAAACGTTAAAAGAAACACCACTATACTCTGTAATAGTGGAAAACATTGTCAATTCTCGGGTTAGAATTGTTAAGCCATTATATAATGGTATTTTCTCCGCTTCCCCTTTTTTCCGCTTCAATATTTTCCAAATGTGGCGTCGTTAGTGCAAGTGGTGTACGTGATAGGATCACTTGCCTCATTTTTATCCGAGCGTAAAAAAACTATGTTCTTCCCGAGGATGCTACACGTCCGTTGCTACATAAGATTCCAAACGATAACCTTGAGACATTTTCCTCACCTTGTCCGGCTTAAATGAAAGGTATGATCAAGGGTATGAACCAGGTGAAACTCATGATACACGCCAGAACGACGACTGCCTGCGTCCCGATGCTCATGGCTCTTGAAATCGTCGTCTCTCGTCTTCAGATCTGTCTCAGGTGTTTCTTAAGACTGTAGCTTCTTGTCAAGGATGAACCAGCAACAGCTAAATGGAAGGCTTGCGCGTTATGCTGCGGCGTAAGTTGATCAACAAGTTTCCAATGACCTTAATCGTCATTTGACCCCCTACAGTAGAACCGAGGTTAAAAAGTTATTACTATAGCAACTTGTCCTTGGTTGTTTAGTTGGTTGGTTGGTTGGTTGGTTGGTTGATTGGTTGATTGGTTGGTTGGTTGGTTGGTTGGTTAGTTGGTTGGTTGGTTGGTTGGTGGGTTAGTTGGTGGGTTGGTTGGTTGGTTGGTTTGTTGGTTGGTTGGTTAATGTTGGTTGGTTGGTTGGTTGGTTGGTTGGTTGGTTGCTTAGTTGGTTGCTTGGTTACTTGGTTGCTTGGTTATTGTTTATATAGTATGATTCCATTGACGGTAAATGACTAGAATTGAGCTGAACATCGTCAAAGATATTAGTACAAGTAATTCATCATGCAAATCAGGAGCCATTTGCATAATTCATTAGAAAATGCTGGAACCGCCGTCATTGTTAAGATGAGACTCTCATAATTAGGACAGCTTCTGATGTCAGGATGGAGAAGGGGATCAATTGAAACATTTATAATACGTCAGTTGCAAAGGTCAAATCATTTTGTGAATGTATTAAATCGTGAAACTCTATTCATCTGAATAAAACAACTAGGCGCATAAATGTTGAGCAACTGTTGTCTTTATTGCATTTAGAATTATCTATTCCATTCATCAAGTAGGTTAACGTTAACCCAGCAACCTCTGCTTTACTTCACTACAAACCAACTGTAAAACCAGGATGTTAGGTTCAAACAGTCGTCTTGAAAACGATACAACTACATTCGGTATATTCGTCAGCAAGAAGAGTATTAACAGCAAATCCATAGATAGTTGAAGCTAGTCATTTTCATGGGCTAACTTCAAGTAACTATGAAACAAGTCATATCAGAATCTCCCAGATGCCAACAAATGTTTAAATATGTGGGCATGTGGAAGATGATATACATTTATGTACCTGGTGATGTATGAAACAATGCAAACAAACGACAACATCGGTTTTAGACAGAAAAAGCGAGTGTAGAAATGTCTGAGAAAACATACTTTTAAATGGCAAATGGATTCTACTAAGTTCAGTAGCAAACTTCTGTATACCTTGCACTCCAATATTTCTACGTAGATAACGCTATGTAGTATAATCATCTAACAGTTACGGATGTTTCCCCAATTGCAACACCTAATGTGACATGGAGTCAAGATAGATCCAATGGTAGAAGATTCTCATGATGGAGCGAGGTGAGATGTTGGAAGAACCGACAGATAAAGCTCGGTGATTCTCCCTGTTTCTGGTGCACAGGTTGTCAATAGCATTGCATGTAGATCGTTGAAAGAAGAAAGTTTATCACCACGATTCTATGGGAAGAGTTTCTGTTGCATATTCTGACTGTGTTTCCTAGGCAAGGAGGTGCAGTGATGGACAGGCTTTCGTAGCATAGCTGTTATCCTCGGCTGTACGGAATGCCACGGAGACCACTATGATGTTTCGTGATGACCTCGTTGACCTTCATGGTGGGCCTATCGGAAACATGAATACATAACAATTTCGTCAAATATGTGTCAAATAACACAAAAGCAGCCCCTGTTGATGGTCCATTAAACAGATCTGGAAGCAGATGCTTGAATAGATTAATGCCTTGATTTGGAAAACTGATTGCAAAAAGTAGTTTAATTTGATGTAGAAAATGTTAGGCGATTAACACTTCGCACACGGCAAATATTGGTGATATATATATCATGTTGAATGAGGCAGTTGGCTCATAATGATGCATGATGTAATGTTGCATGCTGTGTCCTACTGCATCAGAGTGCCGATGACATAAAACGCCTATTCTTACATCTTAACTGATTCGGTATAAAATTTTATCATTAAATGTAAATGGTAATCACTTCAAATCATTTACATAACAAAAACTAGTACATGTATTTAGCAAACTGCAATAGACACAATATAATACAGTTCCAAGGTTTCCGTGCTGATTAGACACGTTTTTCGCATTAATACACATCAAAGAACAAGTAGACAACTACTTCTTTACTACAGGGATTGTGATCTTTTTTTCAATGACCATACCTGCCGTTGACTGCTATAGAAATACATTTTATAACGATCCTAGATGTGAAATGATAAAACAATAAGAGTAACGGTCACTGCCCTGAATCTCCAAGCAGATATTGGGTGGAGAAAAGAAAACATACCGCTTTCCAACCTAAATCTAGATTACAATACCCTTACCTTATATGATAGTTATAATAAATGGAACAAGCCAAGTAAAACTGAGGATGACAGCAATAATGGCCACTATCTGCGTCCCGAGGTCGATCGTCATGACTTCACCGTTTGCTTCAAAGGTTTGCTTTCTTTTCTCTGTAACTTCAGTCTCGTGCCACACGTGCGGGGTTCAACAAAAAAAGTAGTCAGTGGCAAATGACAGGCGTGTGTTTTGAACAAGAGTTGTACAACCGGTCGGGTAGGGAGCGGGTCTGCTGTGACCCTGCCAGTAAGAAAGGGTGAAAGGGTAACTGCGTTCGTTGGAGTGCATCAAAACAAACTCTCTACGCCTTTGGCGATGCACCTATTTACATTTTTCTCTCGGGGTAATGGTTCCTGTCTTTGTGTGGTACCAAACACCACCCATCTTGGGCCGTGCACACATATCGGTGTGTAAGATGAAGGAAACAGAATTCTCATAAGCAGTAAAGAATCACATCCTTAGGCTCTTCTTCTGTTTGTGTTACACAGTAGAGAAAAGTAACACTGGCTCAATTAGGCTGGCTAGTTAATAGTTTTCCTCTTGATTACCCCCGTGAGGAAGGTTCACCTACTAGTGGCATTGCGACTGGCTGTGTTCGCGTGTAACTCAAGATCCCTTTGATATATTTGTATGTAGTTTGGCATGTCGCCTCCTAGTATACGCGAGATGATGTCACTTGTTTACTCAACTTCTTTAAAGTACTGATGAAGCGTCCTAATTAGCCCACGAATATGGACTGCAATAAATATATGAATAAGGCTGTAAATATTATCTTCACTATGTTATAGGGCCCCCTTACACTTGTGCCGCTGTGCGCAAAGCTTTCATATGTGCTGTTTGTGGCAAACACTGCAAGAGTAAAGCTGGACTCGACGCCCACGGACGAGTCCACCGACGCTGAACTGATCGTCCGGCAGGATGGAAAGGAGCTGATGATGATAGTCATGTGCGCATGAGTTGCGTATTAACACTTTTTTTGCTTTAGGTAAAGTTTGCGGGGAAGAAGTTGTTTTCTACTTATCGCAGTGCTGTGCAGCCTGGTTATCAAACCAAAGAAACGACTTTTTTGGACGCAAACGTTACCTCCCCCCCCCCCCAAATGAATACGCAACTCATGCGGACATGTATATACGCATAAATGTGAGGGGGCTTCACGTGGGCTGTCACGCTTTTGCGTATGAGTTCCGTATTGAGATTTTTGGCTGAGGTAAAGCAAGGAACCTCCTCGGGGAAAGTTTCCGTGGAAGAAGTTGTTTCTTACTTTGACCCACCGTTGTGCAACTTGGTTATCGAACAGAAAAAAAACTACTTCTTCGGCCGAAAACCAACAAAAATGTCCATACATGCTATATGAAAATGGTAGAGAGTAGAAACAAAGATGTACATCTCTGAGTTTCCCACTTGAAGCATCGATACACAAGCAGTATTTCAGTTTCTACTTCTTAATGCCCACGGCCTTGATGACGACCATTCAGCATGTCGTGTAAAGTGCCTTTCCCAATGGCACAAGATCAGTGACACGGCAGGATTCGAATCCGGGACCTTTTGATTCTGAGCCGAACACGCTGCCGTTGCGCCAGACGACCCCACTGTTCCACATTGTTCCGTGGAATAAATAGATCAGTAGCGAATACAACAGACTTAGGGAGGCGGGAGTTGACAAAACGTCCACGTAAGTATTCAGTATGTCGCGCCGCTATAGGAGTAAAGTATGGCCATGTATATCAAACTGCGTCACAGACACAGGTATGTGGACATAGAATTGCTTGAGAGTATAACCAGACTAAGCTCCAAGCAGATGTATGGCTCCGACCTGTTTTGCACGTGTTTTTGTGACGTTTCGTACGTACGTCGACGTAAGTCCTGCGCCAAAAGAGTTCGTGGTTTATGTCCCTTTCTTGGTCCTTATTGCTTGCGGAACACCCACACATACCCCACTCACAGTCAATTAGATTCTAATCGACACGTGTTGGCAGTTTTTTCCCACGGTAATTATAAACGCTATCCTTTCTATTTCTTTCGGACTGTTTTATATGAGAGCTTTCTTGTCGTCTTTCCAGATTGAGTTTTGTGTTGTTTGTTAGTTGATAGTTAACATTGTATATATCCGTATGACGCTCCATTCTATGGAACCTTTGGCTTGTACTGTATCTGGTGCTTCATGACGCAATTGGCCAACCGTGCGTCAAGGGCAAACTCTTGTCGGCGTGTTGTAAACATCGTCTTGACAAATTTTGATACTCGTATGCTCAGATTCCTTCATATCACAATATCATTTACGCAAATGTCTTGATTTTGATCCACGGCTGTTAAATATGAGTTGTTCGTGATCAGATGATCCTTCACAATGGCGACATAATCGAGACCACTTACCTGACAGAGGCATTCCGTTAAGTCGTCGAAAAGTCGGCGCCGTTACAGCATTGTAATCAAGAAGGGTGCCACGGTGAAAATCCCGACGAGTAAAGCTACCAGGATAACCGCTTGGTTAGCAAGAGACATCTTTCTTACATTGAGCTTGAACCGTAAGAACAGAAGTTATGGCTGGTGCGTTACTCCGAAGGGAGTAAAGTATAGTCGATTCAGTAATGAGTGTGACGTTATGTAAGCCACGTATCCCACAATCCAGTGGAGAGTTGAATTTTAAGAAGTAGAACATCCGGTTGGTGTAAATGATAGAGCAAGACGGGCGAAAAGTAGACCAATCCCTGTCCATCAGTAGAATAGATCAGGGACTTCAATATAACGACGTCCTTGAAAAAATGAAGATGTGTAAAAAGATGTATGGAAAGACATTTAGATCACGATGGAATAACTACTAGTTAGGGTTGAAGTGAGAGTTCAGCGGCTGCACATGGAGTCAGTAGTACAGTCAAGCGTTCTGGATGACATGCAAAAGATGAAGAAATGAGAAATATGCGTCGATGAAGATTGAACATCCAAGCAATAGGATACACCAAATGGCAGTTACTCAAGTAACTGGAGAGGATTTTGGAGAGGATTTTCTGAGAAATACTTGTTGACTGAATGCAAAGCAGATCATAGTCTTGATGCCTTGTTTTCTATCCTTGTTGAAGAACCTTGTACACTAATTGGGCAACGAATCATATTGTTAACATACATGTATGCTTCGCCATCGGGATTGGGATAAAGACCCTATTTCTGTATCTGTATCTGTATCTATATAGCCGGTATAACCGCCATTAGGCGTAACACACCAGCTTCGCAGGCACGCGGCGCGGCAGCTAGCTATCTATTTCTATCTCCTACGTCTCACGCTACCACAGTGGCACTTGCACCACTGTGTGCCATGAACGGATCAAGACGCTCAGACGAGAGTTGTATCGAGCCTTCCAGCACAGAATGGGAATAAACTTTCCATCAGTAAGATAGATCAAGGACTTCAATATAACGACGCCCTTGAAAAGATGAAGTTGTGTAAAATGATGTATGAAAAGACATTTAGATAACGATGGAATAAGTAGGGAAGGTGAGAGTTCTGCGGCTGCACATGGAGTCAGTAGTACAGTTAAGCGTTCAGGATAACATGCGAAAGATAAAGAACTGAGAAATGCGTCGATGAAGATTGGACATCCAGGATTTTGGAGAATGTTTATCGAGATGATTTTCTGAGAAATACTTGACTGAATGCATAGAAAATCATAGTCTTGATGTCTTCTGTCCTTGAAGAACGCCCTTGCGTTGTACACTAATTGGGCAACGAATCATATTGTTAACACATGCTTCGCAATTGGGATAAAGAAGTCAAGACCCTACTTCAATTCTCAGTGTCTCATGCTACAACATGTACAGTGGCACTTGCACCACAGTGTGTCATGGACAGATCAACACGCTCAGACGAGAATTGTACCGAGCCTTCCAGCACAGAATGGGACTACAGCGAAAAACTGCGTCGACGCAAGTCCTGCTCTAAAAGAGTTATCGGCTTTTGTCCCTTTTTTACGGCGAGTCCCTCTCCATATACTCCACTCATGGCCAATTAGATTCTAATCAAGTAGCATTTTTTTAACACGATAAACGCTTTCCTCGATATTTATTTCTTTATATCTGTTAATGAGAATTTGCTTGTCGTCAGTCAAGACTGGGTTGTTTGTTGATGCATGTATGCGTGTGACGCTCCTTTCTGTGGAATGTCGGGTGTGAATCTGGTGCTTTACATGGCAACTGGCCAACCGTCAAGGGCAAACTTTCGTTTATTACGGCGTTTTCTAAACATTCTTAAAGCAAATTTTGATACTTGTAATCTCCAATTCCCTGGCTGTACAATATACTGTACACAAATAAACTTCATTTTAGTCCACGGCTGTCAAAAATGTGTCGTTCGTGATCAGATGGTCCTTAACAATGGCGACATGACTGAGACCACGGACTTACCGATAGAGGCATTCCGTGAAGTCCTTTTCGGCGCCGTTACAGCATGGTGATCAAGTATGGTGCCAGAGTAAAAATGCCGAGGATTACAGCTATCAAGATAACCGCCTGGTTACCATGAGACATCTCTCTTGTGTTGAACTTGAACCGCACGGACCAAAATTGCGGCTGGTGTGTTACCCTGTAGGGCCCAGTTGATTATAGTCAAATTAGCAATGACTGTTGTGTCGTGTGTCGTATCCCAGAATCCAGTGGAGAGTTGTATTTGAAGAAGTGGAACAACCAGTTTGTGGAAACAATAGAGCAAGCCACGGCAGGGCGAAAAGTCGATCACTAACTCTCCAACAGAAAAGTAGATCAAGGACTTAAATACAATATGAAGCTGTGTACAAATTACTTCTGTGACAGTGTAGACGGACCATTTTATTACGCTTGAGTTTCAGTCTGCAGCTGCACATGGGACCAGTAGTACTCGACTGAGGTGAAATTTAAAATTATCATCTAGCTTTGGTTAGAGACGTCATCTCGGATGGAACGTAAAGCCGTAGGTCCCGTGTTTAAGGAGAGACACATATCGAGCACGTAAAAAAAAACACCACATTTATCGAAAAAAGAAATGGTCCATTCTGGTGTGAGTGGATTTAACCTATCGGTCTAGTCTTACGCAGCTTTACTTACCCTACAAAATTGATGTTATGATTGATGTTTAAGGCTAGAGTAGTTGAAACGAAGTCACGAAAAACACTGAAATAGAAGTCTTGTCATCGAGGCTACTATTTCCCTACTGTACATACTGACTGTACATGACAGTAATACGTCCTAGCCCTAGCCTGTCCTTTGGACATTTGGCGATTGGATCATCTATAACTAGATTAATTGCATGGTTTGTAAACGTAGAATTTCTTGAAAGCAACCAGACTGAGCTCCAAGCAGATATATGGGTCAGACCTGTTTTGCGCAAGTTTTTAACGTTTCGTGCGTCGACGCCAGTCCTGCACCAAAGAAAATAGTGTTTCCCCCCCCCCCTTTTTTTGCCATGGGTCCCCTCCGTATGTGCCACTCTCGGTCAATTAAATTCTAATATATGTGTTAATGATTGTTTGCTTCTGAGGTTTTGTGTTGTTTGGCAAGTTGATACATGCGTGTGACACTCCTTTCTGCAGTTGAATGTCGGGTGTGGATCTGGTGCTTTACATGGCAACTGGCCAACCGTCAAGGCCAGGGCAAACTTTTGTTTATTACTAGTCTTCTAAACATCTTTAAAGCAACTTTTGATACCTGTAAGCTCAGATGCCCTTGCTGTACAATATACTTAAAACAAAAAAGCTTGATTTTGGTCCACGGTTGTCAAAAAATGTGTTGTTCGTGATCAGATGGTCCTTAACAATGGCGACATGACCGAGACCACGCACTTACCGATAGAGGCATTCCGTTAAGTCCTTTTCGGCGCCGTTACAGCATGGTGATCAAGTATGGTGCCAGAGTGAAAATCCCGACGAGTATAGCTATGAGAATAACCGCCTGGTTACCAAGAGACATCTCTCTTACGTAGATCTTGAACCGCACGGACCAAAATTGCAGCTGGTGTTTTACACTGAAGGGCCTGGCAAATTATAGTCAGGTAATGACTGTTGTGTCGTGTGTCGTGTCCCAGAATTGTGTTGTGTGTCGTGTCCCAGAATCCAGTGGAGAGTTGTATTTCAGGAAGTGGAACAACCGGTCGGTGTAAACAATAGAACAAGCCGGGCGAAAAGTAGATCAGTCACTCTCCAACAGTAAAGTAGATCAAGGGCTTTGATACAAGATGAAGCTGTGTACAAATTAAAGCTGTTTAGAATGAGGAATGAGCAACTAGGGAAGGTTGAAGTGAGATTTCTGGAGCTTCACATGAAACAAGTAGTACAGTTAGGCGTCCAGGAAAACATGAGAAAGATGAAGTGCGTTTGTTTATTGAATGCATAGAAAATCATAGTCTTTATGCCTTGTCTTCTGTCCTTGAAAACACTAATAGGGCAAATCATGTTATTATTAACACATGGTTTTGAATTTCGGATAAAGAATATAAGACACTATTTTTATGCCTTACGTTTCATGCTATTAGCCGTTTAAAGCAGGCCAACACGTGCACCACAAAATGTCTTGAACAGATCAGGACGCTCAGACAAGAGTTGTACCGAAACTTAGCTACTAGTATATAGAGCACAGAATAGGGATTAACTAACAGATAATTCGCGATTGTAAACTACTAACACTAATCACGCACACACACACACACACACATGATCATGGAAATTTTCGAAAGGCACGTTACACCTACTTTCTCACTCGACTCGGGTGAAAATGAGTATCTAACTTTGGTTAGGGAAGTACTCTCGGATGGAACGTAAAGCCGTGGTCCCGTGTTTAAGGAGAGCAACACCGTGATCGAGCACGTTAAAGAACCCACATTTATCGAAAAGAGACATGGTCCATCCCGGTGTGAGTGGATGAAACCTATCAGGCTAAGTCTTACGCAGCTTGTACTCACTGTACAAATGTGTGTGTTACACTCAAAGGCGGTTTACCGGTTATGCGGAACAAACAAACAAAAACTCTAATTGACATTTTAATAAAAGCCACTATTTACCGAATTCTCCTACATTTCGCGCGACTGTATCGTTAACTTTGTACAGGGTAGATCTTATCTACAGTACAAAATGCTTAACGCGGTATGATGGTTTTTCGTAAGAACAGCCACACACTTCAGTGTACTCACCGACAAGTTGACCTCCGGTATTGTCAGTGCATCACAGCATGGTGATGAGATACGGGACCAAAGAGAAAATGCTGACTAATATGGCCACTAGGATGACAGCCTGATTCGCATAAGACATGATCGTGTCTCTCCGCTACTCGTCCACGTAACAACGCTGAGAATATTTTATCTTGTCAGCGCTCAGTTGCTATCTGTGGACTGTCTGCGCTACCAATAGTACACACCCATGTGGCCTTGAAACGTGTGTCAGGTGGGAAACGTGTTTTGATTGATGTTGAAGGTAGTGTCCTTAAGACTGGGGCAAAAGTAGTGGAAACACACTGTTAAGAATACATGTATTTGAGAGTCCCATAATGGAAAGCAGCGGATTTATAAACTTTCCTCATTGATTATGCAAATCATATTAATCATATATTCCTATACTCACTTTTTCATGGTATTACCGCTATTTCTGACGGGACACTGTACATACCAAATGGTCGAGCACAGAATGGGAATGGCGTAAAACTAACAGACGATTCGCGTTTGTCAATTGTTAAGTCTAATCCCTCCACTTATACTTGTACTTGTACCAAGCTTAAGACATTGCTTGCTTTCCCTTTGAATTTGTCATCCGGTTGAATGTGCTACACACTCTTCTTTGGTATCCTGCACCGTTATCGAGAAAGATTCGCAATTCTGATTTCTCCAAAGCGTATTTGAGTTATGAACTACATATCTTACCGGGCATGGACAGAGAAAGTCATCCAATTACGCAAACACGGAAATATTCGAGATCTTTGTAGATTCACGTATAATTGAGAACAACTTTAATACATCTTCGTACTGACATATCGTAGTAAGGGCTTAATATACCCACCACCATTATTACTGTATATTTGGACAAAGTTGTAAACAGCAGACTTTGCTACTCCACAAGATTCCAGTGCACCGATTTAAAGCAAGATGCGAAGTTGGCAAGTTACGACTTTACGTGCCGTTGTGAAGACTATGCGAGTTGAACGATCTCAACATTTACAAATTCTCTATTGGTGATGGCTTGTTGTGATTTGTGTTTCAATCACTATAGACATGGACGTAAGTTACGAAAATGGTTTATGACAAGAGATACAAGCTAAGCCAGATATGAGACCGCATGTTTGCTGCAGCGCCACCTAGCAGCGAAAAGTGGCGTTGTGGAATGAGTGTTCACTGTGTCAGTACAAGTTGATGTATGGTTCACATGATGTACAGGATGGTGCTGGCGTTGTCCTCGGCAACGTAGAGACGAAGGTAGTCGAAAGTAGCCGAAGGTTTCCGAAGAATTCCGAAGAGATTATGTAGATTGTTGTACATCAGCTTGGTGGATGTGGAGTGATGACATCACTTCAACATGTTGGTCACGTCTTCTTCTGGCTGTCTGCCATCATTGCAGCAGGTAGAGCCCAAACCTGCATGTAAAGAAGAATGATTTAACGTTAAGTCACTTTTAACAAAACATAGGGCTGCTGATATCTCTACAGCTGCTAGAGTCACACAGTAACTATCATTGCCGACCTTGTCCTTCGTTTCGCCCACACCTAGCCATAATCCAAATATCATAAAGATCAATCCACAGACACTCACACACAGATCACACACACACAAACACACACACACACACACACACACACACACACACACACACACACACACACACACACACACACACACACACACACACACACACACACACGTGAGGACCCGAAAACAGTTCATCAATTAACTCGCTGAAGACTCGCGTGCATGTACGTGTGTAGGTAAAAATGCATGAGTAAGTTCAACATTGCCGGAGGTCATGGGAACAATGACCGCCCTTCTCTTCACTTATGCTCCAACTAGACACCATATGTTAAAACTACATCTAAATCATTTCCATTGCACATTGTTCAACCTTATGGACATGTGTGATCAAAGTCATAAACGAAAAAGACAGAGATATATTCTCCCTTTGAATCAATGCCAAGAACACCCATAACACATAACAAATAAAACACTGGGAACGCCCACAAAACAATGCCCACCGAAAAGCTTTTTTCTGAGGTGACAAACCTTATAGGACGATCTTCACATGAAGGGAGATGCCATTAAGATGAAGATACAGGCAACGGCCAGTGCAAGGCCGAATATCAGCTTCTCGCGCAGTGTACAAGGACGCATTGTTGCATTCATTCGCAGCCAATGATATACATTCAACAAGATCTTTCCCTCAAGGGTTCTACATTGATCAATGGCAGACTAGCTGTTTATCTCTCGATCGTTGTGTCGGCGCAAGCGCCCTGACATTTAAGAGACATAAATAACCCGAGACCCGCCTTTCTCAGGGCAGGTCTGTGGTTTTGCGACTATTACACCGTTTTACGTCAACGTTAAACCGAAGTGCAACCACAACAGAGAACGGACATACTATGGTTGCGATTTCTGAGTGGTCATCGTCAATAGCCTTTGTGATTATACTGGGGACGTTTACATGCACTTGAGCCACCTATCATCTTCCTTCGGAAGTGCAGGTATATTTTTGTTGCAGACTCTGAAACAGGAAGGCTAAAAAAAAGGTTGAATGCATTTTCAGTAGACACATTTTCCAATATCTTCCTCTGCAAGGAACAGAAGTGAGTTTTTTGTTTCCGTGAATGAATCAGATATCTTCTGAAAACAATGAGAGAAGTCATGAGACAATCCCTGACGATATCCCGGGGCACTTGAAGTCTTGATTTCACCAGCAGGGGATTTGAAAATATGTTCCAGATTTCTATTGATTATTGACTATAGAGTCTAAATAGATATTACATGAATGACATTGTTGTAACTGTGTTGTCTAAACTAAGAGTTAGAGAATTTATGGTAACCTAAGTCATCGACCAAATAGAGAGAGTAAAACGTTAATGAGGCAGAAGATTATACTTTGTGCAAAGAGGTAAATCGGTTTTCTAAGCGACTTCTGCATGTGAGAGATAGGGTGCATCGTAACGGCTCGTCGGTCATTGTTCCCTGGCAATGTAGCTGTCGGTGTCTTAAGTATTTACCTACAAGCTTAAGAACTTATCCTTTGAAGTGAGCAAATATCCTGCCACTTCCACTCTACAGGCTACTGACCTCTCAAATGCCTATCTCTTTCACTTTCTTCAATCATGTCTTCTCTCCCTAAGGCGCTGACAAGCCTAGAATCCAAAGAATGCTCGTCAGCTGAAAACGCAAATCCAGTAATCGTCGTCAAAAATACATTTCACAACGAATAAACCAACGAAACAGATAAACGATATCAGAATATAGATTGTACAGGAATTTTTTTAATAAGTCCCTATATGACTGGGGCATTTAACATTTGTGTACTTCTCTTAATATCATACATTGTATGAGTCCAACAACGAGGTCGAGTGAGCATTGGCGAAAGGGGTTACCTGAATTCATAGACATCATCTTTTTCAGATCTATATGAGATACATTACGAATACAGCAATACTAGACACATCTTTTACACCACAAGTATTGATAAAAAATGATTGAACATGCATTTCACCATCTTCTGAGTCGAGATATAAGGACTTTGGTGTCATATTCCAGCACCCCTCTACCTTCCAGCTATGACATTCTACGCAATAACGCACTCTCCGCTCCGTCAGTTATTTACAAAGCAACATCAGAGCTTTCACCAGAATGCTCGGGGCATTTTGAGGAAATGTTGCAAGACCACAAAGGTTGTCATTGTGTTCTTTAAACCACCGACATCGACACTTCATACACTGGATATGACCGGTTCTTACTGGATTTTTCCAAGGTTATTGACTTTTCCACCTCGTCATCTATTCAGAAATCACGGCAAAGTTATCTTTGGCATTCTGCGCGTATCAAGTAACTGAGGGAAATGGATAGACAGTTTTACCGACGGTCTCACTGTAGGAGCTTCCTCACTAAGTAGCTTTAAAGAACGGTTGCAGTCAGATATGCAAAGACTAGGTGTAACAGACCGTTCGGTGTAATATGACCAGCTGCTTCCGCGCCGCGTGCCTGCGAAGCTGGTGTGTTACGCCTAATGGCGGTTATACCGGCTATATAGATACAGATACAGATACAGATATTGCCCTGCTATCAGAGTAAAAGGCTGAAATATCCACCAATAAACCAAGTTTCTTGTACGTTGAATTGATTTCGTATTATGTGACTGCCGTCAGACTATCATACGATGATTGACTTTAATGTCGGACAGACTAGATGAACATTGTAAAACCGTCATGCTTCAAGGCGAATGAACAGAGCCCCAAATTATAGTTAGCTTTTCTTATTGTTGTCTGATTTGCAAACAAAGGGCACAGCTAGCCGAACATTGACTGGAATCAAAGGGGCACGAAATGTCTCGGTCAGCAGTCTAGAGCCGAAACATTTTCCAAATAAACAATATAACAGACCAGCAAGTCTGAGCCTTGGAGTGCAGACCTTCAAAAGTTCAATGACCGTAGGAACCATGTACCATTCAGCAACAACACTTAGATATCCTGACAATCCTGATAATGGCAAACAGCTATATGAAAACTGGACCTTTTGATATAGGTTCATGTATGTGTATTATCGACAGGATCGGTGATGATGACACTGCTTCCTGCATTCAAAGGATCAGGACGTAACTCAATAATCATATACATAGTACAAACTATAATAATGATTACAATGGTAAGGAGTACATGTATATTGATAATGATATCGAGATATAAAGATATAATAATGATGACATTATGCTGATGACAAGGGTCTTCAACGTTTAGTGGAAACATTTAAGTACTGGCCACATGTGACGCACCTAGCACACACGTGACATTTGAAGGTAATTATCATGCATCAGTAACGACAGACAACTCAAACTCAAATTCAAACACGCGACTAACAGTAACAACTCATGGGACGACAGATCAGCAAAAGTACAGGGTAGGGCAGCTACTGTCTAGTAGAATACAGATACCAGTAGGTCGACGGAAGCATACCAATTCTAAAGCAACTACCTTGGCAATTTGACATCTTAACTACATTACACAGACAACATTATTGCTTAAGCCACTACCTAGATAAAAAAAAACATGAAAGCACGAGCAGGAACATTATCTCCTTTCTCCATGCATGTTTCTTGCACTATCTACATGTAGGTCACTTATTGAATGCACACTCCAGTTCCTGCTGTGAAAGTGTGCCATGTAAGACATCATGAGAACAGACACCGGCGTGAATAATTGCCACTTTCCTGTCAGACATGACAAACATTTTCGTGAAATAATTCATTATAATTATAGGCAACATGCTCGTGAAATCATGTCTCTACATGTGGAACAAAATATCATAAATCGTTCAGTAGAATGGAGACTTTGTTTCAGTATGGTGTAACGTTAAGAGTGAAAAAAAAAGATAAAACTTATCATCTCTAAATCTGTGTCGTCATCAGAATTCATCGTGCTTTGATGTGCATATTACAATTCACAATATATTAGAATGACCCAAAAATCAAACTTCAAACAAAATGCAGACGCTAGTAAAATTTCAAAGATGCACACAAGAACATGGGTGTTGATGTCTAAGTAGTGTCGCCATTATGAACAGAGGTACGGCCACGCACGTTAGTGTTTCCTACGACACTCGGAAAAGAGTATATGAATGATGACTATTTGTAATAAGGTAAATCAGAGGATGCAAACAGGAACTTCTATTGCAGTGATGGTATTGTACATGCGTCTTGACACAGTTATGTATAGTTTGAGGCCTCAATCCATACATAATGGTAGCATCAGCGTTTATATAGTATAACCCATTTTGCACCTAAGTAACACATAATAACCAATGGTACATTACTTGTGACTAATGATATTTAGTGAGTGATTAAAAGGGTGGAAAATCGCATTGTACGGCCAATAAACCCTATCTTTACTTCAAACTATGTACTTCAACCAGAAATCTGATTCAAATAAGATATGTCGCATAGTCCTAGGAGACAGTTTCATACGATGAGTATAGAGAGAGTTAGCTAGTTTCACCAGAACCGAGAAACAATACTGTACCAGACGTTCTACGCGTCTGTTGCAGACTTTCTGCTCATGTAATTGTGCAGGCAATATGAACTAAACACTCACTGTAACGCACACACCCTCCACTTACCTCACACCATCATAATGAAGGCCCACACGACAGCAACAGAGCCGAGCACGATGAACAACACCGAAAAGTTCTCCACGATCTTATCCAGACCCATCATTTTTGTTTACGGAAGGGAGTCCACAGTACACGTTGCGGGTAGTACAATGACACAGGAGCAAATGTTGCACAAGTGAGCACTGCTGGTAGATCAACAAAATGTATAGCCTGAGGACAAAGGTCATTGGAGCTTCGGGATCGTAACAAAGGTTCAGACAACGTAGAAGAGCATCATATCAAACATTTATTTGGCTAGAAATGGGAGATGAATCAATGCAGATGCGAATGTCGTAAGGACATTTTAAAGCAAGTGTCTGAATTTACTTGATATATCAAACAACTATGACTACTGAAACTCCCAAAACATGTACCAAGGAAGGTATAACTTTACTACTTTAACTTTAATACATGCAGTATGTTACCCCCCCCCCCCCCCCTTGTAAAACAAGCTTGATTATGAAGTCTTATAGTAGCAAACCGTCTGGCTCATTTAGCACACACTGTAAGCATTTTAAGATCATAATCATGCGTCATTAACAGTGAACAACTCAGACGTAACATTTCATGCACGCAGCAGACAATGGTATATATAAAAGGGCAGAATGACGGTTGAACCGTTATAGTTAACGCAATGGGCACGTATATGGTGAAGGATAAATGTTTATAACAAGCCATATCTACTTCACACGCTATATCTGAATCAGCCATTTGGATCAAGAAACTATTACAAGTTAACTTTAAACGTCACGTACAAAGCGTCATGAAACAACGCCTTTTCGTTCTTCCTCTTAAAACTCAACCCTCCTCACCGCAACGTCAACGTCCACCTAGTGTTTTAAGCATCATAAATCGACAATACCCACAATTATGTGATATGTCCTTAAATCACCAGTTTAGGACTATATATATGTATGATATAATGTTTTAGACCTTTTTGCTTTTCGACAGAAAATGACGACGTGGCACTGAACTGAACTTATATTAACAGCGCCGCGTACAGAGAACAATATACCCATTTTTACACCTGGGTGGAGTGAGGAAAGTCGTGTAAAGTGCATTTCCCAAGTGCATGACATCGGTAGAGTCAGTGGGTTCGAACCCGGGACCGCTGGGTTCTGGGTCGAACACCCTGCCGTTACGCCACGCGACCCCATTCATTGAATTCTGAAAATACCAACCTCATGACACTGTCATTGAGTATATCAACATGTTAAGTAGACAGCTTCGTACACTATGTCCCCATACGTATATTATACAGGTGCAACTTACTCTATTCTTCTCTTTCGTCGTCTCACATCGTGACTATAAAGGCCCAAACGATGCCAACAGCCCCGAGCACGATAAACAGCACCAAAGCGTTCTCGAAAATATTCCCCCAAACCATCTCTATCTCAGCCGAAGAATCAAGAAACAAGGCACGGTGTTGTTCATGAGGGGAAGACGTCGCCGTGTGACACTAGAATATTCCACAGTCAGGTGCCACTGTAGCATGCCAAACTGGAGATATCCTCGGGCTATGGTAGTACTAGTGCGGTCTGATCCGGATGGCTAGGGATCGTTGCAAACTGACAGCCAAAAAAAACTGCACTGTCTTGTTACTAATCTGGTATCAAGGAGAAGTTTTCGACATTACTACTATATGTTCAGTACAAAGCTGGTGTGTTACCCCATGAGGCGGTCTACCGCGGGTATGCAATACAAACAAACAAATAAGACGAATACACCTTAATGCCATTCGTATACGTTGTAAGGTCATAAAGCTAGACCACTGAAGGACAATGAAATAACGTTTTAGAGTCGAGTATGTATCATGTTTTATTCTTGTCTAGTCTATAATATTGAATAATATCATACTACATCATATCATGTTACCATGGAAGAAGTTCGTGGATTCTAGGATTAAAATCAGCTCAAAGGTCAAACCTACACTTAACGAGGCTGGCTGAAGGCTAGTTCATCACATGGCATTGTGTTTACCTAATGATATTTGACACCTTCCATTGGAGATGCTCTAGGCGTCAAGGCAGACGTCAGCAAAATGTCGTCCTCAACCAGGCCATTGTTTTCGTCGGTGTGCCGCCGCTCCTGACGACCTTCTGTCTTGAAGGACGCAATTTATCATTTGGAGTGGAACAATAACAGTATTCGAGA
Source organism: Branchiostoma lanceolatum (assembly GCA_035149815.1). Classification (NCBI taxonomy): domain Eukaryota; kingdom Metazoa; phylum Chordata; class Leptocardii; order Amphioxiformes; family Branchiostomatidae; genus Branchiostoma; species Branchiostoma lanceolatum. The sequence goes on along the minus strand of CM068866.1, from coordinate 25,575,856 downwards.
CTGGATTGGTATACCACTGGCAGAGTGTTCAGAGACAGGAGGGAATGGAGGAGGCTGATACCGGATGCCACCATAGTCCCCAGCCCTCAGGCATGAGGATGGGACTTGGTAAAGGTAAAGGTAATAACAGCATTTAAAAGCAAAAGATATTGAGGCGGGGGTGTCTTCTTTACCACCATGTCTTTACTCTAGCATACATAGTCTTACAGTGAGTTACTGTATTCACTTTTCCTAACACGAACAACAGTCTTGATATTAAATAGACGTTAGATAGATGCAATAGTGTTGATTATTGAACAACTGTGACATGTTTATTGATCGAAATACCAACGATGCGTTTCGATAATGATAACAGGCACAAAATTGTTTACAACGGACAGTGAATATGATAGACATCATTTCACCATTTAACGTAATAAAAGCCACCTATAAAAGCACCCAAAAAAAGATTACATATGGCAAAATCCATAATCTACACCTGCTGTATCCACCAAGAGTATAGCATTAACGATATCAGCAAATATTCTACACTAACCCTAAAACAGACTTAAAAAAGACTAAAACATAACTGCCTAAATTACATGTTTCAACTTTTCACCCCAGATTATTTGAACACATACAGAGAGTTATGATTCCTATAGAAGTATCTCAACCATGATGCTGGTAAATGGAGATGTTCTTGTTGACGCATTCTAGTCAGAAACGAGATGGTCAGTTCTGAACAGGCCTGTTGTTTTTGCATATTACACTGCCTTGTCGTGATGGAACCGTTGACAGACATGTGCTTCAGCGGTGCCAAGAACATCGTCCCCTGTAGCTGCCAATCACTTACATGAATGCCTGAACTAGAAAAGGAAAAAAACTGCTTCAATTTGTTGCATAGAAATAGTTTATAGATGAGACATGAACTATATTGAAGGATATGATGTGGAATTTTCGAATAACGAATTCTTACTACAACATTATTATCACCAATATCAAGATTGTTTGTCAAACATTTCAAAAGCATTTAAGTACACAAGAAAGATATTGAAGCTGTTTCTATAGAAAAAGAGACCTCGAATTTTGAAGTTTCGCAGTAGTACCACAGATAGCCGCTAAGAGGCCCACTTTCGAACTTGACCTTCGTCTCCCATAGGGACTCCCCGACCCTACCCACCTACCAAAAATGATAAGCATCCATTTACAGCTTCTCGAGTTATGCTGTTTACATCCACAGCCACTCCACCATAAATGTAGAAAAAAAACGAAAACATAACCTTCTTGGCAAGCTAACTCCTAAATCTAGATGTTACCTGTTACACCACCCCTAAGAGACTGACGCTGAACACCAGTCCCAAGATGATCGCCATCGCAAGTACAACCTTGATATTCAGACTCATGTTGTTGTGACTAGCTCTGTCAAAACAGCGGTGTAGAATTAGTACGCTTCCCGGCAACAACGCTGAAGATGTGTGTGTGAAAAAAGATGTCAATCAACCACGTGAAATGAACGAAAAGTTGTCCTCTTAAAATCATTGTGTATTTGTGCCAACAATGTGTTTATATCTTTGCAACACTGCATTAACATGAACGTAACACCTGGCGTTTTCGTCGCTCGGCTAATTCGAACATGTAGATTTCGTCCTATGCCCTGGCGCTGTCATGTGTTGTTTGATTTTGTTGCATTAGACCACTAAGTAAACATCTATGACACTTCACCGTAAGCCTTTCAGCGGCAGATAGCACGCCATTGTGTCTCTCGCCATATAAAACAGACGAACACCTGAATAATGACATTAATCAATATTTTGCCCTCGAAGATGTTGAAAAATGCAATTGAATTTTGTCATGTTCAAAGAAATGGAACCAACTCAAACTTACCTTATGTCCAGGACAAGGTCACAACTTCGCCAAGTTACAAATCCTCTTCTTAAGATCTAGACATGCGCTCAAAACAAGGAGGACTTTCTTGTTTTGAAGAGCTCTGCCTGGTGACCTAATTCAGCTCAATTAACACACTAAAATCTTGTTGAACGGCCTCTCTGTGGGGTAGTAATTTCACTCTATGCAAATGAGAGCTGTCATCGATGATGTGAAAGCAAATATATAACTGCAAATCGTCTATGTTTTAATGCGACGAATGATAAATCCCACTATTTTCTTTTGTCAGCAACGTTACAATGAAAATAAAAGGAATCGCGTTTTCGAGAAGACTTAGGAGAGACTTCACGTGTTGAATTAACCCCGCAGGTCGGCCTTCTCACCATCTCTTGAAGGGACAGCGGGGGTGTTGGCTCCAGGCATGATCTCGGAGGCCTCTCTGGGGAGGCGTGTTTTGATTCCATGCAAATGAGAGCTGCTACCAATGCTGTGAATGCGTGCAAATCGCCCATGTTTATTGCGACGAATGTGAAAGATGCCAAGCTAAAGTCCGCATTCGAGCAATGGCAAGTTGTCAAAGCAGAGTATGGATGACTACATACTGTCATAACTTATTGATGTGCCCGTTCTTCTGAAGATGTTTACCTCCCAAAATTTTGTTCATGTTGGAGTGCAAACAACCTAACTTCGTTTCATCCCTCGATTTAACACGATAAGTCAAAACTATAGACTGGAGGTTTTGCTATATCCCTATGTCCTTTTGTTATGTTTAATATATCCCTTTGTCCTTTTGATATGTTTAATGATTTTTTATAATCTGCGCCGAGAAGCATATGTTTTCGGTGCCTTTTATTTCTTCGCAGTGGTAAGTTTCAGAAACTTGGAGATAAATTCTTTATATGTATAGTGCGTGTGTAGGCATTCGGTTTATAAACTCACTCGATTGATCCATTTCGACATATTCTCTTTCACTCACTCAGCCATATGCATGCTTTATAATTCAGCGGATATGCCATATTATGTTATCTGCTAAAGATAACAATAATTGGACTGAAACTGTATGTTTTCATGTGTGTTAGTTTGCTTTATTTGCACCTAATTTGGATCCACAATTAGATTAACAATGTGAATTTCAGAATTCTTCCTGTAACAGTAGACCAGTCAAAACTTTGCCTCGAATCATGTGGCTTACACGATGTGAATACGACTGTAGAGTTAATCTACAACACGTTTCAATCAGGCTCAAAACTTCATACAGACTAATCGATGATATTAGACACAATGTCAGGATAACACACATTATGTCAAAGTGACGTAAGGTCTCTAAGAAATCGGAGCACAAAATAGCGGCTATTATTCAATGCAAAGTATTGGTCGAGTGTAGTCCACCATTACGATATCATGACAAAATCTCATGGTAAAGTTTAGGTCATCATTACGGTACAGTCTGACTACTATACAGCTCAAATGACATCATCGTGACGAAAAACCGTTTGAGGTGAATTTTACGTCACCACGTCGTCATTATAGTCCGTAGCTTCGCTGAAATGAACAAGGAGACTGAATTCAATGGAGACACAAGCTCTGTAGTGTGTGAAGTTACAGTATATATCCCACCACGCATTTATTAATGTGTAAAGATGACTATCAGTGAACACTGGTGATCGTGAGAGACACTCAGTCGTGGTGCTAGTACTTAAAACAACGGTGGGTTGGCTTTAGACAGAAGAGTGACAGTCGGTAAGTTGTCTACAGATCAAGACGATGGCCATGTCGAAGAGGCAGCGGCCATTGTTGCAGTAGCTCCAACAGAAAGTAGGTGTCGCTGTGAAGACGCTGAGGATGTGATGACTGGTTGTTTTGGTGCCCAGACGGCTGTCTGTAGCTCCCGCCCATCCTTCCTGAGAGCTTCTAGCGTGATTACCACAACATGATTATACAATCCTTCCACTGATCAGTAATATCATCATTGTTTCCAAACATTTCAACATCAGTTAAGTACACAAGAAATACAATGCCTCTTACGATCTTTCAATTGGTTGAAAATGGAATGGTTCTTAAAACTATCAAATGATTCTGACTATCACGTTCTAAAAGTTGACTTGAGACATTGTTTATGACTTACCGTCGTTATCATTGTTACAGCGAGACAAGCTTGACTATAATCGCGCCTCCTAGCGACCTATACCACATGGATCATATCAATCGAATCCGTTCAAAAATGATGCGTCTCTAACTCTTACAAAAGTCCCAACACTCATCATAGTGCCACTGTGCTAATTTCTGACCTAGAATGGGACACACTTAAAATTAGAAGAACAGCTAATAGACTGACCATTCTACAGAAATCTAGACAGGGCCGCCTGGCCCTGCCGGTCGACACACAACTGCTGTAAACCCACGCCAATCACGTAATAATTACCCGAACTCGTACAAACAAATCAAATTCAACAAGGACTGCTACATATATTCCTACTTCCCAAGAACTGTATTTGACTAGGGGGGCTCAAACCTACTACTATGTCACTTTTTCCCGTGCACATGCACAAGGGCTATCTACCACTCCAAGCTGGCGAGCTGAGCCCTACCATCTTCAGATCAAAAAAATACAACGAAACGCTGCAGTACATCGAGAGAAACGTACCCTAACTGTAGATAAGTTTTTTTTATCTGTTTACACCATCCCCATGGTGATGAGGGTGCCGCTGAACATTAGTCCCACGATGATCGCCACCACACAAAGAACCTGCATGTTTAGACCCATGTTGCTGTATCTCGGTCTGCCGTCTGTATGTAGAAATAGTTGCAGTTTAAAAACGTGGTTACAACAACGGCAAAGGATGCTGAAGGTGTGCATTAATATACTCAATCAACAACGTCACATGTCCGAACAACACATGCATTACGTTCTTAAAAGTATCGTGTATAATTTTGTGCCGAAAATGTCTCACTCTATATATCTTTGCAGTAGCATGACCGCAACACCTGCCATTTTTCGTCGATCGGCTGATTCGAGCATGTAGATTTCATCCTATGCCCTAGCGCTGTCATGTGCTCATCGGTTGAGTTTTGTTGCATTTACGTCTATAACTGCCCTTCACCAGCAGATAGCACGCCATAGTGGTTCTCACCTTAAGACATGGACGAACCACTTATTCAACCTATAACCTTATGTTGTAAAATGTGACAAATAGATAGATAGATAGACTGACTTCTGTCATGTTTGGGGAAAGGAAACCAACTCAAACCTACCTTCTTGTCACAAAATGGTTGTAGACAACTTTCGCCAAGTTACAAATTCTTTATCCATAGGCATGCGCACAAAGAAGGTAAGATTTGCATCAACAGTAAACAAAGCTTTGTTGACCTACATTCCCTCAACGACTTTGTATTATAGATGGCCCAGAAAAACCGTGACATTTTTCTCTCTTACCGATTCTTAGCGTATAGTTAAAGTCATCAGAAAGGTTAACCATTCATGTTCTTGAGTATTGCAGACAGCATAGTGCGTTTTCTGCTCTTTTGACGTTGCGACATTTGAGGTTTTTTTTGCTGTAACATTTGCTAATAGGTCTTATTGTTTTCATGTGGATTGGCCATCTGAATAATGACACACAGCTCGGGTGGTTGTGGGTGTGGCGTAGTAGCAAACCCGGTTCTGAATCAGGACTGGATGGTCCCAATTCGGTTCCTAGTCCTTGCTGAATCAATATCATTAAAAACACTTTTTCAACTTGCATCTAGTACATGCATGTTGAGTGCAGAGAGTAAGGAAAGCATCATCATTATTCAAATTGATCAAAAAATAATGATTTGATGGCAGGGGTGGTCTAAAACTGACATCACCTATTTTCAATAATCTTAGTGGAATCTATCTGCCAAGAATTCAGTAATCCTTGGGCTACCTCCGGACCCGCGCTCTAATTTGGTTGTAGTATACTAGTAGACAGCAACAAAAGTCAGTTTGACCAACCGTCTGATGCAGAGTAACAATTGGATAGGCGTAACAGGGGGCTTCATTGTGTGTGGTTGATAACCAGGTATTCCTTCTATACATGTATACATGTATCATTTCTGTTCACCTGTTTTATCCTTTGTGTCAAAAAAGCACTGAGGAGATAAGAGTTATCATGATGAAAACATCGGTGCAGTCTAAGGTTCGACTCGAAGTGACCCAGTTAAGCTGGGCATGAAACATCCGGATACATAAAGAACACATATACGTCAATAACTTAATAATGACGCGAAGTGGATATTTCAGTTTGATTGTTACACGGCGTATTAAACAACTGTAGTGTAAATCAACCTTAATATAAACGTCTACCTACCGTTCCGCCTGTCAATCAATGCTGCGAACAGTCCGTGTAGACGAACTCGAAAATGCTCCAGTAAGTAGGAAATACGAGCTGTCTGGTTGTGTAAATAAGTGGTTAGACCAGTGACGTACGGTGTCAACTGAATCGTAACTAATTATCAATAGGAGATAACAGCCGTTTTGCATATGTACTCTCGGTAGCCTGTACTTAGATGGAAATGCTGCCAGCGGTTTGAATACTATCTGGATTATATTCATGGAAAATATTTCCATGTCATGCATAGGCGTCATATATGCCACACGTCTCCAGTTTTAAGGAAAACTAAGAAGAATTCCCTAACATGTTGAAGTAACTCCGGCCTCTAAATTATTCAACAAATCGTTTTGCCAGGTCCTTTGTTCCGTACTCGACGCACCACTGGAACAACCTCGATTTGTCAACTCGCTCTTTAAACTACTGTCAATTTCGAACTGCTCTCTTAAAAACCATACGACCTGTTAAGCTCAACTATTTTAGCCATGGCCCTCGCCTTTCCTGTGTTCACCTATTACGCCTTCGCATTGGCACCTGTAGTCTAAACCACAGTCTCTTTACTCGAGGATTGCTAAACAGCCCAGCATGTAACTGCGGGTGCCAACGCGAAACAGTACCACATTATTTACTCCACTGCCCTATGTACAATGCCCAACGCTCAACCCTCCTCGGCAAACTCTCCAGGCTCTTAGGACACACCCTTAACTTCCCATCATTATCGGACAACGCTAAAGTTTCCGTTTTACTCCGTGGTAGTCCTTCACATTCATCTGTTGTTAACTCCAATATTCTATTAACAACCCAAAACTTCATCACTACAACTAAGCGTTTTTAAAACACAGTTGTCCTGGCATTTTTTGTAATGTGTCCAACTATTTCATCAGTGGGTGGGAAACTGGACTTGCGCGTATCCTTTCTTGTTATATTAAGTACAATGTATTATTTTCTGTCTGATGTGATTTTCCTTTGCTTTTCACTTGTACTTGATTTCTCTCTGTAAAATATGTATGTTTTTTTTATGTAAGGGGTAGCGTCAAAATAAGTCTTGCACTTGAGTGCGCCCCCTTTTGTCACTCTGTATTTCTGTTTAAATGTTTGAATAAAAAAAAAAAAAAATAAAAATAAAAAAAAACTCCGGCCTTAGCATATTCTATTGACTGGACAGCAGGTGTTTTGGCTCCAGGCATGATCTCGGAGGCCTCTCTGGGGAGTCGTGAATTGATTCCATGCAAATGAGTGCTGGCCCCAATGTTGTGAACGCGACTACGTGCAAATCGTCTGTGTTTGATGCGACGGATGTGAAGGAGACTGAGCCTAGGTGGAATGGTAGACTGACTAGACCCTAACACAACTTATGGACACGCATGTTGGCGTCGTTCTGTTCGTTCTTCTGAAGATGTGTACCTCCCCAAACGGTGTTCTTGTCGGAGCGAATACAACGTTAACCTAACTTTGCATCATCACTGGTCTAGATCTACACCCACGAATCACCTCAGATTGTCAAAACTACTAGAATATGGACTAGCAGTTTTATCGTGTCTTCAAATCACTCTGCAATGGTTTATGACACTGCGCGGATAACATATGTTTTCAATGGAATCTATAGTTTGCAGGTATACTTTTTGAAGTTACAGATAACTTCTTACAATGCACAGTATGTTTGTCTATAACAATGAGTTTACAAATAACCCACTCATTGACCAAACAACATTTCACTCACTCATACACATGCTTGATAATTCGAAGAATATGCCTTATCATATTATGATACTTAAGATAAAAATAACTGGACTCAAACAGACTTTTTCGCTTGTTAATTTGCTTTATCTGCACCCGAGGAAACAACAGACCTGTCAAAACTTTGCCTCGAATCATGTGGCTTACACGATGTGAATACGACTGTAGAGTTAGTCTACAACACGTTTCAATCAGGCTCGAAATTTCATAAAGACTAAACGATTACATTAGACACAATGTCTGGATAACACACATTATGTCACAGTGACGTAAGGTCTCTAAGAAATCGGAGCACAAAATAGCGGCTATCATTCAATGCAAAGTATTGGTCGAGCGTAGTCCACCATTATGATATCATGACAAAATCTCATGGTAAAGTTTAGGTCATCATTACGGTACAGTCTGACTACTATACAGCTCAAAAACTGATGACATCATCGTGACGAGAAACAGGGGTGGATTTCACGTCATCATGTCGTCATTATAGTCTACAGCTTTGGTGAATCACAAGGAAGAGACATGGCGACACGAGAGTTGTAATTTTTGAAGCAATTGCGTATGTCCCACCACGCATTGTTAGTGTGGAGAAGATGGCTATCCGTGAACACTGTGTGATACTTATAACGACATTGGGTTGGAATATAAACGGAAGAGCGACAGTTGGTAGGGTTGCAGGACTGATGGTAGATGTCTACAGGTCAACGACGATGGCAATGTCGAAGAAACTAGCTTTGAACTCGTCGGCGACCATCGCAGCAGCTCCTGCAGAAGTCCGTAGGTGTCGCTGTGACCACGCTGACGATGTGATAACTGGGCCATTGTGTTTGGTTTCCAACGCCCAGCCCACTGTCTGTAGCTACCGTCCATCCTTCCTGAGAGCATGAGATGCGGCTGTCCTAAGGTGTGGACCAAATAACAAAATCTCTTTACAAATTGGAGCTTGCTAAAACTTAAGGCAACCTGTAACTGAACCTTTGATATCGGAGTCCACCAGTACCCGGTCAGCATTCTCTGGAAGGAAAAGTCCATCTGGTAGAAAATGTCATATCCGTTTTACTGGCTAATTGATTAGTCGGTTGGTTGGTTGGTTGGTTGGTTAGTTAGTTGATATGTGTATGTTTTTGCATCATAGGTTTGTGTGTGTGTGTGTGTATGTTTGTGTGTGTGTGTGTGTGTGTGTGTCTGTGTGTCTGTGTGTGTGTGTGTGTGTCTGTGTGTGTGTATGTGTGTGTGTGTGTGTGTGTGTGTGTGCTACGGTTGTGTGTGTTTGAGATTTGGGAAGAAAGATATTTACCGGTCTATACCATGCCCATAGAAATCAGGAATCCGCTGAATATCAGCCCCACAAGAACAGCGACACAGCAGACAGCCTGGTTGTTAATCCTCAGTGACTTCATGTTTACTGTACCGCTGTACTTCGTCAACAGAAAATCCTGTGATGCAAGAAGAGTAAAAGCATAGCCTCTGGTCACCAGCTGGTTGCAAGCAGATGTAAAGATAAAAGCAGAATTAAAGTGTACATTCATAAGCAGTGCTGAAGCTATGGTTTTGCTGGTTACTGGAGATTAATCAATAATTAGTACCAGACGCTTCATCTCAAAGCAGATGCAGGATGTGGGTCAGCGTTAATGTTCTGCGCGTGTTTGTGGTCCGCGTTTCTCTGTCTTCCCGTATCGAAGAAGAAGGCGAAGAGTAAGATCAGTACATTACTAAAAAGATTGACTAAATGCCGTTTTTCTGATAGATTACTTTTCTGAACTAACCAAATCTGATGAAAATAATCCGGAAACACCAGACGGCACCTGTTACGGTATTGCCTTCTCAAGTCAATCTAATCTAACTAAACAATAATCTCGGAATATCGTGTTCCGAGAATTAGAAAGACAGTGATTTAAGGTAGTCTTCAATCAGAAGTAGGGTCGGTGTTTTATGCACGTTTGGGGGCTTTTTTACCCATTTCTAGCCTGAGTGTCATCCTGTTTAAGTTCCAGGCTCTACCTTCACCAACAAGGCAGAGCCTGGAACTGAAACAGGACGACACTCAGACTAACCTATTTCTATTTGTCAGTGACTTTCTCTGTGCCCTTTCTTGGAGAAGATGAAGAGTAAGAACTGTTAACAGCTAAAAAAAGACGTACTCAATGCCGCAAAATACTCTTTCAAAATAACCTTGATATAGACGTCTACCGTTTGTCTCACCTGTCAATGCTGCGAACAGGCCGTGTAGACGAAAATGCCCCAGAATGTAGAAAATACGAGCTACCTACTTGTCTGAATACTGGTTAGACCAGTACATGACGTCAACCGAATCGTAACTGGACAGAAAATAACAGCCGCTTTGCATGTATAATTATGTTACTCCGTAATTAGATGGAAATGCTATCAATAACGGTTTAATGATATCTGCATTATATTCATGAGACATATTTTCATGTCATGCCGTGGCGTCATATCTGCCACCGAAAAAAAAAGATTCACATGTTTTTATTCATCAAGATTCACATGTTTTTATTCATCTATATGGTGGATTATTATAACATAACATATAGGCTCTATAAAGTGCGATGGAAATATATGGCTGCAATGATCGATCAATGCACAATTAAGTTATTTGGTTCCGGACGCATCCTGATTCGGAGTGTTATTTGGGCGGTTTGTATCGTTGCATTAGAAATTCGAATTTTCTACAGTACTTAAGTGTATGAAATAGGGACTAAGGAAATACGTTTTGTACAGGACTAAACAGTTAATTTCTCTCTTCCCTCTATAATCTACATTCTATTGCAAAATGACACTAGTCTTCTATTCTATTCAAATTAAAATACACGTCTTTTGTTTTCAGAGAATACTGAGAAACAGTTGACGTGTTGAAATAACCCCGGCGCATTCTCTAAAAGGGACAGCAGGTGTTTTGGCTCCAGGCATGATCTCCGGAGGCCTCTCTGTGGAGTCGTGTTTTGATTCCATGCAAATGAATGCTGGTACCGATGTTTTGAATGCGATTACGTACACATCATCCATGCTTGATGCAACGGATGTGAAGGAGACTTAGTCTAGGTGGAATGATAGATTGACTAGACCCTAGGCCTACCACAACTTATGGACACGCATCGTTCTGTTCGTTCTTCTGAATATGTTTACCTCCCAGAACGTTGTTCATGTCGGAGCGATTACAACGTTATGCCTAACTTCGCGTCATCACTGGTCTCGGTCTACACTAGCAAATCAACCCAGTAGATAGTAAAAACTGCTAAGATATGGACTGGAAGTTTTATCATGTTTTCAAATCACTCTGCAATGGTTTATGACACTGCGCAGAAAACATATATGTTTTCAATGCAATCTACAGTTTGCAGGTGTACTTTTTGAAAACTAGATGCATTCTTCAAATGCACAGTATGTTTGTTTATAGCATGCAATGACTTAACAAATAACTTACTCATCGATCAAACCACCTTTCACTCACTCATACACATGCTTTATAATTCAAAGAATATGCCTTCTTGACATATTATCTGCTAAAGATAAAAATAACTGGACTCAAACAGTCTGTTTCTCGCGTGTTAATTTGCTTTATTTGCACCAGAGGAAACAACAGACCAGTCAAAACTTTGCCTCGAATCATGTGGCTTACACGATGTGAATACGACTGAGTTAGTCTACAACACTTTTCAATCAGGCTCGAAATTTCATAAAGACTAAACGATTACATTAGACACAATGTCGGGATAACACACATTATGTCACAGTGATGTGAGGTCTCTAAGAAATCGGAGCACAAAAGAGCGGCTATCATTCAATGCAAAGTATTGGTCGAGCGTAGTCCACCATTACGATATCATGACAAAATCTTATGGTAAAGTTTACGTCATCATTACGGTACAGTCTGACTACTATACAGCTCAAAGACTGATGACATCATCGTGACGAGAAACCGAGGTGGATTTCACGTCATCATGTCGTCATTATAGTCTACAGCTTTGGTGAATAACAAGGAAGATACATGGCGACATGAGAGTTGTAACTTTTGAAGCAATTGCGTATGTCCCACCACGCATTTGTTAGTGTGGAAAAGGGTTGGCTGTGATAAACGGAAGAGCGACAGTTGGTAGGGTGGCAGGACTGATGGTAGGTGTCTACAGATCAACGACGGTGGCAATGTCGAAGAAACAGCTCTGAATTCGTCGGCGACCATCGCAGCAGCTCCTGCAGAAGCCCGTAGGTGTCGCTGCGACCACGCCAAGGAGGTGATGACTGGGTGCTTGGTGTCCATAGCCCAGTCCCACTGTCTGTAGCTACCGTCCATCCTTCCTGCGAGCTCCTAGCGTGACATGCGGCTGTCCTAAGGCGTGGAACAACAAACAAAATCTCGTTACAAATTGGGTCTTGCTTAAGACAATCTGTAACTGAACCTTTGATACCATGGAGCTCGAGTCTACCCGGTCAGCATTCTCCTGAAAGAAAGCGGTACAAAATGGAATGCAGTCTGCACTGTGAAAATGACGAACTACATGTAGTAGAAAATATCATAGTAGTATTACCGACTAATTGATTAGTCGGTTGGCTAGTTGGTTGGTTGATATGTACATGTTTTTGCATCAAGTGTGTGTGTGTGTGTGTGCGTTCGTGATTTTGGAAGAAAGCGACCTACCTGTTTATATCATGCCCATCGAGACCAGGAAAAGGCCAAACACCACTCCAGCAATGACAGCGAAAACGTTGACAACCTGGTTGTTAATGCTCATGCTTACTGTAGCTGCTGATCTGTGTTAAAAGCGGAGTTCTGTAATGCAAAAAGAGCAAAAGCATAGCCTTTAGACACCAGCTGATTACAAGCAGATTCAGAAAGAAAAGCATAATTGCATTTACAAGCAATGCTGAAGCTAAGGTTTTGCTTATTGCTTACTCAAAGTACTTATTAAATCAATAATAGTACCAATTGTTAAATTCCCAAGATGTTGAAGGGCCAGTTGAAGCCTTTCTTTTACATTGTAAATGTGATGTGCACAATCATAGAACCAACTTCTGATGTGTTGCAATCTTACATATCACAGTAACACAAATTACGACATACCACATAATTCACTCACACTGTGTCAAGTTGTCAACCATGATTTCATATTACTTTTGTTATCCGGGGTCGCAGAAATGTCCAAATTCTGTGAGATACAAAGCAACTGTACTCACAAGTGCAATAAATCTACACCTTTGATAAGGGTCTCATAGTATGATCATAACGTTAATATGTTGATACACTGTACCACTTTGTTTACATTATAGCAAAGTGAATCTGTGAAGTACAGTGTATTGAAGTGTGTAAGTTTAGTTGAAGCACTATCCGTGTATAAAGGCTTCCAGCAAAGATATCATCTCTACATCCAGATAAAACCAGTTCTAATGGCCAAAGGGCATATGGGTCACCATTGTATACCGTAGAACGATAACAGATAACCAAAGAGGCATGAATTAGAACCTCCTTGAGGCAACCAATCACTGCTTCTAGTTCTGGGGGGACAATAAGGGGTTTGGTCAGAGGGTCAGAGGCCAACAAAAACTTCTTGATTACGAAACAGCAACATTATTTCAAATCGGTAGAAATTTATCAAATAGGTTACGGTAACGTAGGTCGATGGGATGACATCGATGGAATCATTCGTAAGAACGTTAACATAACACTAATCTAGCTACGAACAAAGCTCTAGGTACAACAACATATGGCACGAAAACTACAGTATAGTACTGTTTCAAATCCCCTGGGCAATTTGCAAGTTTGGTTGGCCTCGTAACTAACTGAAATGAATGGCTTTCCTCATACGGTACCTCTACGTGAGCACGGCGAAAATGAATGTCCCGATGACAGCGCTGACAAGAATCACTCGCACGATACACTCTTTCCTTCCCATATGCTCCATTTCTCCGCGTTGTCTGTGAGAAAGTAATGAGGGTCAGCCTATGGAGGCGTCAAAGTTGCTCATCCGGTTTTCTGGGTTGGTTTTGAAGAATGGGCCAAATATCTTTCAGTTCATGAAGCGAGGGATTTTGTATCGACTATTCTGCCATCTGTTATTAGAGTTTAGTAAGGAATTATTTTGTTTCCGTTGAATGTTAAGCATTTTTTTCTTATTTTGTTTCCATAGAATGTTAAGCATTTTTTTCTTAGAACCTCCTTGATTATCGTTGACGTTTTCCCGACCAGTAGCCGGTAGGCCGAATTTTTGCTTAAAAGGTTTAACGAATAAAAATACTTTCCTGTTGCAAAGTACTCTATCAATTCATATCTGATCCAGTTGATGAGTTGTGGATAAGAATTCCCTTCTTTTTTCTGCATAGTTTTGGGGTGATGCATGCATGAATGAACCAATTAACGAACGGCATCCAAGCCCCACCCACAAGATGAAAACAAGAGACACACCAGTTTATGAACACGCAGAATTCGAATTTAAAAACGTGCTTTACGTGTGTCAAATTAAGTGTATCAAAACCGCCTGCGCTTACAAGCCAATACCGCCATATTTCATCATTTCGGATGGGGACGTAAAGCCGACGGCCCCGTGTATGAGGGAGCTTCGGGCATAGGCCTCAAGCGTCAAACCCCCACGTTCAAGAACCCAACTCACTTATATTGAGAACAGTAGGGATGACCCGGTGTGCTTGGCCAAAAACGCGAGCCGTGGCTACTTGAAAATCATCATGATGACTGCTATACCTTTTTTTTCTACGATGAAAAAAGTATGTTAGGGAAAGAAGAAATCAAACCAGCTACCAAAGCAAAAAAAATGTTCTGTCAAAAACTTGACACTGAACTCGCTACGTCTTCGGTTTCTTAACAACATGCGCTACAACGATCGAGAGCACGAGTCATCAGAACGCTACTTGTGTATCACCAAAGAGGTTTGATAGATTAAACCTCCTTGGTCTCACCAAGGTTGACTGACTGACGATTTCCCTTGACTTTCCCACTTACCTCAACCGAGGAACATATAACAGAAGCCCCCGCAGACTAAACACATGAAGAGTATCTTGATGATGGCCTCTCGACGCCCGGCGTCACAGTGTATGAGCATGGTCTTAGTTTGGGGACCAGTGGTAACAGCGAACTTCAACAGACGTCTTACTCAGCGCACTTCACATTTGACAACTAAAAAACATGGCGGAGATACGAGGACAACTTGCAACGTCACAAATTCACATGACCTTTAAGTTTTGAGTGCAAGGACGCTACACTCCAAGCAGATATTCGGCGCGCCAGAACAACTTCACAAGTTGACTAGGCTATTGAGATGAAGGCCTATCAAAAAGGGTACATTGTCGTGGGGTTTATGTGAACGAGCAAGCTAGAGACGTGAATACAAGAACTACACGAGGCTTCTGTAGAACCAAGAGGTTCTTTCAACAGCCTTGAAAAACAAGATAACCTGAGTTGCATGACTTTACAGATCATTAGAAATTATCCATGCGTGTTTTAGCACTATATTACATTATTTTCTTGTCGTTCGATCCGGCAGCTGACAGTCTACAAGCATCCCTTTGCCAAAGAACATAAATCAGAAATCCTACGAAAAGAGCCATAGCGATATTAAAATCAAAGGATCTCCCGTCGCCATTTTTTCTAACGGGTTTTCAAATGTGATTTTTCTAAACAATTCTAACATATTTCAGATTTGAGTTCTAGTGAGCAAGTACGGTAATGAATCGTCTTAGATATCAAAAGAGTATTGAAGTGTTTCTTTTTAATATTTAAAAAAGAAGAGTATGGGCATTTTCTCACCTTGTGCTATGCAAGAAGCAGATAAAGAAATCCTCCAACCACGATTCCAAAGAGTAAAATACGGAAAATACAGTTCATTTTCTCCAAGTGTGACATGGCGATCAAAACTAAGAGTTCGCAATGGTAACAAGAAAAATGTTGTCCAGTGTCTGTTTTATTCGTTTGGTCTGTAATGTGTCGTCACAGAGACTATATTTGACTAAAAAGGGTAATTATCACTTAATTATCACTATATTTGACTAAAAAATGTAATTATCACTTCATCAGATGGTCTGATTTTCATCACAATCTTACTTGGGCCCGTCAATGTGCAGACAGTTTCAGGAACCCGAAAGACAAAATCACGACAACAAAATATATAAAACCTCCTAGGTGAAACCATGCTGTCTGTTGGTACGTGTTTACGATGTAAAACATTGTACTAGTAGTCTTGTTTAGCTATGAACGAATGTGATAACACTTTGACATATATGAACCCAAAACGCTTTTTGAACAAAAGTGTTCTAGACCTAATATTCCACATAAAACATTTTAGATAACGATGCTCATTTGAAACAGTTTCTCATGAAATGCACTGAATATGAACAACTGTATGAAGCAACTGGCGACTAATTTCACTAACTTACCTCAGCCGAAGACAAAATGGAAGATACACAAGGAAAACTTGAAAGAACAGAGCGGAGATACAGTGACAACTTGCTTCGTCACATATTCATATGACCTTTAAGTTTTGAGTGCAGGGACGCTATACTCTCAAAGCAGATGTTCGGCGCGCCACAACAACTTCACAAGTTTAGTAGGCTATTGAGATGAAGGCCTACAGAAAAGCGTACATTGTCGTGGGGCTTACGTGAACCAAGGAGGTTATTGCGTGAACGAACAAACTAAAGACGTGGATACAAGAAGAACCAAGAAGGTTCTTTCAACATCCTTGAAGAAAAACAAGATAACCTGAGCTACATGATTTTACAGATCATTAGAAATTGTCGATGTTTTAGCACTATATGCATTCTTACTCGCCGTTTGATTCCGCATACGTAGTGGACGATCTACAAGCTTGTCTTAGCCAAAGGACATAGATTAGACATCGTACGAAAAGAAACTTAGCCATAGTAAAACCATAGGACCTCCCGTTCTTCTAAATGGTTTTTCAATGTCATTGTTCTAAGCGATTACAACATATTTCAGATTTGAGTTCTAGTGAGCAAATACGATAATGAATCTGCCTAGATATTAAGAGTATTGAAGCGATTCTTTCAGATAGTTCCAAAAAAAGTACAGGCATTTTCTCACCTTGTGCTATGCGAGAAGCAAGTAAAGTAGTCCTCCAACCACTGAACCAAAGAGTAAAATACGGAGAATACAGTCCCTTCTTTCCTGTGACATAGCGATTAAGACTAATAGATCACAATGGTAAGGACATTTGATTCAGTGTCTGTTTTATTATCTTGGTTGTTGTCTGTACTGTGTCGTCACAAAGACTATATTTGATTAAGATAATTATCACTTAATCAGATGGTCTGATTTTCATCACAATCTTACTTGGGCGCAGTCAATGTACAGACACTATCAGGAACTTGAAAGATAAAAGCACGACAACGACCGAATTCGTGAAACCATGCTGTCTATGAACAACTGTGATAACACTTTTACATATATGAACCCAAAACGCTTTTTTGAACAAAATTGTGCAATAACTAATATTTCACTTAAAACATTTTAGATAACGATGCTAATTTGAAACAGTTCCTCATGAAATACACTCATACAATGCACAACTCACTGCATGAAGTAATTGGTGACTAATTTCACTAACTTACCTCAGCCGAAGAAAGCATATAGGACACACAAGCAAAACAGACAAGTAACGAACAGCACACCGCCCGTCACAAGCGCTTCACGGTCTTGGTCTTTAAAGCACACGAATTTCATCGTAGAAACCAGCACGTAACTACATCACAGGAATCAATATGAAGAGCAAATCGCTCAAATATGCCACTATTGTGATGTGCAGAAGTCGTGGGAGAATCTTACGGGACATTGCGTTATAACAAAAGAAAGAATTTGATCCATTGATGTGAACATATAAATTACTGATCAGCCGTTTCAAAGTGTAATTGACTGTTGATATATAATTATTTCGGGTCATAGCCAAACATATTGTTTAGAAAAGTGAAGTTGGTATAAGTATAATCAAGGAGGTTTAATATAAAACCTCATTGGTATAATAGACAGTTTAAGTAGGAAATATCTTAAATATGAATCTTGTCCTGCTATTGGTAAGTTGAAAATCCAACAAATATTTCTGTTTTAATCTTGCCATTTTGGTTGTGACTGAAAAGGTCCCAGAGGTCATATCAACAGTGAAAATATTCAGAAAGGGTACCAAAGATCCTAGACGTTGCTCTAAGGCTTTTGGCAGGTAAAAAAAAATATTTTCAAAATGGCGCCCATATTCAACAAGCTCGTTCTATACTCCAAACTTTTGCAACAACAGTCCGCACTCACCAGCTAAGAAAACTCGGCTTGCAAACTGGGCGTCTCGGACCCCTACAGGTACATGAAGTAGAAGATAAATCCACCAATTACGAGCAAAACGACTGTCGGGATAACGCAGCAAAACTTCGTCATCGCTGCCTTTTCCAACTTACTCTCTTTGCTTACATACACATTCGTTAAGCGTGGTGTAATTAGTAATCCATAGTCAAAAATCGACCTTATCTTGAGGTCTACACACCCTTAGGTAAAATGCAGCCAGGGTCAATTCTATCCAACCTCTCAACTTTTCAGGATTTTTCTTTCACCCGGATTCATCAACAAACCAGCTGCTATTTCTCCCTAGCTTCCTGTTGCTGTACATACAATAACTTATGAAAATATTTCAGAGTTACATTTGAGGCTTCTAGTAATGAAAACTTTTCGTTCAACCTTCAAGAGCTTTGTGTTCTCACATGACCCTGAAGGAATTGAGTCACTTGGACAGATAAATCACCGAGAAACTTGACAACTAAATTGTTTTTTAACGATCTAACGTTACGTCCACAGTACTGGAGCTACTACCTACAGCCACTGGAGCTTGTCAAAATTGACCCACCCGTACTCCTGGGTTTTGGGTGTGGTTTGACGAGACCAATGACATTAAAAAGGGATCGAGAATACTTACCGAAGATTTGACTAGGCTACGAGCCACACAATGAGGCCGATAGCTCCACCAGCAAGCGCAATGAGGATTCCAATACCGAACTTGGTCATCGTTCAGGGAATTTGTGTCTGCTGAACTATATACTACGGATATGTTGTCTGATCATGAATATGCATAAGGCTTTACCATTGTAGCAAATGGGAGGGTAGCATGGGGTTTTGCGTATCGATAGGGAATAAGCCAAAAATTGTCTGGGGAGTTACACTTTCAAATTCCCCATAAGTTATCATTTTGAAGACATCTAATATAGATGTCAAAATAAAAGTATGTTGCTAAGATATGTCTGACGATCTCTATCAATATTCTGAAAACCCCCATACACAGCTCAGACACCTGTTGAACTGGTTGAAAAGCTGGTGACACATCCAGGCTATCACGCATGCATGATTCATCATTAAATTGTCTGCGAATAATTGTGTAATTTGTACCCAGAGGGGTAAACAGAACCGAGCAAAACAAGTCTTCTTCCCAAGGGTTAAAGGACAGAGTTCACACTTACCACAACAATAACAACAGAGGAAATGGCTACATGTATATGTGATCTGAATGTAACAACGTGCAAATCATATTTTAGACCTGTTAACTGTATGTAAGCACCTAAACAGTCATGAGTCAAATACTCTTCATCCTTCCATTGTGTATGTAAGCACCTAAACAGTCATGAGTCAAATACTCTTCATCCTTCCATTGTGTATGTAAGCACCTAAACTGTCATGGAGTTAAATACTCTTCATCCTTCCATTGTGATTGTACATTTTTTTGCAAATACACAACTCTTCAAGAGACATATATGGACCATAAGACTGTTTTTGTCTAATGCTTAGTTGCAACAATACAAAACTTTAAAAGTACTAAATCAGCATATTCAAGATTTTTTAAAGCTTAAGCTTTTGTGCATACTCATGATCTGCTGTTTAAACTATTTGTTCTTATCTCTATATCTAACAAAAGCATATTTATATCTATATCCGTGGTGCAAGAAGTGGATATCTAACCAACATTGATAGTGTCCATAATGACTTCATTAACAGAGATGTACACCATCATCATTACCTCTGGCACCTGTAGGAAGAAAAGAGAAGAACAAAGCAAGTCAGACAACAAAATTTCTTCAATAGTGTTTCAAAGGAAAGTCAGGTGTTAAGCTTGGCATATAAGATTATTGAAAATCAGAAGAAAATATATGACATATCAAGTGATAAACTCTACACTGACCTAACATACTGCTTAGGAACGACGCGTACGTTGCCGTTCCTGTGACAGCTCCAACTTGTGCAGGATTTGTGCGAACAGTTTTCACTGTGAAAGCTTTTCCCTTGGCAGCATCACCTGGTCCCGTCACATCAACCTCCACAATATGAAAATCTGTCAGACTTAAATAAAGAACAACAAATATGTATTTTGTGATTTTGTTAAAATGTATAGACATGTATGAACTTCCAAGTAAAAATATTCTAACAAGGTTTTGATGTGAATGAGGTCTTGCATGTTCTGCAACATTATAGAATAATATTTGCAAAAGCAAAGAACAAAGCTTTGTTGTTTTTTTCTCAAACATTTGCCAGTGGTTGAGACTTTATAAAAATATGATTATTCCTTCCTGGATTACTAATCTTGATAATGATATTGGCAGAAGCAATTATGGGGACAACTGCAAATCGTTTTCTACCTATACCTTTATCTTCCTATATACACATACATTTAGTCAACACTTGGAGAGTTAAAGAAAAAAATGAATAGTGCATTTTTCTTGAGGTGTCCATCCTACCTTGGGTCAGACACAAGACAACCCCTGACCACGTCAAAGCCCAGGTTGTGGGCAGCAATGGCTGCTGCTGCCATTGTGTTAACATTGTTAGGAGCCAGGGGACAGAGGTCACGGACTGGTCCTGTCGGAAAAAATCAGTTCTAATATACATTCATTCATTCATTTACTCTTTATTTCTGGTATAAAAAATTCATACAACATTATATATCAAAAAGAATACAGGCTTAATATATACACCAAAGGACATACAAACATACATATGGATAAACTACATGCACAGTAAATCATATAGGTGTCAACGAGTTTCTGAAGAAGGCGTCCAATTTCAACAAACGTTTACATCTTATATTTTAAAACTCACTCACTCACAGTCACACCCACTATCTACGATCCAGGTTAGAAAGATACATGTATGCTTGCACTTTGAACGTCTTACATAAACATTGAAAAAACTTGAATAAAGCTTCAAAAAATACACTGTAGATGAAACATGAAATTGTACAGGTAACAATGTATCAGTGTTAAAAAGATATCAAGTTCAAGCAAGGTTCTATTGAAGTACATGTACATGTCTGGTGTGGCACAGATCTATGTGTTTGCTACAACTACAAGGAAATGTAGAATCAGATTACCGGTATCATACCATCATAAAGCACTGCCCCGTCTGCCCTAATGCTGTCATTCTTTTCTTTCAGAGGACTGTTCAGCTTGAAACTGGATGGGTGTTTCCTCATTGTGACTTTGAGACCCTGAGAAATGAACAGACAAAGGAATACAATGGAAATCAGTGCTGAACCTGAGAACTACTAAGCAGAAAATGTTTTTAAAATGTCACTGAATTTGTCTTTCTTTTACATACAGGGATTTAGTGTTTTTTTAATGTACAACATGTAATATACTACATGTAAAAATCAATTGCCACATGCCTGTCAGTGTGAAGCTGGTGTGTAATACTTTTAAGGGTTGTTACATCAGTTGGTTAATACAGCTACAAGTACAGATTATTACAAGCTACCTACGTTTAGGTAAGTTTGCTGAATATTTTGTAATAAACCATAAGGAAGCTACAGTTTTACATTGCTTTACAAATGCATACATTGTTTTTGGTGAGGCCTCAGGAGCTGAGGTATTTCTATTACATATACTATGGTTTCCTACACTTTGGTTATTTTATAGTTATCACCTTTAAAGAACCTCTGTCTGCCATCTTCTTGATGTCTTGCGCTCCCCAGAATGCACCTGCTGGCACGTACAAAGCATGTCCACATGTGTTTGCCTTCTCACGAAGTTTGGTCTCTACTTCCTGATTGGCCAGTGCTGTGGGAGACCCGACCTATTCAGATGTGGGAGAAAAACATAAGGGGTAAGTTATCTATATTGCAGAACATAGTACAGTAGAAACCAGTTAATTGCAATACGCTTTTTAGCAAGTGTAGTTCGTTTCATTGCACTAGCATTCATAAGGCATGCTGATGCTAATGCTGAGTAAACTGGAGATACTTGAAGCATAGCTGTTATTTAGCGCACGCTATACTACTGCTGTTTCATAGACATGTGTTGCCTGTTGGCTATACAATGTATAATCTTCTGCTCACCATGTAGTCTGCCACATCTAAAAAGGCTTCACCATATTCTTCTGTGATGGAAGGATGGGCCACTTCAACTATAAGGTCTGCATTTCTGTAAAGAAAAGGGGCAAATGTCTTGGGGTTGATTCAGATCTCCTGACTCAGTAAATGCTACATGTGATCAAGGAGGTTAACCTCCTTCAAAATTTGATGTGATCTTTTCATGCTTTTTTTCAAATTAGAAAAAAAAGTGGCAAATCTGAGAACCTAGAAATTAAATTTCTTTGGCCTAAAATCACATCAAAAACGTTAAGAGAATTTTCATATGCAAAGCAGACATCCACTTCTGGCACGTTCTAAAGAAAAGGAAAATGCAAGTATGTTGCTTTCTATACTTCATCACCACTATCTGACCTCTCTGCAAACTTGTCCAAGTCTGACAGGATGAACTTGTCCTCCACTTGGCCTTGAACTTTCTCCACGGAACGGTTCCAAACAAAGGCCAGCTCCACATCGTCTCTCTTCAGCACTTCCTGAACCAAGTAAGCACCTACAGTGGAACAGGCATGTATAATTCTACATTTGACGCCAAAGTCAAGAAATATTTTTTTGCTTTCTGCCAAAATCTCCTTTGTCATGCATATCATCGCCCGGCGCCCTTTGAAGGTTTTCCTTTACTTGTTCCGACCTGTCACATCATGCCTAACATCTTAGAATCATTTCTTATCTTCCAACTAGCATGTCACTGCCAGAAAACACCTACCCAAGTGTCCGTAGCCAACTATACCAATTCTTCTCTTCAAAACTCGACGTTTTTTGACAGAGTCCGCCATGCTGGCAACCTTTGACCTTCGCGCCAAGCAAACAGAATATTCCTTTAGTTTTTAGGGGATGTCAGTGAAATATGTAAAGACATCTTAATCTATGACTAAGATGCTACAAGTACCATCAAATAATTGAAATTATTAGTATTGATTTTTAAAGTTATAATTTATAGTAATATGTACATTTTCTGTGGCATTTAGGGGTATAAGTAGAAATAGTTATCCCCCTTTGTAAGAATAAACTAGTCTAAGTTACCCCGTAAATAGTAAAATAGACCAATGATAGGGATGGATGGCTTACCTTTGACCAATCAACGCTCGTCCTTCGGGTAACCCTTTGTTGCACATGCGCCCTGCGTTGCCAAGGTACATCATCATAACAACAGTTCTTTCCGTCCAGAGAGAATTTGATCGCCAAAATATCGGCAAAAACAGTGCAATTGCTCAATATTAGAGCCACTTTTGCTATATATTACTGAACAGAGAAGTTAAGGTGAGTGTTGAGGATTTATCTTCCATTTTGTTTTAGGAAATTTGGCCATTTTTGTGTCGAATTTTGTTAATGTTGTTTTGTATTTTTTGTGATCGTTTATAATTTTGCTGACTACTACTTCAGTACGTTTCTGATGACAGCTGTTACGACGTGTGTTACGACCAAAAATACATCTCAACAGTTCTATTCTGTTTTTTCTCAGCCAAGATGCCGAAGAAGAAGAAGAAGTCCGGGTCTGGGAAGAAGGGAAAGAAGGGGAAGTTGGCTAAGATGACGGAAGAGGAGAGGATCGTGTACCTCGAACAACAGGCGCTGGCGGAGGAGGAGATGAAGAAGAAAAAGGAGGACATGTTGACCCAGTATCTTAAGGTATTATACACAAGCAATTTGTGGAAAGTTTAAATCAGTATCTTCCATGCTAAAGTATATACAGAAACTTTTCAGAATATAGTAGATGTAGGGAAAATACATGTTGACAATAGTTGAAACGTTTCGTAAGTAGTGTATTTAAACATCCAGCACTTGTAATCTAGAAACGTAAATCTTTGTAGAGACAAGTTTATCAAAATAGATTATTTTTAAGAGGGAAACAGTTCAAGATGCTAAGATCTAAGAGATGTTAGATCCTGGGATCCTAATTTTCTATATATAGGATGTTCAAGATGAACAGATGAACAAATTTCTTTTTTATTTTCATATGCAAACATAGATAAATAAAATGGTTATCAAACCCTTAGCATACTTTTTTGTCTGCTCCAGGACAAACTCACAAAAGAAGAAAAGTTCACAAGGTTTAACCTGAACAAGATCAACAACCAATGGAGAGCCATCATGCGAGAGTCCAAGTCCAAGGAGCTGCGAAGGGACATTGAAATTCTCAGTCAGACTTTCGAACGTGTCGTTGACCGTAAGGATAGCGTTATCCAATCATTGGCCAAGGATATCGCCGAGGCGGAGGAACAGTTCGCCATGGCACTGAGGAGTCATCTAGAAAATGTGGATGCCCTCATAGGTATGTGTTAGTTTTTGTTAGTTGCTTTGTTTTCATAGCATTTATAAGCAATTGCTTACTAGTCTTTTTGGTAACACCTCAGTGGCAGAGCCATTTCTTGAGCATCTAGTACTAGTATACGATTGCTCAGAAAACATTTCAGAAATTGCAACAACAATGCATCCACTACTAGGGAGTTGATTCTTTAGAAGTTCTGTTCCGCTCTAACAAGTATTTGTAGGTAAAAATTTTTCCCTACACTAGCCAACTGCTGACATTGGGAGACTTTGTGTTGGAAATAGATAAACATGTGTCACTTTCGCAACAGGTGTTGCAAATCAATCAATCAACAACTTAGAACACCTTTTTTTCAGTATCCCAGACAATGGTTTTGAGCCAAAGAATAAAACGTTTTTATTTTAACGCTGCACAAACAGATTTCTTGGATTACACCTTTGCTGAAAGTTAACTTCTGTGATATTTTGTTTCAGACCTACAGAGACAGAGACTCTCCACACTCCAGTCTGAGTATGATACGGAGCTGGAAATCCTCAAGAAAGAGTTTGACTCAGAAAGGTAAGAAAAAACAAACACTCTACTACTTCATCCTATGTGTATGTACCCAGCAACTTTTGAATGGGAGGACTTTATCAAGATTTTTTTGTGCATGTGTGTGAAATGTCAGCCTTTGATTGAGTGTTTGTTGTTGTGTTTTTGTGTGTGCAAAAAGTCAACCTCTTATTAAGTGTTTGGTGTTCCTATTTTTTGTAGGGATTTGATTGTGGCTCAACACAAGAAGGAGATGACGGACCTTCAGGACGTGATGTTCGCCATGGAGCAGAACTTCCAGGACCGCGAGGCTGAAGCACGACAAGAGTTCCAGAGCATGAGAGACGAAATCAAGAACAAGGTACGAACAGGGTTAAGGAATTATGTGCTTAAGATGTGAATGTTCATCATATTTGAAGTCTGAAAATCATACTTTTAGAAACAGCAATATACAATTACATATGTATGCAAAGGTTTTCAGCAAGTATGTTGTTTTGCCAAAAAAGCTTTAAACTTATCAATGAAATGTACTCTCAAGGATTTCTTGAGTATGACAAAACTACTATAATGCAAGAGGTCAGAATTGTACTGAGTAAATTCATGGCAACACATGTGATTACATTGTATGCATCTTGGCTTCTAGAATCTTGAGGAGAAGCATGCCCTGCGGATTCAGCTAGAGGGCGCTGTTGAGGACTTGTGGAGACAGTTCCAGCAGGCCCTGAAGTCCTACAACGAGTCCACAGAGGAGAGGAAGGTGGCCTTCGAAAACCTGAAGGCCAAGGACGAGAAGAGTGCGAAGGAGATTGAGATGCAAATGAGAAAACTTCAGAGGATATCGGTATGTAAAACGCTGTGTCTTTGTCAGTATGACTTATTGTCCCACATACATGTAGATATGTCAATAAATTGACAAGTTTTCCCTTGTTTCTATTGTTAGACTTGTTTGGGTTTTTTTACTGTATGATATACCACAAACAACCCTGACGATAAAGCTAGGATTGGTTAAAATTTTAATTTTCAAAATGTCTTTGGCCATATCCATTGTGGTTTATGATGAAGCAAAAACAGCTTTCCTGGCATATTGTCTGCTTTATAGTCTGTTTTAGACGGTACTTTACTTTAAAAAGTGCTCTGTAACAGGTTGCCTGTATTAATGTTGTCATGACCTTTCTATGACTTTCAGGACCAGATAGCCCAACTGAAGGCCAAGATGGCGCAGAACTCCCGCGAGTGCGACGAGCGGAACCACCAGATCAAGAACGAGCGTGAGGTCATCCTGCAGCACTTCCATGCGCTGAAGGACCGTATGAACTCCATGCGGGACCGGGAGAGATCGAGACTGACCAAGCTCACACTGCAGAGTAACTCAGCCATCAAGGAACTACAGAGGGTTCACGACAAGGTAAGGTCTAGATTTCATTAGAAACAATATCTTTAACCTTCTCCCAGTGAAAGTCGTTTTGCACCAAATTTCTATTAGTTAATTTAATTTGATTTTTGGCTGTAAAAAAGTACAGCCAGGGCTACCCAACTAGCTGAAGACTATTACAAAGGGTTAGCCCTAAATTGGTTATGGGGTTAGGCAGCAGGTAGAAGTTCAAGGCGTCACCAATTTCTTTTCTGGGTTTTATTGTAGTGGCTATCATGACTCACCTTACTTCACCAGTCCCAGTATCGTGACTATTGGTGAACAAATTCTGTAACTGGTTCTAACTCTCTCTGCCCTCCTCCCCACCCCAGGGTGAACGTATCCTGAAGCTGTCGGAGATGTGCAGGAAGCTGGAGACAGAAGAGGAGAAGGTTCTGCCATTCTACGCCTCCTCTCTCACAGAGGAGGAACAACAGGACGTGGAGGCTGCAGTGGGCGAACCACCGTCTGAACCATTAGCTGAGGTAAACACACGTTTTTCATGGTGGCATGGTGGTGAGGGTTGTTAACTCAGAATCTAAACGTTTCTGGATTCAAAGCCCTAGAACTAGAAGGTCCCAATGCTTTGCCCTTGGGAAAGGTACTGAACAGTTGACACCAATTTCCTCACTCGACTCTAAGAATGAGAACCTAGCTTCAGTTTGGGAGATCATTTTGGATGGGACGTAAAGCTGGAGACCCCGTGCTTGAGGAGAGTCACACCTCAAGCATGTTAAAGAATCCGTCACACTTATTGAGAAGAGTAGGAGTCCATCCAAAATATGTGCTTTAATTGATACTTTTGATCCTGAATCTGTATTTGCAAAGTTAAAAGATAGCTGAAATATGATCAAGACAGAGGTATTGTCACAATTTTTCAATAACAAGTGATATTTTACTCAACAGGTGATGCATGAGTACGTGTCACTAGAGAACTTCTGGAAGAGACACAACAAGGTTCTCCTGGACAAGCTGGCTCTGGAGAAGGAGAGGGCAGGGCTCATGACGGAGAACAACCAGCTCCGTACGCTGCTGAAACAGTACCTGGACGGAATCTCTGTCAACGACGAGATCTTATCGCAGGTCAACCCGCTATTTGTGGTCAACCACCGGACCAATGTCAAGTGAGTATTCTTTAGTAGTCCTTCCAAACTGTGACACAAAAAAATCTTATTGGCTGAGCTTGAGGTTTTCTTATCATTATTGTAAGATCAGACCAATCATAGATATTCATTTGGTCATTTCTTTACTTAGTAGCAACATAGACTCAAATGTAGCTTTATACCTAGCGATATTCACAAAGTACAAATGCAACATCATTGTGCCATACAAATGTGTTGAAGACCTGGGATTTTTTTACAAATAGGCTTTGTTTTGTTCCAGAGTTCTAGTCTGGTTTTGGATTGTTTGTAGTAAATAATTGTACTTCTTTTCAGATTATCTGTACCAGTTGTGGACCCGCGAGTGAGACGGCCGGGACAGACGGTTGTCGAGGCAGCACACGTCGTTAAACACAACACCATGGGGGGTCTGCTGAAACGTGACATGGTTTAGTCCTGTCCAACATGGCTGACGTGGTAGACAAGTGGAGAGGGGGGAATGTTCTTATTCACAGATCTGAGTATAGGCAATGCAATGTCTACATGGCTCTGAACCTTCATGAGTTGTTGTCCAATCAATCGTAACAGAGTGCAAGAGTCAATTGTGTTGTGTCGCACAGATTTCATGATTTGTAAACCGTAAGTTTTTAAGTCACTGGAGAATGAGCACCTGAGTTGAAAAGAAAAAAAAAATGCCTCCACCCCAGAGGTATTGCCCAAAAATTCTACAGAATTTTACAGTGTTTCCGCTTGTACATGTATCATTCCATTTTTGGGGAACTTATTCATGAATTCTTCAGTTATAATTACTAGGACCCAGAGAAAAGATAGATTTTACCGACAAGAGTTTATTTTACAAATGACAGAAGAAATTCTATGGCATACAAACGAATTGTTTTACCACTAGTGTACATAGAGCGTTTGTCTTATATTTGTATGCACTAAGTCACATTGTTTGTGAAGAAGTATATGTATGATACTTAGATGTCTTGAACTGTAATAAAAAGACTTTTCAAAGAAAACATGATTATTTTGTACTGTTTTCTTCTTTCAGTGGTAATATGAACTATGAACCATAGTTTCTGCAAAATTGTGTTTTTTAATAACAAACATTTTACATAAGAGCTGTTCAGGAATCCTATAGTCTAAGAGGATATCCGAATCTAATGAAAATCTTTGAGATATTTGTTGAAAAACAATGTGCGATAAAGCATAGAATGTGGACAAGAACTTATCCGTATACAGCCGCCCAGACTATGTAACAGTATCCAGGTTTCATCACTGAATAGTTCCACACTCGATATGAGTTGTCAACGCACAAGTCTAAACCTACACTTACAGAATATTCTTCTGTATGATAGTCAACATTTCCTTTCAACCATGCATCAGGAACCTGTATGAAGAGCTGCAATTACGTTCAACTTATCGACAATGAACCGAGATAACGTTATATATTTTCATACAAATCGATAACACGTTACACGATTGATCTTCTTTTACATCGATGTGTAGTTTTCTAATTTTCAAACATCTATGACGTCACACGGCCTATCAGACAAAGATGAAGCCGTATCCACGGTAACCGCTGCAGTAGCAGTTTTCGCGCTGGGAGTGCTTCTTCCAGGTCCCTCGGCACCCGGAGGCGTCCACCGCCGTCCACCTGCCCGTGTTGGGCCCGCTGGCACCGTCCCCGCGGCAGTGCATCTTCTTGTCCATGGCGTGCGGCTGACACTCCACGCACACGTTAGCGCCGGCCCGGAGGGTCCGCGTCCAGCCCGCCAGGTAGTTCGAGCGGAGACGGCAGGCAGCCGAGGTGGAGGTGACTCGGAAGTTCACACAATACCTTCAAGAATAAAGATGCGAAGAAAACTTATTTGCATGCTTTTGACTATCTTTCCAATACAAAACCAAAACCTACTTGATTAAACTGAAGCCATTGAAAACAACAGAACAGAACTAAACATAACGAGTTACGTGTGGTAACAGCTTTCGCTTTTTGTTAACTTTCAGGATCGATATCTACGTCATCAGTCAAATTGAACCGGGACGGAGGCCGCTACCAACTACCAAACATCTTTGACCCGTTGCTCACGTTACACTTTGGGAAAGTGATGTGTTCTGAGCAATGAGGTCCTCGGTTGTCGTAAAGAAAATTAGCGGACTAGTACTGGTCAAAACATGAATATGAGGGTCATCTATAGAGTTTAATGAAGTGCTAACCATACAGTGGTTTGACTAACTCACATGTGCGATTTTCTGTTATCCATGATGAGACCCATGGCTCCCTTCGGTTCGTCGCTCAGCCGAAGATGGCCGAAGGATGCTGGCAGGATGTGCGCGACCTCTGCACAACAAGACGGGGGACAAGAAACACCGTTAAAATGTTGTATTTCACTGTTCAGTTGTGATAGTTGCAATCTATAGGAGGACGCAAGTGGGCGCATTTGTATTAACTAGGGGTGGGTACCGGTACAAACAATTCAGGTCCGGTCCAGGTCCAGGTCCAGAGGGTCAGGTCCAGGTCCGGACCTGTACCTGTACCTGATTATAGTAGTGTCGCAGTACATCATATTTTGGAGAGCGAGACACACGCAAAAGTCTCCAAACGTCATGTCTGGAACGATATAATTTCTTAGGTTTGCACTTTGTCTCAAAATTATAATTATACTCTTCTCGCCGTCTGTTTACTAATCCTTTAAGTGTTTCTAGGTATGATTCACAGCTAACGTCTTCGAAAACGAAGTTAAATCTGCTGTTTTGTATTTTCTCAGACCAGTTATGTGGCCGCCTGGTACTGTGAATTTTCTAATCGGTCCAAAGGCCGGTCCACTGATTTTTTACGGACCGGTTTTTTTGGACCGGTCCATTAAGAAATACCGGTTTTGTACCGGTACACGGTACCGGTACCCACCCCTAGTATTAACCATTCTTTATGAATATGAGGCTAGTCAAATACATGTACCACGAAAGATATACAGATATCAAAGAGCCATGTAATTTTTTGTCATACAATTTTGCTTTACCACTATATATTCAGAACTTTCCCAGGAACTGTTTGAAATAGAAATGGACTAGAAGTCTCAGTGTTTACCAAATTTGTATTAAGTTTATTTGACAAATGTCCATTACCCAATAGAGTTTGGACGATATTCATCATAAAGTTTTTGAGAGCGCAATAATAAAGTGTTCGAGTGTTTTACCTTTCGTGGCTGCCGAGCACCAGTAGCCGTAGTTGTAGCAGGCTCTCTTCTGCACGAGGGGTGGGCACTCTGGGCCCCCACCCCTGGGGGAGGTCAGTACATATCGTCTTCTCTCGCTCACCCCTTCCCCACAACTCACGGAACAGCCGCTCCAACTTCCCCACTCACTCACTTGGCACGCCACAGCTAAAACAACAAGAAAAACGGTATAAAACATACTGAATATAACATACATAACGTAAGCAATGCTTGTATTCCATAGTTAAATACTTCCTACACCTTTCGGTACAGCTGCAGTGCGGTGGCCATCTCCGTTTCTATTAGCCTCTACCAGGCTCCGTCCTATCGTTGGGAAAATAGTAGAAATCAGCCGAGGTACTCCGCTATACAGGGTAGGTCCGCTATACAGTGAAGCTCCATCATCGATGGACGGATGGCAGATTGGACCCTCTCTCCGCAGCTTACTCCCTTGGCACACTATTCACTCTATCAGGCCAATTTCTACTATTTTTCCAGCCATCCCGCGGAGCCTGGTAGAGGCTACGTTTCTATAGCCCTTGGACCATACAGTTGTACAATGACTACAGCAGGGGGCTAGTTTATTCTATAAGTACACAATCATTCGTAACTCAAAGGTTGTAAACTAGTTAACTACGGGAATAGCAGCCAATGATCCTTCGTAGCTCCCTCGTGTACTTATATTGAACTCCTGGGTATTTTCTTCACATGAATTTATAGGGCTGTGTTGTCATTGTTGTTTTAAGTGTGATCTATGTATCTTACACCGACAGGGCTTGTGAGAACACAGCGACTTTTGACCTGTGCGATTGAAAGCCTCAGTCGCAGACGACAGTCAACACATCTCTAATGGAGAAGATTACATGAAGAAAAACATGCCGACTTCTGACGTGCCCCCGGGGCCACCATCTTGAAGGCTTTCAAATGACGGGCTGCAAGTACTGTCTATGGGAAAGGGTGTTTTGTGTCACCTAAGGAGTGACAACGCGCGATGAAGTGTTACAGAGGTCTTCCAAGTTGTCTAGAAGGAGCTATGGGCACGTTAAAATTAGATTTAACCTTGTTCTGAGATTCTTCAGTGTCTGAGACGTTGTACAGAGTCAGCGATTGCACTCATCACATCAGTGCAGGTGTGCCGTGATAGAAACCTGCTGTTAGGCCGAGTCAGGTCAAGGGCGGCGTGTCTGACTGATTCATTCACGATCACACATACATGGATGCCCCGGACTTGCACCAGAGCTAGTACCAACGTTAGAAGCATAGAAGATAACTTCAAAGCAGACGCCAGGAGGAAAAAAAAATTGTTTTTTTAATCTAAGGGGTGGGAAATGGTAGTGAAAATCGTTCGGTAGAACATGATGGCAACTTTACTC
Organism: Branchiostoma lanceolatum; assembly: GCA_035149815.1. NCBI lineage: Eukaryota > Metazoa > Chordata > Leptocardii > Amphioxiformes > Branchiostomatidae > Branchiostoma > Branchiostoma lanceolatum. The sequence continues at coordinate 25,543,642 of CM068866.1, read as the reverse complement.
CCCACATCTGCTTGGAGATTACTTAACGATGCGCACGGTTCCATCCAATGGATCATTGTAAATTGTAGGAATCAAGATTTGTCTCTGGTCTTATTGCTGGGCATGGGAAAATGTTTTCTTCCATTCTCTCAGTAAAATATTAAGGCCAATCTAAATCCTATTTTATCTCAAATCTACATAACTGTGATTTTATAAAAGCGAATGTTTATTTTACATCTAAGCAGAGGTATCATGGGGATACTCCAAAGATTATTTTTAAGCAGTGAGGCTTTCCTACGCCTCGATGCATTGATCCCAAGATTTACGACATGCTATTTTCAGGGGCTAAATTGTGGAAAGAATCTGGGTGCGCGGGAGGGGGGTAGCAGATGGGATGTTCACACACAATCAGTACTGAACTTCGATGACACGAAAGCAACGGATTCCAAAATCGTCCTCTTTTAGGTCTTGACATGGTGTATTGATAATCTGGAGTAGAGTAGCAATAGTCTCTATCAGATTCCTTTGGTCGCTGGAAAAACATAAGTAGAAGTACACAGGTGTAACTCCCTGGTCGGCTGCCTCTAGCAAATAATTCCGCCTATTTGGCCCCAATTTCTACTATTTGCCTAGCAACTCAAGAAGTCTCATATAGACTAGAGTACCATCACTCCATCGCCTTATGCGGCAGTGGCCCCTCCGCAGTTTCTCATTCTAACAGAATTCTGGGTCAATACAGACAGATAAGAAGAGCCTACGCCGTTATGCCAGGCGTTTTGACAAGATTCATCAACTATACAACAGGCTAACATAGCGGTCAGTGTTACATGTATTTTCATTTTGTCCCCTTGAAAGGATTGGTCGAGGTAATTTACAGTATGTCCATCATTGGACAAAAAAAGCTTTATGCATTTTTAAAAGGCCGTTCGGATTATTAGTTCTCACCAGAAAAAGATTGAATACGTGGATATTGAAAATAAATGTAAGAATGGTATTTAGACAGTTTAAATACGTATACGGACGAATCGTTTTGAGGCACGCCCGCCCCTATGACATGGATAGTAGAATCGTGTTGTTACCACTCCATGCACACTGACACCTCCTAGCCTTACGATATACAAGGTTAGAAAGAGGTCACGGTTGGTGGCTAGCGCTGTACCGTTGAACTTGAAACTGGCCAGTCTCAACCATGACAAAGATACTGTGAACATTTACACTCACATTTCCGATAACTTGAGGTTTTTCATTACCGCCCAGTGTAAGCGAAAGTACTTTTATTGAGTGCTAGTACTTTTATTGAGTCAGACCTGATCTCGAAACACGCGCGTGTTTCTTATGATCTGTGCAATTCTGTTATGGATGCATATATGGATATGACTTGAATAACGTAATTATTTTAGTTTAGCCAAATCGTGGGATAGGCCCTGTATAGTCGCTGAAGACTAGTCCAGCCTTTGTTTTGAAATAAACAGTAAACAACTAACCGCAGCCGCGATTGAACTCCCCAAAGCCAGATGTCTTTTTTGTGCAACATAAGCTGACATTCAACAACTTCAACAGTTCCAACATTGAACTTGGACATGTTTAGAGAAAAGGTCGCGTAAAGAGCACATCGCGGCGAAGTATGGTAAATGTATTTCTTACCGGCTGATCTTACACAACCCTCGGATTCAAATGTCTGTATTTCTGCCAATATGTTGAGGGCAGTTCAATAAGGTTTATAAAGATACGGTGCAGTTAGAACTAAATCTCCCCATACATATATTACAGTTAGGAGACCAATGAAGACAATAAGTAAATGAATCTGTTGTGATTATTTCCTGAATTTCGATTTTGCTCTCTCGAATTTTGCAAACATTCTATACCTTCTATGTCTGTTTGAATTGAAGATTCTGAAAACTATGAACAAATGAAACAGCTGTTGTCATCATATCCCATAATAAACCGGCCACTTGTGTGTTCATCCTCTTTCTCTCATTTAATATTCCGTTTGAGAGCTCTGTCTTCCTCGGCTCGAGACAGATGGTGTAGGAAACCCTTGCTACATATTTTTCCAGACTTGGTGGCCTTTAGGCCGGTCCTGTGGCCAGGGCGCGCTGCCAACATTCCTAGATGACTAGAGAGCTCCCCGCTAAGCGGACTCTCCTATCAAGAAAGACAACTGTCCCTTAGCTATAGATGCATGTATGTACCCTGGTGTAAATGTATACAATGTGTTACTGGATCCAATTCAACATTTGATTAGAACCTCTATTGTTGTATAAGAATTAGAAGCCAAAAACAAGAGATATAACCAAAATCTGAAGCAAGCATATGAACTCGTAAACTTATCTGTACGGTAGCCAATTACATTCTGTACGTGTTACAATCATATTTACACAACTGTTATGCGTGCTGAATTTTTAACCAGGACATTGATAAGATGTCCATTTTTAGGGAAAATCCTAACCATGTAATCAGTCCATGCATACGTAGACATGCGTGCTACCTAAAGGCGATTCAAATTTCCTCGGCATCAAATATTTCAAAACTCCGACATCTTTTAACCGCAAGGAAAGTCTGACTTGACGACATTTCAAAATATGATTCAGCGATAATGTAAAGAACCATCATTGTATACAGCGATAGAACCCTTTATCTTAGAAGCTTAACTGACTACGAGATTTTATCCCCAGCGTTTTTAGTGTTCTTTCCATATCTGAAATATTTTTTAGTGATACGTACTGTTTAAATAGACATAAGAAAACATGTTTTTCATTCCTCGTCTTTATCATCAGATGTCTAGACTACAGGCATCCTCAACCTTGGATATCCAGCTGTTATTGAAAGTTCGATGTTTTTCATGTGTAAACATCGCGATTGGCTGATGAATAATGTATATATAGCTGATATCTGAATTATTTTATACGGCAATCGCAAAACTGAAGGTCATCGTTACAATCAATGAGAAATTTGAATTTAAAGTTTTCCCTGGAAGTTGTTAACCCTCCCTTTGTTTCAATTTGTACATTTCATCCTTCGTATTTACATGTAGCCTCATCAGCAGGCTTCGTGCCGGCCTTTGTTTGGCTGCGCTGCTTTTTGATTGCATGTGTGTTGTTTTGGTACTTGGCAGCTGTTAGGAAAACGGTAGCTAAAAGGATATCATTTACCAAAAGCCAAGTCATGAAGGCTGCTATTTGGGGTAAGGTGACCATCAGAAAGCCTGTAGCAATCAGCAAAAGCACATAACAAACAAGCAAAAAATGCCGGTCACGAAGCCTGGCAAGGAGGCTATTTCCTATATGCGTCATACTGTATCAGTAACTGTGAAAGTACATGTAGTCTTCAATACTTCCTGAGACACTACTCATTCAATCTCTCAGAAACACCCAGCTGGGAGTGTCTAAAGCAGCGATAGATAAGACAATTGTGAAGCACTAGTCGAGGTCAGAAGGCCACAGCGAAAAAATGAAAGTCGAAATCCCCGAGGGCGTCTGAAATTCTAGACACCGCCATCTGTCTCAAACCAAACAAGCCATAGCCAATGTCACAGGGACCACCCCGGATAGCTTTTTATCTGTATATGAATGCCGAGCATTGTCTTTCTCATAATATCCGTATAAAACACTTGTCACATATTCATTGTTTTTGCGTGATCGCCCGGTCTAGTAATAATGCATGGCCGTTACAGCTATTAACACACACTACAGAATTCGAATGTGGTCAGGGGAAGGTGTCAAGTGGACAACCCGTTGGCTTGGAATTAAAATTCTTCTGTCTCTTTGGGTAAACACGAATTATTTTGATAATTGTTGGTGATTAGGACTCGATTTGTCATCTGTGTTTACAGACAAGCTGTCAAATCAACTTGACTTTTCTCTCCCGCAAGTGGACGTTATCAAACTAGTTGGGCACGTTTTCTTCCGGTGTTTTTGTTTGTCCCGTACAATTGTCAGTTCACTGTCAAAAGTCATCTAAAGTCTTATTTGCCTTCATTATTTCTATTTCTCTTACAGAGCTAAGACTTCGTGCATTCGTACGTTTTAGATATAAAATGTCTGTGTTGAAATCTACAACATGCCATTTACAACCACAAAACCACTGCGATATTTTATAGGGTGGCATTCACTACGGACGGGCGATAAACGCAGGGGCGTGACTGTGTCAATTAACACTAACTTGTTACATGCAGCTACTATTAGGAACACTTATAAAACGCTTGATGTCACGTCTATAGTATCAACTGGATACGATTGGTACAGCTGTTGCGAAATTGTTTTGTAGAAAAACGGAGCTGTTTTGGTTCTTGAATGTTTCTCTAACACGTGTTTTAAAATAAACGTGCTCTTTCCTAAAGTGTGGCCATATGTTACCAAACGATACGTGAGTGACAATATCCGAAAGAATTACAGCCATTTCCATGTTTAACACGTTTGAAGTCTTTCTTTTGTCACCGCTAGTCTAAATAATTATGGGACCCTGGTCGACACAAGTGTCGGACGGCCGCCACAGTTTACAACATGTCACACGAATAATGCCCTCAGTATATATTGCAACTAGAAGTCCGAAAATACCACAGAGGCACGCATATACAGTAGTAGTGTTTCTGAGTTCGCCTGTGCTGTATTGACCAGACCTTGTCGCACTGGTACCACATTTCATCCGAATACTGGTCGTTCTTAGTCGCCGCGCCAGCTGGCTGTAGGCTGAGTGGGTGAAACTGAACTTGACGGGTGATCGTGGTGTACCAAGTCGTTTCATTGCCAAGTTTATCTTGAGGTGGTTCATTCTTTCGCATCTTTTAAAGGGGGTCCATTTTATGTATTTTCTGTACATATTTCTCCACGTTTCAATTCAATTCATTCATTAAACTCTATAGCAGGCATGGGGGAGGGGGTATTATGTGCTGTTTTCTGATTATATGTCAGTTATGACTGTACTGTTGGCTTTCACCAGTAGGCTAGGTGGCTGTCAGAAACCCGATACAACTTCAGAGAACAGCACATGATAAGATATTAAAAAGTCAAAGAAGCCTGGCCTGCCACCACGCATGTCATACAGTGAACTTCATTCCCCTGAACGATTCTACACCGTAGAGGACAATATGAGTCCTGTTTGTCTGGAGTTTGGAGCAGGCCCAAGTCGGTGAAAACGTTTTTCTCGTCAGATTTATTAAGTGCATTGCAAGCACATTGGCAAGGCATGTCCTCGGGAGAACACCCTAAACCACTAATCACACGAACCTGACGTTAACATGAAAGCGTCGCGGACTGGTGTGTGGGTGTGCGGACCTTTGGGCATAGATTCTGAGGATCAGAGGACGGAAGTTATTAGGCATTCGTCGAGCCAAGTAATGAAATTAGGGTGACTGGGTTAGAGGTGTGTGTCTGACGCAGTGAAACTGTCATCAGTAATGCGTGTAACTGGCCTGTTGTCAGGCTGTAGGACCCGAAATAGTACTGTTTCAACGTTGCAATAATAATCTCGAAGTACGACAGACCACCAAGGGATGTTGAAATCTCGGAGGACTAGGAGAGGCTAGGGGGCCGGATACACGAGAGGCTTCCCTAGCCTTCAACCAGGCCCAATGGATTGCAAAGACCGTATCCAACTGGAAGAAGGAGCTTGTATAGCTTGGGTTGCAAAACGTACTTCTTCTGCCAGTTTGATACGGTCTTCGCAACCTATAGATCTGCTTGGAGATTAAGGCTTCCCATCATTGGGAGATGACGTCATTGGGATGAATGACTCGTCCGCATGAACTATACTTTATACATGTATGTTAGAAGTAACGAAGGAATAACGCACAAGAAAGAGACGTAGGAGATGGAGATGGAGGGTAGCAAAGATGAACAAGAGATATGCATTGAAAGGGAGAGAACGATGAAATAAAGAAGACTCAAGACAGATATGAAGAGAACGAGAAAAAAGGAAAGGATAACGATTTTTTTAGAATAGAAAGACAGAAGAAGAAAGAAAGAAGTCCCCATAAGCAAGTTACAGATTGTCAAGTACATATAACGCAGAGGTCTATGTGCCTGTGACTTGTCCTGCGGCAGTCTTTGACCTCTACTTAACTGGAACGTCTAGAAGTCAAGTACAAAATGGAACCCAGGGACCACTTAATTGTCGGCCTAGTTTATGCCTTTCTTAAGGTCTGACACTGCCCAATTCAAGTGCTCTGAAGCTCAGACTAAATAAACACGAGCGCGTCAGGCCTTTCAGAGATGGCAGCCCTCCCCCTTGAACCTCTTTTCTCCTCAACTCTTCTAAGCAAACACGGCTGTCAAAGAGCTTCAAAACGTTGAAAAGGACTGGTCCCTTTGCATCCCAGCTCTGGTTTCACTGGCCAGGTCGTACAAATACCGATACTTTGTTAAACTGTTTGTCCGAACCTACAGCAACAATTAACGTTGTGTTGTGGTGAGACTTAATAACTTGTTTTCGCAGGAGCCCATTCCCACGCGAAGAAAAAATGTGTTTTGATATAGGGGAGCGCCCAATTTGGTAAGAAGAACGCGTTCGCTGAAGAAAACGACTGCATGGCATATTTTAGAAACGAAAATGCGTTGATTGACAGGAGAGTCAGACGGCATCAGCCGAGGGAAGACGATCCGACGTACAACACGCTCAGTAGGTCGGACGTGTTGACGTTTTTCCCGCGGAAATAAAGCCACCCGTCTTCGTGTGACACACAGCTGTCTGTCCAAAATAACACTTAAAACGAACCTCTTGGCTCTCGCTTTGTTTTGCCAGGACATAGCGAGAAAAGATTAGTACAATCTCAACACAAACGCAGAGACACACACACCAGGAGAACTATGTGCATGAGGCGTACGTAGCTAGTTCCTGAGATCGCTGAAGCTTTAGGTCACAACTACATGTCAAACCTAATTCAACTTTACCAAGGCCACCGAGCCAAAAGTCAAAACGTACTTGCACCCAGATGTGAAACTTGTGAAATATTGCCTGTTAAAATATTTCGCGTATATAAGAAAGTTTTCATGCTATGTAACCTATGACATCGTGACTTTGTGCTAAAATTGTACGGTCAAGTTCGAATGTTCCTCACCTTGGCAGGCGTTCTCGTAGTCGGAGCAGCAGTCCCGCATCACGTAACAGTTCTCGTCGCAGAAGCACGCGCCCTCGGTCCCGTCCAACCGACGGCCGCTCGTCTTGCACTCGTTGTTCTTCCCCTTACAGCACAGGTTCTGCGGGTAGCTGAAACAAGTCGCCGCGACGTCCCATACCAGGCACTGGAGCAAGGTAAACGCCACCAGGAGAAGAGATACGACGGTAGACATTGTTGCGGAGAGGCTTTTTAGTGATTTAGTGATCTTCAAAAAAGGAGTTGTAAACTTGGCAAAACGACGCTGACTCTCTGAAGCCTACGGTAGCTTAGGAAGTCGTAACGACGATGACTATCTTTCCTGTCACCTGCGGTGTTTGATTTAAGGAAGTAAACTATGTTAGGTGAAGATCCGCTCGAAAGTCATGAAATGACGCAGTCCTGAAGTCCGAAAAGAAGTGCAACCCAAATGTTCTACTCGTGAGGGAAACTGCAACCTCAGTCCGTTTGGTACTTGTTCAACTTCGTCGGTCCTTTTACTTGCTGGGATGTAAACGCTGTCCTCGGGGATGCCCGTGATTCAGAGATGACAGAGTCGCCCACGGAATCCTGCGGTATCAGGCGGTCATGGTCGGCGCCGGCTTGGCGACGTGGTCCGAGGACTTCCTGGGTTGGATGTTTCTGAAAAAAGGGGTGCGCCCCGGATCTCCTGTCACCAAAACACCCGCTCAGCTGGGGATCGGGCAGCTGATTGTTCAACGGTTGGCCCTGTGTTGTGTGCGTGTGGACTCGTCTGGTTCTTGGGGGGGGATTCGTTCATACTGCGAGATGGGTCTGTCATATAGAGCTCGTCCGTTAAGTCACATACCTCAACACCGGGCCTGAACTGTCCCTTTACGTTGTTTAGCAGTGCATATTGTGTGGGGCTATCATTCAGTCAAATGTGAAGTTTCCAATTGACCTTTGAGTCGCAGCCAATACTTAGGTCAAGTTCTTTCTTTTCTAACCCTTCTGCCATGTTCTCTTGTTCTATCCCACCTTCTGCTATACTCTAAATATCAAACATCCGGAAGACATCATAACATGATAACAGAAAGTCGAAAAGACGCGGGAAGAGGGCGTGAGCGATGCAGGTTTGTCGTACACAGGAAGTGTCCATCAAGTCGCTGCACCTGTGGACGAAGGGTTGGTTGGCACACGCCCTCGACAGGCTGACGGCTCATGTTTACTTTTTCACGGATATCGGATGTTGACCCTCTGTTCTAGCAGATGTTCGCCCGATGACAACTCTTACAAACCAAAAGCATCACACTGTCGAACGATTTAACTGAAGATCTAAGACGATGTGAAATGGAATACTAACAGCCGCTCTGTTTCAATGCTAACGTTACCTACATAACGTTATAGTTTTGGTAAACTCTCAACACGTATAGGACAGTTTTCTGGAAAATGCCTTAAATGATGACTAAGCTAGCGGAAAGGCAGTTTGGCACAAGTTGTAAGTAAACGGATACGATGTTCATTCCAATAGTATGACTTTACCCTTGGGCCTTCTGTGCTGGAAACGGAAGTGACGAGCAGAAGGAAGAATCTCAACCTTTGAATGCTCTGTAGATCTAGTGGATCATGGACAGGGCATGGCAAAGTTTGGAAACAATTGCATATCTTAAAGGCTTCTCGAGGCTTGTCTGTATACAATGATGAATGGGGGGTTCAGGGGGGTTTCTTGGCGCTGCCGTAGAACAACTAACGATCTAAGGGCACTGAAAGGTTCCAACGGCGCCGACCCCACCTCACCTCGGGCCCAGAGGATCACCCCTCCCGATACAAGAAGGCCCAAGTTACGCTGCAGCACAAAGACGCTTTGGTTGAATTCTCGATGGGCGGTCTGTGAACCCAGGTGGGCAAATTAACAATTAGACAGGATAGCTTCAATTACGAAGTGAACCCCTGTAGTTCCTCTTCCTGAAATACTAGTACTTGACTCAGAGCTACAAAGATCGTCTGATTATGACGTCATCATGTGGCATCTGCCATCAAGTACATAAGGTGTACCTGTAATTTTGTATGCGGATGTCCGCTAGCCATAAACCTAGCAGATGTAATCTGTTGACAAAAATTGAAATTATTTGTAGATACAATCTTTCACAGAAGCATATGATTTTGTGAATACCAATCAGTGACGTTGACCTGACAATGTTGATTTTGATTGACAGGTTCGGTGCACGGGGCACCTGATAGGGGGCACGTTGATCCGCCCCACACAACGAGGCGTGACATGCGGATTACACGCCTAATTGATCAGTCTAGCAGCCGTTACTGGTCTATAGCCTCTAAAGCTGGCTTCGTGGCTAGGCGTTTTTGTTGGCTTATCATGTGCCTTAATCTTACCGTATATCAGTTTTCTGATTGCTACTTTACTATCAGAAACCCGGTAATATAACTTTTACAATCAGGAAGTAGCACATGTTAAAAGTCAACAAAAAGGACCAGTCGCACAGCCTGTTATAGAGGCTATTTGGGTTGTTGCTAGTCATGTAAGCCTCATGTCTACTATATCTCATGACAAGTTTTGTATGTCACTCAAGAAAGCCTCGGTGGATTGTGTTCATATGTGGTATGTGCCAAGTTAGGTCTTGAGACCTCGAAATGATTAGATTTTGGCCCCCCTGGGCCTAGAGGCTTGTTATGGTACTGTAGCGTAGCTTCGGGGCTTTGTATCTATTCTATCTGAAGATGGTACGGTCACCAGATTGAAGTGGTAGATAGACCTTAGGCTGACAAAGAAGTGACAGAGGTTTGGGCCTCCTTATTTTATATATTTCAGTGTACTTTTGATTGATACGTGTTGATTGTCGTTAATTGGTTTCTGTAAGTGTTCATAATCTGAAGCAAATATTCTTTTATAGAAAAGGAGACAAAAATGAGGGACTGATCAGAAATGATATGGACATGTCCGTCTATTTTCTCTGACCTGCGACCGTTGGAAGCGGACCACAGCTAAGAAGGCTGGATTCCAGACCAAACGAGTTAAGCTTTCTGTCTAATACCACCAAACACATAAACATAACACGTGATGCCAAAGTCCGACCACTTTATAACTCGATCGTGTCCCTCTCGGTTTAAGGTCATTCCGCTCGTTCTTTTTTGTGTTGTGTTGGAAATTGGACAAAATGCCGTACATTCTCGTTCGCGCTAACTTCGACGTTCCACAAGAATTCGACGCCAAGCTGTCCAAGTTCATGTCTGAAATGATGAAAATGCATGAGGGGGTAAGTACACGGCGAGGTCACCCTGTAAACTTCCGCTCTCTTACTTTGCACAAAAGCCGTGTAATATCGTACTTTACACTATGGTAATAAGGCGACGACTCATGTGTTTGAAACTTCGACGATGGGTAATCAAAAGAACGTTAACTTTCTCTTCTATCTCCCATTTCCCTTCAATTTCAGTCGCTATCCTGCTAATCACGGTTAAATCCCCTCCCGTTCATGTTGGAAAAAATATCATTGACCTTCGCCCCCTTTACGAGCTTTTGGGATAGCCAAAAATGGCGACAATGTCTTCATTCAAAAACTATTGTCGCGGTGTATATCTAGCCTCTACCAGGCTCCACGGGTCGCTAGAAAAATAGTAGAAATTTGCCAAATAGACAGATATACACCAGAGAAGTTAGCTAGCCAGGGAGACTACAGTTCTGAAGCCTGGTAGAGGCTAGTGTATATCCTCCATGCTCGATTGATACTTACTCCACGAAACTGGCGAATACAGACGTTAATTCTATGTTGCCTCGTTTGTTGTACACCCGAGATTTGTCATTGACACCGGCTAGCACGTGAGTGAAAATAATATTGGCAATGTTTTGTTTTTCTTTCTTGCATAGTATGTCCTTTCCCAAGTTCGTGTCAACAAGCGCGTGCTCCTTGGGGGTTCGGGTGAGAAGTGCGTGTACAGTGACGTACGGTTGGCAGACGTTCAGCTGAGTAACGAGAAAGACAAGGAAAGATGGACTAAGGAGATCCACGACTTCCTCGTTGGAGAGCTTGGTGTGGAACCTGGAAGGTCTGTACACACGTTTTGTTGACCAATATATAAACTGACCGACTTTATATTGACATAGCTCACATATTGAACAGTGACATACATGGCTTACGAAACGATTGAGCCACCTGGTAACAGAGCAAGTTTAATAATAGGTTAGGCCAATGCAAATGCAGTTATCCTATATTGAGGTGAAGGGTGATGCTTTTCGGAAGTGCGGTTTCGCTACTTCTCGCGTTTCAGCCAGGCACACCGGGTCACCCCTACTCTTCTCAATAAGTGTGTTGTATGTTGGATTCTTTTCTCTAGCAATTTTGCAAGTGTTTTTAATTTTGTTGGCTTGTTTTCTTGATTTTGCAAATCGTAACGAAACGATGGAGACCTTGCATTGATTGCCACAAATGAACAACGATAAAAAAGTTTCTCCAAGTTGTCTCTCTTGAAATGTTAATCTTTTATTCTCTGTGTTTAAAGGTGCACCATGTCCATGATACCGGTAGGCCTTAACGCCGCGTCCGTTGAGGGGAAACCAGTGACTCAGTGGGTCCCTCCGTCTGACTGGTACGGTGGATACTGAGACCGTCTGGGATTCGAAAGGATCTGTGCACGCCTGCATCACTTGAAGAATCACTAACCAGACGATTAAGTCACTTCTTAAACCTAAAATAGCTTTATCACATTTATACATGTGACATGTTCCTCGCTCCCAAACGTTCCAAACTATGAGACAACACGTCATTTCTGCTTGAGCGTGCATCAGCGCCACACGGCGGCGAGATCACCATACTGCACTGATGAACTAGTCCAATGTTCTGTACCCGTCAGGGCTCGAAGTTAACTATGTCCCGATGTCCCGGGGCCACTAAAATTTAGGCCGGGACAACTGAAAAATCTCTTTGGGACACCTTTGGGACAATAGGAAAACAATCAACGAATCAACGAATCAACATCAGAATGTCCGATCTCCCCGCGGTTGTCAGGCGTGCGAGCAGGCTCTCCGATCTCCCCACGGTTTTCAGGCGCGCGTGCCGGCTCTCCGATCTTCTCGCGGTTGTCAGGCGCGCGAGCCGGCTCTCCTGTCTCCACTCCCCCAAAAGCCCCCGAATTTGATCTGTTTGTTCTGCAATTACAGCACGCGTGCCGCGTGGGTTTCAGAGACACGATGATTCGTGACTCCGCCCATCGCCTCTGATCTCCGCAGCGCGCGCGGCTTCCAGAGACGCGATGATTCGTGACTCCGCCCATCGCCTCTGATCTGTATTCATTCAACATTCAACCAACCACAGCCTCGCGGCATCCACCAAATATGGCAAATTGGAACTGTTTGATATTCGGGTATTTCCGGAATATGTTCGGTAAAACTCCCAAGCACGAATCATCCCGAGTCACGCATTCCGGACGATCTTCGTGAAGAATCGTAAGCTCGTTGATGCTCGGGAGATCAGCTGACAATGCCAAATATGGTGAACCGGCAAAGCTCGGGAAATTACGTTGTAGTTCGAGCAACCTCGTGAGTTTCGGCAAACTTCGTCAAATTTCCCGCGAAATCACTAGTGGAATATTGGAGAAAAAAGTTTGTTGACTTGTGACATTTGGCCATGCCTCATGGCACAGAGGGAAATTCACTAGTTTTTTTTCCGCGGGTGGCGCCCCAGCGTCCAGGGGAGTGGCCCCAGTAGCAACTTCGACAACTTCAGGTACACGCAAATTATGTACAGCCTCAAGGTCGGCCTCAAGATCGCACGGATATCGCGGATGAGGGGGGCGCCGGAGGAAGGAGGGAGGGGGGCCGGGCGCGCGGCCAGCGAAAAAGGCAAAAACCTCACACGGAGGTAGAGCGCCCCGACCCGAGTCAGCCCCATCCACAGCTTCCACAGTGACTACTGTAAATGTACTAGACTAGTGTCACTCAGTGACTCACTATGTATTGTTGTTTGTTTTCAGAAAAAGATCATGTTCTTAAAATGACTTTTTGAAGTTCCCAATTCCCACTTGCCACTTGTTCCATGATAAGGCACTGCAGCAAGTGGTCTACTTGTAAATGTGCAGTGGACGTTGCACTACTATCCATAATACAATGTAATAAATTTGTTGTTGTTGTCTAATAAAAAAGACAAGACAAGTTTGAATCTGAGTTGATTTTGAGTTTATTTCAATGGACAATAAGCTTACACAGCAATACTGTACTCTTACTGAGCTTTATAGTTGTTGTAATACATAATTTCTGAAAATAGGGTTGGGACAGTCCATCCTCACTTCGGGACAGTTGAAATTTATTTTTGGGACAATGCTGGGACAGTAGGGAAAAAAGTTAATTTTGAGGCCTGCCCGTGTTTATCAACTGTGCTATCATATCATTCACTCTGACAAGGACATCATGTTTTCAGATGTGTTGCTTTGCGTAATTGTATGTATGCATGCAGCCATAATTCATATGGGCAAAGGGAATACTAAAACGTTCACAAATTATATGTCTGTGTTGTGTGTTACATGATCTGGTATTTTATGATGAAAGCAAGTAATCTTTGGTTCTATCTGTTTTCCTGAACCTTACAAACACTATAGTTTCGTTTTATCTACAACGCGCCTGTATGCTTAGATTTTCAGACAAGCCCAGACACTGCATGAGATGCGTCATCTGAAGTACAGATATCTATTAGCACACATCATCGGAATCTTTCATAGACATATTAACACAGAATAAAGGACATTGTCCATAATCATAAAGACATCTCGTGTGTTTTCAGCGGTATGCCTCCTATGGAAGTGTTAACCCTCTGAACCGCCGTTTCACAAACCTAGAGTAGTTTTCTCACATTTATTTATGTTGATCATCACTCCCAAACGCTCCAAACCATGACACACTGGTCAGCACGTCGCCGGAACGTAATGCGTACTGCTATTTAAACCTATTGTAACTGCCAAATCTCTTTTGTTCTCTTTGTAAATTTGGTAAACGTTGCATCGGAGTAACAGCCGTTGCATAAGATATGTCTTTGGACACGACTATGTAAATGAACCTTTATACGAGATATTAACCTTAAATACACGAACACGAGCAAGTTCTTGCTTACGTTCCGGCAAGAAGGTTAAATGGTTCCGGAGATCATTCCTGCTGTAGCGTGCATCAGCGCCCCATGGCGGCGAGATCACCGTACTGCACTGACGAACTAGCCTAATGTTCTTTACACGTGTTTATCAAGTATACTACTATGTTACTCACTCTGACAAAGAAAACATGTTTTCATAGGTGGTGCTTTGCGTGTTTGCATGCATGCTCGTACAAGTCATATGGGCAAGAGGGATGCTAAAAACGTTCACAAATTGTGTTCGACTGGAATGCGTAATCTGAAGCACAGGTATCTGGGGCATACCTGTCAGACTCTTTCATAGACATATTAACACAGAATAAAGGACATTGCATATAATTATGGATACAGCTCGTGTGTTTTCAGCGGTATGATTTCTATGGAAATAGCAACCCTACAAACCGCTATTTCACACGTTCTAGTGGTCAAATGCCAATGTTAGGTTGCACTGTCCGTGCTTTGTGCTCTCTCTCTCTCTCTCTCTCTCTCTTTCTCTCTCTCTCTCTCTCTCTCTCTCTCTCTCAGAAAGTAGTCGATAAACAAGAGCACCATGCACGTTTCTACAATTTATTGGAATTCCCTATTGACCCTACAACAACTACACCACCAACAACATAACGTATACAGTAGTATAACGTTATTCATTATGTACAGAATTGTATACATTTAAACAATACGCCTGAGCTTTACAGTATGGAAACCTTAAACGAATGCTAAAGCAATCAGAACATTTAAAAGCTAACCAGTATTGTTTAATAATATAAATTGCAGTTGGCTCTGTCTGAGAATTAATTATCCTCGTCAAGCTCTGACTGCGCAGGAGTCGCGCTGCGGTATCAATCTGAGTGGCGATCATTTATGTTCCTGGTACACCAATGTTGACTGAAAGACGCTTGCTTTAGCACCTTCTTGTCTATACAGTGTAGAAACGGGGTCCTCCACAGACGCGCTCTCAACAGAGAGGTTTTCGGGAGCGATTTTCTTGCGATCACTGCTGGCGACATACTTGTCGCACAGCTTGCTCACCCCGTAGGGACGAATTTCTGAAGAGTCCGAAGCGTCTGACTCGTCGAGATCGCGGAGGTGTCCTTCCGCGTACGGTGTGATATCGTCATCTTCGATATCATACGCTATGGCATACGGGACAACCATATCATCTGGGTCATCATCTGCGCTGCCGTTTTCTACTGTAGCCGGTATGTTGTCGTTCGGCCCAGGCGGTAAGCGTGCGGCGCCTTGTGGGGTTAGATTGTTCCCTTGGACGTTTGATTTTTCTGCCCATTTTATGCCCGCGGTATGCTCCCATATCATCTTCGTGAGAATCATTAATATCGTTGCCAACGTTACCACTGCGATCGGCCAGACAGACTCGGAAAGATTTCTGTCGACGCCTTGAAGTAAGACTAATATGGGCCGGAGTGTTGTTGGTTCTGTCGAAGGGTGTAGTGTACTGTTAGGCTTTGAGAAATGCGTGTTGTTCCTCCACTCAAAGTGTGCAGTGTAGGAACCGACTTCGGAGATAGCTGAACAACTTAAGTTCCAGAAATGAGAGCCCCTGGCACTGCGGAACCATAGAGTGAACGTGGACTTTCCCATGTAGTTAGAACACTCCTCCGTCTTATTTTCTAAACCATTACATTTCACCCAGCCCTCAGCTTGTATGTAGGTTACCATTCTCACCGTTAGGTTTCCTATTGCCAGGGTAGCGTGTGTCGTTGTGTTTGTGTTGTATGTCAAGTTCATCGAGTGTTGTGAAGCGTTAGGTAAGGTCCATGACACCAGGGGCAACTCTTCCCAATACACGCTACCAAAGGCTTCGTAATATCGTGGCTCGTGACTTTGTCTTACGTTCAGGAGTTCGACAAATGGCATCGGGCAACGTAGCGCACCGTTATCAACCGGCTTGGGAGGCACTTCCATCAGAGATGACGCGGGACACTGTGGCGGTACGGAAATCATCCACCGCCGCAATGATGATGAGTGACGTCGCGCCATCGTCATTCCTCCGTAATTCTGACGCGCCCACAGGTGTTCATATAGCCATCTATTCGCACACGTACAGCGCAGAGGGTTGTTCAACAAGAATATATTCGTGCCCAGCATCCGACTCTTTGAATGCACAGCGGCGACAGCATTCCCCTCCACATTCACAGTCATTCCCTTTGGCGCCGAGTTGAACCAATGTCCTGACAAAAAGTTCAGCTTGTTTCCCTCTAGGTTTATCTTCCTCAGTTGTGCGTTTGAGCGGAACGCGCCTTCTGCAATGCTCGAGATTTCATTATACTGAAGGGACAAAACCCACAGTTGGTCAAGCTCGGCAAACATGGACACACTGATTGACTGAAGCTTGTTCCCAACGACATGGAGATGGTGTAGGGACCGTGTACCCTGTAGTAACCCGTCCGATATGTCAGTGAGATGATTAGCACTTACGTCCAGCAATTCGAGCCGTAGTCCACACAGCGTGTCCGGCGCCATCGTCAGGATTTGGTTGTCGATCAGATGAAGTTTTCGCAGCTTAGGTAACCGGTCAAAAACGCCAGCCTGAAGAGTAGAATCGGTATTTTGTTATAACAGGTGAACAAGTCGATGACAATATACTTGAAATCGTGTCGGTATTATTGACAGCTACAGAAATGGCAGTGGATTATTTGGTCAAGGTGTGGCAATGATGTCAATCGTAGAATAAATCGCCTGGCAGTTTACATTGAACTGATATACCTATGTAATGGTACATAAAGATAAAACTGTATGTTTTCTCTCATGAGGGTAGGTCTGTATTGTAAACTATCACGCAAGTGACCGCGTCAATATTTGGCAAAGAATTTTAGTAATTGCCAGTCAAACCATCTACGTCATTTATAATATTATTTCTCATTCAACCATCATTTGCCCGCCCACCCAACCATTAGTTAAATGTATCTCAGTCTACATTACTACTGATTCCAATCAAGTTTCCGACGTACGTAGGGCTGGGCTTTTTCCTCGCCTGCCGTCCTATAATTATAAACAATTTTAACCGCAATATTGTAAACATGAAATCTTACCTCCAGACTTGTTATGTTGTTACTCAGCAGCGCCATTTCTTCCAGGCTCTCCATCCCTTCAAACGTGCCGTTTCGGAGAGTGCGGAGGTTGCTCTGCCAGATAACCAGTGTCTTCACATGTGGTAGCTTAGCAAGCGCTCCTACTTCTATGGTCGTTGTGTTACAATTCACAAGCCATATTGCACACCCTCCAACGCATGGTATCTTTGAAACAGCGTCGGTATCGCTAGCTGTCAGGGTACCCACGTTATGATCGACTATCAAAATTGCTTTGTACGGTACTAGATGAGAACCCCGGGAATGCAAAATCTCACGCGTGCAGTTGTAGCAGGACACGGTGCTCGGGAAATCAGGCAGGTTAACTGTGGCAAAATGAACGTTGTAGTCGCCGGTGGGGTACAGGCGTCTGTCCCACGTGTACCGAGCTATGTCATATCGGTACTCTGCCCCGTCAGTGCGACTGTCCCCGACACTACATCTCAACAGCGGTACTACCCTCTGACAGTGTTGCCAGTTCCCTGCCTCTACACACGGCACTAACAGACCTACAACAAACGCTATACATATTCTAACTGTCCACCTTATAGCCATAACGACAATAAATGTATTACAATCTTATAGGAACTGCTGCTCAGTCTATAAGAAAGCTAAAGTCTGCCCTACACGGCAATCACCTTCTGACAGTGTTGCTAGTCCCCGGTCTCTATAAACAGCACTAGCAGACGCACAAGCAACACTACGGTCAACTTTAACCGTCCACTCTACGGCTAGAATGACAATATACTTATTACAGTCTCCGAGTCACCACTGGCAATGCTTCTACCAGAAAACGTAACTCTCTACACTGCACTTCAATCCAACAGAATTTCTCTCGATCCTCAGGCGCCGCCACTAGAAAGACACACTCCAACACTTGCAGACTGGCTCCGCCCCGAGTGCGGTATTTGCGCGGTATCTGTACCAAAGAAAGTCCACACCAGACAATTATACCACAATCCACGGGCCTCGGACATTATTAGATATACATGTGTATAAAACACCCACAGCCACACCGGACATGTGTCACCACTTGTTTTGCCGCGTGGCCTTTAGATTTGAAGCTACTGTCCACCCAATCATTAATTTCTCACCTTTGCCAAAAAGGTTATGTTTTGGGGAGCGTGTGTCTGTGTGTGTGTGTGTGTGTGTGTGTGTGTGTGTCTATCTGTCAGTCTTTCTGTCTGTCTGTCTGTGAACACGATAACTCGAGAATGCCTGGGTGGATTGTCTTCATATTCGGTATGTAGGTAGGTCTTGATTGTGTTTACACAATCTCTCGATGGCGGAGGTTAATGACCCCCTCCCCGGAGTGGGTGGTAACAGTCGAGCTAGTCGCTAGAAGCGCGATTTATGACCTCAAAATGATTAGATTTTGGGCCCCCTAGCAACTTCTAAGGTACGGCTGCGGAACTTCCTGTTTTGATATCTCGTGTTCTGAACAAGCTATGGTCATGATTTATGAGTAGTAGATAGCTCTTTGGAAGGAGATTTTTAGTCGTGTAGGTTTTGACCTTTTTAATTGCAGGGGCCGATTTTGTTTTTAGAGTTTGAAAAAGAATAACTCAAGCACGGATAATCATATGCTGATTATGCAAATCAGAATCCAATTTTCGTAATTAGCATTTGGATATTATTTGAATGATTAATAGTTTAGAAATCCGCTGCATTCCATGATAGGACTATCATGATCAAACATGTGGCATATGTAAGAAAGAGAGGTATATCGATAGATATCGATTATGCAAATGAAGATATAATTGCATGATTGATAAGAAAATACTATCAATTTCATAGTTCTAAATAATGTGGATTCCATTATTGGTGCATTTGCAAGGTAAGTAAATCAAACGAAAATGCAGATGACAGCTAAAAGCTGACACACTGGGGCAAACATTTCAGCTCCTGCCAGGGCCTGTCCCCAGGGGCCCAACAGTGGTCAAAACACCAAGGGGCAAAGGCAGACCAAGGACATTATATTGTGGAAACAGGAGTTTCACTTGGACCTTTACTTGGACCTTTGTGTTGTCTAAACGACCTCTCACCACCAACAGCAGCATTGAACAACGTGAAGATTTGCATTTTGGCGAAAGTATGGGTTTATTGACCTCTTGTTGCTTTTACTTTCATCGAATCGAAGTCTGTCCTTGCTGAAATGTGCTTGGTAAGGATTACAATGTGAAATTTCGTACCTAAGCTCGTTGCTTGCGTTGTCTTTGAAGGTGTATACATTTATTTGCGTTCTGGCACAGAGGGTTTTGTGCATTAATCCAGAGGTCATCTGTTATAAAACGCTGTCGTCATATGCATAATCATGTGGGTGGTGTGGATCTAGACTAATCTCCGCGGCAATGTAGAAAGAAAAAATTGTAACGATTCAAAAAGCTTGAGAAACGTTACGATTTTGCCTTCCTTTATCTCCAAGGAGATCAGGTCTAGGCCGAATCGTGAGTAGGGTGTGTGAAAAGTGGTCATCGGTCCTTACGTCCACTGAATATTCTACTACGTCATTGACCCAGTAGAACGTGAAATGATTTATAACTCTAATAAAGGTAAAGAAAGATGTTACATTACATCTATCTGCACTTCCTAACTTAGGGCGTACCATGGGGATATGTTAAAACGAACCTCATTGAGCGTACAAAGTACAATAGCCTTTAGCAAGATATTCAAGCAACTGAATGGTTTTTGAAAAAACTTTAGCAAGATGTCGTCATCCAGGTGGGACCTTATTGAAATTTCTAGTGGCCTAGCTATCGGATACGGTCAGCGCTAGTATTGATATTTGTTTGTTTCTAAAATAAGACACTTATCGAGAAGAGTTGGGATGACCTGTGGCTTGGCTGAAAACCCGTTATACGTAGCAAAGCTGGCCTGATTGTCTTCCTGTTTTAGCTCCACCGGTGAAGGTTACTGGTAGAACCTGGAACTAAACAGGATGACACTCAAACATAGCAAAGCCTCATGGCACTTCTCTTTAGTTACTTGACAAGCCATCATCCTTCTCCTCAGTTGAAGATGACTGTTTTCTCTTTCATACCTTTACCTGATCCAATTGCAATTCTACTTTTTGTCGCAAGATGCCGCCATTGCATGGCATTATTTCAAGGTTACTCGAGGTCAGCTGACTTGCTTAGGCTTGCCCGCGTTTCAACGCATCATAACGCAACAAATGTTACATTTCACTGATTGCAGCAACGTGTATATCATTTGTTGATCAAAAAATTGTAACGATTACCACCTATGCTATAACTGCACATTGTATTACTTATGTATTTGATTCATGGAATTATTATTGGTTCGGAAAATGTATAAAAATGACTGCGTTGTGTGTTATGTTTGCATGCTTTCGTCATTGACCCCTGACCTCTCCAGCTGACAAAAGGAGGGAGAGACAACATTACCTACATTTCTCCAACGTTTCTTCTTCGTTTTTCCACACGTTTTTGCAAAATGTCGGCTGAAGCAGAAGGGAGAGAGCCTTGGGCACAGCTTGTGAGCACTACTGATGTGGACTCGCCGCCAGTATCCATCAACAAGGACAGATTCACCATTGGAAGGAGAGGTATCCAATTTCTTCCGCATTTTTCGGTCTCAAAATATTTTTCTTAGCCGCTCTCGTTGGTTTAGATCCTTGATTGGGAAGTGTTTGACTTTGGGAGCAAAGAAATTAACTCCACCTTTTTCCTGTTTGGCCGTCCCTGCATCAGTAGTCATCAGGCGTTTGAGAATAAATGCTCTCAAATGGGTGTGAGGCATTAACATTCATGGCTTGTTTCGGTTCATCAATCATTTGCGACCTGGGGATTTTTTCAGGGAAGCGGGAAGGCCAAGTGAAGTTAAACGTCTGTGATATGCTATTGATAGGCATAAAGAATTTATGCGAGCTGCGAAACTGAAATAAACCATGATGACATTACAGAAAATGTTAGGATTTTACTGAGCAGGTTGAAGTGTTGATGACATAGAGAAGAAGAAAAATGTTAACAGAAAGTGTATTTTTTCCAACCCTATTCATGAAGGTGATTACAACAGGAGATAAATAAAAACACAAATAAAAACACATTCTACATAATTACATCTATTTAAGTGGGCCTGAGCCGTATCTGAATTGAAATCCTTAATTGCTCGACAGTCATTTGCATAGATTAGAGTGAAGAAGCAATTAGGGTATCAGTTATAGAGTTACTGTTTACAATGTTTGTTTACTAACAAATCAAGAAAACGTGTATAACAAGATGAAGTATGCTAAAATCAACATAATGTACTCAGTAACTAAGAATTTTTTTCTTTCATGAACTCAAGATCTTATATTTTTCCCTGTTTATGTTGAAATATTTACACTATTTGTAAGTGCATTTTTTTGCAATTTTTTACAATAAATCCATCACACTTGCAACCAGGTGATAGCATTTGTATTGTGTTCTCACTGTTGTTTTAACTGTGAAATCAAACTCTGCATAATTACAAACTAACAAAGGTACAAAGATACTGCAAATTCTTGAATTAACTGTGCAGAAAAATCTAGATGCGTCAGACTTTAGCTAGCCTGTGGTTACACAATCTCTCGCTGGCTGGGGTTAATGACTAGGGGGCGGTAACCGTCAGGCCGGCCACCAGGAGCGCGATTTAGTCAGTATCCTAGAGACAACTGCTGCTCCGTATTCAGAGTACTGTAAATCTTCAAATATTCACAGTGGTTTTATGTTGGCGGTATTTCGTGTTGACTGCTCTAGCACGAAATCATCACACAGTGAATGCATTTTAGATTTCTTTGATATTCTAACAACTGATACCGATGTTTTTAGATTTTTTTGTGTTGCACACAATTAGTGAAAATATGCTGTGCTTGGAAACAGACACAAAGTCTTTTTGGTGAATTTTAAAAGAGATAATGCATTTCCTATCTTTCATCCTGTAGTCATCCCTATTCATCTACGCCCCCTGAAGGTAACCCAGAAATGTCAGAAATGATAGATTGAAAGAGCTTTTAACCATGTAAAGCCATTTTACCTGACTTTTATTAGATTTCAATATTTCATGATGATGCAAGGATTTGAGAGCAACCTTTTGCTACACCTATTGCATAAAGATTATACCTGACCCTGTCAATACCTGCATATTTCATACACTCTGTGATTTTCCTACACATGTATTGATTGAAAGGGAGAACGTCTTTGTTTTTTATATATACAGTTTACATACTAGTATTGGTATATAATTCAATCTTTGAAGTTTAGTGTTGGTTTTAAGTCCGGATCCCTGTCCTAGTTTTCATGTGTGCTTCTGAGTACCTCTACTAGCAAGGAGGTAAACCCCTTGCTACTAGTAACTGGTTTTGACCAATTTGTGATATATAGTTGTGGATTCTAGGAATCTGCATTTGAATACTATACACCCACGTTTCAGAATAATACACCAGCTTCACAGGCAGCTGGTTATATTAGCCATTCCATGGCCATGGCACTTAAACATTGCACAGATGCATGTACATGTAACTCCAGGCATTGTTTAATGAGGACCGCTACTGCATCAGGTAACAATGAGTTCTACTCTTATAATAGTTCTAGGAAAAAACATTTGAACACCTCAGTCCTGGGTTGACAGCTCTGATAGTCTGATGACTGTTCCTGTGCACCTCAGGTATGATATTTAATATGCCATGGTTGTCCCTATTTGTTCCAGCTGGTGATATGACCTTTCCAGAGAACAAGCTTGTGTCCAGCTCTCACTGTTCACTGATCAGGGAACCTACCACAGGGAAGGTGTTTCTACAGGATACAAGGTGGGGTTGTGTTATTCACAAATTACATTACTTTTAAATTAAGATATCAATTCAGAGTTTTGGTATAAAAGCTGGTTGTCCAGTTCTTTCCTTTAGACACTGAGGCTGTCTGAAATGTCTGAATGTTTCAAAACTGTTTTATTGACTTTTATCCAGTTGCTTGAGTAACTATCTTTTGGCATACAATACTTTTGTTTTCATTTTGTTTATATCTGTTCGTGTTATAACAAAACAAAAAGGTGTTTAGATTTTTAGTTTTCCACGCATGTCTCTACCAATAATTTTTTCTCCCATATTTGTGCAGGAAATTACTAATAAGTTTAAGCAATGAGGTTAAGTATTTAGGCCACAGCAAGTAATTTTTATGGATGACATCAGCGCGCTCATTAATTTTCGCCTGATTTCGAAATAAAAAACAAGAAATTTCATTGTCCTCCGACGGTGGTCAACATGCCAAAAATTGGCAGATATGTCGTAAAGGTTGACAGTCTAAGGTGTTTCATTGCATATGAATACCCAGTGTAGTTCCTGCCCATGATGGTATGACAAGCTGTTTTCTGCGTTTGTTCTAGCTAATTGAGCTGTATACACATCTTCAAGAACAGTTTAATGTTGACAGTCTAAGGTGTTTCATTGCATATGAATACCAAGTGTAGTTCCTGCCCATGATGGTACAGTGTTCTCACCAGGATTTTTTCACAGCGTAGGGGTCAGGTACAAAAGGCCAACTTTGCATGGTGCAAGTCATTCGTGGAGTGCCAAAGATATGATACCGGTTGGGAGTCTGGCATCTTCCCGCACAAAATATTGAAATTCATAGCCAAAAAAACACTATTTCCTGCATTTTGAGGGATACATTTTGTGCAATTAAGTTTTTCCTCTGTCACATCCTCATTCTAAAGCCAAATATGAACTTTTTATAAGATTTATGAAGGTTCTTCCCAAAAAGAAACATAGCATCGGGGTTCAGATCACAGCATCGGGGGTCCAGATCACAGCATCGGGGGCCCCTACGCTGAAAAGGCCTGGCGAGAACACTGTGGTATAATAACAAGCTATTTTCTGCATTTGTTCTAGCAAGGACATTATGTAAATAATGGGGGGGGGTCTAGTTAATTGAGCTGTATACACAAGGTGTTTCATCGCATACGAATTCCCAGTGTAGTTGCTTCAGATGATGGTACAACAAGCTCTTTTCTGCATTTGTTGTAGTTAGTCTATTGAGATGTATACACATCTATTTGGTTGAATACAGGAATATAGCTGTTGGTCATGATATCATATTTCGTCGCCTCAATTCTTGTTTAACAAGACTTATAATCTCAAAATTTGAAAATATAGGAATCTTGTTTTTTTTGGCCCGCCTTGTTTTTTTTCGCCCTATCTCATTAATTTTGGAGTCTGCGGAGGATGTCATCCATAAAATTTACTTGCTGTGGCCTTAATATAAAACATTGGAGACTGTTGTATTGAATAGATACAAAATAACAATAAACCACTTATTTAAAAATCAATTTCCTTATGTCTACAGTACAAATGGAACCATGATCAACAACACCAAGGTTGGGAAGGGGCAGAAGTGGGAACTGAACCATGGAGATGAGATCCACATTGTGTTCAAGAAGAACAACACCGAGCAAAGTAAGGAACAACTCTGTACATATGGTTCCATAGATGATCCATAGATAAATGTTTCTTAGACTCAAGTCAATACAAGCAATAACTGTTTTTGTTTACATCTGAGGTATATCTTGCCTGTGCCATCCCGTTTGCTCGTATTCTTCAGGTCTGTTTTGTTCAGAATGTTACTAACATTGTATATCATTCATATGTAAGTATCTGAATTACAAGGTTGCTAAAGGTGTTGTATACTGTTTTCTTCCAGACATAGCATACCTTTTCCAGGACTTGGCTAGACTGAAAGAGGAAGAGAATGCATCTCTGCTTGACATTACACAGGATTATGGTAGTGACACTGAGGGGTCTACGATAGACTACACGCTGCCTAACACAGAGCTGGGTAAGTTGTGGGGAGGGGGGCACATATACAGGAGTATGGTATGACACTGAGGGGTCTACAATAGACTACGTACTAACTGCCTAACACAGAGATGGGTGAGTTGTGGGGAGGGGGGCACAGACACAGGAGTATGGTAGTGACACTGAGGGGTCTACAATAGACTACGTACACACTGCCTAACACAGAGATGGGTGACTTGTGGGGAGGGGGGCGCATATACTGAGGAGTATGGTATGACACTGAGGGGTCTACGATAGACTACACACTGTCTAACAGAGAGATGGGTGAGTTCTGGGGAGGGGGGCACAGATACAGGAGTATGGTAGTGACATAGACAGCTCAGCAGTTGATTTCTATGTACTTTATTCTATATGAACGTATATTGAGAGATGCAACCAAGACATTGACAGCCTTTTAATTTCAATGTAATTTGCAATGCTAAAGCATGTTGTTTATCATCATTTACAGGTTCAGAAGCCAGTAATGCCAGTGGTGCCAGTGGTGCGGCTAAGAGACAGCTAGAGGAGGTGAGAAAATGACAATACCTGTTCCAAAACAAAGCACACTGTGGAGTATGTGTTGTAGCATTTGTGAAATGATTCAAATGAAGACATTTCTATGTTGTCAGGAATATTGAAATATTTTCCCAAATGTTTTTTTTTTTCTACACCAGTTTTCTGAAAGTGAACCAGTACCCAAGAAGCCCAGGGAAGAAACAAAGCCAGACGCTGCAGTTGCAGCTAGCGCCACAGGTGGCGCTGCTAGTACATCAGCTGCAGAGCAAGGCACCAAAGGTAAATTCTATATCAGATGTTGATAAAAACAATCCTTTAGAATATCTTTCTCGGAATTTTGTATACCAAAGAATAATTGTAATCAAAATTCTTTTCCAAACCACCAGATGCTGAGAAAGAAGATACCACTCTCAAAAGGGGGGATTCTCAGGTGGCTGGGCCATCGTCAGATAAAGGAGCTGCAGCTTCTAAAGATATCAAACCAAAGCCACCCCCACGGGATGAAATGGAAGAGACCCTTCTCTGTGGAGTGTGTCAGGACATCTTGCATGATTGTATCAGGTAAGGTCCCTCATCTACGTCAGAATGTCTTTCAAGAATAGATATGACTCAAACACTATTTCGAAGACGGAACACAAGTATCAAAAAAGCAGCTTTATATAAGTATAACAATGGAAATGCATGTATTGCCATATGCTCACTATACATAATCATTATTTGGACAATGCATAAGCTAAATGCATTTTGAATTAAGAATACTATCAGTATTTCACAAGGCACCATAACTGGACTCTTCTGTGTTCCCTTTCCTCTAAAATGTCAAGTCTGAGGCTATGCATGTAATTTCAATTTATGCTGCTGGATGCATTTCTCAAGTAATCTCTGTTAAAAAGTACTGCAGAGTTTTCAAACTTCAAGTGTGCTTCAAAGTTCTAATTATCTATCCCGCACAAGTGGGGTATATTCAGCAATTGTTCAACCAGAGCTTTAGTCTTCGTCAGGAAAATGGACCCGCTCCCTTCTGACACCTTACCTCATGTTTTGCTACATGTTCTGGAGTGTTTTATGTATGGGTCACAACACCAGCAATTGCTACCTGTATCCCACGTGTATTGTATTTGTCGCAATCCCAATAAAATCTAAAAATCTAAATCTTGTTGTGTCCAGTCTGCAGCCATGCATGCACTCCTTCTGCGCGGGCTGCTACTCCCAGTGGATGGACATGTCCAACCTGTGTCCGTCCTGCCGTAACAAGGTGGACCGCATCAGTAAGAACCACATCGTCAACAACCTGGTGCAGGTGTACCTTAAGGTAGGTAGAGCCAAATCTCAAGTCTATTAATACTATTTCTGATACATGCAAGTTCTGATACATGCAAGTTGCCAATGCAAACATTGGACTTACCCAAATTATTGACTGATCGTGCTATAGTCACACGCTGCTACAGTATTGGACAAAAATGTTCACGGTAGTTTTAAGTTCACGGTGAAGCGGCTTGCCGCAAAACCGTGAACATGAAACGACTGCAAACATTTCTGCATTTACAGTAGTACATGTATGTGTATTAGCCACTTTCTATTGTATAATGCAGCTGAAATGTGATTGATTTAGACACTAAAATAATCCTTGAACTGTTGAACTTCAGGATCATCCTGAGAAGAAGAGAAGTGAGGAAGACCTGGCAGAGTTGAACAAAAAGAACAAAATCACAGACGACATGTTGTACCCGAAACACAGCCATCACAGAAGGGAGTACGAGTCATACAGCGATGAGTACAGTGACTCCGACTCCGGTCACGAAGACGCCAGCCTGAGTGGAGGAAGTACCCCTAGAGGATGGAGAGCGTATTACAATCCATACGGAATGCACCATGTATCTTCTGTAAGTGTAGGTTCTACTGTTGTTGTTTTTTTCTTTCATCCCAAAAGACTGTATGGGTTTGCCAAGACTCAACATCGAAAATGAGGGCCTTTCTTTGTCCTGGAAGACTAATGGACCCACCACTAATGTATTTTCTTCAATAAAGTTCAATTCTTTCACTTCTACAGTTTTCAGATATTTTCAGAGCATCTGTCGTAGCATAGAATGTAACAACAGAATGTTTTCTTTATTGCAGCGCCCTCCCCCCAGAACCATCTGTAGACAGTGTCTTGACTACGCTCCACAAACAGCCGGAACTATTGCAGCTCAGGTCACAGGTCAGACCTGTCAATCATTCTTACTGTACTTCCAAACAACATCACTAGCAAAACAATGTCAAGTTCAGGCTGACTTCAGCATTACCGGTTCTTACTTCAGTACTTAAACTTGTTATACTTTTTTTTGTCAACTGCATGTACTGCAAGGGCTAATTTGACAAGTGGCATCCCGTGAATATGATTTGATATATCTTCCCTCACAGGCACGCTGGTGACCCCACCTGTGTCTACAGGTATTGCCTCGAGCCCTGTGAGGATGGGAGAGGAGATCACACTGTACGATCCACGTGTTGTGGGACCCACAGTAGTGTCTACAGTAACACAAGTAGTGCAGCCCCCGCCTACAGGGGTAGCCAGTGTCCCAGCCCCCGTATCAATGGGACAGGGAATCTCTATGTACGACCCACGCATTCTCGGAACCACGCCGGTTCCCCCTGCCACTGATCCAGGGGGGTCACAAACATCTGGTGTCGTTGTGTCGTCTACCACACCTGCTCCAGGTGCCGCTGTTCCCACGTCAACAAGAACAGATTCATCTGTGTCTACATCATCACAGTCTTCTCAAGACAGGAGTCCAGAAGAAAGAGGTGAATTTCAATATGCACTGATCTTCTGAAGTTATTGTAGGCAGACATTCAAGGTTTGAAGGATTTCTTTGTATCATGGTGTCACAAAGCATTAGTCACGGGCAATATACATGTATTTGTATCATAAACACATAAAATCAAGGTTTTCAATCACAGCTTATTAATTAGAATAGGTCGGTTTTCTGTATTTGTTTTTTTGACATCTTGATATTCACTAAGGTTGAACTGTTCCATTGACTTCATTAATCAAGCCATAATTTTAAAGTAAGTATTTCATTCAAGGAATCTTTTCACTGAAGTTTTGTTATGCATGTGTTTTCACATAAAAAAGGCTTGTGGCCTAATTGTGATTTGATTTCTTTTTCCCAGCACGAAGGTTGGCGGGACCATGCCCTCCCCCTCCGGAGCCATGCCAGTTTGTGTGCCAGGTGAACCAGAACCACGTCATGTGCCAGTGCTGCTGGAAACCCATGCCAGACAGGACCAGGGAGACACCCCCCTCCCCATCACAGAAATGTAAGTTACCAAGCACGACTTTGCAGGTCTTCCAATGCTTATTTGGGAAGTTGACTGGAAATGTGCTTTCTGTGCAAAAATCACCTACGATAATTATAACTATGATTCTAATCTTTTTGGGGAGAAAATTGTAACGAAACTCTTATGCAAATCTGGTGAGATGAGAAACAAAGAATTGTGACATTTTTGTGGTGGCTATTGGTCTCAAAGACATGATTTTATCTCTTTGTACAACATAAAAAGTCTGCAGAAATGTTAAGCTTGTTGTCTTGTAATCTATTCATCCTGAGCATTTTCATACATTGCACATGTAATTATTATATTTCAGGTACCCTTTGCCACAGAGTGTTTTGCCACATGTACTGGGGTTGTAACAACCCCCGGTGTTTAGGATGTCTCAACAACTTCAAAGGTAAGAAATAATTCATCTTCTGAAGTCTGTTTACCATTAAGGAATTGAAAGCATTACATGTAAGTTTTGGTCAAGTACATATTCTCACAACTTTGGTATCTCAAGGGGGGAGCTGAGCAGCAAATGGTTGTCTGTGTATTTGTGTGCAGACGCACGTACTGGGGACAAGTTGAAATGTTCATGTTCTATTTGTTGTCCGTATGCAGATCTGTACTTTGATGGGAGGTGTCTCAACGATCTCATCAACAACAATTACTATGAGTCCAGTATCTTTATGGTGAGCATGTATAACCAACCAGTTTGTTTCGTTGGTTCTCTCACATCTAATGGGGAAAATTCCTGCATTCACATTTGACAGAATTATAAAGTAAAATTACATGTCTTTCAAACAGTTGGGTTGAAGTTGTAGGTAACAAAGTCCTCTTTGGTTGTGTACATAATATTTCAATGATGTTGTAGGAAGTAAAGCATAACATTGTGCCCACAGACTTACCTGGATGACAAGAATCTCACCTTGAGAGACGTCCTTCAGAAATGTATGGAGAAACTGGAAGCTGGAGAGTATACTGTCACCGGTACGAAATAATTATTATCTTAGTACAAGCTTTATAAAAAAAGCTTCTTGAACTTTAGATCCATGGTATAGCTTGTGTATTAAGAAAATTTTGCTATAAACTTTTGCCCTTACTGTTTTAGGCATAACATTTCGTATTGATGTTTGTTGTTCTTATGCTATTCATCAATTGAAACATTGTCCTTATGTTGCAAGGGTGATATAGTGCATAAAAGCATCTCTACATTGATTTATAATACAAATCTGAAGGAAAGGCTTCACAGCCACGAGATAACAAATGTGGTATAATTCTTATGTACCCTTTACTAGATCCCAACATCCGCCCCACCTCCCCAGTCACCCCCGACACAGTTATATGTTACACCTGTGGACTGAGGAACTTCAGACAACTAGCCTATCAGTACAGGAAACACATCCCGCCGGACCAGTTACCAGGTCAGACATACCAATAAAACCATACTGCACTCTAAAAAAAATCACATTGATTATGATCTTCAGTTGTTAGAGTTTAAAGTTAACCCTGCACATTTGGTGTATAGAGCAGTGCCCATCTCCATTAGTTAAGCTCTTGGGCCACACAGCTGTGCAAGTCCAGCCACAAAAAGAGCACTCTACCCACTAGACTGATGCAGTATCAATGTTTATTTCAAGACACTCCCTGCACTTTTAATGAAATCTGCTAGAGGACTACCCACTGCAGAAAATAATATGAATGGTCTTCAGCATAAGATTTTTGAGAGATAAGAATATCACAGTTGTTTTATTGTTCTCTACTTGCAGCTGAAGCAACGTCTAGGCCAGATTGTTACTGGGGCAGGAATTGTAGGACTCAACACAGTAAACCTCATCATGCCAAGTAAGCTGTTCTTTCATTTTTCATCTAGAATCTTAGATAACTTTATTATGTTGATACTACATGTATTTGCTTTGTTATATATTTGTAAGGTAAATGTATATGTTCTGTGATAACTATTATATTTGTTGGTCCTCTTTTTGCAGAAACTTCAGCCATATTTGTGAGCAGACCAGATTCACATGAGGGTCACACACGTAAAGCAGCGAACTTTTCAATCTTCTTGCCTCACAAAAGGTGCTATGCTCAAAGGGTCACTTGTTGAGTGTGAACCAAGATTTAATTTCAAACTTGACTTGTTGCAAGTCATTTAGGTGAAGAAAGCTATTTACTGGTCAAAAAAAATATGATCTCAAAGTAAGAAGATGGAATGAACAGAATGAAAATAGCTAGAAAAAAACTCAACAATGGCCATTATACAAACTCTCCAAACTTTTTTATCCAATGTATGGTCCAAATACACAAAGTTGGACAGATGTAGAGCTAATACAATGTAGCATCAGTCGACAAAAAGTGATTAAGTAATAAGGTTATGTTACAACTACTTGTACATGTAGTACATTTTTGCACTGCTGTATGTAAATATAGTGAGAAGTTACATTTGTAGAAAACAGTGTTATCACCAGTAGATTACTTATAAATCTAACATTTTATATTCTTGAAACGTTTTAATAACATTATGTTTTTAAAAGTATACAGTTATTAAACTACTTCAAATAATCACCATGCATGTCACCATTACAATATCTTTCACAATCTTGGTAATATCAAATCAGGATCATTTTGTTGCTATGTATATACATTCGGACATTCCATCAAACTTCTCAAGTTTGTTAGGCATGTTTGTCTAAGCTGTCAGCTCAGGTATCATGAATAGGAAATATATTGTAGATGCATGCCATTGTCATGGTAGAAGATTAGCTATGATAAAACACTATGTAACCAAACATATGTTTACGTTTGACTATCAGAGTCATCTATATGTACACATAGTTAGCATGAATGGTGCTATTGAATGTTTATCAAAAACTGAATGAGATGTAGTTGGTGTTGTTGACATTAAAGAACTGTTGAAACTTATTCTGGAGTTTCTGATTTGTCCTCCTCTGACTGTTCGTAAGTACATGTATTTACAAAGATGGATGTAGTGGTGCAAAAATCAGTGTTTGATACTAAAATAATTTATCATAAAACATAGAATGTTAGTGTTTTAATACACAATACTAGTGCTTTAGCCTGTTCAGTAAAGCTTAAAGGCCTTGACATCCTTGCATGTCTTTCATATGTTCAGTCTCTATTAAGTATACTTTGCAGCAGTTCTGCTGGAGTACTTCCTGTGGTAGCCTAAGAAAAACAACAAACAGCAATCATTTCAACAGTGCTGACAAAAGTTAGCAATCATCAAATGT
This sequence comes from Branchiostoma lanceolatum, assembly GCA_035149815.1. Classification (NCBI taxonomy): domain Eukaryota; kingdom Metazoa; phylum Chordata; class Leptocardii; order Amphioxiformes; family Branchiostomatidae; genus Branchiostoma; species Branchiostoma lanceolatum. The sequence goes on along the minus strand of CM068866.1, from coordinate 25,511,528 downwards.
GAACTCATTTTAGCTCAGTTAGTACACATCTTAAGATATGGTAGATGGTTAACAAATACAACATTGATTACTTCAAAATACATGTACCCTTTTTTGTTGGCCAAACATACTGTTGTTATAGGAAAAAGTAATTCTTTATCCTACCTGTCTATTGAGCTGGTTACCAGTAGTCAGTGGAGGCAGGTTCAGGCAAGGTGCAGGGAGATTTTCAAGGATAGGGTGAAGCTACAGAGAGAAGAAAACAACTTTGTTAATGATGAACTTCAATACAATAACAAACCAATACACATGTTACACATGTACTACAGCCAGTGTAGTGTAAATACTGTAATGTGTTGACATTTTGATAGAACTTTATTGCATGACAATTTAAAGGGTACAATGTATGATATGCAATTTACAATGTAAACTATTGTAAATACCTCCATTTCTGTAGACGTCTCTGCTGCAACTTTCAGTCTATCCACTTTTTTCTCCTTCTTTGATACGCCTCTGTAATAAAACACACTTGATGAAATATTTTGGATGTGGACTGGTCCATCAAGTATATACACAAATGTGCTTGTCTAACCAAAACTATAATGTACCAAAAACTCAAGACCTAAACCTCTGGACCTGACTGAGCTGGACCAGTACTTAGCCTGTATTTACACAAGCTCTCAGCCGGAGGTTACTGACCCCCAGGCGGTTACGGGACCGGCTGGACACTAGGAGCGCTATTCATCAGGCTAGACCAGTACTCATCCCTGTAATTAACCTTCTCCTTGCTGCCTAACTCTGTAACCAATAGGGCATCAGGTGCCAAACGGCTACTTCAGAGTGCTAAAGGTTCACTACTGTAATTCTTGTTTCTTTCAATGTAACTTTATGTTCACTGTTTTCATGGTCACCTCTGTACAGTGAACTTATCATCACCATGAAAAAACCTATTGATATTATTTACGTTCTGTAAATCACTTGCTGGCACCGTGAAGTTAAAGTTCAGTGAAAATGTCCATTTTCCTTACAACGTGAAATTTTCCTACCGTGAAGATAAAGTATTTCAAATCATGAACAAATACCTTTCCAGCCGCTTGATCTCTGCCTCTAGGACAGCCAGTTGTTCTTCCTGCATTTTTAAGTCTTCCTGAATCCTTTTCTGCAGACAGAAGAAAACAAGTCAATCATTCATTGGCTGGAAAGTAAAGGATAGCAGTACCGAAAAAATACTTGAAAAGAAAATGCTGAAAATTACTAGATTTCAAGAATGATTAAAAACGAGAGAAAAACAAGATACCATAGTTATCACCATACACAACTTTAAATTTCAGATGTATTTCAAGATAGCTATGACACAATGGTACAGAATTGGCTATGTATCTATATGTAAGTTCGAACTTTTAAAAACACAAATGTACTTCTATTTCAAAGAGATTTCAGTCAGCATACATAGCTAAGTAACTTAAGTAATGAAAATTTGAAAGGTTTACCCGTTTCGCATGGATGGCACTGTAGTCCACTTTCTTAGCAGGAGCTTTGGCAGTGCTAACACGTTCATAGATCCTACAATTTAGTACAAATACAATGTAACAAATGATGTAAATATAATACAGCAATGGAACAGTGTTAAACTAGTATAAGCTTTGCAAAGCCACAATTCAATGACTATATCAACTAGCATTACTACAATGAAAAATACATGATTGGGCATAAGAAATAATGAAAATTGAATTTTTGTTGAGCGTACCTGTCCCGTAAGATGTTGAGGTGATCTTGCACTTCATTAAAGCCCCTTCGTCCAGGCTTAATGCTACTCAGCACAGACCTAGAAAGTGAAAGTGAACAAGATTCAGAATCAATACATTTCAGGAAGGCATGTAGCTTTGCTTTACGTAAAACTTTTGCCGCCTCCCTATATGTTTTACGAAAAATCAAATATAAAATAGCTTACCCCATGAACTATGGGAAGTTAAAACACAAAATAGTTTGAGCATGTCTTATAGTTCTAAAGGCAGGCCCACAATTAACTATCAACTAAGGAGGTTCAAACCTCCCTGTTTCAACCTACGTGACTGCAGCGTCCATGGTATTCCATGTCATCAGCTTTGTCTCAGGACTGATGGGTTTCCATTTCTTCATGGCAGCTGCTGTTATCTTCCTCTTTCTGTACTCAACTGCAGAGAGGGGACGTTTGGGCTGGCTTCTCTTGGCTATAACAAGAATATCATTTCATTGAACTGCAATATTACTGGTCAATTTTAATGTCTCCTCAACAAGGTGAACAGCCGAGCATTTCTCATTGATCTGGTAAACAGACTCAAAACAGATAAGATCTCCCAGAATATTCCCCATGTGGAAGAATGGGTGATTCTACTTCAACTGGGTGATACTACTGAGAATACTCCACCCCAAAAATATTAAACTATTCCAAAATCACCCAATCCAAAATGGACTTTTTCCAAATCCGGCCCCCTCTGCAGGAATGGCCTTTTCAGTACTATAGGGGCCTGGGTGGTGAAATATAATAAATTTTGCTACCTGCTGTCTTTGGCGATGTTGAATGTGACGACTCTGATGACGTCATAAGACGTTTTCTGGTCCCTTCCTTGTTCTTGGTCTCCGAGTCAGAATGTTTCCTCTTTGCTGCTCTGTTACGCCTCTTGTCCTCATCAGAACCAGACGAGGAGGACGTGTATTGTGGTCGATCGCTTCCCTGCTCCTCAGCTCTACCGCCTGTGACTGTTTTGGTTCTTGCAGTGGGCTTTTTTGTAGTTCCTCGCTTCGTTATTTTTGTTCTGGCCATGTTTGTCCGTAGGCTAGACGTCGATCTAATGCAAAATACGGTGAATCTGTGACAATGGACAATGAAAGACAGAAATGGCGTTCACAAGAGTAGAAAGGCGCACAGTCACCCGGTTTAGTTTCAAGTAGAAAAGCAAACCTACGCGATTTCTAGACAAACTTACGGAGAAATCTTGAGGTTCTGTCTTCAAATCGACCGCCAACTTCCGGGATGTTACCCAGCATGCCATCGAACGGTGGATATACCATTATGCGTTTTAGGGCTGTCCTTAAATGATAAAGAATCATTCGTTACGATTTCATACATTATTTTGCTAAAGAATTTGTATATTTATATTTTTAAAGCTCTACATTGAAATATCGGAGTGAATAAAATATCTTATTCACAAAACCGCCATCATAACTTTAATGTTACAACCCTGTATTTCGAGTGGTATAGCCCGACTGAAAATTTGGCGCGAAGTCGCAAAGATGGCTGACGGACAAGGCGACATGGAAGTGGACACACCTCAAACGGACAAAGAGGCGCCGAAGAAAGACAGCAACAAAGTTGACAAGGCAAAAGCTGGAACCTCTGGTTCATCTTCTGGATATGAGCTACCTTGGTAAGGCGTATTCTTGTGACCTGTGTCTTGAATCGTCTAGCGTGTGCCCCCCTCCCCAAGTTTTTTATTTTATTATATTTTTTTTTTTAATCTACAGACAGTTATCGTTTGATTTGCTACTGTACATGTTTCATCCTGGGCATTTTGCAGTTTGAACCAACCTCAGTGCCCTTTTCTATAAAATCCAGCTGTCAATACAATACCGGAAATAATTTAGACGTAAAGTTAAACTTGGAAACATCTTGACGTTGTTTTAATATTCTTCCACACTTTTATTTATCTATTTTATTATTGTCAAATATTCTTCCACCCTAAACAGGGTAGAGAAGTACCGGCCTGTGAAGCTGTGTGACGTGGTGGGGAATGAGGACACCGTCAGCAGGCTGGAAATCTTCTCTCAACAGGGCAACATGCCCAACATTATCATAGCAGTAAGTATGATGATATCATTTAATATTTATACGAGTTTATTATGTCCTTAGTATAACACACAGTCCTGAATAAGACTGAATCAAACAGCATCTCTTCTCCCTAGGTCAGAAATATTAATCTCCAGATAAGCCAGGCTCTCTGAAAGTATCTCACGATTCCAGGAAATAAAGTTACCATTTGGGCTCATAGAAGTAGCTTTCTAAACAATTAGCATAGATGTATCACCCCAGAATAATGCTACAGTATTTGACTTGTCGATGTTTTCTAAGGGTTCCCCTGGTATAGGAAAGACCACCAGTATCCTGTGTTTGGCCAGGACCCTGCTCGGACCAGCATATAAGGATGCTGTACTGGAACTGAATGCTTCAAATGACAGGTAACAGAATATTAAAGTAAAAACCAACAGACTTAAGTTCTCAATTTAAGTCTGAAAGACAGAGACAATAAGATGCCATGTAAAGTAACATGCCAGTTCTTGGCAATTTTGGCAGAATATAGGTTTTGTATTATCAAGGAGTTCATATAAACTCCTTGGTATTATGACTCACATTTTGCAGAAAGATGAAATAAAGTTCCTGTTTTCATTCACAAACATTTTGCCTATGTCTTTCTCCAGAGGAATAGATGTGGTGAGGAACAAAATCAAGATGTTTGCCCAGCAGAAGGTCACTCTTCCCAAGGGGAGGCACAAAATCATCATCCTAGATGAGGCAGACAGGTAATACTTTGGCCTGTTATTTGAATATGAAGGTACCCAAGTACCCGTCCCAGGACAGAAATTTGCTTCTTAGGGCAGACAAAATTTCACCCCGTCTGTCCAAAAATCTGAACTTCATAACACGAAATTGATGAAAATTAATTTTGCAAGCTTAAAATGGTAGATTTAACAACCAAAATTAACAACATTCACTTCCAAACAATAAGTGGGACGGAAAGAAAATTGAAGCTGGAGACAGCCCTGATAGGTGCATTAAGATTAGCGCAATCAGTCTACTGCACTTTAACAATGTACCAAAGCAATACAAGGCAGTGTTCTCGCCAGCGCCCGTCCTCCCGTCATTTGACGGGTTTTTGTCGCTCATGACGGACAAAATTTTTGCCCAACCCGTCATTTTTAATGGACAAAAATAGGTGTGTAAAGATATTTAGACAGAGTTTAGAATTTTGCAAAAACTCCAGAGGATCACCGGAAAATCGCGACGAGGGCGATCTAGATCATTTCTAATGCCCGCCGGCGACAACCCCAGCCACACAAAGAGCGCCGTGGTGGATACTAGTATTTGGTGGCCGCCGAAAACTCGGCGTCATGCGCCGCCCTCCCCACAGCTTTGGCTGGTCGCATCGGGCTGACGTTTATTTCTGTTTTGTCCCTCTCGGTTCACCGTCAGTTATTGTTATCAAAGAAGCCTAAAAATTCAGAAATATTCCTATAGCTATCAGGCTTTCTGTAATCTGTAAAACATTATTAAAGTTTCAAGCCGCGGCGGCTGAGTTGAATGCGCTTTCTTCCCGTAAGAAATGGTAAACAGGCGTCAGATATTCTATTCCACCAATCACAGTGCGTCGTCTCCGTCGCGTCAAGAAATACCGACCAATGACATGCGAGTCTCGCTACTCGCGTGATTTCAGCTAAGCGTGAATTTGCGAGATGTTAGAGGAATGGCGGGGATCGCAAGGATCGCACGACGAAGCGGCTGTTTGAAGGCTTGAATCGACAACTTTTGAAGACATTCAGTGCAGTTACCGGAGAAATTAACCGTGGAAAACATGGGAGAAAAAAATGGACGTCTTTATGGCGTTCTTTCTCAAAGTAGGGTGTCAAATTTCTCATTATGTTCAATAAATACAGGGAGCATACGGGACAAGTGTTGAAAAATTTTAATTTTGCCGACTTATTCTGTGTATTTTTTGTAGGATGTAGATACGTAATAAAGTTTTGTTGTGCTTGATTTTTTTTTCTTTGCTGATTTTATACAACATAGAAATGTAGCTTGTGTGTGAACATTCAATCTTACCGCGATGATCGATGGCACGCCTCCCCCCAAAATTAAGCCTGAAACCCTTGTGTAATTTTTCACCGAAAGAGATGTCATTAAACTAAGCTTATTCTACCAAGAAATTTGCCCCTCAAAATGCAGGAAATAGCGTTTCAGAGGGTCTAGATTCCAAAATTTTCCGGGGGAGAATACCCCCGGACCCCCCTAGGATGGTCACGACTCCGGCGCGACGCCTCGCGCCTTCGGCGCTCAATATGTTCTTCCTGACAGGAAAATTGAAATGACGGGTAAAATTTTCAGGCTGGCGAGAACACTGATACAAGGTCTTCAGTAATGTGTTGATTTTTATATTGACTAACTCCTGTTGCAAATCAAACTTTCACAGTATGACAGATGGAGCCCAGCAGGCCCTGAGAAGAACCATGGAGATCTACTCCAAAACCACCCGCTTTGCCCTGGCCTGTAACGCTTCAGATAAGATCATAGGTGAGTACATTTGTACCTTCGGCACTCTTCCTTAGGGCTGTGCACCTGAAAATGGTAGCCATTGGGACGTCGATGAAGGTTAGATATTCAAGTAGTAAGATATGGAACATACATGTTGTAACAGTTACTCAAAACTGAATAGATTTATAAATGGTTTCACAGTATCTGATGTCTTTCATCAGTGACTAAACCAGAATCTGAAGTTCACCAGGTATTTAACCAAAACTCTGAAGTGATATGTTAACAAGGTGAAGACAGTTCTGGTCTGAAACACCTGACCGTTTAAAAATCTTTGGCTCTGGACCTGTACCAGTACCTATACAATTTTACAGGTACATGTATATACAATGTATAGGTACAGGTACATTGTACCATTAGACAGCTGTGGTCCTGAGGAATTGGTTTTAAAAAATACATGTGCCCGTTGTAGCTGAATGAAGACAATGCCTTTTTTCTTCCATGTTGTCCCCAGAGGCCATCCAGTCGCGCTGTGCCGTGCTGAGGTACAGTAAGCTGACAGATAACCAGGTCCTGGAGAGACTGCTGTTTGTGTGTGAGAAGGAGGGTGTAGAACACACCGACGATGGACTGGAGGCTGTCATATTCACAGCTCAGGGGGACATGAGACAGGTACACACATTACTGATATTGTTTAGTTGGAATGATTGGCCTTCAACATAACAGTGATATTCACCCATAAGGTTTATATGTACGATATTGAAGTACATGTGTATGTACTCCTCTTCTTGTTTTTCCAACTCTTTTGAAATGAAATTATATTTTCATTTATTGTACTTTTGATATCATTATGTATAGATTTTCTACTGTTCTATGATCTAAATGCTGATCATTTACAACAGACAAAGAAAGTCTAAAACTTCATCTTCTTGTAGTAGCGCATATATACATGTATATAGCCTTACATTGCAGAAAAATTGTAGACATGATGCCTTATTATTCATATGTTATTTCTGTTCTTAAGGTTTCTCCTACATTACATGAACAGTTTCACCTGAATACAGCATCTATCATTCCCTCCAGGCACTGAACAACTTGCAGTCCACATGGTCAGGCTTTGGATACGTCAACAGTGAGAATGTGTTTAAGGTTAGAAACTTCTATTCTACTTGTCATACAGTGGCTCCAGCACCATTTTTTTCCTGAGCTGAAAAGCTACCTGCCAGTCTAATATAACCATAGCATGTTCCGTTCATAAGATACCAAAACCAGAAGTTCCTCTGCAGTGTAGTAGAAGGCTGCTGGGAGGCCCATAACTCATCCTTTGTTTTGTTTACACTTATAGTACATACAGAATATCATAAGTACATACAGAATATCATAACACTCCATTTATAGCTTCTTAGTTATGCTGTTGAGCCACAAATAAAGAAACTATACCACTCAAGCTACTGCAAACATAACCTTCTTGGCGAAGGTAAAACATGACCATTGTTTGGAGACATAATGAAATGTTAAAATACCCACAGGTTTGTGACGAGCCCCACCCACTCCTGGTGAAAGAGATGCTGGGCCACTGTGTGGACACTAACATTGACGAAGCCTATAAGATCCTGAAACACCTGTGGAAGATGGGCTACTCACCTGAAGACATCATCGGCAACATCTTCCGAGTGTGTAAGACGTACCAGATGCACGAGTACCTCAAGTTGGAGTTTATTAAGGTAGGTATCATTAAGGTGCATGCAAGGTTTTAAGTAATTGGTTCATGAAAGATAACTATGCATAGTTCTGTAAAAAATGTCAATGTGTGAATTGTTCTACTGTAATTATTTCCTTCTTTTCATTCACTGATTTTCAGAAGTTGTGACTCTCAAGTATTCTGTACATGTACTAAATTTGAAGTTGCTTAGTACCAAAGTTTGCTCATACAAGAAATATTCCCTTATGTAATGAACTGTTTGATATAGACTGGATAATATGGGGCCTTTTGATGTTTCTTGTATTGGTGTTTTTAGCCAGGGTTATATACAAAGTAAAAATTACTGCCAAGATTTACAGTGCACGACTTACATCCCCCCACAGGAGATTGGTTACACCCACATGAGGATAGTCCAGGGTGTGAACTCCCTCCTCCAGCTGGCAGGACTCCTGGCACGACTGTGTCTGAAGAGTGTGCCTCCGGAGGACCTGCCAACATACTGACTTCATACACACAACAGTTCCATGGGTTTATAGAGAGATACTCGAAACATGAAGCCTTCTGATATTGGAGAATATATAATCTGCCAACGTAGGGACTTTATTCATACAACATTTCATGGGTTTATACAGAGATACTTAAAACATGAAGTCTTCTGATATGGGAGATACATAACCTGACAACATAGGAACTGATACAACAGTTTAAGGGTTTATGTAGATACTCTTGATATGTGCCCTCCCTATATGAAAGAAGAATATACAGTATAACAATTGGTTGTGCTGAAATTGAGAAAGAAGGAAAATAGATAAAGTGTACTCACTCTTTTTGTACTTGTAGAAAGTGAATTTCCTGTTATTGCCAACCAGTACTGCTACAAACTTGAGACATAAAAAAACTCATAATTTTCCCCAAAAAGCATATTCTGAAGTGCGCATTCCTTGATATTTTCCCTCTGCATTTGGTATGGTCCTTATGATAAGTTATATGTGTTGATGCTAAATTAATGGAAATACAACATTCATCAGTAGAATAATGTTGAGATGACGGTTGCATACATGATTTATGCCAAAAATAAGCCACCCAGAGCCACCTTAATAAATGCTAGGTTGTTCCTTGCTATGATACTTTATTGTTCTCTTGTTTATGATGATTACTCTCACTAATGTGTCATTCTGAGTTCAATTATTGTAGAAAGGATTGCACTTCAAATGTACACTCAAGGTGACAGACTTTTTATGGCCTTTGTTCGTTCAAAGAATCGGTGGTGAATATCAGCAATGAAGGATGTCATCGCTTCTTGTCACAAATTTAACCATGATTTATAAAAAGAAAGTAGACAAATTTTCAGCCTTCCTCACTGAAATGACATTCCACACTTCATGTAGAATACATAAATAATAATAATAGATAGAAATAATGATAATCCTGTTTGAACTTTCTTATGCAGCATGATCCAATTCACAATGGAATATGAATAAATATTTATTATGAGGTGAAAAATAAGTAAGCACTGCAATTAGATATTACTACTTATTAAGGTTTTAATAAGTATGTCAGCATGAGATGAATGGTGGGTTTAATATACATACATCACTTGAGGCTTAGCTTAAGGTATCTTGCTTTTGAAATCTGTGTTTTCCATGATCCAGTGAACCTTTTTCGCTCCCAAAAAATGTTCAAGGGGTTATTTCTAATTTTGTAGACTTTGAAAATAACCCCAAATGTTTCATTCTCAACGGCAGTCCTATTGCAGAATCCTTAACATGAAGTGTGTCCAGACCACAAAACCACATATTCAAATTGTAGTTCGACTTTACTTTCAACTCAAATACCATACCACCTGCGCACATTATAACGCCTTTTGAACACGTCTCATCCTGTTAAAAACTAGTTCCACTGGGCCCAATCTGAACTCCCCGCATGACGTCGTAAAGCCCTAAAAGCAGGAAGTCACGATTTCACCCAGCCGGACGGGTATAAGTACTGCTCCCGACTATTGGAAACCTTAACACAAGCGTCTTACTGGAGGGAAGACATTCGACGATGTCCTCATCTGTGTCTGCTGTTGCCATGGTGCTCGTCAGCGGTTTCGTGGTCCTGAACGTCGTCTGCGTTGTTTCGGCGATGTCGTCTGAAGTGTACCCGAAGACTCCAGGCGCACCGGTGAGAAATGATTGCTGGGGTTTTGCATAATAAGATTTGCCTTTATCACAGCAATTTTCTTTAAGGTATTTGCAACAGCAATATTGAAAGGATTAGAGGACCAAATTATCACACCATTGGCAGATGGAACTAAAATATAGCTTCAGATAGGAGCTCTAAAACTAGAACATTTTCCGGGGGACTTTGGCCATGGAGGATAACATTCCCATCCGCAGTTACCGTAATTGGACCTATCTCTATAGCCGACCCCCTTCATACAGTAGACTCTATTTGGCCAATTTCTACTATTTTCACAGCGACCCGCAGAGGCTGGTAGAGTCTACTATCGGAGTACGTTCAACACTGCGTAACGGAGTGGTCGGTTATATGAGGGCTATTAACTGGGTCGTATTCATATGTCATGTAATATAGGTGCGGTATCATGTGTCTGCGTCGGGATGCAGAAATTGTGTAGTCGCTATCTAGCTCCGTCCGAAACTCCTGGAAGAGAATATTCTTAACTTAAGGTGGCACCGTCAGCGCATCAGTAATTTTGACAGAACGACCCGGCGCGGCTGTGTGGTGCTGGCGTAGATTTGAAAAACACGTCAAATGTGGTGAAAACATCAGTATGGCGTTACCTATGTGAAGTTCTTACCCTCTATTAACTGTTCAACTCAATGACGTACCCAGTGAAGCTTAGTAGGCATTTTACACCCACTTAGATACTATCTGTCAGAGTTTATCTCTTAGAGTTTTATCTCTTAGAAATTTTCGCCATAAGTCAGTCCCAACATAAAGGCCGCACAGATGAATAGGTCTGTTTCCTATTGCAAAATCCTTTACATGTACGATGTATTTTATAACGGTAATCCTATTGCAAAATCTTAATAAGACTCTTTCATGCAGCTGTACTCAAGGAGGTTTTATATAGATATAAAACCTCCTTGCTATACTGTAGTCTGAATATCAAATCGTGCGTGGGTCTCCGCTAACATTTCTGATTTCAATAACAAGAGATCTAAACCTCCTGCTGCGTAGATGTCACGTTTCCTATTGTATAAAGGCATGATTGACGGTAACATGATTGTAAAACGACATCCGCAAGTCCCCCCGATGCACTTTACTGATAGTATAATCATGTAGAACTCATTCCTCGGTAAATGACTTTTCCTTTTATGTTCGTCAGCGCTGTTTCTCAGGATATATCAGACTCGTAACTCAAGACCACACTTCAAAAAGGCTTTAAGTATGATAAGACTCTCCTAGTGTCATCTCGGTGCTGAAAGGCGTTATCTCATACGTAGCGTTACACATGTACATATCTTTCATGTAGTTATGGCGTAGTCTGAACATCAAAGCCACTAATTGTGCGTGGTGCTCCGCAGACATATCTTACTTAAGTACTTGGGTAAGTCTGAAGATTGTATCATGTATAATCCCGTCTTTGGCACCCACAAAGTACAAATCCTAAGTGTTGCGTCATGACGCTTTGCCCAACATTGGACACTGCCAAACAAAAAATGGGGGAAACAAGCTACAGAGACAAAAAATCTATCGCTATCTATATATAGCTATTTGCAATGGGTATCGACATTTCTCACTCTACAGATAAGTACATGTCTATAGATAAGAATCGGCTGTTCTCGCATCCAACAGGACTGTCTGAAGGAAGGTCAGCAGTGCGGTCTGTACTTCCACCGGGGTGAAGTCATCAGCCCCACCTGCTGCAAGCCGCTGGTGTGCGGGTACCAGGACTGGGAGTACTACTGTCTCAGACCGTGAGTAAAACAACGGTTTTTCCATATTTATGCCCTGACAGTACATTCAGAAAGGTAACTAACAGCTTGTGATCATACACCGCGATGTACACCTCGAATGCAGACCCATCATAGCATTTTTCCACCTGCGAGTAGTTTTCTGATAGCTACCAGGTTCTCATTGCTTGCCGAGATCTGATTGCTCGTTGGTAAGGACAGCAATCTAACCAGGATGCCAGACCCCCAAACTAAAATATCTATCGTGTGGGAGCCCTGCAGCTATCAGAAAAGGGGGAATGAGGCAGGTCCCGCCCCTGATGTGTCACCAAAAATGTTCTGCGGGGTCTGTAACGGAGACTATAGCGAGGCGCGTCGATAATCTTGCAGGCTTCGCCCCTGATGTGTCACCAAAAATGTTCTGCGGGGTCTGTAACGGAGACTATAGCGAGGCGTGTTGGTAATCTTGCAGGCTTCGCCCCTGATGTGTCACCAAAAATGTTCTGCGGGGTCTGTAACGGAGACTATAGCGAGGCGCGTCGATAATCTTGCAGGCTTCGCCCCTGATGTGTCACCAAAAATGTTCTGCGGGGTCTGTAACGGAGACTATAGCGAGGCGTGTTGGTAATCTTGCAGGCTTCGCAAGATGTTCTGCGGGGTCTGTAACGGAGGCAAGGCGTGGTTAATCTTGCTCAAGGTTTCTGTATGCTTTGAATGCCCTTTTATCTGATCCCGTGTTTCATCGTCCAGGCGAGAGGACGGTTTTTATCGCTCGTGTTCCCCAGAGTCGAACTGATATTTTCAGTAGTTGACAGCCGTCCTTTGATCAACGGAAGCGCTGCCAAATCTTACTCAGAGCTCCAAATTAGCCTGCTCATGTCTCATGTTGTTTCCGCCACACTACAACACATGAAAGACCGACTCGTCGTCTCAGGAAAATTGTATCAGACAAGCTAGGAATTAGATCTCTTTGTTCTACGTCTCGGTATGATTTGGTTGGGAATCCAGCAAGGAAATACACTAGCCACTAGACGCAACGTTACATGTAAAAGGAAGTTTTACTGTATCTTTAGTTTAATATACATAGAATATAAAAGGTGTTCGTCCGTCAGTGTGACGTGGACAGCTTTTGTTTCCTCCGTTTCTCTGTAGGGAGAGAAACGCTAAAAATCGCGGCCACTCTCTTTTGAAAACGTATAAACATACCCAAACGTCCACAAAGGCTTATCTCCAAGCAGATGTTGATGTGGAAAACCGATAAGTGCTAGTTGTTTTGACCGGTCGGTTTTTCTGACAGTGGTTCGGGTAGTGGACTGTCAGAAAATCCGGCTGGTCAGAAAACTTCACCATTTTCCACCAGGTTATAGATTCGCAAACGTACATGAACGTTACTAGACTCTCCAAGCAGAGGTTGGGCTGGCGACATAAAGAAAACGTGACAAATTAGAAAGCCCGACAAAAACATCTAAAACACGTCAAAAACCAGCCAGAGCCCAACCTCTGCTTGGAGAGTATAAGAACGTTTGATTACGCCCCAAATCATGACTCATTCTTGTAGTACAGTTGTCTGGATGCAGGATCCTTACCTCTGCGTGTTCCCGCCACTACAGGGAGGAGTTTCTGAGGGGTGCGCTGTTCGGCAAACGGGAGGCACCTTAGACCACGCCCAACTTTTCTCAGCCTTTGATTGGCCAATGGCGAAGATTGAAGAAATCTATATGTCTTACGACCGCTATGCCTGAACATAGATGATTATTCTATATTAGGCACCGCCAACTACCTTCTCTTCATGAAAGGATATGCTAATAAGTAGTAACTGAAGCAAAAAATCAAGGAGTACTTAACGTCAAGTATTGATCGTTTTATTAGAAAATGTCTAGATGCAAATATTTAGCACCAGTTATAAAAGTTGTTGTTGCCCGAGACACAATAGATTCAAAGAATGGCTTTAGAGCAGTATGGCGAAGTAACATGTAAGAAATATTGTTACCTTCCTTCTGTTGGACTTGTATAAAAGAGAGGAAACTTTAAGATGGTACACCGTCCTAAGCAACTAGAACTAAACTGAACTATACTACATAATGTGTTACTAGTTCTGCGACAGCTGTCTTCTATTATGCTTAATCGACGTTTCACATTAAGATGTTACTAGCAACTAAAATACAAAAATCTAGTCAGTCAAAAATTCGAAAACAGTGATTTTTGTATCATGGCGACCTCTCAATACTAACATACATTACTTTATACTAGATCAATTACAGTGTTTCCAAATGTAGCAAAAGTGATTTTCAAAGAGAAAGAAGAAACGGTTCCCGATCAATGGTCGCCTTCCTTGTTGGTGTCTGCCGTTACAACTCCTCGTGGTTCAGAGGCATGCCGGCCACGATGACCACTGCTGACAACCGGTTGCCGAACTTGCCGTCGACCTGGGTCACTGTGAACATAAATGATCAACACAAATTATGTAATTTCCTCGGGTTTTATTATCAGTTTTCATACTTTTTGAAAACGATATACCGTGTGCCTTTTTTTTAATTCATCCGACAGAGATTCATACGTTCATCTAACTCATTTACAACACCATTAACATTGAAATTAGTGCACATATCCGATATGTTCGTTACTTTTCAAACATTCAAATACTCACCTTCCATATTGTCTTCATCAACACTGTACTCCTCCTCGGCCAGCTTGTTGTCAGGGTCTCTCTGTGAAAGAAAGACAGTTCACAACATTTAACAGATGTCGATGAATGTCAGTAGATACATGTACTTTTTTATTTCATAAACCCTTGAACCAACGTCGACTCCGTGATTATCAATAACGTCCAAGCCATATTTTCCAACAGAGGGTACAATTTCGAATACTACTGATTTCTTGTTGGCGTAAAATAATCTCCAAGCAGATCTCCACGGTGGCAAAATCGTATAACTTACTATAAGCCAGCCAGAGAAGCTCCAGTCAGCCAGAGAAGCTCCAGTCAGGCACCGTACAGCTTCTCTGGCTGACTGGGGCTTCTCTAACCGGCTTATACGATTTTGGCACCGTGGACATCTGCTTGGAGATTAGCGTCCAAATCGATACAGTAGAAAAGGCCTTACAATTCTGCCGATGATCATTTAGTGTCGCCTCTACGACCAAGCTACCCTAATCTTGGGCTGAACCTTTGACTTCGCTCCCTTTTTACAGTAAGAAGATAAAGATGGTTTCACCGGTTAAACATTTAGCGATGCTTATACCTGACGACCGTTCCGATACTTACGTAGACTTCTGTGTATCCATAGCGGGTTGCGTCACCCTTGATCTTCAAGTGGAACTTCTGGAACGCCACCTCAGATGTCAGGCCTTGCCTGCAAGAAAGAAGTTGTGTGAATCCAAATTCAGACAGCAATATCATCTTAATTACAAAAAATGTCAAATAATCGACAAATATTTTATAGAAGTTCAAAATTAAGTCGATCAGATAAAAAAATCAACATCAATCGATTTACATGTCTGAATTATGTCAATGTTTACAAGTGTTAACACAGTGACTTTGAAAACATAAAACATAAATGTTATCTCATATTTCGTCAAATTTCCACTATGTTTTCTTTAACTTATTTGGTTGTTGAGCTGTAGTGACCTTGGTCCGCACTAATATTTGACCATGGTTTTGAATAATAACCGTTACTATGACTCGTGTCCTCCATATCGATTGGTAGATGGTTTCCTCAGGCAGTTATCGCCTCACATTTGACGCTAGTCAGTGTTGTTCCCAGATCCCAGTCGTGACTTAGTCGTGCCATCTGCGCCGTTTTGGGACCACTTTTGAACTTTATTCGGCCAATACTTCGCACAATGTTCATACAACCGCATAACTCTCACTGACTCTTGTGTCGGCTTAAGTTAACCAAGAACTGAGCTGAGATACCCTGTTGGACTAAACTACTAACGAGAGCTAAGCAGTTTCAAGTTTTTCGGTAATCTCCGCAAGTTATATTGTTATTTTTTTCAAAAAGCATTCTGATGCTACAGCTTTTATCAGCTGAGTAATGCCGGTTGTTTAACAAACTTATTACTGTGATATTTGCTGATTCTACCATTTCCTATTGCTTTTGAGACTGTCTACTGATTGGAGTACAGTTAGGAGGCAGGTGCATCGAAGATGGCATCTAAACGCAACGAAGATGGCATCTACACGCAGCGGCAATCCAGCTTCATAAATGGCCATAGATAGTACCTTTCTGCCTGGCAGGAATATGCACTGTTATCCGGACTTCTTGTCAAAGTTAGCCTCCAATCCTACAACAGGAAAGAAGATATTGGGGATTCGGTCATTGACCCTGAGGTAAGGGTGAAATGGTGGGTAACATGGCGGTCGTGACAAACATCTGTCAATCATCCACCTCACCTGGGTGTTCTGAATTTTTAAAATGAACAGCTTTGGTAAAGTAAAAGCCAAAAGTTGCAATAATCGTTCCAAATTTAGAAGAATATTTGTTGCCTCTTGATTGTCGTTAGTTTCCAAAACATCTACAGATGCAACCAAGGAGGTTATGATGCAACCAAGTCCGCCATCTTACCCACGGTCACGTGATGATCACATGGCCATTCTTACCGTTCGTTGTTGCAGAACACGTGACAGGAGTAGGCACTCCCGTCAGGACTTACGGTCAAGGAAACCCGCCATTCCTACAACAAGAAGTGAACTTTTGTCAGATTAGTCTAATGAGTTTTTAAAAGGTTTTAATTTCCAGCAGCGACGTCCCGGACTCGGCCATCTTGGAAGAACTTCCTTGAAGTTTCTAAGGGAAGAATTGATCTTCTTCGCGGTGAAGCATTCTTTCTACGTAGCATGAGTAAGTTCGGTGATCAACGCGTTAACGGCAAGACCGAGTATCATTCACCACTCAGCTGACTAAAGGGGACAGCAAACAGAACTTTGCAGTTAGAATATATGTCAACAAAAATGCAGTTAGGTCGATATTCTTGCTTGTTTTAAGCATTGAAAACGTCTGTCTGGACCTTGGATAGAACATAATAACAAAGCAAATTTCAATGAATGAATGCAAACGACAATATATACCATAATTTCCTTCTCAACATCGTTTTTAAGTTAAGGATATGTACATCATCTCAAGTAGTGATACAGTTCTCTAATTTCAAATGATTTAAGATACTAACTACTAGATATACTCCATATCTTTTAAAAAGCTATCAAAGTATGAAAGGTGCACAGATGCAGACTGACCTCCTCCGTGACGTTGATAGGCTTGGCGGCGTAGCTGAAACTGCAGGAGAAGTGCTTGTCCTGAAAAAAAAATGTTTACCGGTAAGTCAGTATCGCAAACGAAACACTTCTCCGTATCCTTTCGATGGTAAACCGTTTCGATAAGGGCAGCCATTGGCACACATGTGGAAATGTATAAAACAGGACAATGTTTGTGCGAAGCTCTTAAGCCATCGAGTTGACTAAAGATCGTGTATTTTGGCCGGACAACGGGGAACTGTGTTCTTACGGGCAAAATGCAGAAACTCTGTCATTGGCGCATCTTGTTCGATCACGTGAATTTCGACGTACAATGTACTTGTTCATCAATCAATAACGGTTATAAAAGAAGCACAACACACATATAGGAAAGTGCAAAACATTTATTGTTGGAAACATTACGTTGCTATCGGAAGGTAATCTCACAAGGCATGCGTACATCAAATTTGCACATTTGTCATTTAAACTTAAATGTTACAGCGAGTAGCTCTCCAGTGCAGTGATACGGTAACTTTTTCCACAGCCTTTCATAGCAGCTCAGTACATTTATTAGCTAAAACAGAAGCACTAATTTGTTGAACAATATTGCCATCCTTTCTGTTGATGCTTAGACCTAGCTCCATGTAAATGACATAACATGCGAGCGGGGTACAATTGGTAGTCACTATAAATCGCAAGACTTTCACAACTGATCACGTGGTTGTCACTATGAAATAACGTGATTTTGAGTAATGGTCACGTGGCGATATCTGTCCCTCTGAGATTTATCCCTAACATCCATTGTTGACAGTTCACTACTTGAACAAGACTACCTGATTGCCAGAAAAGACTAGCATGACCATTATTGTTGCATATTTTTCGTGAGAACTAAAGAAAAACGTAGAAGGTCTTGAGATGACTTTGCTGACGTCACAGTTCATCATGGTTCACGTGTATTGCCGTCACAAAGAAGATTGCCGACACTTTCCCGCCAAATTTTTCGGGGACACTGGAGACTGTAAAAGAAGGAAAATGTCATTCCAAAACCAAAAGATGACAATCTAGGGTTAAAACTAGGGGTGGGTACCGGTACATAAAATTCAGGTCCGGTCCAGGTCCAGAGGGTCAGGTCCAGGTCCGGACCTGTACCTGTACCTGATTATAGAAGTGTCACAGTACATCATATTTTGGAGAGCGAGACACACGTAAAAGTCTCCAAATAAACGTCATGTCTGGAACGATATAATTTCTTAGGTTTGCACTTTGTCTCAAAATTATAACTATGCTCTCCACGCCGTCTGTTTACTCATCCTTTAAGTGTTTCTAGATATGATTCACAGCTAACGTCTTCGATTCGTTAAATCTGCTGTTTTGTATTTTCTTAGACCAGTTATGTGGCCGCCTACTTGTAGCCTGGTACTATGAATTTTCTAATCGGTCCATAGGCCGGTCCACTGATTTTTTACGGACCGGTTTTTTTGGACCGGTCCATTAAGAAATACCGGTTTTGTACCGGTACACGGTACCGGTACCCACCCCTAGTTAAAACCATCGAATACCTCAATCTACATTGTCTTCTTTTTCTTAGGCCATGTTAATTTGATTACATGGATGACATGCGCGCGCATCCATTTTCGTCCGTTTCCTAAAAACATGCTTCGACTATACTGTAAATCGTACAATGCAGCTGCAATATGATCAAATACATGCCGTTTTTTTGCCACAAAAATATTACGATACTTATGTCGCAGAATGGCAAAATCAATTCCAAAGTCAAAGAAGAAGACGTGAAGAAATGAAAATGAAGAATCTATTATTCGGCGCGCGCGGTATGCCATACTCTGTGTGTTTAGTAATTTCTTCAAACTTCCTGACTACGGAGATTTCATAATGAAGGCAACTATTTTTGGCCAAACTTTTTTTTATTCACACGCTCGCATCGGTTTTGGGGTTCCCAGAGGATGTCATCGATATGATCAAATCAACATAGTCTTATTACTTGTTTTGTATTTTATCCTCACAGCTTGTTTCCCTTTGTAAGTTAGAGGAACAGTAATAGCTGGTCACTATTCTGTAGAAAATAATCGATGAGCTGCTTACTTTCCAGCGCTTTCTCGTCCACGACAAACTCAGACTTCCCCAGCTTCATCTCCTCGGTCCTCTGTGTGAGGGAAAAGTTCACATTACGTGTCAATGAAACATACCTTTACCGACGGCTTGAAATTCATTCCTTAGAACATATCTTACTTTGTGAGAAGACAATCCAAGACAATGAAGACGTCATCTAATTCATCTACTCACATAACAATCAGCGTATCCGAAGCGCTGCTTTCCGTTCACCTTCAACCGGAAGTGCTCAAACATCACGTCTGACCTCTGCTCTGTCCTGAGAAAAAAACACGAGAGAATGAGAATGAATGAATGATCAGATGCTCGATAGTTGCATATGATACATTGTATGGCAACAATAATAAAGCAATCAACACCATAATACTCGTCTTTTTTATAAAAAAAAGAAAGACATACGATACCTTTCTACCCTAAGCTGGCAGGAGTATGCACTTGCATCGGGGCTCATTGTCATGGTCAGTCTCCATTCCTGGTGAGAAATAATGTCAGTCGTTACATAATTCTCCGTCTGCTACCAAAGCCATATATATCATACACCCGCCCTTCGGTTATATTTACTTCCACTTTCTTGATACGTTTTTTTTCCGTTGTCTTCATTTGCAAACACTTAAAACTAACTGAATAATAACGCTTGCGTCTTGCGTTCGTCTGGATCTAAAAAAGTTGTGGTTTGTTTTTCCGAACAATAACGTTACATTCCATTCTTGAACGATGGGAAGGGACAGCTAAAACCTGGTGACATCTCTGCTGTCGTGACAAAGAGATGTCAATCATTCTGACGTCACTCACCTCAGTCGGTGCTCCGCCCGGTTTAACCGCGTACGTAAAGCTGCACTCGAACTTGTCATCCTAGTAGAAAGAAATGTTCCAAGGTCAAATGTGCACGGTTAAGGGCAGAAACTGAGTACTGTACAGTGAGTGAAATCAGGCAGTCAAGCCAGTAAAACTAGTACAGATGTTAGAACACTTGGGTAGCCAAGGTCAAACCAATTTAATCGATCGCAGATCAATAATCATCACCAATCGACCATCAAAGGTTTCTGTCCGTAGATAAACAGATCAAATTTGATCGTTTGATTGCACTTCTTTAAATTTGCTGTTATTTTGGTGTTGTTGTTGCATTTGTATATGTCCTGATATGACAAAGAACTGGTGCCGTTTCTATGTTTTTAATTTCCTTTCTACAAACAAAAACGCAAAGCCACTGGCGGAAAGCAGTTGATCGGAAGGGCTATACCAACCTGGGAGGACGTCCCTCTGTCAGAACAGCCGACCAAATCACCGCGAAATCAAAACACGATAATCCATGGGTCGCCCCTTCTCTTCACGACAAAATTATGCGGGAAGGTGGGGGACTGCGTCCTTCTTTTGTAGGCAGCCACGACTGCACGAGTAGACAAATAGCGACTTCCGTGTTCGTCTACCTGACGATATGGTATCCCGTTCGCGGAAGGTCGTAATTGTCAATATGTTACAGCCAGTTACACAGTAGTTTACCTCGCCTGTAACAGGAAACTGACCAGACCGCGCGCACATATGCAAACGCACGTTACATCACAGCTCTATTAAAACAAGTCAACTATTGTTACAATAAATGCATATCTATCGCTTGATGACACACACAAAAAAACAATGCTGATCTATCGGAAAGAAATTAGAGGAATGGGGGGTAGGGAAATCAACAGGTGATCAATGAATCTGCGATCGACAAACTCGTGGAATAAATATATCTGGTTATTGCTGGTTGCGTGTCAAGCACATACAAGTCTACAACAGACCGTTACAGACGTCAAGTATTTTAGTTACTGTACCGGCTGTGGCTCATGTACTCAGACAAGCGGAAATACGTACATATTTTCTTTGGCGTCCCTTACCAAGTTACTGAAAGATATCCTGTACTTTCCAACACCCACGTCGGTGCAAATAGCTTCTATTACTTCTTCAGAACCTTATTGTAATGTAAGGTGCATAGTAACGATTATCTTAGCCTTATTGTGAATGGTATTTGAATATCGCTCTTTGGCAATATTCAAAGGCCTCCCGTAGGGCCTGCCTACGTGTTCTTATCAGGGCCCCCGGAGTTTTGATAAGAAACCAAAACATGACGAGAGCGAGACTATGTTTCTACATTGTTTCTTCGGCACAACATTTTTCGCATAATTTGCAAGAACACACCGGTATCAAAACAGTTTAGTAGACGTTTATCATAGATAAACAGTTTACTTGAAAAGCAGATGTGGGTCACATGTGTTCTCAATATTCACCCAAGCAGGATGACCAAAGTTGTGATAAAAATATAATTAAGTAGAGTTGTTTTGTTTTGTCCATATGATTCCCGCTGAGATGTAAAACACTTTGTTCTGCGACAATTATTGTCATGCACATCTTTTCGCGCATGCAAATCTCTGACACTAAAGAAAAGAAAACAGTGCATAATCGCCCAAGTGTCAACTGCACAACGGGATGGCACCGGAGATTAAAGGGACGGGGGTGGATCATGAATAATCGTCGCAAGGGTCTATCGGACAGGGACCCGATCCCAACAACTTGAACAAGGAAATTATGCATAATATGCTGCAGTTGTTCTTCTTTGTTCGGTCGGTCGTCTGTTTACTTCTTTCTTTGTTTCACATGCAGCTGGAAGTCAAATTATGTAGCACAGAACAAGTTGTAAAACTGTATACAAGTTTATACGTGTAGTTGTAGCAAAATTATGCTACAAAGAATGAAAGATGTAACGATTCGTCCCTATATATACGTGTATATGCACAATTTTGTGTCATTGTCATAAGTTTTGATTTCAAACAAGCCTATTCTCGGAAATTGTGGATACATTGGATGCGAAATTTACCTCAATGTATCCGCAAGCGCAGCTACTGTAGTATTCTGATATCCAACTTATATTCTACATCAGCATCCAACCCTTTCTATCCGTATTACATGATCCGTCCCCGACACGCCAGGGGACTGCCACGTCGGCTGACTTCCCCCGTCCTTGTAAAAAAGGCTCAAATTCCTCAGTCCCACCAATGGGACGCAGGATGCAAATGTCAACAAATAACTTCCAGACGTTTCGGGGTTTAGAACCCGGCTGGAAGAATCCAGAAACCCCAAACAGTGCCACATCAACACGGTTCAGTACTATACGAATCCCTTCCTCTCTGAGCGGAAAGGCATGTAGAAGAAATTATCTTTGAAGACGATTTATAATATAAAACAGAGAAAGGGCTGTTGCTTAGAAATATACGGAAATATGCAAGATAGACAGATTTCTGTATCATGTTATTCAAATCACGATAGGAGGGAACGAAATCAAAGCAAGTCAAGTCAACACGAAGTTGGTCGTGTCAAAGAGATTGTAACGACTACATACCATATAGAGAAGTTCAGAGGGTGGAGGAGACACTTACCAACTTTCTCTCAAACGTCAAAGTTTCCCCAGAAGCGATGAGGTCGAAGGCTTCGGCGTGAAGACCCTCCTCCACGTGACTCCACTTCGGCTTCTTATTCTCCTGCTTGAAGGCCTCGAACTCCGGGTCTTTGTTCTTCTTGGCCGACTTAGAAACCGTTAGGCAGATCATGAAGGAGAGAAGGACGCAGAACGTGAAGAAACGCGCCATTTTGTAGCAGGGTAGAGAGAGAGGACTGTGACTGTGCTGACTGTCTTCTGTTCAGACGCCGTCTGGACTTCACAGCCTCTGTTACCGGTAGTGATGTGTGACCTCTCAAGATCCCAGACCAGTCCAAGTGGAAACCATTAAGGGGTGTCTTAGAATAAACTAAAATTTTCAAAAAGTACTATGGAATATTGCCAAGCATTGAACCCCTTTAAAATTTATGCTAGCGGTGTATCTATTTTATTGATTTACTAGTGTTATTAGATATCCAGCTACAAACGCTCTATACTAAATTCTGGTACTTTCTTTGTCCCACTTTTGCAGTAGACTTTTCAAAGATGCCAATGGGGACGACCCTCTCGCCAATGGTAACTTGCCAAGTCGAAGACTCGGAGAATTCTAGAAAGGCATCCACGTGGCAGTATTTACTTCCAAGATAACGGTTCGGAATCTGCAGCTGGCACTTGTGCAGTTGTGACCATCGCATGAACTATCGCCAGGATTACTCATGCGTTTTGGAACGTCAGCTCAAAGTCGACTCCGAGTCCGAAAACGCGTGCGTAAATTATAAAACCTCCTTGCCTTTGGTAAACCCAAGGACTTGGTAAACCGAACCTATCTATTTTCGTGGAAATGCTCATCTGAAAGAGTAGAGTTTACGGTCAGGTAGGAAGTTCTTCCAGTTTAGACCGCTCCTTATCTGTCTCTTAAAAGAATGAAAGAATGTGCATCAATCCTAGCTACCTTCAGCGCTCAAGATCTAAAATCAAATTGTTGTTTTTTTAATAAAGAAATGCCTGCCAAATGTAAACCTTCCATACAGTAGTGCCTTGCGTGAAGAGATCTCTCCTCAATTCCTGTATGGAAAATAAAGCCGAAAAGGAAACATTAGCTGAGTAGAAAACAGATTACATGAATACATGTATATTTGTTGCATTGTTGCCCTGTATACGTGTGAAACGTCAGCATTTTTAAGTACGCAAGAACATGGGCTCAATGTTCATACATCAGTGCAACGGACGATGGTAATTTTGAAGTAGCACATGGCTCAAAAGCCCCGACTAGCGGTCAAAAAAATCACTGCAGAAAACACCACCGTAAGCGGCGGCAGAAATAATTTAAACCGCTAGAAGACCTCAATGACATTTGCAAATAATTAAAAGGACTACTATGCTGCATGCAATGTTATCTACCAATCAGGTATCATTGCGACAGAAATGGTCAACGTTCAAAAACTTGTTGCAGTTTTTATTGATCCCAAGGCCAGGCGAGTTTTGTACAGTTGCACTTGCTGAGAATACAAGAAAGGACAGGTAGGATTCTGTGGATGAGGCTGGATAACGGTTAGGTGATGGTTCTATTGGTAAGGTGTAAAGGAGACGTGTCGCGTATAGCCTAACATCCCATTGTTTTCTTTGAAATGTCTTAGATATTATCATTGTCTTTGAATGGTGGCATTATTGAAACAAATTCAACTAACCCCCAAACAAACTTCAAACCCCTGTGCGAGCCTTTCGCGATTTCCCCATTCCCGAAGAGACGGAAATTCGGCAATTTGACGGTCGTTTTAACCACTTTTCTGAAGGCGGCCGATAGTGGTACTGCAGATTAGGCTATCATAGGGTATATCATCCCGACTTGTGAAAATGTGAAAATATACAATACATTAGGATTGTAGCATGTGACAACTTTCCCAAACAGGTACGTGTAGAATTTACTTCAAGACCTTAAACGCAAGAGTTGGCATACAAAAGGACCGGTCGTGCGAGGAGCCTAAGTAAAACCTACATTGTACAAACTAACTCAGTTCTGTTACCCTGCTTCAGAATATGGCATAACAGACCCTTTTCTTTCTTTTTTTTCTTTTCTTCTCTTTTCTTTTCTTTTCTTTTCTTTTCTTTTCTTTTCTTTTCTTTTCTTTTCTTTTCTTTTCTTTTCTTTTCTTTTCTTTTCTTTTGAAAACTGGCAAAAATCGATCCACGCGCGGATGTCATCCATAAAATGAAGTCACTGCGGTCTTACATTAGATAGTCCACGTCATCGTTTATAGTGAGGCCAACGGAACAGTATTGACTTTCTTACTCACAAGAGGGTATCATAGAAAAACGTGAATCACATTGAATAAGCCATATGATAGTACATAATCCACCACACATTCACTAATTCCTTGTTTCCCCCTCATTGACTAAATAAGTCTATAATTTCCCACAAATCGGCCCCCTCTAGAGATTCCATATCCTCTTTCAAATCCTTCTTAAGGTGTTCGGAATACACAATTAGCTTCAATTCTCCTGAGACATGTACTTGGTTAACGGATGGAAGAGTCTGAAAGTCAGGCAACTCACAGTGGATTATATGAGAACATCATTTATTTATGCACGTAACGTAGAAGCTTAGAATAACACGGGGCGGCGTTTTATGTCCCATAACTCACTTAATTTCAAAATACATGTCGTTCTTTTTTCTCTTATTAGTTTACCCAATTCTTCATACTGTCGCTGACCTTCAAGTTTGTCCCATAAGAAATCCGGGTACATTTGCAAAATAGATTGACATTGCATGTACGTCAATATTCAATACACTTAAGTGCATCGAATGCATATGAAACCGACAATGATTAAGTAGAGCCAGGCATATAAATACATGATATGATTATTATCATCCATTAAGATTAGGGATTATTTCTTTCAGGATCACCTTCGTTGTTATTCACGCAACGTCTGGTGAAACCGAGACGGGAAGAGGGAGAGATTAGACTTGCGAGGAGCAGCCATGATGGATGACGTCATTATCAGACGAGAGCTCGCAATTCGGTGAAGTTCGGTCCGGGGCTATTCTGTTGGGGAAAGTTCAGGATAAATCTTTAGAATATAAAAATTAAAGGGTGGGAAGTGCGCAGAAATATATGAAATGACTCATTATGTACTTAGTCTACTTGAAAGGGTTGGTTATTAAAAGGAATCGTTCATGTCAGTTGAATTTAAATAAAAGACAAGGATCTAACGTAAGGGACCAGTCGAACAAAAGGAGATGGAAATTCCGTACCCTCCAATAACTTTTCTTTAAAGGCCTTATGCAAGTGTCAGTTTTGACATAAATCTAAGATGTTGGAAACAAGTACAAAATATATCTCCTCACAGACAACTAAAAGTAAACTTACCTATGTTATAGTGCCGTGTGTGAAGAGGGGGGCCGGGGCGTTAGAGGTAAAATGTCGACCCCCTTTATACACCATCACCTCTTTACATCGACAAGTGCACGGAGTGCCTTACTTTATTAATGACAGCTCCCGTGTTTGTGCAGACACCTGTCGCGATATTATTCCGTATTACAAGGAGCGGGCTGCATGGTATCAATACTCATGCACACATTTAATAAGTACACGCATGGCATATATCTATCATTTTGTCACCAGTCGTTGTTATGATTATACTTTCATAATTGCCGTTACAATGTTACAAGATGATTGAAATGAAGTACAATTGTACTTTCCTCTTACGGTCTTGCAAGATGAAAGCAGTTGTGACTGTGCCAGCTTTGATACATAAAATTTGCGAATCTCCTCCATTGAGAATTAGGCTTTGAGACACAAATGCTGTATTATCTTTCCTTAACACAATCAGTGAAGGGACGGTCGGCTCTACGGTGTCAGAACGTATTTCATCGCCAACGTTATTCCGTGCGCGCGATTAGAAGTTGGTGGTATTTTCCCCTTGTTGAGTTTCATTTGTTACGGTCGATCTACTTTCCCTCAGAGTGAGTACCAATGCTTGATGTGGGTCGATGTCAACGAGCCCGCTATCTGTGAACATCCGTCTCTGTTTGGACGGATTTGTACCTTTTATGTCACAACATACCAATTCCGTGTAAACTGTAACAGTGATAGTTAGGGCCAACTAAAGAAATTCCTCAAGCAGAAGCTCAACTGTAGTCGGTACAACTTATAGGCGCCCTGAAGCATATTCAGTCATGTCAAACATAGTGCTGTTATATGTAATATCTCTAGCATTTTTATGATAGCTTTTCAGCTGTGTTTATTGTGCAGATTCTAGTGATTACGGACATTTTGACGTGTCACAATTCTTTGGTACTGATGTACAATTGCATGCACTATATACTGTTTCAGCATGTTACTCGCAAAATGGAGGGAAGGAGGCTGGGAAAAATGCATTGCCCATTGGAACCATTTGGCAATCGTTCTACCTAATAAAGCGAATTCCATCAGCATGATTATACAACGTTTCATAACGGAAGTTCAATATCAAATTTGGCTTTACAGAGAGCCAGGAGAGAGCTGACCTTATCAGATACAGACAGCGCCACGAACCTGCCTGATTACCTCCCCCTACGTGACGCGCCAATATACATCTGTACTTATTCCGTGTCAATAAACCCCTGGTGAATGCAGATGCGGTTTAGAAATATGACCAAACGTCTTTCTATTTCAAAGCACAGTACTTAATGCCTAATTAAATTGTAGAGGCACGTTCTTATCTGTATAATTAAGAATAAGTATCGAGACTAACGTATTCACTGGCACAGTACAGGCCGCAGAGAACAACAGACTAGAATGTCCTAGTACAGCCCGATAGGGTCAGAAGATTACTGACACCGAAGTCAGTCCTTTACATAAGTTATCAATTCAATTCAAACACACACACACACACACACACACATACAGACGCACACACACACACACAAACACACACTGTTGCTCTCGTGCATGCTCACAGTTTGGAAAAATAGGACGGTATAGATCCATAAGAAAGAGCCTAGATATTAGAAATCAGGCCACAAAAGACTGTACATTGTAGATCATTTCCTAGAATTGTTGTACAAGTTGCCATACGTTTCATCATGAACAATTGTTCAGCAATAAAGTTATTATCATCAGTATATCTAAGAGTGATACTGTAAGTGCATTTAAGTTCACGTGGTTTTTATTTCGCGCTAAGGCGAAAATTGAGTGTTCGCGGTGGTTTTGCAGCAGTGCCATAGTCACATACTGCTACCGTATTGGACAAAATGTTCGCGGTGGTTTTAAGTTCGCGGTGAAACGGTCCCGCGAAAACCGCGAACATAAAACCACCACGGACATATATGCGGTGATGTGTATCTTCATTGTTTTATATTCAAATATTTCTTCTTTGATATCTACCTTATATTCGAGTATTTGGCTTTAACACCAAGTTCTCGATAGTATTGGAACACTTATAGTGAAGTGACATCGGGCCACACCCCAAACATCTAATTGAAAACCATGCCCTGCACCAGAACACCCCTGCTGAAGTCGTCGCTCGTCCCCGTGGTTTTTCATTAAAGAAACCGTCTCATAATCTGACTACATCACCTCGGAAGGATGTTTGACATTAGACTCCGACATTTTTGACAATGACAGATTGGTAAAATAGCCAAATGTCGTTGATTTATCCATGACTTTTGAGCTAGATTTCTCGTATATTGCGGTACAGCACCATGATAGTGATACCAGTACATGTAATTGATTAATTTTATCATGACGGGATGGCTGGAAGTAGAATCCATGGGGGTTATAAGTAATCCTGTTACGAACACGTGACTGTCTAACATGTTCTTATCAACGGAGTTTATTGTATTATCAATCACAGTTACGCTCGGGTGCATAGATAAAGAATACATATTGCAGAATTTGTTTTAACCCAGTGAAAATTTGGAGTTCAGTATGATATTTTGTATTCTAAGAAATGGTGAAAGAATATCTAATTTCGCTGTTGTCATATCATTGTCAAGATGATTGAGCCGCTAGTCAGGCAGACTGGCGTTTGGTGAAAATTACATTGATGGTACATGGATAACTCTCAAGCAAATATGAAAATCATGCAAAATGTGCATCACAAGCAAATGTATATGGTCTTACCCTGTAAGGAAAAACCAACAGAAGGAGATAAGGTACCATGCACCGGTCCACCGCTATAATGAACTTATTGTAGGGCATGTACATAACAAATTACACAGCCCTGTGAGCTGGGCCCTAACCTCATTTTCATATGACCTTCCTCCTTCTCCTACTGACCTTTAAACCTCGCACGCTTCTTTCAATCAACCCACGGCCCACTTCTGACACAATGATAAAGCCTTGTGACCAAGACTGAAAACCCAGATTTCTTTATCATATTGCAACAAGACCACAGCGAGACCCCGTGTCCTCTGATAATGGAACGTTACGCGACGTCCCACCAAGAGGGAGGCGTGTTAACAATGATCCATCTCCATCTTAACCCCTTATTAGATTTCAGAAAGCTTCCGAGCTTTTAGCTTACCAAGTTTATCAAATAAACCTTCCTTCCTTATTCAATGAACCAGAGCCCTACCGTGACCCTTCAGTTGTTAGGGTTGTGCTGCAATGAATTCTATTTAGGGTTCGTGCGATCAGGGGAGTTTTGGGTGCACTTTGGGACGGGGGAACTCGATTCACGACTACGCCATTTGCAAGGTAATGTTTCAAGGATCACTATAGATTTGTATCTCTCGTTTCTGATGAAAAGGGCAAGCGCAAATCTGACAGGATGATCCATTAAGTCAGGGGTACGTTTGTAACCCCTTGATGACATGACTCATGTACGATGCATGACCCCATGGGAACGAGAGCGCCAGGCTACAGAACTCATTTCACAAACACAATGACATCATAGTCATCTTACTTACATCATCCTTTATTTGTAAGGTACCAAAATAATACTGGCATGTTTCATACATCATGGTAATGTCTCGCAATAGTCGCCATTTAAAGGCTGTCTGTGAGGATAACATTAGAACACTGGTCAATTTTGGCGTACATATTTTAGATGGTTCCGCCCATATATGATTGACATGAATCTTTGACATTCCTAACTTATGTGTAATGGTTTCGACTTTAATGGCAATGGTGGCTAGCGCCGGCTGAGAAAAACCAACAACATTCAGAAAATACAAAACTGGTTTCAATTCACAACACTGTCCAAAATTAGCTGATCTACACTACAAAGTCGGTGCTACGCTCTGTGCTTATTGTCTTTAGCTCTAGGAGCAGGTGCATTTGGGTAGACATTAATTTGCTTTTTCTTCACTTGTGCGGCAAAACTATCAGACGATACTAAGTATGTCAAATTTCCTATATTTTACCTCGATTTGTACAATGAATATTTCCTGTTGATGGTGCAAAAATCTCACTGTGGAAACCTGGGCTATCACTGTACCTTTCATCTACTGCATGGTACATACAGGGTTATCTTTGAGAATACAAGAAACTCTGTTTTTTCGCAGCCAACTGTCAGTAGACATACAAGGGTGGCTGTTTCTCCATTTAACCAAATGGAACTGTATCGGATGCTAGAAAAAAGTCAGATCTTGTGAAATCTTGCGAGAGAAAAAAATCACAAGATCTATTGCTTTGTTTTGTGTTCGACCAATAAGGTGTAAAATGCGGACCTCTTAGGTTCGGCCAAGGAGGATTTCACTATCCACAGTTTCCACAATAAGCTCCTTGGTCATTTCTAGGAAGCTGAAGGGTCGCACTAGTCAACCATTCCAAATGGAATGTTTCCATGAGCGTTAGGTTAGCCGGTACGATATAGTCTCGTACCAGCGTAACTTCTCCTAGCTGTTGTTATATTTAATCTCCACACAATTGCACGGACATCAACATTGGACAAGACTCATTTCCGAGTCTAATCTCACATCCACCACAAACCACTATGTGTTCAGATACATGTATATGTTCAAATAGACCTCGCCATTACGATTTTTTTTCCTTTTAAAATCTGTACATTTTTCTTGTAACATGTGCGGTCTATTGTGATTGATATCACTCGACCCGCACCCTACGAACCCTGGGGAGTACAGTTCACATTTTTACACCAAGGTGTATTACCTACATGCATATTTTATGATTGACGGTCGGGAATGAATAGGTCATTGTAGGGAACAGCTGCCCACGTTGAATATTACATGACTAAAACGGCCAAAATCACTGCACAGTACAACGTCGCTACTGCAACAATAGAATGGGAAGGAGCGCCGCCTACGATCTGTTGCGGTAGGACAGTTAGTGTCATGGAGTTTTGGGACTTGCCCTGGTCACTCCGAGCTATACACGTGTAGTTCCCGTCATTGTCGGGCGAGATGTCGCCCAGGTACAGAGTCGCGGCCACGCCGGTGGCGGTCAGGTTGGAGGAGGTTGCGTTAAAACTGCCTAGCGGAGTGTTCCATATCAGCAGCGGGTCGGGCAACCCGTCTGCCCGGCAGACCAGTTCCAGGGAGTCACCGGTGACGACCGTCGTGGTCGGGGTCAAGTCGACGACTGTTGGCACGACGCAGGAGAAGTTGGAGATGGGGATGTTCAGCACGGTGCTGTTCAACGCTTCCGGGTAGCTGGCGCGCTCGCAGACGATCTCCTCCGAGTCGAGAGCGTAGGTGGCCACCGCCTGCTGCAGCCACCGGCCGAACCACTTCATACGACAGTCGCAGGAGAACGGGTTCCTCCCGAGGTACAGGACTTCTAGAGTCCTGGCCACGGGGAGGAACGTGCGGTCCTGCAGCGCCATCAGTCCGCATGACCTGAGGTCAAGTTCACGCACCGCCGCCAGGCCCGAGAACGCGCCCTCGTCGATGAAGGACAGCAGCGCCGAGTTCCGGAAGGTGACGGTCTCGACGTTGACAAGACCGGACAGCGCGTTGTCGTTGAGCGCGCGAAGTTTGACTGAGTTGTCCATTTTGAGACGGCGGACTGTTGGAAGACGCGGGAATGACCCTTCACTCAGAGCAGCTATGGACGTCCGCTCGGCCACCAGTTCTTGCAGGACGCGTAACCCGGCTAGCTCTGTTTTGGGAATGGCGCGAAGATTTGGCATGGAAATGTCCAAATATGTCAAAGCCTCCAGACCGTTTAGTGTTCCCTCTGGGAGGAACGTTTGAGACACGCCGGCGAGTTTTAGAAACTTCAAGTTCAGGAGAATCGAAAAGTCTCCAGGCTTGACTTCAACTGGGTTGTCGCTGAGGTCTAAGATCGTCAGGGTCTCTCGTACGGCCCTCAAGGCGTCGATAGGAACCTGGGAGAGCTGGTTTCCCGACAAATACAGTCGGTTCAGGGCGCTGGACTCGTTCAGAAACGCCGGTGGAATGGAAGAGATGTAGTTGCCACGAATGGACAACGTGTTCAGGTTGGCTGCACCCGGAAGTAGGTTCGGTAGTTCCGTTATTTGGTTATCGTCGACGTAGAAAGCGAGTAGGTTCGGCAGTCGTCGGACGACGTTGGGATCGAGCACGGTGAGGTTGTTGTTGGTGACGCGCAGGAGAGTGACCGTCTCCGGGATGCCGTTAGGTAAGGAGGTGAGCCCCTTACTATCGCACAAGACGGTCTTGTCCCCAGGCAGGCAGAAACACAGTTCCGGACACGATAGGGCCCCCGCGACCATAGCCAGAAGGCACACGATCATCAATACACGTCTTCCTGCCATGTCCTCCATTGCGTAGACTAAATCACTGGTTAATTAGATTTTTCATAAAGGGCTTGTAGCTCGTCTGTCACGAATCGACCGGGCTTCGATCGCGGCTAGATGTGTGGGTTTCCAAGTCCTTTTCAGATCCGAGCGTGTTGACAAAAGGGCCCTGTCCTTCGATCCGGATTTTCCCGAAACTGTTCTCTAACGGTCCGGAGATAATGCAGGTCCGTTGTTGTAACGATTTTTGAGGTAAGCCCGCTGCGCTGTTGGACGGACACACAATGGAGGCAAATAAGCAGCTGTCACGTTATTGGCCGGCGAACCTCCTTTAGGTTCTCGTTCCCAGAAGACAGCCTAATTTTCCGAGACAAGCCCTAAACAGATTCCCGTTCCCAGGAGACTGTAGTAGTAGTCACCCTCTGCCCACGTGGTTGAGACCGGCTGTTGTAGGAGGGACAGTGGGCGTCGTCAGTCCGGTTATATACCGTCGCGTCCCAATTTCCACGTCTGTTGGAAATCGATTCCTCCCAGTCCATTTCCTGAGGGTCAGTGTCAATCACTGGGAAACGTTGTTCTCCCTGAGGGCGACAGAAATATTTAATGGTTATAAACGGATGCTATTATATCACATCTACACATTCAACTAACCTGGATACGGTAACAATACTGCTAAAGTATGCCTCTTTTTCAACCGTCTATATGTTAGAATGATAACTGGTCCTTCTAAAATTAATATAAAATGTACATGAAACAAGCAAGGGCTTTTAAATCTATCTAGAACAAATAACAAATTTTCCGCCAGATGGAGGGGAAATCCCCCGTAATCCTCTCACGACGCGACTCCCACCCCTGCAGGATTAGTGTACTGTCCCTCAAGGCGAACGTCATCCCGGTAATGGGTTTCTTGTGCTGCTTTAAAAGCGGGCCGCACCTGTACCCCAGAGACCCCGGCCCTCCACACATATCTATCCACACAGCTTTTCCGGACGCCAGCTTTTCTAACAAACATGTGCATGGCGTTTTGACCTCTACGTGCGACCGAACAAAAGCTGCTGGCGAACGATGACATTTCTAGCATGTAGCCATGCTTGGTTTTCATTAAATTCAGTTATTTGTGAGTGTTAAAAGATGTGTACCGGTTCTACCAAACCTCAGTTAGTACTTCTGCTAGCAAGTTTCAACAACCCGGTAATCAAATTTGGTCGTCTCTGAGTGTGGATTTCGCAGTATCAAGTTTGGCGTATCGACAGCACCGAATCTAATCCAAACTAAATCCGTGGAAATCTTTATTTTCGTTTTATTTCCAACGTTAATTCCGAAATGGAATCCTGATGGGTAAACCAATATCCCTAGATTCCCTACTGCTCCAGCATAGCAAATGAAATACAGCGGCCCGCGGTTCGTCGATTTTATGTTTTGGACTGCTTCAGTTCTCTAACAAATTCAGGACTCATTCAGGCAAAGAGACGCATTGTTCTGCTAGAAAGTAGCAAACATCTCTAGACAAATGCCCCTCCCCCCCGAGTTTTTGCTGAGGATTGATTTTATAGAAATTCTATCTTTCTGAGAAATATATCCGTACCCTTTTGAGTTATGCTGTTCTTTTCAAATCTTTTTCCATTAAGGGACTAGCTGGTCGACCTATTATCAAATGCGGTATTTTAATGATCAAGACCCGCAATCAAAATAGCGTAGGTCCCTAGCGCTAGAGGTCGGCTGATATGCGGACTCAAAAATGGACATCTACTTTCGCCGCTTGAAAAGTTAACACGATCTTTTTAAATCCTTTCTCTGTATATTAAAAGGCGGCGGTTAGCTGTTTCCTCTGGAGCATTGTTCGCACTTCCATTATCTATGACCTCATTATTGTTGTGCAAATATTCGCCAAGTAATCGCGTGATAATTCCGACAATCTGTGACGGTGCATATTTAGGTTCTTGAACTGGGGCACATCCTACAGGCTTGGCATGCCCCCCTCCCCACGTGCAGTTACTGATATCTTCCATACTTCCAAATTTCCCAGGGATTCCTTGTTATCGTCTGGGTTTAATCTTGTGGAGCGAAGTGTAATCCGTGGGAAGCCAATAAATTAAAACGCAAGTTCACGGTTACACGACTTGACTACGAAATGACGCTAGGAAAACTAATTTTGTTGGTGAGACAGAACAGTAGCTGATAGCACACCGCATCTGTGCCAGACTTATTAGTGCGTGTCAGTGAAAGCGTTGTGCTACCTGGGATGGCATGGGAAAACACTAGTCCGTTCAACCGCTCCGTTTGAACGCAAACAAGCACGTTATTCATACCCCGCTATCCGTATCGGACTGCCTCGGCTAGAGTGTCCTTTGTGTGCAGTAACGACTAACGGTCCACAAATGGAGGCCAACAAAAAGTAGCTGGTTCCGTATCAAGTGGTATAAAGGGGCTTACCTTTCACTCGCTCGGGGCTGCGGGGACTGTGGCGTCCTGCGGGTACTTTAAACACTCCCTGCCGCCTCTAATTCAGCTGTGAAACAGTTGTAGGAAATGTAAAGCATCCGAACGGCAAATACTGCGGGAAAACAAGCACATGCTTTCTCCTGGCAGCCCGTGGTTGTTGTTCCCCGTGCTGTAGTGGCGGGCCCCGGGCCGTCTTTTGTGTCGTCCTGCCGCGTCTTGTTCTCCTAACCTCTGCACGCAGTCCCCGCCGAGCACGTTATTCAAATGTACAAATGAATCACAATCAGAGAGGGTGCCACAAGGGGGGGACGCACATTATGCGTGACTCGATGATATCCGGGCGAGTTTAAAGTCATGGGGGACGACACTTTCGCTAACTGTCCACTGTTGGCACAGTCTGAAACCACAAGCGGCACACACGGCGTTTTCGTAGCTTCTATTTACCATGCCCTTCAGTACGTCTTTGGTACCATGGCAACGGTGTAAAACAAGACGCCCTTTGTAACAACCTTTGATCGCTAATGTAACCGTATAACATCCACTAATTGGACCTCCCCGTGCTCAAGTGGGATCGTCCTAATGTACCTGGCAGATGCCCGCAAATTGGCGATATGAGTATTTCCCCACTACTCCTGTCAAGCTCTTAAAATATCCTAGATAGTAATCACCAGACCTGCCGCCATGCTTGGTACCTTTAAATGTGGACATATTTTCACAAAAAGCACGTCCGACATGCCCTGATTGCTGCGTTTGATAGTATTGTGGTGCTATTTAATGCTCGGGGAGTGCTGGATCGCCATTAATAAATAAGTGCCGTGAGCTAAGTTGATTTGGTGCGGGCGCCTGCGTCCCATCTCCCGCTCAGATCCAATCTCCTTCACGGTCATACATCACGGCACAGACTCGCGGTAATGACGGCTGCCTTCAGCTGAGAGGATGACCACGTGCGGTGATCTCATCCCCTGCTCAGTCTCTAGCGGACCCGTTATTTAATTTCGTACGCCATTATCTACCCGCTAAATTACGTTAGAGACAACACAGGCAGACGATATATCATCATCTGTGACAGTAAACCCGAAATTGTCAAGAGTTATCAAAGATAACTTTGTTATGTATTTATAGGGGGCGTCGCTCTAATGTTAGAAATTGAAAAGTAACGAAGTTGTGTGTTTAGAAAACATGCTAACATTTATTACACTGTTGGTGCATGCTAACATGAATAAGATTTAAATCATTTGTGGAAAGGCTTGAAGCGTGACAGAGAGACAGGGATCCTGACTTTTGTTCTTGAGAGAACGACAGACGGGGTGGACCATGCAGAAAATGATCAGCGCCGAAGGAGCAAACCACAACTACCCATGGGGGAGGGGGTTAGCCTGGTTTTCATATTTTCTTTCCTTCTGATAGCCCTTTCCAGTATCCGTCAACGGAGAGAAAATAGGGATGGACCAACGTTGGTGGAGAGTGCCGACAGAAAACGGGGCATATGATAAAAAGGTCACAATCTTCTCCACAAACCTCTGCTTGTAGAATAACAGAGGTCCTGTTTAGATAATCGTCTATATCTATGCACATTTTTTTTTTGCCAGTAACGTTGCATGGTATCATTAACGGTAGATTACCGTTTGAAATATATCAATAAACCAAATTTTTATTCAAGAAAAGCATCAGTAGCCAGGTATTCAAAGTCCGTTTCGCTCCTCTGATCGCCTTCCTGACAGATATTCGGGCTGGAACCAGACTAGGATGGATACCAGGCTATGCATCAGGAAGGTACAGAATATCATGTGTCTCTCTCCAACGATGTGTGATGATGATGGCAAATTTTGTACATTCAACATGAAGTATTATAATAACCCGAGGCTTAAGGATATAGAAATATTTGCTCCACCCGGTAGATGTCACCAATATAAACATCACCACTTCTGGGTCACTGTCCCAGCGGGATAGTCTCCGAATATTCCCCGTACAAGATATGCCCGGAGGTAGAATTCACAATATGGCAACGATTGGATTAGGTCAGAACGCAACTAACCGTTCATTCAGCTGGGAGGGCGGGATTGATTTCCGATGTGTTTCTTAGCGTTAGCTTTGTTGTGTGCGTAGAATGTCCTACACGGAGTAACAAATCCTGTTTCCGTATCGACATTCACATTTTTAAAAGCATCGAAAACAACCCAAGCGGAGAAGAGTTAATTTACTGTTAGGTGCATATGTATTTGAGTGTGCGAGGGTTGGTGTGCAAGTTGAGATGTTATTGTTTGTGAATAATCGGTAAAGATTTGCCCTACATTGCACTGTTGTTGACGGGTCCCGAGGGTCAGGTAGAGCTTTATATCTCTCTTTTGAATTCATATGAACCGTTGGGTACCTCCGTGATGGCGGCAGTTATTTTACCCAGGTTTCACACATCAGAAGATCAATGACACGTCTCGTTTAGCTTCGCTTTTCATCCGATTGGAAACTGCATGCCATACGAGCCGGTATTCTCCTATCTAAATTGGATATTGGTGGGAGAATTATTCTTGTGTACGTTTATATCCCGTTATCGCGAAATGATCACCGCAGACCATAAATTAATAATAGCTCGCATCTGCTTCTTTTATGAAGCAGCATGATTCATGGCATAGTTATCCGCCAGGTACTCTAATCTGCCTCGTTCATTTCTATTTTCTTGTTTCTCTCAGCGGCAGCCATTTGTGGCAAATTGTCGTCTGATCTGCCATGGATACCGCGCACAGAAGCGCCGCACGCTGTAGGCGGGATTTCGTCTCCAAGGAATCGCATCAGCAAATAATCATCTTGTCCTTTGGGCTCCTAACACACAAAAATTTGCATAATTGATAATGTCAAGACTGCTCTAATGCCAACTTAGTAGCCTATTTTACCTCTTTATTATTCAGCGGTGTAGGCTCACAGGCAAGCACTGAGTCAAGACCTCATTCCTTGCTCTCCTAGCTAGTGCCTTTATCTACTCAACAGCGGTGCTGTCAAGCAGCCCGGTAGTTGGATGATTCGAATTTCTGTCCTTGTCCTAAATCAAGAATTATCCGTTAATATTGCAAAGCGGATCTTCTAACAAAGAAATCATGCTGGATATCAAAGGATTTCAACAATGAAAACACGAATGGTCTGGGATTTTGCATCATTTATATCATTTTTCTTCCAGTCATTGACAATCCATAATCAATGGTAACGAGGAATTCCGGAATAGGAAGGATCTCTTGAAATATTTCACCACTGTTAGTCACACGAGAAACGACAGGAAATTCTAAAATTTCCAAAGGAGAAAAGGCTTCCATAAGGACCAAGATTTAAGCCGCAAAAATGTCGCTTGCACAAACTGACGTTCCGTTACCTAGCAACGAATGTGCACCTGCGCAAATGTGCTTGACGGAGAAAAATGGATCCCATCTAAATCATGTAAATGTCAACTCGTTTACTTGTGTTTTCGGTAAATCTATCATAGTTACTGATATTTGCAATGTTTGCACACTCTACCGCACGTGTACCCGTTTCCCTTACATTCTTAAGGAACTGGTAACATGTGTATTTCCTTCCTTACTTCTTGGCATTATATGAGAATCGTTCTTATTTGCTCTCCAACCGATGCCGCCATTTTTGTAATTCCGACCCCGACGTAGCCTGGCTACCGTCCGCACTTACTACATCCGCTCCCTATGGAGGGTGCCTCAGGAGCGACGTGCGTGCTCAAAACGGAGGGTTTCCAGGTTATCGTTAATCAACATCAGTCTAGCAGATCTAGACATTCCACGGGCCGTACATAGTCTTCAACAGACTCTCGAGACTCGCTAATGATCGCTCAAAACCCACTTGTCCTTCAACGGCGCCCGGAAGGAGACAAGTGGAGATCACTCTAGATCTGTGTATATAGCTAGGTTTTGAACAACGGCACTGTATTTTCCATATCAGCAAGATGAAATAAGATGTTTTGTACTTACGGGATCATACATACATTCTGATCGAATCAAAAATCTATTTGAGCAGGTTGATGGTAGACCGTACCTTAGAGAATATTCAAAGAGTCCTTGCAAATGCCAAATGTCTAGATCAATTCTAGAAATTCTATGATTGTCGAAACATAACATGCAATCAAGCAAACACTGGCGACACCCAGACCAGGGCTACAAATCCGTACACTCGTTCCTTTATTCGTCGCACAACATACACATACATCATCGAATCCAGTCATAGCTGAATCGACGTCGACAAACGACGAGCTAGCGACATATTGCGTTACTCCAGTGAAGTCATACACTCCTGGGACATTTACTGATTATATTACGCATACAGTCTGGTATTCTCATTATATCTCACGCACTATACTATGGCGTCACTTTTATTTTGAAAATGCTCCATTCATCATATTTAAAGCTACATATGTCTCCTACAATTTCAGCGGAAGAGTTACACTGCCTAGTCGATCGACGTGTACGGGTATAATATCATATCAATAACTCTAATACATTCTCAGTTAGTTATGGAAGAACACAGAAGAAATAGGTGAGCACTACATCTACAGATTTCTAGCTAAGGTAGCAACACTCGGCCGGGACATACTATTATTTTCGCTGGGAGGAATAAAAGTATTTTACAACCTATTCCAAAAAGTCAGCTTGAGGCTTTCTAGAAATAGTACAAAATCTTCGAGACAATGAAATGGCACCAAATCCAGAGAGTGTTGGATGACTTGTTTTCTTGGGTCCACGAAAGCACTTTATAAAAGTAAAAATTTAGGTAAAAACAGTTTCATTCAACTTTCATACACATGAAATCTTGATGTAAGAACGAACCATGGGTAACGCATTTCTACATCTGTTATGGTAGATAGCTCCCATCAGGGAAAATAATGGTACGTCCCTTCCAGAAACCATCGCAATGTGCGACTGCATTCATTTTTTTCTTTCATTTTTTTCTTTCTCTTCTTTGCGTATCTGCTTTACACGAGTTCTTATTTTCCCTTAAGTTGCTTGGTGTTATCGATTACTGCGGAGACAAGCGATCTCGCATTAGCCAGGCCCTTTAATGACTAAGAACACTACAACATTCAAAGCTGTACGTTAGCTATTTCTGTTACCAGCTAATTCTAGCTATTGATTAATTGTTTCCCTTTCTTTTCAGACGACAAATCTACACATACAAAACTGCACAACCTTGGACAGCTGATTACCAAAATGCATGGTCTTTACGTAGCAGGAATGACACGATTGTCGTAAATATGACATGTAGTTTTTTTGTTTCTTGTAGAATGACAAAGTTTGACTCAGAGGACGTAGTTTTAAGTGGGTAAATACAGCGATGGTGATTCCAAAGCAGCGATGCCTTGCGGAAGAGTTTCGAACTGCAGCTGAAGCGAAGCCCGCGTCGCCAACGTCGTTTTGTGTTGGCGCTCTGGACAGACGTTACCTCAGCCTGATGATGGGGCGATGAGTACAGCGATGCATCATCTGACGTCTGTAGAAAACAGGAATAGAAAAAGATAAAAGATCTGCTGTGAACTCATCCTCAAATGGTCAAGTTCACGGCCGCCCACTTTCCTGTTTAAAAAGGATTATTCTTGCAAAGAACAGTGCCATTGTTTGGTGTATCCATAACGTTGATGGATGACTCACATGGACATTCTAATAACAATTTTAACAGCAAAGGGTTGTTTTAAGCTAGGTTTTTGTTGGCATTTTACATACGTGCATATGTTTATACATCCGTATTCCGTACAGAAATGAATCTATGGCTTGAAAGAAAAATTGATATGCTCTAGTTTACATGAAGTAGACGCCAAGTATCCAACAAACAGTTGTCTCTGAAATATAAAAGATTTTATTTGTTAGAAAGGAAACAGGGACACCCTACGCATCCCCCTTCCCGCATAGCATTGACCGTTCGCCCCTAAACGTGCCATGTACAAGTAGCCTTTCCGTGCTTGGTTCCTGTCGTCACGAGTTTCCTGCCTTTTATTTTAACAGAACCAGGGTATCGCCCGTTCTGATAACCTTTCCCTCCACGCAGCTGTGGTAGATACACACCAGATACACACGAGTTGTTAGGGCCCCCCACCAGTCTTCAGACTAAAGAGACTGTCAGAATAAAATGAGGCAGCCTAACTTTAGGGACAAGGTCAGAATCAAGGTCATTTGTTTTGGCACTCAACGAGCATTTAATAGGAAAGGCATTCCAGAAATTCTTACTTTTGTAGAAACGTCAGCAACACTTTGTAGCGCTGAGCCTCACATTTGAATAGAAGCTTCAGAGGTATTCTTTCTAAGTTTGTTTTCGTGCCATTTGAATTCCATCCGGTCTACATATAGACCTGGGCTATCCTTGAAAATCTGTTACAATATGGTAAGGCCACTGAATCAGACAAGTAAGACCTAATAAATACCTCCTTATTGTGGAACATAACACGGATACACAAAAAAGCCTCTAGTTGCTAATTCACAAGACTAGACTGACTAACAAGACTTGATGACTGGAACCCGTTCCCTAACGACCATCTGCGCATGTAATCCCCCCAATGAGGAGAGTTGGCGCCAGAGATCACGGTACGAACGCCATGCTTCACCCTACACTTGACCCCCAACTGGATACTGTGCAGGGGAGATGGAAAACCAGCTCTGTACACTTGTAGTCGCGCCTCCGAGCAGTTTGAAACAAGAATGACCGCTCGGCTAGATATTTTGACAGGAATGAAAAAAAAGGTATAAAGGGCGGAATTTGTTATAGATGTTTCAGTATATGAAGAACAGAATTGTTTGTAACACAACAGTTTTGTCTCTCCAAGGAAACGTCTTTTGTTTTTTTTTCGTTGCTAGATACTAGGATAACAGCTTTATTTTTCAAGTCGTTTATTTGTGTAACCACTTTAGGGCATCGTCTCAGTAGATGAACATAAAGGTCAGACTTCGCCTTCAACCAAGTGCAGATTCACTCAGAGAATTATCTTAACACATTCGAAGATGCGCCTACAATCCGCGCCATCCCTCAGCCACTCAAGAAAAGTTCCAACTTGTCTTGTCTTGATCCCACCCTGTGATGTCTAAGATTCAAGATTCGCACTAAAGCTGGGCCACCGAACAAGCCACCTGTTTTTTGTACGCAATGCCTTTTTGGCCCCCACTTCGCGTGAATCCTCGCGCTATCCCTGGCATCAAACACCATCAGGAAGTACAGGGCAGCTCTCTGAGGGAATCGTTTTTCCGAACGTGGGCGAACATGTTGTGTCTGAGAGCGAAGTTGGCGCCATGTCAAGACCGACCAACTGTTGTTTTCCCTCAACGTAATTGAAAGAAACAATCAATTTGCAAAGCCTAATGGAATACATAGGAAAACTACTAAAAACTTTCGAAAAGATAGAGATCGTTAGACAAAGGGTTATAGATTATACCTCTAAACTTTTATCAATGTTTATTCCATCATGCACGTAAACAAAACAAAACAAAACAAAACAAAGCAAAGCAAAGCAAGTCTAGCACCTTGCTCATCTACAAGAGATACACAGTTTTCCAATTAAGAGGCATGTAATTGGGAATATGATGGTAAAACTGTCCTCTACCTAAGGGAGTTATACTGTACCTGTTCTTTCTTCATTATTCCGGTCCCTTTAGTCTGACGTCAACCCCCTCGGACGACGCACTCGCGGACACCTGCGGGTCGACAAGGAACAACAAAAGCGACGTCAGGTGGGACCAGGTACTAGGTGTAACAAGGTACTCACACGATTGGTATGTAGTAATGGTACCGTCAGAACATCCCAGAGGATTCATATTTAGAGAATGAGTCACACGATTTAGTTGTGCTCATCGAAATAACATTTTGTGTATCTATCTTGCAAATGTTATTAGTTATCATTATCAATTTTTAATGTACTTTATAGTCGAAAACCTTACATGGTCATTTCGCTATCCAGACATATGGCAAGGATGTTTTCCCCAAAGAAATAGATACTTTTCCATATAATTTTCCTCCTCCCCAAGTCCTCTAACATTGTGCTCAAGGTAGGAATGCAACATGAATGTTTGTGAACAACCTATTAAACTTCACATAAAATGCTGTTGCTGCCCCCTCCATCCACGCTGAATGTCCTTTCTACAAAAGGAATTCTATTCATTGTGAAATCCCTTCATCAATCTTGCATACAGACGTGATGGCTACGGTGTTTTCCACTTTGAGAGGGGGTATTTATCAGAAACACCAGCATGACCTTTGGAAAGCCCCCAGACAACCCACATCGATCCTACCCCAAAATGGACGACTCCAATAATGCCTACCTACAAGTAAGTGCCAAGCCCCCGATACCAATAGCACTCAATCTCCATGATTGGTCTCTTTTAATCAAAGTGATCTCCATCGGGTAATCAAACCAGAATGTAAGCAGACGTCGTGTGAATGCTACATATGAACTTTCGTGACCGGCCTGAGGCACTCTGGTGACGTCAGATGACGTCAACTGGGAAATGCCCAATCAATCTCTGTGTTTCTTATCGATTGGCAAAGTTAGTTGTACATTGAATTTAACGTCGCTTGAAAGTGAGTCTGGTACCAAGGCAGGTTCTTCTGATTACATGACAAGATGGAATGTGAAACGAAAGAGAAGAGAGAGAGTACAAAAAATAAGTGTTCGCGTCTCTCGACTTAAGCGCAGAAAACTTTTTTTGGCTACGAAGTTTTCTTGTAGTCTATTTTTGAAGTTACAATTTGATCCTTCTACCTTAGAGTCGCTGCCCACTGCCAGGGCGTCCTGTATGTCAGCGAGAAGATCGCCCGCCCCTTCTTCCGCTGCCTTACCCTGAGCCTCAACGTCCACCAACACTGTCTTAGTTGACTTGGTTATGGTTGAGACATATGTCGTTTTTGTGTCCTGTTATGGATGTGAACAGAGTACCAAAGAGGCAACGAGAGTTAGAGTGACCACGATGAAGTTAGTACATCAACGAATACAATGAACACAAAATGCAAGGTCCAGCAAAGGTAACGAACGGTACAGACGGACTAGAAATATTTCGTATGCAAAGTTTTAAAGTGATATCACAGAGGCGTGTACCTTACAAGCAATCCAAAGCCAAGAAAACAAAGGTATGAGCCACCTGACAATTCGACTGCACTTGTGCAGCAAAGGCAGTGGTCTATATAGCTAGGTCAAAATTTCCTTTGATTCTTTAGCCTTCTGCAGACTTGAACTTTGACCTAGACCATAATGCATATGGCTGCACATGCGTACTCAGAATTGCGAGATTGTCTATTTCGTTAGTCATGTCTATGGTCTGATGGCTGATATAATCGTGTCAAGCGAAATGCAGTGTCAGCAAAAACTTCATTTGGCATTTGAATCTTTGACCTAACAATGACTAATCAGAATTAAAGCAAAGCAGAGAGGCAAGAATGTGTAAGAAGCAACAGAGCAAACTTACTTTTCGGAAGATGGACATGGTCGCCATTTTAGTTCATGGATGAAGCTACTAATTCTAGTAATAGGAGGAAGGAAGTGACGCAAGAGGAAAGTAAGCAGTGACCCGGAAGCAGATAGTTCACAGATGTCCTCTATGTAGTTAGTTCAGCATCCCGTTGGTGTTAAATTAGTTCTTTTTGTTCGTTTGTTATGCGGCCATGAAGTCGTTCCTGTCCAAGGGCCAGGAAGGTAAGTCTAAACCAGCTCTTCAGAGATGTCTGG
Source organism: Branchiostoma lanceolatum (assembly GCA_035149815.1). NCBI lineage: Eukaryota > Metazoa > Chordata > Leptocardii > Amphioxiformes > Branchiostomatidae > Branchiostoma > Branchiostoma lanceolatum. Next base: position 25,467,106 of record CM068866.1, on the reverse strand, counting down.
TTGGCATGGTGACGGTAGAAGATAGTGGAGAGATGTTAGCAATGAGCCAGGAAACTAACAGTCTTGTGTGATGCGTACAACATCTTTTATACATCTGTCATATCAGTCACGCGCAGAATGGACAAGTCTACAAGCAGTAGAACCATCGCGCAGATGATGGACACTTGGACTTGAAGATTTGATGTTGAATAGACAAGACTGTATGAAGAGGTGAATCACTGTGAGTGGGATGATGACGGTTCTCCGAGAAAAGTTACTCTTCTCGTATATTCCACCCTAACATGCGGGTTAGTGTTAGTGTACCTCTGTCTCGTTACAGCCACGTCTGTCCTCCCAACAGAAAGTTGCAGGGGGAGACGCGCAGATCTGCTTGATGGGTCACGAGAGTGGAGCCTACAGTTGCGAGTACTAGAGTGAGAGGCTAAGTCACTGTGAAGATTTAGGAAACCACCCGAAACCTTTTCTGTCCTTAATCACCAGCACCATAACCAGTCACTATCTGTCTCTAAGACCAACCTGTCCTCCCACGGTGAGGTGCTTGGACGATCTGAATCTGGACGGGCTGCTCTTGATAGACGGGCTGCTCTTGATCGTCACACTGGTGCTGTAGCCCTCAGCTGATCCCTCGGCGCTGGCGTCGGGCGCAGACAGAGATGCCTCCGGTCTTCTGTAACTCTTGACAGACCCTTCCCCGCTGACATCGGGTATGGCAAGAGGCCTGGCGGCGGAGGCATCGCCTTCAGGGCTTTCTAGGTTTAATGTACCACCATACTTCCCTTCCGTTCTCACTCCACCTTTGATCTCGTCTGTCGCGCCTGTTAGACCTTCCTTAACTGCCTGTGCTGCATCTTTCAACTCGTCCTTAAGGGTTCGTATTCTGTAAGAAAAGCCACCCTTAACCTTCGGCCCTCTAACTCTTACATCCGACCCCTCAAAGTCCGCATTGGGTGATGAGCCCTCTGGATAGTCTACATCTGTATCTACATCCCCTCCCTTTCCACTAACTTTAAGTCCTCCAAACTTTGGTCCTTTGAATCCCTTAACTTTCCCGAAACGTCCCGAGGCTCTACCCTTTATCTCAGGCGCGTCAGCGTCTGTTCTCCAGTCTGGTGAACTTATTTCCGCGTCGGGAGCATGAACCTCCCCTACAGCTATGTCTACGTCGGCGTCCGTCGAAGGCTTTTTCGCCCCGAATCTAAAACGCTGGATGTTTAAGCCACCTTTCGGCCCTTCGACGTCTACATGCGGGGCATCTGGGCTCGAAATTTCCGCGTCTGGCGATTCCAGGTCTCCCTTTGGTCTTTTCGCGCCAAATCCGAATGAAGGTCCTTTGAATTTTGGCGAGTCAAACCTACCGGAAATTCCACCCTTGACATGCGGTCCTTCCATGTCACCGGTTCCGTTGATATTTACGTCGGGACCTTTCACGTGTGCTTCTGGCAAGTCACCCTCACCGTTCAGCTCAGGCGACTTGGCACCGAAACCGAACTTTGGTTTTTTGAAGTTGAAATCAGGTCCTTTGAATTTCCAAGACCCTTCCGTTTGCGGTCCCTTGATGTCGACGTCTGTGCCTTCTAGATCCGCACTGGGACCTCTAACTTCTCCTTCAGGAAGGTCTATGTTAGCGTCGAGATCGTGGCCCTTAGCTCCAAAGCCGAACTTCGGGCCTTTAAACTTTGGTCCCGTGAACTTCCCTGATATCCCGCCTTTAGCTTCTGGACCCGTGACGTCAGGCCCTTCAACTCTAGCATCCGGACCTTCGACGTCTAGATCAATGTCCCCTGATGGAGGCCTTGCTTTTCTTCCCAAAGAAGGGAATTTTATGTGTGGCATGTGGAAGTCAGGTCCTTTGAATTTGCGAGATGTCATCTTTCCTTTTACTTCTGGACCTTCCACGTCAACGTCTGGGCCTTCTACACTGACATTCGGGGCATCGACGTCTACATCTATCTCCCCCGAAGGAGGCCTTGCTTTTCTTCCCAAAGAAGGGAATTTTATGTGTGGCATGTGAAAGTCAGGACCTTTTAATTTGGGAGATTTTACTTTCCCCTTAACCTCTGGACCTTCCACGTCAACGTCTGGGCCTTCTACACTGACATTCGGGGCATCGACGTCTACATCTATCTCTCCTGAAGGCGGCCTTGCTTTTCTTCCCAGAGAAGGAAACTTTACGTGTGGCATGTGAAAGTCAGGACCTTTGAATTTGGGAGATTTTACTTTCCCCTTAACCTCTGGACCTTCCACGTCAACGTCTGGGCCTTCTACACTGACATTCGGGGCATCGACGTCTACATCTATCTCTCCTGAAGGCGGCATTGCTTTTCTTCCCAAGGAAGGAAACTTTACGTGTGGCATGTGGAATCCAGGTCCTTTGAATTTCGGAGATTTAAGTTTTCCCTTCACCTCTGGCCCTTCAATATCAACGTCCGGGCCTTCAAGATTTGCATCAAAGTCTGGACCCTTCAAGTTTACATCTGGTCCTTCCATGTCAACCTCTGGCCTTTGCACCTCTGCTTCTGGAAGATCTATGTCGGCTTTTGGCCCTTTGTGTTTCCAGCCGAAGGATGGCATTTTCATAGACGGCATATCAAAGCTGGGTCCTTTGAACTTGGGACTTGACATTTTCCCTTTGAACTCAGGACTGTCAATATCAACGTCAGGTCCTTCAAGGCTTGCGTCAACGTCAACTTTTGGTCCTTCCAGTTCCCCTTCCGGCAGATCAACATCGGCCTTTCCACCGAAGCGGGGTTTCTTGAAGGAAGGCATCTTTATATTAGGTTTCCCGATATGGAAGTCGGGTCCTTTGAACTTGCCGCCTTTCACGTCTGGACCCTCCACGTCTAGGTCCACGTCTGGACCCTTTGCCTTTAAGTCTACATCGACATCAGGACCCTCGACGTGACCCTCCGGGAGATCGACGTCAGCTTTCCTGCTGAATGAAGGCATCTTCATCGACGGCATATCGAAATGGGGACCCTTAAACTTCGGCATTTTGAATTTTCCGCCTTTAACCTCGGGTCCGTTGATATCAACATCAGGTCCCTCAAGATCGACATCAGGGCCCTGTATATCTACATCGGGGCCTTCGATTTCTCCTTCTGGCAGATCAACGTCTGCTTTCCCTCCGAACTTTGGCATCTTTATGGAAGGCATGTGAATATCAGGTCCCTTCAGATGTGGCATTTTGAATCTTCCTCCTTTCATTTCAGGCCCGTCTATATCGACATCAGGGGCGTTGACATCAACGTCAACATCCGGGCCTTCTACATCGACATCAATGTTGGGTCCTCTGACCTCTCCTTCCGGCAGGTCAATGTCTGCCTTTCCTCCAAATTTCGGCATCCCTATTGACGGCCTGCTGAAATCCGGACCCTTGATTTTGGGCATTCTGAATTTTCCGCCTTTTACGTCTGGGCCTTCGATGTCCACGTCTGGCGCATTAACGTCAATATCAGGACCATCCAGATCTACGGACGGTCCGTGAACCTCTCCTTCAGGTAAGTCAAGATCAGCTTTTCCGCCTTTCATTCCAAATTTGGGCATCTTCATGGACGGCAGGTTGATGTCTGGTCCTTTGATTGACGGCATCTTGAACTTTCCACCCTTGACGTCTGGTCCCTCAAGGTCAAGATCTACGTCTGGCCCTTCGATATTGACGTCTGGGCCTTCTAGGTCTACGTTGGGGCCTCTCACTTCACCCTCTGGGAGGTCGATATCAGCCTTTCCGCCAAATTTGGGCATTTTCATTGAAGGCATGCTGACATCTGGTCCCTTGAATTTGGGCAGGTGGAACTTTCCACCTTTCATTTCAGGACCTTCGATGTCTACGTCAGGTGCGTCAATGTCAACATCAGGGCCTTTCACGTTGATGTCCGGCCCTTCCAACTCTCCCTCGGGCAAGTCGATGTCCGCCTTTCCTCCAAACTTTGGAGACTTAAACTTCGGCATTTTCCAGTTAGGCATGTGAAAGTTAGGTCCCTTAATGTTTGGTCCTTTGAATTTTCCTTTCATTTCCGGGCCTTCGATATCAACATCGGGCGAGCCAACATTAACATCGATATCTGGCTTTTCCACATCCATGTCAGGTCCCTGGAGCTCCCAATCCACATCAGGACCTTCTACATCTGGTACGTCTATCTTTCCCTTGCCTCCGAGTTTGGGCTTTCTCCAGGACGGCATCTTCATGTGGGGCAAGTGAAAGCCTGGACCCTTGATTTTGGGGCCTTTGATTTTGCCGGACATGTCGGGGCCTTCCACGTCCACGTCAGGGCCATGAAGATCTACGTCAGGACCTTGGAAGTCCACATCCGGTCCTTCCAGATTTACATCGGGACCTCTGACCTCGGCCTCGGGCAGATCAACATCGGCGCCAAACTTCGGTTTTCTGAATGACGGCATTTTCATATGGGGTAGGTGAAAGCCTGGACCCTTGATTTTTGGACCTTTTATTTTTCCTTTCATTTCAGGACCGTGCACATCAACATCAGGCCCACTTACTCCGATGTCAGGCCCTTCCAACTCTCCTTCCGGGAGGTCAACCTCGCCTTTTCCTCCAAATTTCGGCATCCTCATTGACGGCATGCTGAAATCTGGGCCCTTGATTTTTGGCATTTTGAATTTCCCGCCTTTGACATCAGGTCCTTCAAGGTCAACATCCGGACCTTCAAGGTCAACGTTGGGTCCCTTGAGTTTGACGTCGGGTCCTTCGAAATCGACATCGGGACCTCTTACTTCACCTTCTGGCAAGTCAACGTCACCTTTCATCCCGAATTTCGGCATTCCTATAGACGGCATGCTGAAATTAGGGCTCTTGAAGTTGGGTCCTTTGAATTTCCCGCCTTTTATGTCAACGTCCGGAGCGTCCAGGTCAACGTCTGGTCCCTTAATATTGACGTCGGGTCCTTCGAGATCGACATCAGGACCTCTAACTTCACCTTCTGGCAAGTCAACGTCACCTTTCATCCCGAATTTCGGCATGCCTATTGACGGCATGCTGAAATCTGGACCCTTGAATTTGGGCATTTTGAATTTTCCACCTTTAACATCGGGTCCCTCGAGATCTACGTCAACGTCCGGACCCTCAACATTGACATTTGGTCCCTCGACATCGACGCTGGGTCCCTTGAATTCACCCTCTGGAAGGTCAACATCACCTTTCATTCCAAACTTGGGCATCTTCATTGACGGCATGCTGATGTCTGGGCCTTTGATTTTGGGCATTTTGAATTTTCCGCCTTTAACGTCTGGTCCCTCAAGATCTACGTCCGGACCTTCAACATTGACATCTGGTCCCTCTATATCAACACTGGGTCCTCTGACCTCTCCTTCCGGCAGGTCAATGTCTACCTTTCCTCCAAATTTCGGCATCCCTATTGACGGCATGCTGAAATCCGGACCCTTGATTTTGGGCATTCTGAATTTTCCGCCTTTTACGTCTGGGCCTTCGATGTCCACGTCTGGCGCATTAACGTCAATATCAGGACCATTCAGATCTACGGACGGTCCGTGAACCTCTCCTTCAGGTAAGTCAAGATCAGCTTTTCCGCCTTTCATTCCAAATTTGGGCATCTTCATGGACGGCAGGTTGATGTCTGGTCCTTTGATTGACGGCATCTTGAACTTTCCACCCTTGACGTCTGGTCCCTCAAGGTCAAGATCTACATCTGGCCCTTCGACATTGACATCTGGGCCTTCTAGGTCCACGTTAGGGCCTCTCACTTCACCCTCTGGGAGGTCGATGTCAGCCTTTCCGCCGAATTTGGGCATTTTCATTGAAGGCATGCTGACATCTGGCCCCTTGAATTTGGGCAGGTGGAACTTTCCACCTTTCATTTCAGGACCTTCGATGTCTACGTCAGGCGCGTCAATGTCTACATCAGGGCCTTTCACGTTGATGTCCGGCCCTTCCAACTCTCCCTCGGGCAAGTCGATGTCCGCCTTTCCTCCAAACTTTGGAGACTTAAACTTCGGCATTTTCCAGTTAGGCATGTGAAAGTTAGGTCCCTTGATGTTTGGTCCTTTGAATTTTCCTTTCATCTCCGGGCCTTCGATATCAACATCGGGCGAGCCAACATTAACATCGATATCTGGCTTTTCCACATCCATGTCAGGTCCCTGGAGCTCCCAATCCACATCAGGACCTTCTACATCTGGTACGTCTATCTTTCCCTTGCCTCCGAGTTTGGGCTTTCTCCAGGATGGCATCTTCATGTGGGGCAAGTGAAAGCCTGGACCCTTGATTTTGGGGCCTTTGATTTTGCCGGACATGTCGGGGCCTTCCACGTCCACGTCAGGGCCATGAAGATCTACGTCAGGACCTTGGATATCCACATCCGGTCCTTCCAGATTTACATCGGGACCTCTGACCTCGGCCTCGGGCAGATCAACATCGGCGCCAAACTTCGGTTTTCTGAATGACGGCATTTTCATATGGGGTAGGTGAAAGCCTGGACCCTTGATTTTTGGACCTTTTATTTTTCCTTTCATTTCAGGACCGTGCACATCAACATCAGGCCCACTCACTCCGATGTCAGGCCCTTCCAGCTCTCCTTCCGGGAGGTCAACCTCGCCTTTTCCTCCAAATTTCGGCATCCTCATTGACGGCATGCTGAAATCTGGGCCCTTGATTTTTGGCATTTTGAATTTCCCGCCTTTGACATCAGGTCCTTCAAGGTCAACATCCGGACCTTCAAGGTCAACGTCAGGTCCCTTGAGTTTGACGTCGGGTCCTTCGAAATCGACATCGGGACCTCTTACTTCACCTTCTGGCAGGTCAACGTCACCTTTCATCCCGAATTTCGGCATTTTCATTGACGGCATGTTGAAGTCTGGTCCTTTGATTTTGGGCATTTTGAATTTTCCGCCTTTCACGTCGGGACCCTCAAGGTCTACGTCTACGTCCGGGCCTTCGACATTGACATCTGGTCCTTCCATATCAACGCTGGGTCCTTTAAGTTCGCCCTCTGGCAAGTCAAGGTCTGCTTTTCCTCCAAATTTCGGCATTCCTATTGACGGCATGCTGAAATCCGGACCCTTGATTTTGGGCATTTTGAATTTTCCGCCATTTACATCAGGTCCCTCAAGGTCTACGTCAACGTCCGGGCCTTCGATATTGACATCTGGTCCCTCGACATCAACACTGGGTCCCTTGAATTCACCCTCTGGAAGGTCAACATCACCTTTCATTCCAAACTTGGGCATCTTCATTGACGGCATGCTGATATCTGGGCCTTTGATTTTGGGTATTTTGAATTTTCCGCCTTTAACGTCTGGTCCCTCAAGGTCTACGTCAACGTCCGGGCCTTCGACATTTACATCTGGTCCCTCTATATCAACGATGGGTCCTTTAAATTCGCCTTCCGGCAGGTCAATGTCTCCTTTTCCTCCAAATTTCGGCATTCCTATTGACGGCATGCTGAAATCCGGACCCTTGATTTTGGGCAATTTGAATTTTCCACCTTTCACGTCGGGTCCCTCAAGATCTACATCAACGTCCGGGCCTTCTAGACTGACGTTTGGCCCGTCAATATCAACATCAGGTCCCTCAAGTTTACCCTCTGGTAGGTCTATGTCAGCTTTTCCTCCAAACTTGGGCATCTTCATTGAAGGCATATGAATATCTGGACCCTTGAATTTTGGCCCCTTCCATTTTCTGCCTTTGACTTCCGGCCCTTCAATGTCTACATCAGGAGCATCAACGTCAAGATTGACATCGGGGCCTTCCACGTCTCCTTCAGGAATGTCGATGTTTGCCTTCCCACCAAACTTTGGAGACTTGAACTTTGGCATTTTTAAGTGCGGCATGTGGAACTTTGGACCTTTGAACTTCCCATCAATGTCCGGACCGTCCACATCAAAGTCTGGGCCTTTAAGTTTTGGAGACTTGAATTTTCCTGAAAGACCGCCTTCAACCTCTGGTCCTTCTACGTTTACGTCCCAGTCTGGAATGTCTGCGTCTGGTGCCAAAACCTCTGCTTCTGCTATGCCTAAGTCGACATCGCCTCCAACATTGGGTGCTTCAAATTCACCAGAAAGACGGCCACCAAAAGAAGGTCCTTTCAGATCGGGTCCCTTCAGGTTAAAGTCTGGTGATTTGAATTTCGGCTTTCCAAATCTGAATTTCGGTCCTTTCACTTTGGGGCCCTTCAGGTCAAAGTCTGGTCCTTTCACATCCAGGTCCGGAGCATCGATGTCAAGATCTGGACCTTCGATATCTGGTGAGTCTAGTTTCACATCGGGTCCCTCCAGGTTTGCTGAAGGTGTCCTGAATTTTGCTTCCGGAGCATTGAAATCTGGTCCAGAGAATCGCCCTGAACCGCGAAACCTTGCCTTCATTCTGTCAAACCAGGAGGGCGATTTCAGCTTTGGTCCTTCCAGATCTAGGTCTGGGGATCCTAGAGTCATAGATTTACCCTTAAATCCAGGGCTTTCCAGGTCGACGTCGGGTACCTCACCGCTGACTTTAGGTGCATTGATATCGAGGCCGGGCGTTTCCAGATTCAAGGCTCCTATTTCTGCTGACGGAGCATCAATCTCAACGGAAGGCGTCTTCATTTTCTTTGCTTTCCATCGAAATGACGGAGACTTAAATGTTGGCTTCTTCATGTGGAAGTCAGGCTTGCCGAATTTTGGACCTTTCCACTTAAATCCTCCCTTTGCATCGGGACTTTCTAAATTCATATCTGGTCCTTCCAAGTCAACATCGGGCCCTTCTAATTTGACATCGGGCCCTTCAAGCTTTGCCTCGGGAAGATCTACGTCTGCCTTTCCTCCAAACGATGGCATCTTCCAGCCGGGTCCTTTGAATTTCGGCCCTTTGATGTCAAGGTCTGGCTTCCCGAATTTAGGGCCCTTGAATTTGAATCCGCCTTTCACATCCGGGCCTTCTACATCGACATCTGGCCCTTCCAAGTCAACATCGGGTCCTTCTAGATTCACGTCTGGTCCCTCGACATCTGCGTCTGGAATGTCTACGTCTGCCTTTCCTCCGAACGAAGGCATCTTCCAGTCAGGTCCTTTGAACTTTGGTCCCTTGATATCAATATCTGGTTTGCCGAAGTTAGGGCCCTTGAACTTGAAGCCTCCCTTCACGCCGGGACCCTCTACGTCAACATCTGGTGCCTCCAGGTTGACGTCAGGACCCTCAAGTTCTGCCTCAGGAAGATCGACGTCTGCCTTCCCACCGAACTTGGGCATCTTAAACTTTGGTTTGCCAAACTTCGGACCTTTAAACTTGAATCCTCCTATCACATCTGGGCCCTCCAGATCTACGTCAGGACCCTCAAGATCTACGTCAGGACCCTCAAGATCTACATCAGGACCCTCCAAATCAACATCGGGTCCTTCTAGTTTCACGTTTGGTCCTTCGACTTCTGCGTCTGGAAGATCTACGTCTCCCTTTCCTCCGAACGATGGCATCTTCCAGCCGGGTCCTTTAAACTTTGGTTTGCCAAACTTCGGTCCTTTGAACTTGAATCCTCCTTTCACATCTGGGCCCTCCAGATCTACGTCGGGACCCTCAAGATCTACGTCAGGACCCTCCAAATCAACATCGGGTCCTTCCAGTTTCACGTTTGGTCCTTCGATTTCTGCCTCTGGAAGATCTACGTCTGCCTTTCCTCCGAACGAAGGCATCTTCCAATTCGGTCCTTTGATGTCAAAATCAGGTTTGCCAAACTTCGGGCCTTTCAATTTGAATCCACCCTTCACGTCTGGGCCCTCTACATCGACATCAGGCCCTTCCAAGTCGACATCGGGTCCTTCTAGTTTCACGTCTGGTCCTTCGACTTCTGCCTCTGGAAGATCTACGTCTGCCTTTCCTCCGAACGATGGCATCTTCCAGCCGGGTCCTTTGAACTTTGGTTTACCAAACTTCGGTCCTTTGAACTTGAATCCTCCTTTCCCATCTGGGCCCTCCAGATCTACGTCAGGACCCTCCAGATCTACATCAGGACCCTCCAGATCGACATTGGGTCCTTCTAATTTCAGGTTTGGTCCTTCGATTTCTGCGTCTGGAAGATCTACGTCTCCCTTTCCTCCGAACGATGGCATCTTCCAGCCGGGTCCTTTGAACTTTGGTTTGCCAAACTTCGGTCCTTTGAACTTGAATCCTCCTTTCCCATCTGGGCCCTCCAGATCTACGTCAGGACCCTCCAGATCTACATCAGGACCCTCCAGATCGACATCGGGTCCTTCTAGTTTCACGTTTGGTCCTTCGACTTCTGCGTCTGGAAGATCTACGTCTGCCTTTCCTCCGAACGAAGGCATCTTCCAATTCGGTCCTTTGATGTCAAAATCGGGTTTACCAAACTTCGGGCCTTTCAATTTGAATCCACCCTTCACGTCTGGGCCCTCCACATCGACATCAGGCCCTTCCAAATCGACATCGGGTCCTTCTAGTTTCACGTTCGGTCCTTCGACCTCTGCTTCTGGAAGATCTACGCCTGCCTTTCCTCCGAACGATGGCATCTTCCAGCCGGGTCCTTTAAACTTTGGTTTGCCAAACTTCGGTCCTTTGAACTTGAATCCTCCTTTTACATCTGGGCCCTCCAGATCTACGTCAGGACCCTCCAGATCTACATCAGGACCCTCCAGATCGACATCGGGCCCTTCTAGTTTCACGTTTGGTCCTTCGATTTCTGCCTCTGGAAGGTCTACGTCTGCCTTTCCTCCGAACGAAGGCATCTTCCAATTCGGTCCTTTGATGTCAAAATCAGGTTTGCCAAACTTCGGACCTTTCAATTTGAATCCACCCTTCACGTCTGGGCCCTCTACATCGACATTAGGCGCTTCCAAGTCTACATCGGGTCCTTCTACCTTCATAACAGGTCCTTCGACTTCTGCTTCTGGGAGATCTATGTCTGCCTTTCCTCCGAACGATGGCATCTTCCAGCCGGGTCCTTTGAACTTTGGTCCCTTGATATCAATGTCGGGTTTGTCGAATTTAGGGCCCTTGAACTTGAAGCCTCCCTTGGCATCGGGACCCTCTACGTCAACATCTGGTGCCTCCAAGTTGACGTCAGGACCCTCAAGTTCTGCCTCTGGAAGGTCTACGTCAGCCTTTCCACCGAAGGAAGGCATCTTCCAATTCGGTCCTTTAATGTCGAAATCAGGTTTGCCAAACTTCGGGCCTTTCAATTTGAATCCACCCTTGACGTCTGGGCTCTCAACATCTACATCAGGCCCTTCCAAGTCGACATCGGGACCTTCTAGTTTCATGTTTGGTCCTTCGACTCCTGCTTCTGGGAGATCTACGTCTGCCTTTCCGCCGAAAGAAGGCATCTTCCAGTCGGGTCCTTTGAATTTTGGTCCTTTGATATCAAAGTCAGGTTTGCCGAATTTTGGACCTTTAAACTTCATTCCACCTTCAACATCAGGCCCTTCAACATTGACATCGGGCCCTTCTAGTTTCACGTTTGGTCCTTCGATTTCTGCCTCGGGAAGATCGACATCTGCCTTTCCTCCGAACGAAGGCATCTTCCAATTCGGTCCTTTAATGTCAAAATCGGGTTTGCCAAACTTCGGGCCTTTCAATTTGAATCCACCCTTCACGTCTGGGCCCTCAACGTCGACATTAGGCCCTTCCAAGTCGACATCGGGTCCTTCTAGATTCACGTCTGGTCCTTCGACTTCTGCCTCTGGAATGTCTACGTCAGCCTTTTCTCCGAACGATGGCATCTTCCAGCCGGGTCCTTTGAACTTTGGTCCCTTGATATCAATATCTGGTTTGCCGAAGTTAGGGCCCTTGAACTTGAAGCCTCCCTTCACGTCGGGACCCTCTACGTCAACATCTGGTGCCTCCAGGTTGACGTCAGGACCCTCAAGTTCTGCCTCAGGAAGATCGACGTCTGCCTTCCCACCGAACTTGGGCATCTTAAACTTTGGTTTGCCAAACTTCGGACCTTTAAACTTGAATCCTCCTTTCACATCTGGGCCCTCCAGATCTACGTCAGGACCCTCAAGATCTACGTCAGGACCCTCAAGATCTACATCAGGACCCTCCAAATCAACATCGGGTCCTTCTAGTTTCACGTCTGGTCCTTCGATTTCTGCGTCTGGAAGATCTACGTCTGCCTTTCCTCCGAACGAAGGCATCTTCCAGCCGGGTCCTTTGACCTTTGGTTTGCCAAACTTCGGTCCTTTGAACTTGAATCCTCCTTTCACATCTGGGCCCTCCAGATCTACGTCAGGACCCTCCAGATCTACACCAGGACCCTCCAGATCGACATCGGGTCCTTCTAGTTTCACGTTTGGTCCTTCGATTTCTGCCTCTGGAAGATCTACGTCTGCCTTTCCTCCGAACGAAGGCATCTTCCAATTCGGTCCTTTGATGTCAAAATCGGGTTTGCCAAACTTCGGGCCTTTCAATTTGAATCCACCCTTGACGTCTGGACCCTCAACGTCGACATTAGGCGCTTTTATGTTGACATCGGGTCCTTCTAGTTTCACGTTTGGTCCTTCGATTTCTGCGTCTGGAAGGTCTACGTTAGCCTTTCCGTCGAAGGAAGGCATCTTCCAGCCGGGTCCTTTGAACTTTGGTTCTTTAACATCAATGTCCGGCTTGCCGAAATTAGGGCCCTTCAACCTGAAGCCTCCTTTGACGTCGCGACTTTCCAAGTTGATGTCATGCCCCTCAACCTCTGGCATTTCGATATCTGGCCCACTGAAGGATCCATCTGGTCCTTTTAACTCCATTTCGGCTCCATGGACGTCGTATGACCGTCGTCCAAATCCAAACTTTGGTCCTTTAAAGCCATTAAACCGCCCCTTCTTCGCGTCTGGAGCTTCCATCTCAAGATCAGCTTCTTCGATGTAGAGTTCACGACGAGCACCTATTATGTGCTCTGCTTCGGGTAGTGCAACTTCTCCTCTTATGTCTTTTTCCCTTCCTCCAAATTTCCATCTGCCAAGGTTTGGGCTTGCGTCGATCCCCCGAACTTTGCCCGAAAACCTACCCTTTGGCGTACTAACCTCAAGAGCTTCGCCGTCGACTTCCATTCCAGATCCGTCAAGATCCACTTCGTAGCGGCCTGTGGTTGAGGACAAAATAATATACATACCTCAGAACATTTCCTTGGCACGCTTAAGCTTCAGAGGCACACAAAATAGTCGACTAGTGAATTCATAAACGCTACAAAACATTCCAAGCCTGTAAGGATGTGACCGCAGGTTTGAAACCTTCCGAAATGTGGTTAGTAATTGCAAAAAATGTTTAGAAAACATTTTACCCAAAATGTTTTTGGGTACAGCCAAAACAGATTTTGTTATAGGAAGCCCAAACCTGAGGTCCCCATTCCTACCTGATACACCATCCACCACCTCGTGCACGGTATGCTGGGTCACCGTGACGGTTTTTTGCACCACGGTGTCCCCATCCTGCACCAAGGTCTCCACTTTGGTGGTCACTGCTCCGACTGCGCTATCTGCACCATCCACCACACCGTCCACCTGAGCCTGTGCGTTTTCTACCGCTTCCTGCACACTAGCCTGAGCTTCCTTGGAGGATTCTTCCAACTTTTCTTCAGCATTCTCTACTGCCACTGCAGCACTTTCTACTGCTGCCTCTGCCTCGTCTTCTACTTCTTTTACAGTTCCCTCCACCTTATCGACAGCATCTTTAGCAACCGCTTCGGTACTGGCTACTGCACCCTCAACTTTTGCCTCTGCATCTTCTCTTGCTGCTTCCGCTGCGTCTTCTGCAGCTTTAGCAGTATCATTAGCTTCTACCAAAGCATCATTAACAGTGCCTTCTACTTCGGACTTGGCACCCTCAGCAACGGCTTCTGCGCTTTCTACAGATTTTTCTACTTTTGCAGTTGCTTCATCTGCCACCCCCTCTGCATCTTTAGCTACATCGTCAGCTTTAGCTTCAGCGCCCTTTAGCTTTGCCGCTAAGCTCTCTTTAGCCCCCATAGCTGCTTCAGTTACATCTTTCACAGCATGCTCTACCTTCTGCTCTACAGCTTCAACTGCTTGCTCTGCCTTTTCTTTGCCAGCCTTAGCCATGTCTTCTGCCTTTTCTTTTGCAGCCTCTGCAGCATGCTCTGCCTTGTCCTTTGCAGCTTCGGCCGCATTTTCTACGCCTTCCTTAACTTCTTTAGCTTTCTCTTCTGTCTTTTCCTTAGCCTGCTTTGCACTTTCCTCCACCTTCTCCTCGACACTCTTAGCTGTATCAGCTACTTTACTCTTAGCATCTTTTGCTCCTTCTTCTACTTTCCCTGTTGCACCTTTAACCTTATCACCGACAGATTCGACAGCGCCTTTCACCATACCTATTGGAGAGCCTACAACGGGAAGTTCGATGTCGTCTGGTTTCCATGTTGTTGTCCGAGGCGGACGGTCTCCCTCGGGAATGCGGAAGGTGCATTTTGGCTCCATGACGTACTTTGGCGTGATGGCACACCGTTGCATCTCAGACGGAGACAGGAAATAGAAACCTATGTAACACAAAAATATATTTTCTTTGTCCAGTGGAAACCATATTAATGATTAAAAGAGCAAATGTTTCCCTAAGGCATTCTTCGGGTACAAGTATATCATTTCAGTGCAAAACAACAATCAAAACAAATTTAACACCCAAAATAATGGAATCAACTTACATTCGCCTTTGCTGGTCAAGGCACATTGCTTAGTACCAATGACATTCTCCTTGGTTGTCACTTCAAACTCTGCGACCTGCTTCAGGGCTGGCGTTAGGAAAGCGCAGACTTCACCATCAGATGTCATACAGGTGACGTAGTTCTCGGCTTCTGTGACTTCTGTGGCGGGCATGCTCATGTGGGAGACTCGGCGGACCAGGCAGCCGTCTTGGAGGGAGAGCCAGTACTTCTGTTGTGTCTTCATGGTTGGTAGGGCGATTGTCTTCAATTTTTCTTCGGAAACAACAAGAAGTTGTTGCCCTTCTTTGCCCTTCAAGTCGTCGTCCGAAGCAAATGTGATGACCTGTCCAGAGGCGTCCAGGAGGGCCAGATGAATAACCGGGGCACCATGTTGCAGCTGCACTTCTTTGGTGGTGTACTCTGCCGTCACTTCCTCTTCCATTCTCTTCATATCATCTCCTTGCGGCACCTTCACGTCGTACGACAGGATCTTTCCCGAGTTGGTGCCGACAAAAAGCGTTGCGGATCCACCCTCGTCTCCATTAAGGCCAATGGGACTGAATTCAAAACATTTTATAGTGCTGCCTGCCAGTTGACTCGCTCGGACGGCTTTGAACTCTGCATCATCATTGACTGTGTCGGTACTGTCTTCTGCCGACGGGGTGCGCTTCGACCCTTTACCGAATTTGCGGATGGATCGGCGGAGGGAGTCACGCAGGGACTTCCTCTGCTGACTCCTCGGTTCCAGAGAACCAGCTATTTCCTCGGGGGTCATGGTACATCTGGTGCTGACCACTCTCTTCTGTCTGTAATCAAATAGTGCCAGTCCTTGCATGGTGCCAACAGCGACAAGGCCGAGCTTCGGTTCCAAGGCTAGAGCCGTTGTGGGGGCAGCGGGGTTGCACTGAATCAGCTGCCTACTCTGAAAGCCAGGGAAGGCTATAATATCATTCCTTGCGGTCAATTTTCCACTGCCCTTCCATTGATATCCTTCCACGCCGCTAGTTATGTCGACTGCTGAGGCGACCAACTCCTGACTTTGCCCCTCACCGACAGGGCTCATCTCCATGATTACGACCTGTCCGGACGCACCGCCCACGGCCATGATACCGGTAGACGGGCACAGTTCGATATGCTGAACGGCCAGTCGCGGGTCGTCGCTGAATGGGTCGAAGAGACCTACCTTACGGATTGGTGGTACGCCTTCTTTGGTCTCTCCCTCGACGGTGTACTTGAATATCATGCGGCCCTCCTGGGGCGTTTTTTGGGACCCCGGTGTCTGTGAACCTTCCTCCTCGCTCTTTCCACTTTCAAGGGTGTCGGCATCAACGTACGTAATGTCCTTTAGCCTGTTGTCAAAAACTTGGCTGTTCGGAGATAGGGGCTGCCCTTGCTGCTCTCGACCGGTCACGAATACTTCCGCGGTGCTGCAGCGGTAGATCGCTCGCATGGACACCGACGACACGTCCCAGAACTTGACAGATCCGTCTTCGTGGCCCGTGACCAGCAGATCCCTCGGCATGGGATCAGGGTCATCACTGAGCAACTCGCCTCCGTCTATTGGCCAGTCTCGTTGAGAGAAACGTCCTGCTCTCTGCTTTTGCCCTGCCTCCTTGAGGTTGTTCCACAGTTCTTGCGACACGTCTGTGTAGTGCTGCACGCATGTGACGTTGGAAGAGTGAGGGCTATTCAGATATGGCTGCTCGAACACAGGCCACCCGTCAGTCTCCAAATCAACAGCTACAACTTCTTCCTCTGTAAGGACCATAAGGGTGTGTGGATTGTCGTGCTCTGAATCTGCTGTGGCGTCTGTGATTGTAAGAAAATCTGCTATGCGGGATGGGAATTCGAGAACCTGACTATCTCTACCCTTCATCACGACAAGTGTAGCTCGATCGTCTTGGTCGCGTGGAAGTCCTCCGGTGAACAAGAAAAAGTTCTCGTCTTTAGTTGTTTTGGCGCTTATTTTGCTGATCGCTCTGCAGGGTGGGGGGCCGAATGGTGTTTGCGGGCCTTGCTCTGGGGCGGAGGTATCGGAGAGGCTCCAAATGTAGTAGGTGCCATTTGTGTGTGAACTGATGACCTTGTCGCCATTTCTGTACCACTCTACGGATTCAAGCTGCTCGCTGCCAACTATCGTTTCCGACGTCCCGTCCTGTTCTTCGTCCCACGTGACCATAAGACCTCTGGAGTAGCCAATCAGCACCTTGCTGCGGGTGATGGGGTGGGGTGCCAAGGCGACCACGGCGCCGGGATCGACCTTGTAGTCGTCGGGCACATTCTGCATGGCGGTTTCCTGGGAGATGACCCGGTCGGAAAGCACGAAATTGACGGCGTCCATCAGATGCACGTTACCTCCCTCGGTACCCAGCAGCAGGAACTTGCCGGAGGAGAGGAGACAGCATGCCGAGATGCGGCCGATCTTGTCATTTGGAACAAACACGTTCACTTCCTCCAGCATGGACCGGAGTTCGTCTCGTGGATTGATCTGGAAGAAACATATCAAAGTATCAGTATTCTGTGGTGTCATGACAGACGTAAATGTTTTAGCAGGATCATGTGTTACAATACATGGGTCATCACGGCCTGAAGAAGACCGAAGATTTGGTCAAAATCTACTGCTGCTGGCTTAAAATTTTAAACTTAAGCCATGAAATAACGATTTATGAAAACCTTTTCAAAATGCTTAGATGAAGAGAAAACATTTTGGGATTGCGCACGAACAATGAACGTTGGGTACGTGTGGTTGACAACAATGAAACGTTAAGCCAGCTCACCTCCCATAGATGTATTGTGTTGTCGCCTAGTAGACTGAGTAGGCGACCCTGTCCCGGGAGGAAGAGCAGCTTTTTGACGGGCAGCACGGCGCGGTGCACCGCCGAGATCTCCACACCCGGCGTCCCATAAAGCTTAATGGCACCAGTATCTGTTCCTGTAAGATGTGAAGAAAATACAACATCAGATACCACAAAGGATTACAGAAGCTCAGTACCAAGTCATACCTATAATATCCTTATAGAAAACATCGATAACTAGCAAAGTTACTTTGAACGACAACCTGTTGAAAGATAGTTGTAGATTGCCACAGTCAAGTGCGCCGTCTTGTGGAATGATCCCAGAGTGCAAGAATTATAGACCAGTCGCCAACAGTGAAGGGAGTTATCATAGGTAGACCAAAGTATTTAAATACCAAAATAAATACAAGTAATCTAGGGCCTGGCTAGCATAGTTAATCTTATTTACGATATTATGACATTTTTGCCGATCACTTTCATCATTGATACTATCTACCAAAGTGGAGCAATCTAGTAACATCAGGCCTAATCTCCTCCATAAAGATGTTGACAGTAAAATATGAAATACTAACAAATTGTATCCATATTTTTCTTTCAGCCGTCAGTTCTATCAGCTTATTAGTATACAACAAGAGGATTAAGCAGGACGTTTGCATACAGCAATCAAGAAGTGCAAGTACAGATACAGGTGGTGGTCGCAAGGTGGCAACACTGTCATTCAACTTGCCAGGTATGACTGCACGAGACGAATATCCCCTCGGGCCCAGTTCATTCTAAAATATTCAGTCCACCATCTGCGCTTCGTCTCAAACCGTAGCTGGTAAAAAGTATTCTACGATCAATAGCCTTCGTCTTTTGCCGCTGCTCATTTGCGTTACAATTTCTACGAATGACCGATCGTCCTAAATAGCTGTCACTCGTGCGTCCCCCAAGGCTGATAAATGACGATTCTTCCTCTCTCTAAGTGTCCCACGTGAGCGGTGGTATTGAATTTTTCATCATGGCTATCGGCGACGTATTTATGGTATTGTCTGAGAGAACGGCATTGGTGCAGCCCCGGTTGGACTGAGGGCCAATCATTACTTGAAGTCCAGATGTGACTCCATGGAATTAAATGGGTTGGCGTCCACCAATCTTTATGATACACTTCACTCTATATAATCAATTCTCTTGGTGATAGTCTATTATTGATTTGCTATTTCAGATATAAACTCAGCTAGCTGGAAATAGCTCAACGTCCACCAACATATATATCAGCCTGCCAGAAGAGAAACGAGGGTGCACTTTTGTTTTTAGGCCATGCATGACACATACATGAGACAGTAGATGTCTGTTCTAACTGAAATGGTAACGTGGGGGTGTGGCCGTGTACAGGCGACTTGACTTCAGCGATGGCTATAGCGGGTTTAATGACAGATTTCCTCTCACGGCTGGTGCCAAACAAAACATTTTGGCCTCTAGCTGCCAGTTTTCCTACGCGGCGTGCCCCACCCCACCCCGGGAAATATTCCCACCCTACAGCGCTGACAGATATGATCTCTTCCGCTGATGAACGTGCGATACCCCCCCCCCCCCTCCTCGGAACAAAATATCTTGATCTATTCGACAGGATACGGGTCATTCCGCATCATTTCCTTCTATCAAGAAATATATGGCCTTCAACTGTCAACAAACCATTCACAGGGCCAGATTAATATACAACATATTTTTTTCAACTGCAGATAAAGTAAACCCTCGTGTAATCCTAGTGCAAGGCAAACCAGAGGAATGCAATTAAAATTCTGACAGACGCCGCCAGCGCTGCTATAAGAATAACCTGACCTGTCACGTTCATCGATCAATAATGCCCTGTTCGCAGCTAGAATTACTTGCACGTTTCATTGAACACATACAAGATTAAGTGTCTCATACACTTGTTCAACCCACCAGCCAGGGAGACACACCTACGGGCTATTGTATTGTCAGTGTCATTATTACAGGTCGCTGCACTTGGATCAAAATAGGGGCGAGCCTTCTCTACTGATTCGATTTTTGACCTTTTTTCTGCTAAATCTATGATATCATGTCTCTCCCTGATCGAAACCTGGGTCATTCCGTAGTCAATATGTTAATGCTGGTTGGATATGACCATTCTACAATCGACAAATTACAATATCTTATATTGACCGTCAAGAGACGCCATTTTCAACATTCGCATCTGGTTGGGATGTCGTAAATGTCGTGCTACTTTCTCTCTACCTGTAGCACCCTCTTGCCGTGTTGGGAATACTGGTAATACATCCTGACAGACTGAATATCATGGCAGGATGTTTAAAATGGCAGTCACGTCTACTTCAATCATGTCGCCTGTTCAACTGAACACACCCATTAAGACAAATAAAACCGGGGCATTAAGAGAATTGCAGCAGAAGCATGACCAGGAATTGGGTATACGTTCATCCTAGTGACGTTATATACATTGTATGTCGAAGTGCTGCCTGCTATCCGTTCTAGTCAACATTCATTCCCTGACTGGGACTTTCCACCCTGGCGTCACATACGTCTTGGTCCAAACTCCACTTTCGAGAAAAAGGTTGGCAAATGTAACAGTTGCTCTGTAGTTACCCCAACCCGACGTTCTATTCCTCACATTCTACCTAAAAAAGAAAGTCACTTCTAAAGTATAATGCCTGTTATCCTGCCATGAAGTTCTTATCTCCTGCCTCTTGACTTGAGTCATCATAACTGTAATCTATTAGAACTACATGTAGAACGTAAGATTCTCTTATTGAATTGGCACTGTAATGCCTGTATAGTGCTATAAATCATGTCGGTATCAGCAAAGAAAGTTTCTCGTTCATAAATACCCAACTAGACTGGCCGTCATTTGCTTTAAGAGCAAATTCAGGATGTTTCGCCCATACTCCTCATGCAAGAAGTGGGCTGTCCCAAAATAACTCCTGGGCAAATCCAAGTTTCTGCATAATTTATGCAAATGAGGTCCTCATGAGCATAAGTTATGTCCAGGTGCTTTCACCTTTCCTACATGTACCTACATGTTCAAGATGACATCCGCAGCTTTTACAGTAAGGGGAATACAACATCATGCATAAATTATGCAAGTGAGGTCCTCATTAGCATATGTCATGGCCAGGCGTGTGCACCTTTCCTAAAGCTACCTACATCTCAAATATGACATCTGCAGCTTGTACGGTAAGGGAAATACAAGTTTCTGCATGAATTATGCAAATGAGGTCCTCATTAGCATAATTCATGGCCAGGTGTGATCACCTTTGCTTACGGTACGTACATCTCAAATCTGACATCTGCAGCTTTTCCGGTAAGGGAATTACAAGTTTACGCATAAATCATGGAAATGAGGTCCTCATTAGCATAATTTATGGCCAGGTGTGTTCGCCTTTCCTAAAGGTACCTACATCTCAAAGATGACATCCGCAGCTTTGACGGTAAGGGACATACAACTTTATGCATCGATTATGCAAAGTAGGTCCTCATTAGCATAATTTATGGCCAGGTGTGTTCGCCTTTCCTAAAGGTACCTACATCTCAAAGATGACATCCGCAGCTTTTACGGTAAGGGACATACAACTTTATGCATACATTATGCAAATTAGGTCTTCATTAGCATAATTAATTGTCAGGTGTATTCACCTTTCCTATAGGTACCTACATCTCAAATATAACATCCGTACCATGTAACATAAGGTACATATAACTTTCTGTAATACCATTACTAGAGGTACCCCCTGACATCTGCTTGGTTTTAACTCCCAGACAGGGGAAGTGTAGGAGGGCTTATGTTACAAGATGACCTAGTTGTGAGAAAATAACCAAAAATTCCATCAAAAAATTGCAAAATAAATCATTTTGAAGTAGTGTATACCAAAAAAATTATGGGGTCCTTTAGGTAAATATCCAATGCACAACTAAACCAAATTTCAGGTCCTTAGGTTTCAACACCACGGCACTGGAGGCCATAATGTGCGACTTTTGTCGGAAAATGACCAAAAAACCTCGATAAAATCATTTTAAAAACTTATATGAAAAAAATTTTAAAAGGGTCTAGGGGTATACACAAACTCTACCTCCATACCAAATTTCAGCTAATTTGGTCGACGGACGACCGAGAAGAAGCGATTTGAAGATTTGACAGGAGAAGAAGGAGAAGAAGAAGAAGAAACCTGACAAAAACAATATGTTTCGTTGGCGCAATGTTTCGTTGGCGAAACATAATGAAAGGACCCACATGTTTGTTGTAGATATGATATTTCCTATCACTGCTTGTTCGTGACTTATGGTCCTGAAAACACTGTGTCTGCAGACGCACTAAGCGGGCATGATGACATCATGTCGCGTCAAAACTGCGTATGCAGAGACAATAGAATAACAATTCAACGCGTCACATGAACTTCAACAAACAAAGCTTTAAAGATGAGTCTGTTTTTCCGGACTACAGGTGGGATCCGTCCTGTAGTTTGTTGTGACGTTACGAGACATTCCGGACAGGTCACCCAACCCGTGGCGTCCCTCCCGTCTTCACCCCACACCACCCCTCCCCAGCAGATCTGCTCGAGTCATCAAGTTGAATCACGGGGAGTTTGTGGGAGTTGGGCGGAGACGTCCGGGCAGTTTCTTGTCAAATCCTGGCTTTCCAACAAGAGTAGTGTGATTTTAGCATGGTTTCGTTGTTCAGTAGGAGGCATTCTCACCAAGATCTGCCTTTAACGAACTAGGAATGACCATTGACGTGCCGTCGTACATGGCATGCACGACGAAAAGTGTAACTGGGAAAGTGCACATGATCCCCCGCCCCAAAAAAAGAAACGCAGAACAAGTTAAGAACAAAACTACACGAAGTAGTAACTTCGACAAAAACTGCAAAAACAACATCTCCCACACGCTTCATCCAGATCCGCAGTGTTTTATCCCAACTCGTTACTAACGTATCAAATCCTCTTGTTTACATTCCACGCTGCACAAGTTGTACACAAATGATCTGACGAGAAAAGTACGATTCAAGCGAGAGGGAAACTTTACAGGTTTTGTTATATACACAAGTATCTCTAAGACGCCACTATAGCATAATAAAGATATAAGATGTTCTTTCCAAAGATGTTACGACGCAGATTTGATGAGGCAACAACAGGCAAGTCAGGGACCTCAAAGACAAAAGATGGCCTCCAATTTCGGCGCTCTGATTTCAAATGTCGCCAGGCGAATATCATAACGTTACATCATTTATGGGTCATTGATTGATTTCCACGTAATGTCTTTCTACAAGTTGTGAAAGGAGACCGTCTAAGACGACACTTTAGCAATTACGTTTTTGGAATCTGGCCATGAAAAGCGATAGAAGTATTTAGTCGTAGAGCTGGGAACTACGCCAAGTCGTCAGGGGCACAGTTTGTCACCTTTTATATGTTGGCTCCTGTGTCTAACTTAGTAAGTCAACTGCGGTACTACGAAGGAAGAAAAATAAGTAGGATGTAGCAAGTAAATTCTTCATATTTCTTCATATTGTCATACAAATCTAGAAAAACTTTTGTACATTTGTACTTATAAGATACTCCGTGTACTAAGTGCGTAGTATTTTGCTGTGACTGGGGCTACCTTAAGATTTGCAGGCTTCGCCTTTGCTTGTTTTTCTGGATAAGTCATTTTCCGGAAGATATAGTTTCTGATGCACTCCGATGTTGGAACTAAACACTAGATCAACGTTTGCAAATAAACCACGACTCTTTGCGGCATGCTCATTCGAATCCCCTACTAAAGATGCACTGTGTACGCGCAACAACCTTTCTGAAACCAATGAATTGTGCTTAGAGCTGTTCAGCAGATGGGAAAATCGTCAAGGAAAGAAGTATTTCCTTGTTTATGTTTAATTTTGTTTTTGCGACAATACTGTGTCATCACTGCCGCAAATCCACATCACTCATCAGTAGGGAAAGGGGCGTTTCCGTGGATCTGTTATTCGTATACCAGACATTTTTGATCCTCTCTTCTCCAGAAACAAAAGAACCTTCCCAAAGACCCTTTTCTTCTTTTTGAACCCCGATTAGCAGATTACCAACATACAACACGACTAGCTAGCGTCCGCCATCTTTAAAATCCACACGAGATTGGTGTGTGTCCGCTATCTTGAAATCCATCATGGCGCCTCCAAGACGGGGCGAACGACCTTCCTTGCACACTAAAGACTGGGCTTGACATGTTTCAGACAGTGTCGTTTGTGTGGATGGTTGATTTGGCAGGGTTGCGAACCTGTGCCACAGCTTAAGGATCAAACTAATTAAAACGCGGGACATCTGGCAGTGGCGCTGCTTTTCCAGTGACATGTTCGCCTGGAGATCGGGATAGTGTTTACTACGGCATCAGTGTTCTGTAAAAAGCCCATCTATCACATTGCACGTAACTACATATCATCGATAGTATGTTTTGAAAGGGACAACTGTGTAAACTTATCGTCCGGTGTCTTAAGTTAAGAAAAGGTCTTCTGACAAAGATAATAGACAACGTTTTGACCCTATGTGTTGATATTCATTGCATACTTATGTTCATCAATATTTCAAAAACTTTTTAAAACTTTTTTCACCAAAAATTGTCATTTCGCCAAAAAGAGCCCAGATCTACACTGAACCGCCCCTAAAGTGAACTCCTGACGTGTCAGCGTGCTTTACCTTTGTGAGGAATGGATCCACCATGCCAAGAATTTTGATCAGAAACAGCACGATCCCACCACACGAAACATGGCGGCTTTTCTTACGGGTCACTGAGCCTTCGTGTGTATAAATACTAGAAGCAAAGAGAAACGACCGCCTTGAGTGGGAAATGTCACAAACACACGCGCCAAGGGACCTCAAATATACAGTACTTGAACTTACGGTAACGTAAACCTTACTCTAATTTCTGCTCTGTTTTTCTTGAGTGATGACAAGTACAATGTATGTGACCTTTTTAGTAAATCTCTCTGCGCAAGCTGCAAATTGTTTGACAGTTTGTTCTTATGCTTTATTGTACTATACTACTGTGGAATGCGGTGCATCTTGTCGAATCAACGCCGTGTTGTTGAATAAACGTCATATTTTTTGTACTGTGTGTTTTGACTCTGCGCACGACCTGTTCAAAGTAAACCAACATCTCCGTGCCCCAGTTGATAGACACACCCCAGGCTCACGTCCGATTTGACCCTGTAGGACGAGTTTTTCCTCTCAAGTACGTTCAATACTCAACCAAACATCATTATCGTGTCTGGCAGAAGTTTGACCTATTGTTATTTGTGTCTGTGCCCGATTTAATACCCGGGTTGGTATACATGGATGAGTAACCACCATACAAATACCGATGCGAAAAACATTGATGACTGTTACATCTATATATGTCTTTTCTTCACAGTAAGGTTTGCGTTTTACGAGTTCTTCTTCTTGTTTCCTACTCAACTTCGCCTTCCTGCACAGTCCGCCATTTTGTCAGTCCTGCTCCGCTCCGATAACAACCGTGTTGTATGCAGTGTTATAAACTGCTGTGAAAAACATCAGAAGATAGGGCTGTTCCAATAACCTTTCGTTGGAGGGGGAGAGGAAGGGTCTAGAACGAGTTTACTAAGTCATCATAGCTATTTTTGTTTTGACATTATCTCCAAGTAGATCTTTGGATAGAAAAACGCACATTTTCTGTCCGCGACGACCTTTCTAGCTCTTTTGGGGTTTAGCTTTAGAGGAATGCCAGACAAACCGATCGGTCAGAAAATGTTACAATTTTCCCCTCCAACATCTGCTTGGAGATTACTTTTTGCATGTTTGAACGATATCTACTCGACTACAATAGTGATACAGTAAAACTTTTCCCTCCCCTCCTATAGGAAATGCTTGAAAGCCAACGATGCACGTAAGACATTGATGTACTGTTTAAATATATGAACTGTTGCCATGTGTTTTTAGACGGGACAAGATAGAATGGCGTCAAGAAGACAGATAATGAGACGCCGCCAGCCACCCGGGAGGTGCCTTTGAACTAGGTCGTCCCAATGACGCGACTAATCTCTAATTTCATACCCATCTCCGCCAGATTTTGATTCACTGGCGTGACAGTCATTGCTGTCTGACTAGAAAGAGGTTCCGTGTGTCCAGACGTGAGATCAGCGTCCGTGACGAACATGTAGACTCTAAAACCTCGCACCAGGGGAACTTCAGTCATAGTTGATTAAACGGCCAGTCAGTATTTCTCTAAATATACTTAGTACTCCTTAATAAACTGTTCTTTCTGCAAAAGTCGACAAAGGGTGGGGTTTTTTTTTAACTCGCCTTGGATCGCTACATGTTTGTTCAATATTGTCATGGCTTCCGAAATTCTGATCATCGTTTTATAGATGATATTATCATAATTTGTATCAATGAACATTGCATGACCGTTGAATATGCTATGCCATCATGATACATCCCATCCTTTTCCATGTCGTGCGAGACTGTAGTGCTATCCTCATAGAGTAACAAGACTAAGTAGGTCACCAAAGTGTTCGCCTGATTAGCAGAACAGTCACGTACATGTTTAAAGACCCCATAACTTATCCCAAATAGCCGTGAGAGAATTAAAATTGCCATTTAGGGGCAATCATCATCAATTTTGAGACCAGAAAATACCCACAGTTACTGAATAAAAGACATACGTGTCTGGAATGTAGAATAGAGCTACACCAATAAGAATCACTTAAGATTAAAGTTCAAATTTCATCGCAATATTCATTCATAAGATATGGATCACCTAATATTTCGTCGCATATGACGAAAAATGTCACCGTTTTCAAATCCTCATTTCGGTGCGATCTGGAGCGGTTGTTTTCGTTCTTCCAAATTTAATATTCGTATCGATTTTACACAGGTAGTTAATCACAATTCATCAACGAAGAGACCATAATTCGTACATCGTAGATCTGCAATATATTGTGCGTTAAAGCAATTCCTCCAATGATTGTGAAAGCTCATCCCATACATACTCGTGTATTAGATAGATAAGTCTTATGGAACTGTAGAAATGTACCAGTAGATTCCATAATTTGTACCTTAAGCTTATACAATTGTTGTGCGATAAAGTTATTATTGATACAGACATATACTACTATTTGGGTATGGTTGTAATTGTATATAAGAGGAAGATGATGACATGGAATGTAACCAAATTGTGCAATGGTTATGACGTTATGCAGTGTCTATTTATATTGTACATTGCTGAAGTATATAAAAACTTCGCCCTTGACTCTAGATCTATCGCGTTCCATATGTTAATCCAAGCTGCGCGATTCAATTCTAAGATCGTGAGAACGGGGTACAGGTTCACAAGTTGTCCGTGCCAACAGCGCAAATGACATGTCTTCGCTACCAGGGAAACCGCCAGAGGACTGTGGCGAAAACTAGATCATAGCGAACGTAAGAACGCTTCCATTTGCATCGCCTAAATCCTACTTTAAACCACTTAGATTCCCCTGAATCCCCAGCTACTCGCGGCCGTGCAGTGTAAGTGTCGTTAACACGGTATTTTGCGCGTCACCAAGCTCTCCAGCGGCAGAAAGGATTTGGAGAGGCTTGGATGTCTGGACCAGGACATTACTTCTCCAACAAAAACACTTGGGATGGCGCAGAAGGAAGGGGAGGGAGAGGTCCGTGCAAGATCGCAACTTCTAGGATAACTGTGAGAAAATCATGACCAAGACAGATATGTAGACATGTTTTTCTAGCTTTTACAAGGGGAAGGGGTCAATCCGTGAAAAATAGAAATTTCTAGGATAACTGTGTGAAAATTATGATCAAGATAGATATGTAGAAAAGATTTTGAAGCATACTTCAGAAGACAAGATGTTGTTATCTCATATACAAGTGCATCAAATTGCCATACATGTGAGGCGAGATAGTGTCGTCTTTATTGAAGATCTTCTGAAGGATAGACACTTAGATGGATGTGAGGAACATCAAGAATAGAGATAGATAGAAAGATACAATCTTATATCTTACTTCCAGGCACCAGAAGGCAAGATTTGTTAATGCAAATACATCAAATTTCCATGAGACAACGTCGATATGATAGAAGACCGGCGAGGGATTGACAGTTCTTTGATGGATGCGGGGAAAGTTTAGACGGTGAAAGGGAAGATGGGCCTTATATCTAACTTCTTGGCACCTGCAGGCAAGATGTTTGTGCTGATTGTGCGGCAAGACTTGTCATCTATCAGTCTGGTACACCAGCCTTACATACCCCCGGGCAGGTCGTGTTTGTTAGGAACGCCAGGATGACACCTGGTGGAAGGAGTGTGGGGATTATAGTCTTCCTCTCTGCGGTTACGATTTCACTAAGGCCAGGGCCTATCCCAGTACGCTGTGGTATTTTGTAAGGGAAATCATGACGGTGTCATGGAATCTGGAGGTGTTGAAGTAAAAACACACCCACTTCAATCATTTCCTAAACCTACCCACAACATTCTAGTGCTAACCTCACAGAAAACAACATTCTTACAAAAACGCCCCTGCAGTTCCAAACAAGCTACGGGGGTATACTATAGGGCCATACCACTTCGTGCCGACTTCAAAAGCTGTCTGTCACCCAAAAATCCATGGCATGTCCAAAACGTCGGATATAAATACCGTAAGTTCCGCTGAAATAACAAAACACCTATCGCGGTATGTTACATCATATCTTCTTCTCTAGACCACTGAAATAGGGCGTTGGCTTTCTTGGTTTCTACTCCATTCACACGCAGACCGCCCGCGTCCAGTTTCTCTCAACACTGCCAGCTTTCAGTTGCCAGAATTAATGTCATCAAGTTCACCGAGCGAGAATTAACATATTTCCTGTGAGATCCCATCGGCAGGTGATAGGGCATGGGTACTGACAAGTACGTGAGGAAACTACATAATGTCGACGGCTGTGGGAAAATATCCAAAACAAAAATGAAGAAACCGGCATTTCTACAAGATGACGGCCACTAAAGTGAAATAGATTCAAATCTTCGAACGTCACTGCGTACTTAAAAACATCACTTCATACATGCAAATGTTCATAGACTGCACTTACAATATCATGCAATGCCGGTATCTATCGAAGCGTTCCAGGGTCCACCGACCTTTTCCAGACGATCCCACATATTGAATATACGGACATTTGTTTTAGTTTTCTCAATCGACCGAATGTCAAGATAGACGGCGAAATGAATGTCTCCCTTCGATAGGATTTATACGACACAAAACTAAAGCCCATCTATACCTCTGTAGGGGGCGTATCTAACTATCTTTTAGCATGCGATGTTTGCCATTGCAGATTTTCAATGCTGAGATAAAAGGGGGCCGCCTGAAATCGGTGCCACGTTTTCCGATATCGGGCAATTTCTCTGATCATTTATATAATTTGTGTCTTTTGAGGTAAAATCAGCCGGTTTTACATATGAGAAGCTACATTATGTAGAAAATGCACGGATAATGCTGAAAATAACGTCATTGTGCAGACTGATGTATATTTACTAAATTAGTATCGCATTACAATATTCGTACATAATCCTTGATAAAACCACAATCAGCTTGCACTTTTATCTCTAACACCTGAGAAATCCCTGAGAAATGCATGCATGTGTCCTAGAATCATCCCTGCCGCGGATCTATGTAGGTTGAGGATGGGGCCCGCCTGCACATGAATTATCTGTTTTGAGTGCGATTCTTGACGCTCTACAAATCACTTCAGGAAAGATGCGCCTCCACTGCGGGACGATGATAAATCACGAAGCTCACAGGGGGCGGAGGCACATCCGCTACATTTCTTGTCCATAAATCTACTGTAGAATTAGTGTCAGGGTAGCCTGGGTGCCATCCTATTTCTACCGGGGGTAGGAGCCCCGGTAGAAATAGGATGGCACCCAGGCTAGTGTCAGGGTGAAGGAGAGAGGGGACGGAATCGGTGGTTTTATGTTTTAAGTCAGAAAAGCCGCAGCATTTCAGTTGCTGACTTGCTATATAAAAAAATGTACGCTAAATCATTCTGTCGTTGTTTTTACTTTTCTTTTGTACAATTCGTAGTGATTTGTTTAAAAATGCAAGATATTTTGAAATTTCAAAATATATGAGATAGATATTTCTACACAATATGTAAATTATGAAGTTAGTAAGTGCAACTACAAGTGTCAGGTTTCATCAATTTCTCCTGGTTTGCAACATGCAATCCCATAAACAACATCAACAGCCTTAGTAAGTTAGAAAAAGATGCAATTCCTGCATCCTAAAGAACGCTGAATACCGAAACAGATACATGCCGATGCAATATTCATGTTTCTCTGTTTTGGAACGAAAGGGAAGTGACATACTCTCGTTTTCGGACAGCTAAAAATACTGAAAGCCTCTAAAGCAACGTTCACGTCAACGTAACGCACATGACACGAAATATGGCTGTTTATGGCCCTAATTAGCCTCAGAAGCACGGCCAGGCACGACAAGGCTGTGGATAAAGCCACAGATTGCGTGACAACTCGCTGTCATAGGTGGCGAGAACAAGAGGCAATGGATGTCATCAAAGGGATGTCATGTGGATGCGGTATGAGTCACTGCACACGGCGTATTGTTTAACCTCAAGGCCGTTTGAGTCATCTTAGCACCATGAATCGTCTTAGTATCTATCTGTGATACGATACTGTTCGTTCTAAGATCGAATTGAAAAAATCGAACAAATTTATGGGTACATGTTAAGTTACCATAAGAAACATATCGCTATTAATACATTGTCCTTGACACTTTTTGATTCCTTTTCTTACCTTGACAAATATATCTAGTCACATTCATTTCAAATGACAAGGTACTTCTTGATGTATTGCTAGTACATGACGACCTCCGTTAGTCATACATGATTCAAGAGACGATTTATTCTTACTTTGTCTGAGCCAATAAGCCTTAATCTTCTTTGGTGCACAGAACAGTATCATTTTCACAATGATTAAGAGTTTAATATGCTTCTGCCTTCTCAAATATCTCTTATCAAGTCCAACATGTTGCAGAGACACGACGATGAGACGATACCCGCATGAAAACGGACACGCCCCTCCATTCACCCATTTCCGGTACGTGACTTCCGGTTCCTGAATCCGCGGTTTTACATTTCACAATACTCAAAAAGAAGTTCCCCTTTTGTTTAAAGTTTTTCCAGATGTTCAGCATACAGTGAAGGCACGTTCCTTTACATACAGTGTTGACTAATGCCGCAAGAACGAGAAATGTTGGAAAAGGGCGTAGCCTAAGTAACCTGTGGCCCAACATCGTATATTTGTATGACATGTAATGACTCAAAAATAAGAAAGACAGGAAGTACATTAAAAATGCAAAGAGAAACGCTTATTTTTATAGGGTCCATAAACAAGGGAGCATTGTTGAGAAACAAGTTCACAGACCAATATAACATTAGGGGTGAATTTCATAAAGATATGGTGTAATATGAGAAGTATACTTCCTCCCATTACCCCAACAACCTTTCTTCTGACACCGTTAGTCCTATGGATAAGACAACACAATGTCTCCAAAACGTCTTTGAAGTTCAGGTCATGATCTCTGCTATAATATCACCTACATTGATGTTATATCAAAGATTTTACGACGGTGAAAGTACAAATCATGCGATTAACGGCGGTATTTTTCTGTCGTAAAATTAAAGGAACATGGCGTGAACCCGCAACCCGTTGCGAAGATGTGCTTTTGATCAGCTCAGAGATTTGCTTGGCATGCCTACGGCCTAACTGGAAGATCTCAGAATGTGGTATCAAAATTGTACCATATGCTTCTCCTATGGACAAGATAGTGTTTCTGTCTACTATCAGAGGATTCAGCTGCGAGATCAAGATAACAACAACAATGGCGCAATGCTAGTTATCATGTAGGAATTTTGAATTGCTGAATCGTTAAAAACGTGCAATATCATCAGACCCCTCGTTTCACGGTCCATCGAAGTATCTGGGTTCAAACTAGGGTCTGCTGTGATGGAAAACATTTGGCAGTCTTGAAGTGACCAATCCCCTTTACAGAGCTGTACGGTCGCAACCTATGTATGTTGTTGCAGGTGGGCGGTGCCGACTCATGTGCGCAAGAGGAAGCTAGAAACTAGCACTTTATTCAGAGATCGTCTGCTCGAATCTTACCACTTTTCAGTTTGGCATGTGCGCCCGGATCTGCAAATATATATCTTTAGATACTCATGCGTCGAGCTTTCGATTCGTACTTCCTGAAAAGTAACATTTCTGCCTTCATCTTATATAATTACTATCTAGAATCCACTCTATAGAAGGTAGGCTACAAACTCGAATTCTACCTCCCGGCCGAATATTCTACTCTCTACACTAAAACATATGGGGAAATGTGCTCAGTTATTCATGGTTTCAAGAAAACGTGTATCTGCATTTACAAACAGTACAAATTGAAGTCACAGACAACAAACAAAAGGGGCACTAGCTACGCCACTTGAACTTTAACCTGACTTCTACAGAGGATGTCACAAGGATAGGAATGAGTGCAACACTATACGTGTTTTGTAGCTAGCTGGGCAGAGATGACGATCAGTGAAATGATAGGAACGCGTTCAGAATACCGTGTGACAATTGGCTCAGTATGTGGGGCACTAGGCACCGTTTGGAATCTGGGGTCAGCGCTGGCGTGCAGACACATATCAAAACCACATGCTCCACTTTTTTTCTCTCAGTGTAAACACGTTCCCTTGCGATTGTATCTCTTTGTCGAGATATGCACTCGGTATCGTATGTGAGGAGACAAGTTCCTGTCAACAGGACACCCTCTGTTATATGTCAGAAGTTTTGAACAAGATCAGCTATCGCTATGAAAAGTAATAACTCATCAACTTCAGAACTGCAAACTAAGCACTGCAAAGCACGGACACTGACGGAGGCGTCGCCGAAAGCGGGACATATTCGCCGAAAGCGGGACATATTCACCTTGAATATTTACCTTATTCACATGTAGTCAAAAATTATGTACACTTTGTTACACGTACGAGTGTAGTTGTATCTGGGTGATATACCTTTACAACCTAAAAGGCGGTGGAACTTCGGTATATCTCCTTTTATCTACTTGATTTTAGCAGCATATGTTCGCTACAGTATCGTGTGGGGCGTCCGGACTGCCTGTGACTTGTGGATGAGGGCCCCATGGCGACCTATCCTCCTCACTGCTTGTGTACAAAATCCTATCCTCAACTTTATACACTTACCTGCACTGGCTCGGCTCTGAAAGCTCACGCCACATAAACATTTATCTAAGACCACGCCAAATGAGATCAAACATCTGGACACACTCACCTATGGCGAAGAGCTTGAGCTTGGGGTCGTAGGCCATGGAGCTGGGTCGGTGCGGGAAGCCATGTTCCACGGCACGCGTGAAGCCAAACCGCGCGCGGGTCCGCTCAAGAGACTTGGACTTGAGAAACGGCATTGTTCAGTAGCGTTGTGTACACGTATGCACAATGCTGTCACAGAGCCTTGTTCCTTTACACACACGGTTACTTGTTTCACCTCGGTAATCCTGCTCAACTCCCGCAGTCTTCAACTTGTTGCTACGTCCTCTCTCTATCTGTCGTCAGCGCTGTAAGAGAAGAAAACACAACTCTTCAACATACAGATTTTGAATCGAAGGAGGCAAATGTACAGTTTACACCATCTACATGTTGTCAGCTCCTTACCAAACTAGTTGACTCGGCCACACTGGCTCACATCATGACAAAGAGGGACCCTTGGCGAACCGAAAATGGCTGCTTCTTAAAATGAAAACACGGAAACTATGGGCGTTTCCACTGTCTCCCCGTGTTTTAACTGAAGACTTCTGACAGCAGCCCTGGACATGGACCAGAAATACCCCGCTCAAATAGATCCCAGATGTGTGTCGAATGCCTGGAACATGTACGGTAGTTAGCGAAAACGAGGGAGCCAATATTCGTAAATCCGCGACCTCGATGCTGGGAGAGATGCCGAGGTAGACTTACCCTTTACGATCTCTGTGAAGCCTCACGAAAAGCCCATAACATGCTGGCACTGAAACACCGCGAACATGCGGAGTGACTCAACTTTAGACTGATATGGCCCGCAGCTACGGAACGGACGGGCATCGGGGGTATGTGACCCGCCTGTACCGCAGAGTCCCTCCCGTGGGGCCGTAATGAGAACCAGCGGTCCCACATGAACGATTGTTTGTTTGTGCAAAACCAGGTGTTCTGGGTATATACAGCACGTAGGGTCATGTATCAAAAAGTTACCCATATCCGAAGAGTTTACAACGCTGCATATAGATACAAATGGCAGAAAAACAAGTTACCAAGCCAGGGACTGCTGCATAAACACGATTTAGTACAGCATCTGTAAAAACTCAGGAGGAAATTGAGTAAAGCGATTCTTATCGATAGCTTGCAGCGATGCCCCCCGCCCCTGTACGGTTCTAGCATAACGCAGAAGTCTGATAAGACATGACCCCAGTCCATATCCCTTGGGATAGCTCTAGATCTTGTGAGCTGGTCTCTCTCCCCTCCCTTGGATAATTATAATCTCCGACTGTAAACCCTCACAACAAACATATCTTCTATCCCCAATAGACACATTTCCAACATTCCCTGCTCTGCGGCGACAAAAGACACGACCCATATGTGCGTGAACTATGATGTTTCAACTATCATCCCAAGCTACAAGTCGTACTCAAAAATGGCCACAAACCGTAGGCACGTTCGCAGGTGGTTGTCGATCAACGCGAAGCTCTAAAGTCACGTTCAAATCGCGTCAAGTTCTTCAAAACACACACAGGTTAAGAAGTTGTTGATGTTGTTACTAACCGTACGTCCAAAACCGAGATAGTACAGGAAACGTTGACACCCGACGTTAACAATTAGACATTTTTACAAGTGACACAGAACACACCCTATCGTCTGTTTGGCGTCCTTTTTAGGAGTGAACCTTCCGAATGGATGCGTTTCCTTCCCTTAGTATGATGTCATCCACCGCGCCACGCCTAAATCTTATCAAATGGTGGCCGTGGGCTACGTACAGTCCCACCCATTGGAGGGGAAAAGACCAACTTGTTTACGTGAGGTGTGTGCGTGTA
This sequence comes from Branchiostoma lanceolatum, assembly GCA_035149815.1. NCBI lineage: Eukaryota > Metazoa > Chordata > Leptocardii > Amphioxiformes > Branchiostomatidae > Branchiostoma > Branchiostoma lanceolatum. The sequence goes on along the minus strand of CM068866.1, from coordinate 25,432,609 downwards.
TAGCCCAAATGTCAAGGTTCGGGGTAACCCGCTTGTCCGATGACCCGCCCTTGTCCTCGCAGTCTAACGAAAAAATCAATCAAATTCAGTCGGGTCACGGGACAGGGACCGCTCATTAATTAAGTTTAATAGTAGTCGAATGCTTGAATGAATATCAGATATCTTATGGCGCCTTGTGCCATCTAAAAATTTATAATACGTTGACATTTTTCTGGAACAATATATAGCGTTCAAAATGTTACAAAACTTTGCTTTTCACTCACTGTATGGATATGTGAAGATGTCTGTCAAAAATTAGAATGGTTCAGGAATGTCCGGGCGTGGAAAACAATTATTATAAAACACGGGTCTGACAATGTATATGAAGCTTGGAAGATTCAACGCTTTCATGTCATTTTGGAGTGAGGGGTGCCGTAGGTGGGGGTTGTTATTGTACCGTTCAAAAACAATCCAAAACAATTATTCTTGAATTGAAACATTGTTCAGTCAACAAACACAGCATGAAACGTTATCTCTGAGAATATCGCGGTAGGAGATGCCTTCTGTGGCATAGCGAGACGACCCTTTCCAGTCATTTAATGATTGCCCCCTGCCCTAATTCATATCGACTGGGGCGTTTACAACAATTACCCAGGATGTTAAAATGAAAAGCTATGTAAGTGTCAGGGATTTAAACATATAGAAACAATAGCACTCTTTGCACACTTTCAGCGATGTTGTTGTAATTTTCTGTTGTAGTTTTTCTTTTTTTTTTTAGAATCAACCTCGTACTGATTAACCGGCATAAAACATTACCGTATAGGGACAGGCTGACAGTACCTGAGTCATGTTCAAGACCATGCCATCCTTACATGCCGATCCTACACGCCAAACTATTTTAATTCAAAACAGACACAGCCAGAAACAACACAGGATCAAATCCACCAGGGAAAGGGGAGTATGACACCACAGAGAGAGGGGGAGGGGCATCACGTGTGGTCGTGTACAACACTGGACTCGACCGGGAATTTAGTAATGTTCAGCGCGTAGCTCTTTATACAGAAACATGTGTATTCTGGCCACAAGAAACTTAACCTGGACTGTCACTACAGTCAGACTACAGACGGGATTTTCGAGAGGACAAAAACAGTCGAAGTCAGGAAAAATATAGTACAGTACCAGCAAGTATAAACCTCGTGATGCCCTTGAGGCATATTTTGTTGCACGGTTGGCCGTCTTCTTCGCCTAGCCTCTAGGCAAGAAATGAAAACATCGGTCTGAAAATTCTGCCAAAACAATTTTGCCACAAGGAAGCCTTATCGAAAAGACAGAAACGAGGATATGAACGGTACGGAGACTCAAGATGCCCCGTGCAGACTAGAGGCTGTGAGAAAATTAGGCCACGTCAAACCCTTGAGACACCCTCGCCGCGTGGAAAAACTACCGCCTTGAGGTAGAGCGAAGAAACCGGGACCGTTGCCCTTGCTTCCTCTGAAGAAACCACATATCTTAAAGTGGTTTCCGGAAAGATTATTTCATCCAAACTCGTGCCGTACTTACATCCTTCAGAAGTCCGCGCGCATTTCCCGTCCAGGCCCCTCACTCTCCCTCTCTCTCCCACCGACACAAACTGTTCTGTCCGTAAATAAAATCCAATCTCCTCAGAGGTCCTGGGCCAATTCCCACCGGTGCGGGTGTGTGTATGAGAGTGAGGTAAAATATGCCCGCGAATACTGCAGAACAAGCCCTGGGCTCGACAGGGTCTCGTCCAATTAAGCAAGTGCTGCCTGTGTAAGCGGCGCTGAAGATATAAAACTGGCGGGACCGAGCGTGCTTCCAAATTTGAACACAGCTTCCCCTTAGCCAAGAACCCTAAGCGGGAAACAGACAGCGGAAAGAGTTACCAAATTGGGCCGCCGCTTCAGCCTGTTCCCGCCAACAAATTCAATAAAAGCGTACACCCCACCTCCTTACAAAGCAATGAGCACGGTATGGTTATTAGTGGGGAGAACAGTCGTCCTTGCATTATTTTTCATTACCGTCATCTATTATAGGTTGCGACTTGCGCGACAATATGGGCGCACACAACACAAAGCGCTCGATGTAATTGAGGTTGAGACTGCCCAAACGTGTCCGAGGGCGAAAATGCGAACGGAGCGTCTGGCCATCGACGTCATAATTCTACATTAGGCTAAATTGCAATGCAGACAACATGCTCGTACAGCAAGTTTATGTTCGTCCCTCGCCTCCCCCCGCTCCTGTTTATTAATTTCGGTCTATGTATCATAAATACGGATTATAGTTGCTAGATACACAGACGCATGGTAATAAATGATCATAAAAAATTCATGACCATTGTGACAGAAGTGAGTGCCTTCATATTTTTCACCTCTGACGTCGGGCGATGTCTTCAGCGGATGGCGGATTTAATTATGCGTAGCTGAGGGGCCACGGTCGGCTTGGGCGGTACAATGAACGTACCCGGTCGGAAAGCAATTATTCTGGGCTTGGTGCGGCTACTTCTGCAGTCTGGACGCGCATGGAGGCTTCACCTGAATTCTAATTTCGCCAACAGTCGATTTTTAATGCCAGGGACGACGGGCGGCCGACAATCTTTGCGCGACGGATTTCCAATGCGCGCTGGCCATGTTTTCTTACCATCAAAGCTATACAAGACGTGTGGATGACACTGCGGGCTTAATTACAGAGAAGTTTATCATTGCTGAAAGTATAAATCGTCTTAGACTATGATAAAGGGTGCTGATTATCGGACTAAGCTCTTCCACAGATATCCGGAAGGTTTGCTGCATTCTCCATCCTTCTGTGCTATCTAACCATCCATCCAACCACCCACACCTTGTCTTCGTACTAAGCAACGCGTTGTCATCATTTCGGCACGAATGTAACAATAATATTGGCCGGTTACAAGCACACCGACTAGACATGTTCAACCATCTTCCCAGCCTGCGGGAAAGAGCTCGGGGCTGGGCGGGGACACACGAGATAATTACCCCCGTACAAAACAAACGTGAACGAACGATCGCCAACGGTGGAACACGGGAGATTTGTCGGTAAATCAGGACAGTTCTTCTCACCTTTCTAGCGGCAGGTGTGTTCCCAGAGCGCTCCAACGACGCCAAGCTCAGGTGTGGAGAGTGTGCGATCACGTACGTCGCCGTTGAAGTGTGTGTTTTTTTGCACGGTGACGCGCGCGTGTTACCTGTGCGCCCCCCACTGTAAGCCCGATGAAGAACGCACCGCGAGGCGATGTTGTCCGCCCGCTTCCCAGAGCAAGGCACAAAGGGCTGCGTATGCAAATCAGCGCTGGTGATAAATATCCCAACCGAGCCGTCCGACTACCACAGTCGGTCACTTCCAGAGCGTACCGAGGGCCACGTTCTGTTGTACGGGGATACTTGGATTTCTTGGCGGATGATATTATATGGTAGCGCGACGCAGTTGGATGCGAATATTTCCAAGCTGTGATATGATATGATATAGAAATGTTATGTATGCAAAAGAAATAGTGATACTCTATGCCGCGATAAGCTATACAAACATTATGAAAGAACGATAAGACAACTCTTTTTGAAAAGCATGTACCGGCAACAATCTTGCAGTGCTTGGGTGTGACCTCACACCTATATGGCCCTTTGTCCATTTCTAATTGCCTTGGGGAAAGGTGGAGGGGTTCAGAGTTCAGACTACTCCTGTCTTAAAACGACTTCAAAGTGTTTAGAAAAGTGAGCTCAGAAAATAAACATCTGAGTAGACATCAAAACAATCCAATTTTCTTTTTTATTCAATATTAAGATCGTGAATTGAATATATTGACTTGGGTGTATAAGTATTCGAACAGAAGAAATTGACTTGGGTGTATAAATATTCGAACAGAAGAAAAGGCAAAACCTAACGCAGGTGATCCTAGCAGCATGATGATGAATGGGTCTAATCATCTATCGTTTTTGGTTCCAGGCCAATCTCTCTACGCTCCTTGATCCCTCTTAAGACCTTCTCCATCTCTGAATCTCTTCAAGTCTCTGGTCAGGTAATTAACGCGTTATCTATTCTGGAATGGGAACGCCTTGCCGAAGAAGGCCGAAGATTTCCCACCGCTGGTTCGAGTAATTAGTGGAAGTGATTGGGACGCGCCAAAATTCGGCCTTCGGACGCTTCAAAACTGACAATTAGACCATGGCAGTTGAAGAGTGACGTCATGTTTTTGTCTTTGTTCGGACGTAATAGCCCCCTCAGGCGGTGGATTCCTTAACCGCAGGTGTGCAGTTCCGTTGGTTGGTACGTACGTAAATGCTAAGACCGCTTCTGTCTGAAGTCTCATGTTACCGCCCACGGCAAGACTAAGATTCCTTGGCTGGCCCGTCCTTAGAAACACAGCGGGGACGCATTGCATGACTCGAGATGACTCAGATGTTCCGTTATTTCATTATCGTAATGTTACACGTTAATTTTCGGATTTCGCTTACCCTTGTTATTAAACCTCTGGTGTGAGATAAAGTCAACGTCAGAATATCACTCATGTATTGGAGAATAGACTATTGAGTTCCATAAAGCGTAATACAGATGCGATGGGCAAAGACGAAATGACGACAGAAAGACGTTTCTTCATATAATCTACCTCAAGATTTGCATTAAAGATAAAACGGGAGTACTTGGCCATTGTCCTTCCCACATCTGCTTGGAGATCAGTGCAGAAATTGGATTATCCAAATGTAGGACGGATATTGAACTTGACAATGAGGGGACCGTTCTGTATGGAGAGACCGGCGTCGCGTGGGCCGGTCGGCAAATGTCATCACCGCCGCTGATAGGTCATGTGTACTGACAGGGTGCGGCGTTGGACGGGCAGACAGTACTATAGTATAGTCAGGGCTACTCCTACGCTGTGGTAGAAACCATCAAATTTCTTTTCTGACCGCAATTTTCCCGTTGACCTTCAATGAGAAAGGTTTCACTGCTGGAGAATAGTCTGAACATCTATGTCTTTCCATAATGAAAGCTCATCTGTGTTGGTAGTAATCATAATACAATGCTAAACTTTCTTCCAACACTAAGGTATTCACGGATCGAATTTTCGACGACCACTGTCTATATATTGATCCTGAAGAAGGCGACAGTGGTCGTCGAAAATTCGATCCGTGAATACCTTAGTGTTGGAAGAAAGTTTAGCATTGTATTATGTCTTGCCATGTTCTACTATTCTTTCTGCTGTTCATGGTATATGTGCAAAAAATACATAACTTTTTAAACATATAACAATAATCATAATAATACTGACAGAAATATCTTGCTATAAAGACATTTGGTCTGTGTGCACACGACAGGGATGTGACATCCACACGATCTAATTAACTCACCATCCAATAAATCATGCCTGAACGACCCCAAACATCCGCAGTGGCGTCACAAAAAGTTCGGACCTTGTTACGTGTGCGCAGGTCCTGACCCCAGGCGCAGACCTCCCAGGTAATCCAGCGGGAGGTGACTGAAGGGCACGCCAATCAGTGACTCATGTTTCATCCGGATCATTGGTCAGATATAAAGGGCTGTACCGGGTCAGGTAACGGAAGCTAGAGGAGTTGAAGATATTCTATATGTTATTTATTTATTTCATAATTTGAGATCCCAAATTATGTTGTAGGAGGCAAGAACATGGCCGTCTTGAAGTGTGCACGCGTGGTATTTGTATGTTGAATACTTTTTTTAATATGAAAGTTCATCTAGATTGGTACGGGACATTGACTTTTTGGAGAGAAATATAAACTATTTTCCATCACAAAGATTGGACTCACCGAATTTTCGCCCAGTCTCCTCCGGTCTTTTTGCAAGGATGTTTCTTATCGTATGTAAACACTTGCTATTTTTCATCCATTTAGTTTTCTTGTATGCCTTACCGAGGTAATACTTATCTAACATAGGGACCATTTAGAGACCTGTTCGACCCCTTGGTCTTGTACTTACATGATATTTGTACGAGTTGTGAACTTGCCCTCTTAATCACGGACGTAGATTTCATGTAAATCTGTCATTACTGAGATGAAAGCAAGTGCTTACTTTCCCCAAAGGATGTAGATTTAATGCACGTGAATTTGTTACCTTAATCCTACTAGTGCGTTGCCCGGGGAATATAAAAATAAACCCAGGAAATCCATTGGGATTCTGGGAGGCATTTATGTGGCACTTTCGCGTCAACAGACTCGCTTGTTACTGGCAATGAAAATACGGGAGCGGTGGTTACTAAGTTACCTCTTGCGTCAGTCGCTTGTAAGGCGGGCGATAACCTTAGCTTGAAACTTTAGGCTCACTTGGGTACGTAGGTCAATATTCACTGGCAAAACAATAGCCTCGACAATTCAGACGCATACAAATATGTAGGTGGGCGTTTGACATAGAACGGTGTTGTTGTCGTCTTAAAACTCAAGACTTGGGGTGGGTTTCTAGGCAATGGTATTTCCGATGGCTTCGCCACTTGTGAAAGAAGGGTACAAATCTACATTCACCTGGTGACCACACATTTCCCTGCACTGTCACCCCCGAACTCCAAATCACTCCTTCATCTTCACATTAAGCGGACGACAACAAGGAAATCTCTCGTGGTCTTCCCGCTCGATCCCTAGGGAAAGTTAGTCCTTCCCTTGCCCTCCATTCATTTTGGTTGACCCTCCGTTTTTCTACTTCAAGTCCACATTAGTCTTCGCTTCATGGAGATGGGGGCAGTGGCCCTGGAGCACTCAGAGCGACCACATGAATGCAGCAACATGAAAGGGACCGGCACTAAGTGGTTTTCTTGTTTAAGAAACTTGCGGAGACCAATCAATTCTTGTTTCAGGAAGTCTTGAGAAGTTCGTGCTCGGAAACCAAGACTGCAAATCTCCAAGCAGATGTAAGGTCCGGTTCAGTGTTTTACACGGTGATTTCGAATCTTCTTATACGTATTTCTGCAGTATTTACGTAAGACGGATCAGTACAAAAATGCATACAAATCCTCAAAAACATGCCTTGGAAAAAACGTAAACCCTGAACCGGGCCTTACATCTACTTGGAGATCTAGGACTACGAGCCACGGACAGACCGCAAAACTTTTCAGATGAAAAAAACACGTGGGTCATTCCATTCAAGCTGTGGGGTTGGAACTCTTTTAGCAAATCTGGCCTATCGCATTCAATTGTTTTGATGTTCCACAGACCCGTCCGCTCTTGCAACTTTTGACTCCCGCGTTTGAATACCCATCATACTTTCCTCCGGAATACACGGAGCAAAAATTAGAAAGGTGCTTTTAAGAATAATAACCTAAACGCGCTTAATCAATGCAATAGAGAAGTGAGAGAACTGAAGTGGTTTGAACCAGACCACCCTAATAGCCTAAGCACAATTGAACAAAGTTCAATAAACTCACTTTCGTTCAAAAATTGACAAGTATTACGTGGCCGTGGGCAGTAGTGTTTTGTGAAATACCACATGTACACTATGTGGAAAGACAACAGATTATAGTTCTGTCTGAAAAAGCGGGGGTTTCCAATGAATACGTATGTCTGTTGGATAAAAGTATAGATTTCTCAAGAGAGCACTGACAGTGCAGAGGTGTGAAGCTAATACTTACGAATGAGTAATAATTTCCCTGCCCTCAAAACACTACAATGAAGAGACCTACTCATTCGTAGGTGTCATTCATGAGGATCGGTTAGTATTTGTGGCTCTTTCGAGACCAAATTGGCACGGGATTCGTGACAACGTGCTAAGCCTTGGTACCGTAGCTGTCAAGTGCATAGTACACGGACATTACATCGTCAAATAATTGATCGCACCCTTGACGGGCACTTGGTTCTCTCGCTGATTTAGAATTTGGGCACGTAGGCACTTCTATGATGGGATTAGGCGGTCGACTTTCCATGTTTCTCAATTAGGAGTGAATCTAATAACAGTCACGGTAGGCGAGGGTTCGGGTCCCGAGAGTCGACATAACAGCGCAAATAACCAACAATCATAATGAAAACATTTCACTTTTATAAATCTTGTACACTTCCAACGGCAGGGTAATGATTAGAAAACCATACATTGCCGTCTCGCTACGTACTCGCCTGCAAATATGTTGACAGAATTTATTCCATTTTCAATGGGAACGGAATATGATCATGACTGGTTTGAAGCTGATTTATGGAAGCAAGGCATCTGTCTAGTTTAATTGCCGTAAGATGACGCCGTTCCGAGTCATTGTTATGAAATTATACGACGGAGGTGGTGGTTAGATAATTTCGTAAAAAAGAGTAATAACTTTTTGGCAGCAATATTTGTTTACAACCACCCTCGGCTATCTGTAGACGACGTTGGTACACGTACGTCACACCCAACTGTGTTACCATGGCAACGTTATGACGTCATGCGGCGAGGGAAGCGTCGACCGTCAAGTCTGGACGAAAACAATACACCTGGTTCTGTAGGGCAGTCACGTAGTAGACAGGGCGTTGCCGTTATGAACGTTATCGCATTGTTTCAACATCAGCGAATCTTGACAATGGTGTTGTTGTGACGTAGCTTACATTCAGACAAAAGGCAGTTTTAACTGAATATTTCACGATCATGCTTGCCAGACAACACTTCCCTTTGTTACCTCCATGAAAAATGGAGGTATTGTTCTTGGTCTGTTTGTTTGTTTGTTTGTGTGTTTCCGGATATTTGTGGTCAGCATTACGTAAGAACCTCTGGGTGGATTGTATGTGGGTAGGTGACGAAGGTCAAGGTTGATTTGGGCCCCCTAGTGTGTGACCTTGGTACTGCAGCAGAAATTCATTTTTTATATCTCTTGTCCTGGTCATGCTATGACCTTGATTTGTTTTTTTTGGTGGTAGATATGTATGCTAGCTATTAATGTAATGAGATATTAAAGTAGTTTTGGCTTGGACGTCCTTGCAGCTTGCTCCGGAACTGCAAGGGCACATTTATCAAAATCTTACAAGGAGGATAACTGTAGCGTGCGTGCGTAGTCCAGTGGTTAGCGATCTTGCCTCTGGAACTAGAAGCCCGGGTTCGATCCCGGCTGTGTTGCTCACCCGACATGCACGCTACCGCAAAAGATCGCAGTCCTTAGGACGGGACGTTAAGCCGTGGTCCACTGTTCATTGTGCTATTCGAAAAGAGCTAGGGGAATTTCCCCGGTACAATGAACCTGTAAATACTGTACATAGCGTCTGTCTTCTTCTCTGTCACGACCGGTGGAAGATTAGCTCTTCAGTGAGCTAAAACTGGATCGAGATTACTTTCCTTTTTAACTGAACGAAGGAACGACGGATGTGCATAATTAAACTATTTCATGGCCATGGGGGTATGAGGTCTCCGAAATCTTGTCAGCCATTGGACGAGTTGCTCGAAATTGTCTAGGTCATGGGATTAAGTTTCTCTCTCTCGTCTACCCCGGTGCCAGACTATTCCCAGGGCCGACACAGGCCAAATCCTCTGCTCTCAGGGACAACATGCCCCAAGGAAATTCTACGACAGCCCCCTGGCCTGGGTAAGACTCTGAGATAGATATTATAGGGATGGGGGGTCTGGTACCCAGGCTACTACTCCCGGGGATTCCATGCCTTTACAGCAAACATTTGCTATCTATAGTCTGTGTAACGCAAACTCCGCTGTCAGAGTCTGTAAATGGCCCCTCCCTGGATGTTGGTTGGGCCGCTATAAGCGCAATTTGATCAGGCTAAACAATTGACAGGTTGGTAAGGGTCTTCCTCTGGGGGACTGAGGCAAGATTTCCTCGGGGCATGTTGGCCTTGGTGCCGAAGCGCTGGTCTGTGTAGGTCCTGGACTCAGTCCGGATTCCAAGTTACGCTCTACCTGTTCTCTTTCTCTACATTGGAATGGTGCCCGGTCATCAGAACGGCCTGTCTGTTCAATTTTGCGGTAAACAATGTTCAATATGGAGTGATGACTACCCGGGCAATGCCAATGGCGAGGTATAGTCTACTTGATAAATACGAGGATACAAAAACCATTCCTCCAGCAATTTGGATACTAGTACTTCGCTGAGCATTTCTGCACCAAATGTAAATAGTTTTACCATCATGTGACTATTAGACTATTGAGACGAGACGTATTAGATGCATTCGGTACAATGGAGTAGTATAAATCATAGAATTGCAGAAGCTAGTGGCTATCAAAAAAGTTGCTATTCAGTATAGTTTATAGTCAAGCTGAAAATAGCTGGTGTGTTCAGCCGAAGGGCGGTTATATATACCGGTTATGCGGATACAGAAAATACTCATATACAAGTCGTATTTTCATAGGCCGATCGTTTATATTCCGATATAATTCAACTTGTTACTTAGTTGTACACCTTTCAAGTCACCCGTTTGAGTGTTAACCTCCTCAATACTTAGTACAAGGTTGAGCGGCAAGCTGGGACTGGGACTGACCGTGGTGCTGAAAGTTCATCAAATGGATGACAACTAACAGCGCGCTATGTACAGAGCATGAGATCATCGCAGGCTGCTTCCATGCTCTTTACAGTTCTTCATCGTTAACCGTTCATGTTTATAACGTTTTAGTGTGTCTGAGCTGTCGTTAGGAGCACTTAATATTTCTACATCACTCTACTATACTACATGCTACCCAAATGTGTTCCGGTACCACAAATGCATCTTAAGTCCGCTGAATCGCATAGCAGATCGTACAGCGGCCCTTAATGTCCCAGACGGATAAATCACGGGTAAGAAGAAGACCGTTTGATAGTCCCGATTTGCGGAGTTCTAAAGGTTGCAACCCGGCAATCAGCCAATGTCCATGTCGTAATGGCAGACTGCGACGTATTGACATATGAGTCTAGGAGCCAACGGAGCGCGGCGTCCTGTAATTAAAAACCGTCTGATCGGATCCGTCCAATTTGGCTCCTGATTGGTCTCGATCTCTCTGATTGGCTGTCAGGTTCAGGCAGATTAAGGGTGTTCTCTTTCCAACAGCGGGTTCACGCAGGGGAATATCAAATCTAAGGGTAATGGGAGAGAATGAAAAGCGTCTTGCAATTTATCCCAGAGTTTTAAACCTGACAAAGGAGATGGAGGGAGAGAGAATTCCAGGGAAGTGGTTTCATGGTCTGGACCTATCACACGGTATAACCCCTGTCCACGGACACAATGAACATATGTATAAACATTCCATGTTAATTCCTAGGTACCTCCTCTCATCATACACAGCACCGTGTTGTACGAATTGTCAGGAAGGGAGAGAAATTTTTTATCACTACATTATTTTCCGTCATCCCAAAAATGTGCACCCATCGAATTGTGCTCTCAAAATACTGTGCGGTGACTAGTGACTACTGTTACTAATAATCTCCCAAAACGTGAGGCATTTCATATCCACTGCCCACTGAAAAGAAATGAAACAAACATTAGCTGAATGTACTAGGAGATATATTCCCTTTGTTTATTCATGCTGTTTACTAATTTGCATAATCAACTTGTTTTAGAACTGATGTACCACTGCAATTAGTCCCCGTGCATGAACTGCAATAAAGTCATTATCGTTGCTCAAGTACGAATAGAAGACGTTGTTGAAAAATGTTCACGCACTCTTGAGTTTGTGTTCCATATTCACAGCACGTTTCAGTAAAGCCTGTGTCCCGTTTCACACTCCCGACCCCGGCAAATGGCCCCGGACTTGCCATACACCATCAAATGTACGGCCAGGTCCGGTCAATGATGGATACCGGACAGAAGATTAGGGACAATTCATTTACAAGTGACCGATTGCCAGCGTACTATGCTGCCACGGCTCACTTGGTCTCCAAGAGTATCACTGTCATCCATAACAACTATCCAGCACACGATGAACATCAGTTATGGGATGTACAAAGGTGGGAACATCATACTTCATTCACCTCAATGTACGACAAGCCATCACTTGTACCGGCTGAGGCAAACTTTTCATCAGTTATCTCAGTCGCCCAGCTTTCTCCTTGGGACGGTACGGTGCTTAGAAACGATACGGTGGAGAGCTAAACAGACAATACAAATGTCGTTCATAAGTTTGCGCTACTTCCTCCATTTACTAAATGCTTCCTTGGAGTTTGTGAGAGGTGTGAAAGACATCAAATGAGCCAGATTCAGGTAGCTTGTCGTTGAATTAGTTTCCAAACAGACTACATGTACATGTTGATGTTTGTGTCTCTGGGTTTGTGCGTCCTTTAAAATTCGGCTGTGCAATCCTTACGGGATAATAAGAATAAAGACTGCAGTCAGGCAAATATAAGGCACGGCTCAACAAATGATGTACAATGTCGTGCCCACACCACAGGCATGTCCTGAATGCACAAGTACGGTCTTCGAATGTTGCATCATGAAGCAACGGTGGGGTGAGTGCCGTGATGGTAGGATCATTCTACAAACCAGCACCTTGACAAGCCCATCAGAAGAGCTAAAGCCCCTATCTCACTGGACCATTGGCGGCGTTGCTGTGTCATAAACTGGATTTGTGTTACCCTTGACTTTATGATGGGAATGTCATGCAAACGTACAAGCATGACTAAAATACAGCAAAATACACAGAGCCTAAAAAATTCGTTTTTTATCGACGGAATTCGTTGAGAGGTTTGTCAAATCGCTCGGTCGCAGCGAGATCGCCAACGTGCCGCGGGTCCAGTGAGATAGAGGCTTTAGAAATTATACTTATAAAGATGCACTTCATATCTTTTCATTTGTAAGCCATTTATTGTGCATCACCAGGGAGGTCAGGTTGCAAGGTCATGGAGTTACGTACCACGACCAAACAAATTTTGTATAGATATACTTAGACAGATAAAAAAATTGTAGCATTTCAGTTGATTGAATGAAAGCCTTGCATATACAACGTAACGGTGGGATAGAGATGTTGATGTTAAAAGCAAATTGAGACGAATGCGATGAAGTAAGTAGAATTCCATCAATTCTCTTTTTTCTAGATTCACCAAAAGAAGAAAGGCATGTCGGAATTCCCCAAAACAGTACATGCACACATTTTCAGCCAACCCAGTTGTTGAGAACGTGCCGATCTCTCTCCATCAGTGTTTCCGTCAACATGTCTACAGCTGCGTTTAGTGGATGTATATGCACGGTCCTGCACTCATACGGACCCCGTGACCGCAATAACGGTACACGGTGTCTGGTAACGGACGGCCAGGCAAGAAACTAATATTTCCTCACGTATATCCCTGATGAATCGTGTTTTGTTACACATCATGTGGAATACGTGCGACACGTTGGCTATGCTCATTAACTACACGTTGAACTTCATTGTTCCAGGGTCTAACACGCATCGATCGAATGTCCTTCAATACATGTTTGTGGAAATATCTAATGTCTCACCTTTGACATGTACATTATCATATAATAAAAGAAGAGCCTTCCAAATTTTAGAACATTGTACTGGAATTCTTTCTTGCCTCAATCACAAAATGAAGAACATAATGTCAAATACGCCATCCTATTTAAAGCATATTACGTGTTTCATAGTGTCATATTCAGTGGTATGTCAATAGATACATTTATCAAAATGGTTGTTACATGACATAGGAATGATATAGGATTTTTGACAACTGTCGTCTTCTGAACCTCTGCTGATTTACAAGCACGCATGCCGGCTTGAAATAGGTGCATATCTAACAATCTTCTTATAGACGTGCTGTTAGAAATCACCAATAATAGCATAGCCATTGTCGGTCGGGAAAATCAATGAACAGAAATCGATCTTGCATTTGAAACCTCATCTGGAAAGGCGAAACTGTTAGAGAAAAACGACGGTGGCTATCAATGGAGTACTATTCCGTAATCGGGGTATCAAATTGTATATGGATTCGTCGATCACAGTCAAGTAATACAGTTTTTTTTTCTTCAAATTTTCCTGTTTTTTTCATCATTCCTCATCAAAGAAAAGCGCAATAACCCAACGGTGGGTCGTTTCGTTAACGTTTTAACGATATTGTGTGACTCCTCCCCCGAGAAGACAAGACACAACCCTTGAAATTTGCAATGATCGTTGCAAACAAGTTACAGCATGGGCGCTGTACATCACATTTTCCAAACGACCTCCGCTAACGTAAATTACCCGACCACGGCTTTCTTCTATAACGATAATAGATGCCCGGGGATTTAATGCCCCGTATTTGGCCTCGGCCAGACCCATACAACAACCTGCCGGATCGCTGACTGTGCGTTATGGTGCGCCAAGACCTGTTTCTCTGGCACGAGCAAGGGCAATTCGATTATTTCGATGTAATTAACTGGTAAAGCACTGTCTGGGCAGTTTGTGAACCAATGAGTCGTTTTGTGTGCTTCCCCAAAGTTGTTAGACCTACCGAGAGACGCAATATTAGGTGCACAGTGAGGGTATTACGAGTTTATCTATACTCAGCAGTAGGCGACACTTCGTTCCCCTATTCTGCAGATTATAAAAGTCCAAACAATTTGCAGTTGGCAGCTTAGTCTTTCCTAATCCATCGAAATAGCAAAATCGATTATGACTATGGTCGTTGGATCCCAATACAAAAGAAATACATCAGGGAGTGGAGACTTTCCTTGTCTATAATCTATCATTTCACTTAATTTCTTTTTCTTAAAGTTCATGAACAACATAGACTTTCTTCTCAGAAGCAACAGTTGGCATCTGTGTGACAACATAGTACCTGAAGGGATGGAAATGTATTTTCTTCTCGGCAAAGATAATACTTTATTATTCCACTGTATTTTTTCAAAGTTCACGAACAATGTATACTTTTTTTCTCAGAAGCAACACTGTAGAGTCTGACGCGTGCTACTACACAACTCCAGAAGAATGAAAATGTATTTTCTTCTCGGCAAAGATATTCCTTTATCATTCCACTGTCTTTTTTCAATATTCATGAACAATAGACTTTTTCTTCAGAAGCAACAGTTTACATGTTTGTCACAACACAGCTCCTGAAGGGATGGAAATGTATTTTCTTCTCGGCAAAGATAATCCATCCCCCGCCCAGCCCTCCTCGAGGGGCGCCCGATTCAATCAGGGCGATCGCTATTCATGAGCGCAATGCGATCTCTTAAATCCCATTGGCGTACTCCGGCGTGACAAGTCATTCATCTTAGCTGTCGTTACATGGAGCTTAAAATTCAAATTCTAACTCTTACAATTCAAATTACAAACTCACTGTCTTATGGATTCAGCTGCAAGACATTTCTGGGAATCTAAGATCTAAGATACCCCACAATTACAAAAGGCCGCTGATGGGTAAAACATCCAAGTTTTAACTCAACGGATGAGAAAACGGTCCTCAAACTTTTATATGAAATGTCACATCTACATTTTCTCATCAGTTACTTATGAAATTTGAAAAAATGATTATCAGACACCAATTGCAATAAAAAATCAAAAGCACTCCAGATAAGTTTCCCAAATACCAAAAGGTATAGAAGTGTTATACCTGAGAAAAAAAATTGTGGCGGTCCATGGTAGCCTGGCGTTCAAGCCTGTTCAGCTTTAGATTTGGCCTGCTTCCCAACTGTCACCACCCCTGCTGAAAAGGGCTGGATACCAGGCAATGTCCACAGCTAAAGGTCGATTGAATTACTTTGGTCTTAAATTTGCACTTTGTAGCTATGTGTAGATATGGACAAGGAAGAATCCAGGGTCTGTGTTGGTGCATTTTTGACATAACTATTGCATTTTTGAAACTTCGCAGAATATTGTGTGTTAAAATACCGTTATCATATTATCAGCTTATCAAGAGCCTGTCTATGGACCCTCCCCATGCCATCTGCCAGGCCAATTAGGAATCTCCCCTATCATAAAACTCTTCAATGGACCACAAAGGGTGGTTGGCACATAACTGGATCAATATCTATGAATAATTAGGAAAGTCTTCAGTATGATCGAGTCCTGCCTTAATCAATACCTGCATAGACTAGGCTAGGAGCAGTAGCAGATGTTTTGCATGACGACTGCATCCAACAAAACCATGTAATGATAGTATGATACAGACACATAGATCTGAAGAACTGAAGAACACACAAGCTAAGAATAAACTTTTAATTGAAGTAAACTGCTAAGAGTTTCCATAGATGTCACACTTTTGTATCAAGACTGACACAAAAGGTTGGATATAATAAAAGTGCCTTTGCTTTGACATTCTCCAACATTTCAAACAAGCATCACAAGAATGATTTTATCAAGTGTAGACCTTCCTTCAACAATCTACATGTTGTCGCAATAGTTAGTCTTTCATCTTTGACACTATAAGAGATAACATCTTTTATATTTACACATGCATCATGAACATCCCTATTCGAAAACGTGAAAGGCATTGTTGATGTACCATATCTAAATACATTCTCTGGATTATACATATCATTTTATGTTGATTCATTGCACTTCAAGACACTTTGCATAGTTTGGGGAGAAGTAGTTGATTTATCAATTAAGAAATTTGCAGATAAATGAGGCTATATCATCTGATCAACTGTAGTACTCAGAACATCAATAGTTGTAAGACTCAATGTATGGTATAATCAAACATAATAACATATTTCACATTTAAACTCAATGTTCTTGAAAAGGCAACTTTCTTACAACAAACCAAATTACATTTTAAGATATGATGTTTTTAAACATACATTTTTCACGAGCCAAAAATCAAAGTTTATCTACAGCCCTCTCTTTATTGTAAAAATTAGCAAACATACTGGTACATTTCTAAAAATGTGAATGAAATCAAACCTTCTGGAGTCTGAAAAGTCATTTCAAGGTCATCAGGCCCAACCGAACAAATCACCCCGCCGTCTGTTATAGGCAAACACATTACCAGTCTTCAGCACCCAATATGCAGACGGCGTAAAAAGGTGCAATGAGACGTAATCGGTGTCTCGTCCCGACGGCACCCCAAATCCTTCCCGGACTTTGTCTCGCGTTTATTGCTTGAGTGGTGAAGAATTCTGAATCCCACCAATAGATCGGTGTCAGGAAAACGGGCTAAATGCTGCAGTTATTCACAACGTTCCTGGTGCTTCATTGTGAAAGTACAGAGTCTGAAACACAGGTGGATTGGGGCTTAGATTCTCAGTACAGCTGATAACTCACAACATGTGCTAATAACGCATAATGAAAACTTTTATGCAAGAGTGATTCCTTTGTGTTTCCTTCCCATGAAAACTTTGTACAAAGTTATGACATACATGAACACACATGTAAGTACCTACATTGTAAGTCTGGAGAGGCTACACAATGACAGCATACATGCACTGAACATTCATCACTTCATTCTTCCAAGGGTTTACATAAGAGAGAAAAATCACAGCATTTTCTCCCATCAAGGGATTATCTAAAGAGCTGGGAAGGTATCCTTTCCCTTTTTGAGAGCCAGCGATGACGTCAGTGCCTCTAAAAGCTTCCCAAGCTGGAAGGGAAAACAGGAACAGACCCAAAAAGCATGGGCTTGGTTATGGCAAGGAGGTTATGGCACCAACGGTTGCCAAATCAAGTTACGACCAATTTTTGAACACGGCTTCAGGGAGTGGCTGAACCTGGTCCCATCCGGTCACCTGCTACCATGTCTAGACTGCGGGAAGGCTTTAGGGAAATTAACTCTATGTGACTTTGTTAGTGTTACGTGTAAAGTGTTACCTCCGATCAATAGACAATTATGAGGGCGTCTCAGAAGTTTCTAATTTGCAACTGCTGCAAAGAAAGTTTCTGAAAGGCTGATGAGGTTGTGAGGTCATGGATGAATACTTTGTTTTGACATCTTGACATACAAAAAGGGATTTTTTAATTCATTGCATTTTATTGTGCACACATGTGTATCTACAAAACATTTATGCCAAATTTATCAAACATTACAAGCACCCCTTTCATTTCAAAACATCAAAACAAAACTACATGTAAATGTGTGTATTGATTTACGCGATCAAATATGTGAAAAAAGTGCAATAAAATAACAGCCAAGGCATGCATACTGGAGGCCAATACACAACTGGTTCTACCCATACACTTAAAGCCAACAGAATTCGTTGGCTCGTAAAATACTTCTGTGTTTATCAGGCCTCATCAAAGAAAACCTGATGACTCGATAATCCTAAAACAACATCAGCCAGCATCTACCCCAAGGGTACCTCTAATTAGACACTTATCAGACATCTCAGGACGGCCCACTACACATGGAGAAAGGAATCATCATTCTGAATCCCCAGGTTTTGTGTTGCAGATAGAACGCATCACTGACATTATGCAACATATATGGACTGTACCAAAAGGTCTGGGGGCTATTGGAAAATGTAGATTGGACTAGTCAATTTGTAGAAACAAGTGCTTGAATTACTTCTTCTTATTTCTGTAACAAATGATTCATGATAATGAGCTTGTATTCTTTTAGCTTGCCAAATAGCTAACAGTAGTTGTTTATATGTTTTTTTCTCAAAAATCTTTCTGCAAATTGTAGGTTGTTAGTGGTGAATATATTTGGAGCAATGTTTGTGCAAAATTTGTTCTTGGCATCTTTTTTGGATGCATTTTTTTGGGATGAAGAAAATGTGACCTGTCTTTACAATATGTACAGTATGAGTTGTTTTTGCTCACCCACTCTCTGACATACATACCCCACTACACAAGGTAAAAAGTTCTGTTTACACTACAACTACCACCAGATTTCTGTTGGGAAACATTCAGACATCAGTGTCAATACAAAGGTCAACTTAAAAATGGACCTTTGGTGTACATGTTTGTACTATACATTTTCTAGCTACAAGAAGACAACACACGAAACGTTGTCAAACATTCATCATTTGTCTCTGACCTTCATGTATGTTTGTTTTGTTCTTCCACATAACATCACTAAGATGATGATCCAATGATGCTTAAAAAGCCCCTCCCCTTAAAAGGATCCCTTTTGCTGTGGAGTGTAATCAGACGTTTTAATCCTACCTAATTCAATGCCAGACTGCTCTAATTTGCTGTACAGAGTAATCAATACCTATTGCTTAAAGTGTCATTAGCACCAACATTTAGAATTAAGTGTGGCCAGCATGCTCGAATTTAGTGCAATACATAGCCACTGCCTTCCTGAATTTAGCATAAAGTATTTCCAGGACTCACCCTATCATGTATGTACACTAACAGTAAACCAAGAAATCCTTACCCTCAATTTAATCAAATTTCTATTGAACAAGGTACAAGGCCAAGATGTTGTTTTTGTGTACGCCACACAACATGAACCAATGACCCACTAAGTGAGGATGTCATGCCAAAGGCATTTCTGGCCACCCGCAACAACCGACTCAACAACTTCATTAAGTCCTCATGTCAAAGTCCTTTAGAAAGGAGGTCATCATCCTGTTTACAACACATCGTATATATGGGACTGGCGCTGGAGTGTTGTTGATGTGACTTACGGCGATTGGCTGCCGTTCAAGTTAATCTAACTCCAGCTCAGTCTGGCCTTTTTCTTCCAAGAAGCAAAAAACTGTTTTGGCAGGAGAACTAGCATGTATAAGGGTTGGCGCAGCCAGCACGCAGCACAATTCATTGTTAGGTATCAATAGCATACTCTGAACTGTTGATCCATTAAATCATATGTTTGGATGTCAGTTTGACATAACAACTAAATTTTTTTTTCTGTGAGATCACTAACAGGAGAGCTAGGAATGTGACATTATGAATAAACAATTCATAGATGAATAGGTTTAAGAAATTATTTGTTACATTTTGTAATGTCAAACTAGTTTGGATTAGAAAATAACATCAACATCAATATTCCATGAAAGCCACAAAATCCATGTATAATTTTCTTCCCCATACAGATATCTATTTTCTTCCTACCAGTCCTAAGTTGAACAACAACATAGGAAGAAGACGCCACAGTAATATTCAGTACACCTATATCTCTTTCAATAATTTTTAATGGTAAAACAGAGGAAACTTAAATCAACCTAATTAGCGTTCTAAGGCACCTTAAGCAATACCAGAAAAAAAAGTTGACACTGACATTGACAATATTCCATGAAAGGCACAAAATCCATCTATCATTATTCTTTCCCATACAGATATCTATTTTCTTCCAACAAGTCCTAAGTTGAATAACAACATGGGAAGAAGACGCCACAGAAACCAGTCATATGTCAGAAGGGTGAAAGGTGGCTGAACTCATTAGGCGGGGAGAGGCTGTAACACACCTGTTCTGAAGGGCCCTGCCCTGAGGCACACATTATACATGATCCTCCCAAATGTTATCTACAGATCGGTGGAGTTCTGCAAATGACAGGGGGGATGATGTGCATAAAGAGGAATGCTGTTGTCTATGGCACGTACCTTTCTGCTGACATCATGGGAAAACCATGATAACAAAGAAGGTTGTTGTCGCTGCCATTTAAATTTATTTTTGCCGACCAAAAGATAGTAGGGACCCAGTTATATACATGTATGCTGCGTGTTATGTATGTATACATATATGTCCAGGTAAAGTGTGAATTCATTCTTTTCTGCAGGGACTTATTTTGGTGGTAGGAGGGAAAAGGACCACTGCAAACATTTGAAGATATATAGTGGTACAAATGTGAATTAATATATTTAACAAATTATTAGATAATCAGTCATCTTGAATACCTGTATGCTATGAAATCAAAGGTTATGCTTTTTTCTTCTTCTTTTACTACTTCTTCATGAGGCTGAGGGCTCCAAGCACAGTGCCTCATTTAGGGTTCCTGTAAGGATGGATCAATTCACTGCGAAGGACCCCTACTCTTTTCGATAAGTGTGGTGGGTTCTTTAACTTGTTGGAGGTGTGGCTCTACTCAAACATTGGACCTCCATCTAATGTCCTACCCGAGGGACATCCCTAACATATGCGATACAGAGATACTCATTTTCACCTGAGTGAATTTGTGTTAAGTGCCTTTTTAAGGGCACAACATCGGTGTTGTCAGAGGTTTAAACCCAGAACCTCTTTATTCTTGGGCAAACACTCTAAGTAACCATTACGCCACACTACACCATGCAAATTTTGCTGAGGTTAGTCTGTTCAGTCTGTTAGCCGGTTGATAAATGAATCTGGTAGTGGGTACGTCTTGCCTCAAGGAAGAACAAGTGACCAAATTTTAGGCCAGATCTGGATATAGATGCTGCAGGAAATTATGTAAAGTCAATTTTAGCTATTGTGAGATGACATGGTTCTGTATGGATCAGTAGTTCTGGCTGTGCAAGAAAAACAAACTATCAAGATTCTTAAGATGATAACGACCGAACAAAAGTGGTCTTACTTTGTACTTGTTGTCGTCAACAAATGAAGTAGATCCTTATCAGATGGTGTGAAATAGTTAACTGTGTTGTTGTCACATCTTCTACAAAGTGTAGATGTTATACTGTAAATGCATTATGCACTAAGCGGTTTAAAGTTTGCGTTTGAAACAATAGTAGCACTACAATCTTAGGTGGGCAAAAAGTTTCGCGGTGGTTTTAAGTTTGCGCTGAAAGTTTACAGCGAAAACCACGAACATTTCTGCATTTACAGTATTCTATGTGGAATTCTGGGTCTGCTTCATGTAAATCATGACTGTATTCATATACCCATAAGGTACATTTATCATTTTTGGATGGTTTATTCAATGCAAGAAAATGCAAGCAGGATTTTTGTTAACAAGCTTGGGATCCGTGCCTATGCGATATATGCCCAAGATGAATACATAGAATTCTATGGACCAATTTTGGTGACAGCCTACTTTCATTCAGACAATATTATAGGGCAGTTCAGGGAACAAAATGTAGCCATTAAAGGGGAATTTGGGTCACTGGACTCAAAGCATGCACTAACTTAAACACTATTCTAAATCTTCTAGACCTTTAAAGTGGGTAAAGGCACCTTACAGCATGGTAATTTGCAACAGGGACATGACATGAATGAAGAACCAAAAATCACATGTCTGCACACTACCATAATTCTTGACATTTTTGCAGTGACAACAAACTCATCACACCAGAAATACATCTTATGTTTTTTAATATCACAGTTGTTTCAACTGCGAATTCAAACGGCAAACTCTTGATAATCGTTGGGCCGTGAAATTCGAGTGCTGTGAATTTTGATGAATTTACAGTATGTGAAGCTAAATGCAAATATGGCATATAATTTCTCTTAGCGAGTCAATCTGCTTATCAACTGGCTGGTGATTGACAGTCAAAAGGGACAGCTACATCAGGACATGTCTTCTGCCATCCTCATTTCCAGTTCCCCTGACAGGATCAAATAGGCAGACAGCTATGATTTTGCAGTGCCAGTAAATTAAAAACTGTGTGATCCACAATAAGGTGCTATCTACATTGTATCAATAGGATGGGAATAATTTTGAATGGATGGGTGGTGCAAGGTGTAGGCTGGGAGATTTGAAGGGAGTGTGTCAGCTGATACCCTCAGCTTTTTCATTACAGGAGGATCCCTGAATGGGTTTCCATCAAATAGATGCATTTCATTATGCCATTAGATAAAACAAAATACTGTAAATGCATTTAAGTTTGCATGTTTTTATTTCGCGCTATGGCCAAAAAAGGAGTGTCCGCGGTGGTTTTAATTAAGTTTGCGGCAGCGCTATAGTCACATACTTCTACAGCACTGGATAAAACACCTTTTCTGTTCATAAAAACATGATGTTAACAGCTTTTTTGTCAAAAAGCATGTTCATCCATTCTACACGAGTATGGTGACATCATGATTTCATGTGCACAACCTGACTGTACAAGTTTCCCATTGCGTGAGGTCACCCTGGCAAATAGAATAATTTTATGACACTAAAACGACTTTCTTTTGATTTATCATTTCTATGGTGACAATAAATCCACAGCTCTACCTGCTCCCTACATTATAAGAGGCACCAGGTGCAGCTGAAACAGTTTTCCACCTGACAGTACCTCAGAGAGCCATTAACGGTCAACAGCACCCATCTGTTTTCAGAACATCGATGGGTCAGGCTTCAAAAGGGCATCCCACCAGCTGCAATGGTTTTCTTTTACACAGGAAACCATAGCCTTTTGGAGCAACACTACGGTAAATCAAAGTCTGCTGCATGCAATAACTAACGCTTTGATATTCATGTACATCAAAGTCTTCTGTGATGGAGATCAAGACTTTGATATTTCAAAGAAAAGGTGATACATGTTGTACATGTGCCATGGCAATATGTTACATAAATGGTGCTTCAAAGATATAGACACATTTAGGTTGACAGTACAAGTAGGTAATAGGTAAAGACTAGCCTGAGTTTAATAACACGTCTTGTTGTATGGATGCGGCAATCAAAATTTTTTTACAATGACAGATTACTGACATCTTAGCCAATCAGATCATATCTCTTAGTCAATTCAATTTCTTCATGACCTAGTCAGTTTCTAAGCCCGTCAAGAACTTGAAGAAGGGAAAAAGCAGTGACTGGCATAACATTTATTTTCTGAATCTACTTTCCATGGAATATTTCAGAATCAAAACTCTACAAAAGGTTGCCTGTACCATTTAATTAAGAAAAAGCAAGTACGAAATCAATGTTTTGAGATGATCTAACCCACAAATTCAAATACCCCTGGTACACAAAATAGGGGCTTCACAAAATCTAGTACCCTTAAGCTTTTGGATGACTTATAGACTGAATTGACATTCAGAACAGGACAGAGTCTGACAGACTAATTATGATATATCATTCATCACTTTTAGAAAAACACGCTAAAACCTACTCTAAACTTTCCAATGTTTTCTTACTGAAGGTTGAGAGTATCCCTGTCTGAATGTATGTCATGTCTTCAGGGCGTGATCTATCTTCTCTGAGTGGCTGACCCAGTTTTGCCTGCCAGCTCAGTGATGAGAATGCTGATAGGCCAAGGACAGGCTTACTGTAGGACTCTAAAGATGGGATGAAGATGGGCACGTGTGATTGGCTGGGGCAACTGACCTTGTTACATTGTCTCCCTGCCCTACATGTTTTGTACGTGCATAGTTTTGCATCTTTTTCAAGTCTTTCAGATCTATTGCCACGCTCAATTGTAGGATTCAATGTTTTGACAGTTGGAACTCTTTATTACTAATCAATAACCAAGTCCAAGTCAATTAAAGCAGTCCTGCCCTACATGTTTCAAACATGAATACGTCCTTAGGTCTTCGGTCTACTGCCATGCTCAATTGTAGGATTCAATGTTTTGACAGTTGGAACTCTTTATTACCAATCAATATCGAAAGCCAACCATCTTTCATAAATTAAATGACATAAATTCAATTACTGCAGCCCAATCCCTACATATGTCAAAGGTGCATACGCCCTTTTGAAGTCTTTCAGTCTATTCCCATGGTCAGTTGCAAAATTTGGAACTTTTTTATTACCAATCAATATCCTGGTCAAAGGTCAACCACCCTTCATAAATATGGACTTCAAATTTCAATTACGGAAGACCAGACTGATATTGCAGTCAGACAACGTTTCACTTGAAGTCACTCCAGTAGCCATTGACTAGCAGCAGAATCTGACATAAACCATCCCTGCTTGGGTTTTCAGAGTAAATATGATAAAAACAAGTGTTCTCCATGTGATTTAACCATCCAAAAGCCTCCTACACAACTATAATGGTAGATAACCCTATTCTAGCCTGATTTTATCGTGCCCAAAGGGCCCTCTGAATGATACATGTTGGTCCTCAAGGTGCTTGATGACACCAGGAAGTAGGGGGAATCAGGCCTCCTAATATGGCAATGACATGAACTGACATTCAATCTTTCTAGGAATCAGAGCTAGTTTGACCCTATGGCAGCTATGGGTTGCTGGTTCCAATCAGAACTATTCTGTTTTTTTATATGTTGATGAAGGTTAGACATCCAGGTAATAAGATACGCCAAAAATAGTTACTGAAGCAACTGGATAAGATTTTTCAAAATTTTATCCAGTTGCTTGAGTAACTATTTTGGACGTATTCTGTTTTTTGGTTTTGTGTGAGTTTCCAGTATACGTATTGTGACTCCCATACTGGCTTCTCATTGATGGTTCATTTTATTGAAAACAGTTCACCAAACTCAGAGGTCTATGTCCAACAAACTCAAGGAACAGTGAGAGCTAGTGTTACATTAGACTAAACCTATTCTAACATCCATCAACGGGTAAAATTAATCTTCACCCCTCTGGTGACCTTTCGACCTTGCAGCAGAGGCTATTGTACTGATGAGTTTGTAAGATACATGATGTAACTGTTCATCCTCCTGAAATGAAAGGCTCTACTTCATGTCCTATAAACATAACATTGGTGATATCTTTTGTATAGCAAACATAAACTTTGAAACTATCTTCTCAAAGATCAGCACTTGCAACACACTAAGACTTTACTACATGTATCTGCCAATGACCAGCCAGGGGCATATATCTTATGTTGATGAAGGTTAGACATCCATGTAATAAGATATGCCAAAAATAGTTACTCAAAGCCACTGGATCAGTTAGACGTTTCAGACAGCATCAGCTGTTTTTCGTCAGTGACTAAAGGGAAGTAGTCTTCAATATTTTACACCTAGAAGGCTCAGACAGTAAATGAAAGTTTCTGAGGCCATGGCACCTTTGTTGCAGCTTCTTTAAGGAGGCTTTTAAGAATCACACTGTCAGCTCCAGGACAGTCTTAAGACTGTCTGAGCACTCTGTGCTCTAAATCCACATAACAGCTTCTAGAAAGGTTTGCCAGCCTACTGGATTAGTGCCCCATGAGTGATAGATGGATGTGCCAGGGGTGATATTACATGGTGCTTTACACTGGCTTTTAGAAGGCAAACCCAGGCCCTCAAAACTCTCTATCTATGGCCGGTTTATGTTCTGAGATTTTATTATCAATACGTGAATGTCCTTTCAATACATATACAACAGAGAAACAGCAAAAAGTTATAATAAGTCTCATCAAAATCTCAGATGAACATCTTAGTGTTTTTTCTGATATATATGATGATTCACTGTCCAATTTCAAACTTTTGAGAAGACGAAGAAGAAGAATTCATGCCACAATTCAAGTAAATTTATATCTCTATATGCTTAATGTCTATATATGTTTTGCCTGTGATACAATAAATAAATAAAGGCATGTTTAAGACAGTTTCATCTGCAAGATAGAACATTCAATGTTACATGATCATTAAGTACTATCAGAGGTTTGACTACATACATGTAAGACATTAGACTGATTGATTCTAATGTCTTAATTGTAGTCAAACTTCGGACAGTAATCGATGATGGTTAAAGGCATACTTACTAATTAATCTGCAATATGTCTGCTTCTCTGCTTCTCCTGAGTGGTGTGTGTTCACATAGTCTTGCGCCTTTGCTGTGATTGTCTTACGGAGGTCTGCATCACCATGAAGGCACTTTGCTTCACTCACAAACTCCTGAGCAAAGGCAGAAAGGTAAATCTCAAACTTTATTTTTCTCTGACTACATTCAGGCAGGTTTTGTTGAAAAGGGAGAAATACGTCAAACATGCATGTCTCTTGCTTCAACATTTTACAAAGAAGTCCTCAGGATAATTAAGACCCAAATAGAAGGAAAGAGAAAACAGTATTTTCATTACTCATAATATAGCCCCATAGGTCTCTGTATAATTATGATACAAAACATGTCATTGAAAAATGTTACAGACTGAAAAACATTTGCTATTTTGAAAACATTTCATGACTTTGATCCCTGCAAAAAAAACAGTGCCATAATGAAGTTAAAACTGCCTAAGAAGAGAGACCACTCAGGAGACCAGTAAAATTTGGTCTATGTGGACAGGAGGTCACTCTAGACTGTAGATTCTCATTGGCCAGGTGGTCTTTATGTAGATGCAGTCACTTGTACAGGTTTGATTTATGGGGTAGCAAGAATTGAGCAGTAAGCAACTCAAAATCATTTCTAGCTAAATGATTATATATATTTTGTCCAAAATTCACACAGGCTCATTCCTTCTGGTGACATTTAATTCCACCCACTGCAAGCCACAGGCCAGTTACAGTAAGTGAGAAGCATTACTGTATTTTGAATTTCTTTCAGACATTTCTTATTCATTGCTTTGCAGATAATGATCAACTAATCCCCAACAGTAAGATATATACATGTACATGCATCAGATCTTGCTTTTGTAATAAAACCCAAGGCATATAATAGCTAGACATAACTCAATGTAACATCGCAAAGACAATCTTGTTATTGTACATTTCTCATACTTAAGTATTTGTATGCACCACTGCCCTTTTCCAGGGGGGACGATAGAATTGAGAACCTTAATTTAGCAGGGTTAATGCAAATGTTGTGGAAAAGACTCTGATAATGTTCACTGTGACAGGTGAATTCTTATCTATCTTCCATTTGGATCAACCTGCTTTCAACCCTATTTGCGAGACTGACTTACCTTAAGGCCATACCATGTAATTTGTTGGTTGTTGTATACAAGAAAAATTTGCTTAACAAAATGAGAAAGCATGAGGACCTTCTGGTGCACTCAGCGTTAGAGACTGAATACCAATTCAAGATTAAAGGTTTCAGGATGTCCTCTTGTTAAATTTTCACTTTGAAATGTCTGAGAAACAAGGAAATAAAATCATATGGCCTTATAATGATGTACACTGCTTTTGTTGCACCTTGCTTAGAGTCTGCTGCCATTTCGCTTTTGAAATATATGACCAGGCAAAAGTACATTTCAATTTCATCTAGTTCAGAATCTGTTATAACATGTATGGCCAACAATCTTCCTCAGTATCTGACTTATGACCTATCACGTACATGTACGCTGGATCTGTCCATGTATACACGTACAGCAACATGACTCCAGTTAATCCTTGTTTGCCTTTAAAAAATTACATTAATCAAAGCTGGCAGAAGTCAGGTTCAGCTGAAGGACACTGCCATGTACAATTACGTACTGGATGGATTTAACACAAAGGCAAAAGTTCACATGGTGACAACCTAAATGTCACGTTGGAAATGGCAACGGCTTTAGTCACAACTGCCTAAATAGCTTTGACATTTTGTTGTATTCCATTATGCTCAGTTAGACTCTGAAAATAGCTTTTATTTCCAATGTTGTATAAAGAGATTTGGTGATGAGAGTGACCAAGAGGCAGAGGTGGGTTGAAATGTCTGCTCAAAGGTGGCATTGATGCCTATCTGGCCAGGAATTCTCTTTTACTTTCATCATAAAGTTCAGCAATAACTGCACATATTCTTCGACTCTTGCCACCTTTGTAGACAGCCTTACTGCAAACAGACTGCACACAGAGTGCATGTAAAATCATGCTGACAGTAATGCATTTCTGGGATAGTCATGATATGAATATCAAACATGTTACATTTTCTTACTCTTCACTGAATTTTACTTTGCCAGTAATAATATAAATAACTACTGAGGAGTATGTAGCACTACATGCAGCTACTATGTACACTGTACAGCATGCAAACTGGAATATGCTACATGTACATTTTTATGTAAATTTCCTGTCAACATCCACTCACCCTTTCATCTATTTCTGTGGACAATCTAAGGGTATAAATTGATTTTCATGTAGATACCAAAGCCTGAAAAGGATGTCTTACAATAATGTCCTAAAGATACTTGACAACAACAAGTTCTACGTGACATTTAGCAGAAATATGAGGAGACCCATCCTTTGAACCTACACAACAAGTTATATCTTGATTTATGTCGTCTACCGACTGCTGATAAAATGCCTCATAAATGTTGCTGCATCTATTGCAGCAAACAGCTCTAAACTTAGCGCATAAAAGTTTCATGTACGGTTGCTGAGTGCATCCCCGGGGCAAGTGTCATAAAAAGCACCTTTATTGCTGTTGCTGAGGCTTCTCGCTGACTACTAAAGAATAGAATCAAAGGGCAACACAGCACATAAAAACTTGTAGGTGGGCAATGAAATGGTACATGTACATGTCTTTGAGATGTTTCTAGAAGTACCATGCCAGTTTATGAGCAAGATCAGCAGTGGTACCTAAAAACTTCTGACTCCAATCTTTTGAGAAATTTAAGAAAAATTATTGAACAGTACTACCAGGTACTACTGTATAGTTCAGTTCAGTTTATCCTCAGTGAGGTGACACAAGTATCTCCACATGTTCCTGTATAGATAAAGATCAATTACCCTGTACCATACTTAATGTAGTTCTTTAGCTTGAAAATGATATAAAAATTCTACAAAATTGAGAGGCCTATTGAATTTACAGGTAAACACATTTGGCACCTGAAAACTTAATTTTCTGATCCCGAAAAAATGTCCAAATGTCCTCTACAATGCAATTATCACTCTAGTAACGTTATCTGTCCTGTGAGCTGACAAGTCCAGTAATTTCCCACTTTCATTAGGGGCAGCAAAATATGAGCCTTTATCCTTTAGTCATTCCCGATTTCCCAGACAGTAAGTTCAAGTATCCCAGACTAATTCAGTTGCTGGAAGTCGGCCAGGTATCCAAATGGGAAGTAATTTCAGTTTTTATGTCAGGGGAGAGGCCCACAGTTGTTAAGGTAACATTGGTCAGAATGATTGCGACCTTGAAAAGTGAGACAAATTTAATGAAACTTGGTCTTGGTGCCAAAGCAAGGATGTATCAAAACCCAGACTTTCATGCACCAACTTAACTCTCCACCTGCCTTGAACCTGGTAGCCAGGCTTGTACAGCTTCGGCCTTTGTAGGCATGCAGGGGTGTGACTGTTGGGAGCAGAACAAAGCTGGACAAGGCTGGACACCAGGCTAGAATTTCACCATCATCTGTCATCACAGGTGGGCGGGGTAAGACTTTTACAAATTCCCAAGGCCTGCCAGACTGTCATTGTCATCAGGTCAGGTGTAATCCAGGAAAATCATGTGACAAAATAATACAGTTTGACTCAGGATGGAAGTAATTTTAACTTCCCAATGCAACCTCCCCCTCCCAATAAAGAAGAATGAATTCAGCCAGCTGCAGGCTACAGTTTGATGATGTAAGCACTTGATGTGCACACATGATATTCCACAAAATTCTATATACATCTGTGAGTGTGAGGATTTTAAATTAAAATTATAGAGATGACAGTTTGCAAGAAAATTCAATTAAGGGCTAGAATAAGAATACTCTACATGGAAGACTGTTACAAGGTCAAGACAGAAACTGCATTTAGTATACAACTAGCATTCTAGTATGGACTATCAAATAAAATATAGCAATGCACTAGATGGATGAAGAAATCTAATCACATTCTGGCCCTCTCCAGCATTAGCAAATGGAACGCCCTCACTACATTTCATCTTTACCTCTGTAACCTACATGTACATGTCTTCAGGTCAGCCTTACAGAAAAATTGTAAATGGATGAAGATATCCTAGTGACATAATTCTTTTATCATCCCCAAATCTGGCCTTAAGTCACAAACTGAATTTAGTGGCCCTAAAGTGCAATGACTCTGATCATGGAATTTCAAAATTTCTTCTGGCATATTCCTATCACTTATGTCAGGAATCATTTCTTCAAAGTCAGGTTTTGGAAAGAGTAAAAAATTATGTCTAAATACAAAGAAACAATGGTGGACAGTCTCCCATGCAAACAGAATAAAGTAAATCAGATCATATTAATCATACACAGGAGATCTCTTTAGGGAATGAGGTGGGGGTACAATATGGTAAAATGACATGGAAATTGTCAGATGTCATTTGCCTCATTAGTCTGGCAGATTTAATTTATAATGGCATTTCTAATTTAATACCAAGTAATCCAATATGCATGTGGAATTACAATTGAAAATTTATTTTTTATTCGGACTCCTTTAGTTAACTGCAATATGATCATTTACAAACAAATTCAAGCCAACATTCTAAGATCTGTAATTAATCTACCCATATCCAAAAAGACTTTTCCTGTATGAAAAATGGTATAACCCAGCCATCTACTAGAGGGGCACTAGTTGTTCAACCCTGGAATAATGCATGTCATTTAAAAGCGACTCACGTATAACAGGTGCCACCAAAGGGATACAATTTTCCAGAATGGATCAGATTTTACGCATTGGCAATGCTTCACCTGTGATTTGGGCTTGGGCTTGGGGCTCCCAACCTCAATAAAGGGGCTTTCAATATTTAGAGAGGGGACACGGTTCAGAGTATCGCCTCTTGAGGCAGTCCGCATTGATTTTTTTCAGAAACGGGGGAGAAATGCATGGAATTCCGTCGATAAATGGGCATAATGTGCCGAGAGGATTGGACGAATGCTCTGAGTGGGATATTAGGAAACATAGTGGCAGCCAAATGTCAAGTCTTTTAAGCCGAGAAGGAATGTGATGAACTATCTGTGTCAAGACAGATTCATATTAAGGAGTGCACTCTGAAGCAATTCACAATCTGACTAGGAGGGATTGATTTAATACAGGATGAAGGTCTTGACATCATTGTCATAATGATAAACATTCAAGGATTTTCTGTCAATGATGGTTACATTATGTTATGGTTAAGGTATCAAAGTGAAGACATGGCAGGGAAAAGAGTCACTTAATAATACTAAAGGGCTCTATCAGTTCAACTCTGCCAGTGTCTGGGCTGATAACATGTACCAGTAGACTTTATAATTAACCATGGCACTGTGGGATGAATATGGGGAGGACAGAGAGGGGATTATTGTAAGAGGCAAGGGGGTGAAAAAATGGGAGCTAACTAGAATTAGAAGGGTAAATATATTGAATGTCTAGAAATAAAAATGTACAAAAAAAGTGTTTGACATGCTTTTACTGAAACCTGTGTGTGTGTGTGTCGACTGTGTCGCCAGTTGAAATTCTTCAACAAAAAAATTCACAATTCTCAACCTCTCTATGCCCTCCCACCACACTATCACTGGATATGTAGCATGACATTAGGGTGTACAACCCTTCGCCCACCCCCTACAGCCTGTGCCTCACCTCTGATACAGTGCAGCACCCAAGCAATTTCACATAATGTATACACATTGGCCCAATGGCCCTGTTTCTAAACTGTTAATATTCTGCGGTGTTGTACGATTTATGAGAGGTCACGTTCCAGTGTGACCCTTCGCCTACCCTACCATGCCACCACCATCCTGATGAATTACTACAGGCTAGCACAACACCATCCCTCGCTAATGTTAAGAACGTGCATAGGTTTAATAAAAAAGGACTGCTATGGACTTAAGTCTATGTAACACAAACGCTCCGGTTTTGTGTGGTAACAGCCCTTCCCCGTGGAATTTGTGGCGATTACATGTACGTATAGAACTCAAAGGAACCGGTTTCAAAAAAATGAACCACCAATGAGAGGCCAGTATGGAAGTCACTAATAATATGAGAACTCATGCGAAATAGGCAAAAGAGGACAGCTTTGATTGGAAGCACGGCATGAAAGCCCATGTCAACCATCAGTTTGAATTTTCAATAATCAAATTTTGAGTCATTTGATAATGTTACCATATCAGGAATGCCTGATTCCCCTGGTTTACTGATTTCTGTCATCATGCGTCTAGACTAAAGCTTCATATTCATACATGTAGGGCTGCTATAGGGGTGGTATTGAATCAGGCTACTGTGGACAGTGTCTTTCACTATCTTTCTTCAAGCCCGGAGAGTGGAAGGAGAGAGAGAATTATCACATCGTGTCATCCAATAGACTAAATGCATTATTCATTTGACACTAAAACAAGAGGTCACAGAGCTCCAGTGAACGGTAAATTGCCCAGGAGGCCTGCGAGAAACACATAGCATTAGGCCACACCAACTTAATCTTATGGATGACATCCGCGCGCGCATTGATTTTCGCCTGTTGTCCAAAAAAAAAAAAAAAAATCACCTCCTCCAAGGCTACACGGAACTCCGGAACTTGCTGACTTAGATTGCCGCAAAAGGCTAGCATTGTGCCGGCTTATTGGAAAACTGGGGCGTTTTTGTAGATTGGTATGCCATCGATGTTGGCTAGGGGGATTTTGCGTTTTCACATTTGTACGAGAGGGTCGCGGCGGCCAGCGAGTATCGCCCAGACAATTTCAAACACGACCTATCCAGAGTGGCTCTCACACGTTTCTTTTGCAATAATGAGAGACATGGGAGAGGAATTGAGGGATTGGCAGAGGTCTCACAGTGAGATTTGTGAGCGTAAACCATGGAATGCTTAATATGGAGTTCTATGTCATTTATGTTGAAACTGCCCTTATGGGTGTATATGAGTATTCTCATCACAGTCATATATCATCCACAGTCCTTGGAGCCAAATACCTTCTAATAGTATACTTCTTTGGTCGATCTTGTCAATATATTAAAAATCAATCAATCACTTGCGCTGAGTCTTCTATGATGAACAAGACAACCTACATGTACCTCCTACAAATAAACTGTGTTCTGTGGTTCAATTCGCAATACCAGCTTTGTACTAGTGGTCCTGTGGTTTAGCAGCATTTTTTTTTGCTGGATTTTCTTTTTTTTCGCCCGCGCGCATTAGTTTTGGGGTCTCCAGAGGATGTCATCCATAAAATCAAGTTGGTGTGGCCTTAGCAGCATTTTATGACAACCATAAAGAAAATGATTGCAAACTTCAGGACATTACATTGAAATTAAAATAGGCTCTAAAAAGAAGATGATTCTTAACATGCTTTTTTTACAACTAGAAAATCTTTTTTTGATGAAAGGTAATAAAGATGAGAATTAATGTTTCATAAAAGTCCCATTTCATGGCATATTACACAGATTAAGAAACTAAGCTACAGCTATATAAATAAACTTAATTGTATTGAAAATCACATTGAATTTTATAAACTGAAGAGGTACATTATGAATGTGTGCATCAGTTCCTGCAGCTGCATGTAAGAAATGAAATGTTCCCCCTCCTAATATTGAGTGTTAGCTAACAAAATGGATGGTATTATGGGCAGGGGTAATAACATCCCCCCTTGGCGATACTCAATTCCACCGGCGTACGTCAAGGGATTGGAGGCTACCCTGGGGAAAGGGGGTGGGGGTCAACATTTTAAACAATTCTATTCCATACATTAACTACTTACAATTTTTATTCTTGGTTCATGAACTGTCTAACATTTTAAATACAAGTTCATTTGTATGTAACACAATATATCTTTATGGGTGCAGTTACAAGCAAATATCTCTAGAGGGCTTCACTGCACATTTCAAGAAATAAAAGAATTGTGTAGATGTATGTCATGATCATATTCTGGAAATGCCATGTGGTACAACACTACAACATGCAATATTTTATGGCTTTATCATAGACCGTGGCATTCTTTAATATCACACATATTACAGAATGTAAAAAAACATAATGTCCCCCTTTTGGGTTATGATAGATGGGCAGTAAAAGCCATAATATTTTCAATGCATGCTTAAGTTGTCATTTGTAACACTTTTAATGTTTGAATTTGATAGACTAATGTCTAGTTTAATGCCACACTTGTAACTTGAGGCAAAGTTGGCATAGGATTCTATCAACTGGTAGACCTTTACCAACCATGGCAGTAAACTAATGCACTAAATGTAACATACATTGTATGCTATAGATTCTTCTTTTAAAAGCTTTATGAACATTGCCTTCAGCCCCTATCTCACTACTAGACCCGCGGTACATTGGTGACCTTGCTGGGACCTAGCGATTTGACAGCATGCTTAATGAATTTCGTTGATAAAAAAAACAGAATCTTTTTAGGCTTTTATACTTGAACGTTTGGCATGATGTTCCCATTATAAAGTCAAGGGTAACACAAATCCAGTTCAGGATGCAGCGAGGCCACCAACATGCCGCGGGTCCAGTGAGATAGGGACTTAAGTATTCCATAACAGCACATTACTAGTTCTTAAGCTGTACAGTGGTACAGTGATGAAAAGGCCTGAAATAGTACACCGGGAATAATCAATAATGTACATGTACCAACTTTATGTATTGCATATTCTATGGTGGTTCTTAGTGTAGCTGATGCTGCTGGCAGTGCAGTTGTTTAAGCATGGTCAGGTCCTTTGTATGAAACTCCAAAGAGAAACTAAAAACTAATCAAAGAGTTATCATGCTGGAAGTTGGGTGCTATAGCGCTGTGAGAGACATGTAGAGGTGGCTACTGGCCAAAATACACAGTGAATCATATTCCTCACAGATGCACTCTTACACTATTACTGAGGCAGTGGCATTTTGGCAGCTAGCCACATCTACATGTAGCTCAAGGCACTATAATAGCTTAGTAGTGCTGACAACATGCAGTACGATGATTCATAAACAATTTTTTTACAGAAGCCATTTTGGTGGTACTTTTTCATATTTTGTCATACCAATCTTAAGTCTAAAAATACAGACCATTTCAGACTCCTACTCCTAGAAAGGATTTTCACATGGATTTCTTGTATGGCGTGACCATGAATATCTCATCAGCGACCCCTAAACCCCTTTAATACCCTCACAGATTGCGAGCAGCAAAATGGGCCAGGTTGCAGAGCCTATGAAATTGATTTCCTGTCAATCACCCTAAGCTGGTAATGGACAATTCTGAACTCCGAAGCCCTTTCAAAGTGGCGCATATATAACAGCAAAATTTCCAATATGGAGGGACCGTTCCATTGTAATGGGTAGGGACATCAACTGGACATGAACATTTGTATTTTGTAGCCAAATCAGTAATATATACACATTAATAGCTTTTGATGAAATGTCATGATATACCACGTGTGTAAAAATGAAAACAACAGTGCATTTACATATCTCACTTGCTATGAAAGTCTACCATTAATCAAAAACACAATTTTCCCCTTTGGCTGAGATGTAACGTTGGGTAACATAAATTCGGGATTTTTCCGATAATGGTTGACTGAAATCAATCTAGCAGAACAATAAACCATCCTTTTTTTCTATTATTCTGTCAGTATCATGTACTATCTTTGCACTAATCATATATATGGTAGATTTTCTCTCTAGTCGTGCTGACACCATAATATTTCAACTTGAAACTACCGTCCGCCGCATGCACAATGACGGTGCTGTCGGACAGGGGTGCACATTAATTCGGGAGAGAAGATTCGTCTTGAATATCTTACCGCTAATCACATTTTATTCAGCAGCTATTCGTTCCATCCTTGGCTTGAGGAGAGTGCTATGGATATAGACGTGCCCAAGTAAAAAAAAATACACGAAAAAACGGCCGCACCACACACATCAGGCCTTTGCTAACATCCCGTTTGTTGAGTCGGTAGAACGTCACTCAAAGTCGATCCCCACCGTCATGGCAACGTGTACATTATTCATGGCAAGTTAGCTGGATGCCGTAGCAATGGTTATACTACTATGTCCATGTGTTCCTTGTTGTGTTCGGAGCAAACTTTGAGGAAAATATCGTCTTCAGTCCACTATCACATGCAACATTTAGACAAAAAAGTGTTCCTCACAAACCTTTTGTCGTCTGCTTGACGACATGATTCTGGGTAACAATATGGCGGCGGGAAAATACACGTGCCGTAGGTTGTAGCAACAAAGAGGAGTTTTGATGATTGATCACACTTAGAATCCAGTTGCAGGTTAGCAAAAGAGATTGTAATAAGTTGTCTTGTAAATAATTGTGTTTAGCAGGCAGGAGATGTGACATTTGTCTTATAAACCAGCGAACAACCGTGCAGTGTGAGTCTCCCATGAAGCCCCCAGACTCTGTCAATAAGGGACGGAGAGTTTTTGACGTCGCCAACTTCTAATGCATGGTTATCGAAGTTTTTCAGACAGTGTTCTGAATGCGTTAGTCTGTCAAGTTTGCATTTCTAGTGGTATTACTGATGTTGCATCTAGCACATATCCCTAAATACCCCGTTTTCGAAAAATCCCGAATTTAAGTACCCCACGAATTTATGTTACCCAACGTTAAATATTAGATGCAAATTGAATGAGATGTTTACATAATGCTGTGAGAGTCTTTTCAGAACCCTCATTAATGTGATAGGATGTGTCTTAATCATTCATTTAAATCCACACATCTGTTAACTTGTGTCGACACATCAAGTCTATATAAATAAAGCTTTTGGATAGAAATGAAGATGAAATGTAATGTTTGAAATTGGCTCTGCATAAATCAGGCGCACTCACTCACTCACTCACTAGACAATACAATAAACAAGACTGGCAACATAAAAAGATGTTGCCATGGCGACGGTGGTCTCTGTTAACGTTTTCGTTTTTAGCCCACATGCAAATAAGGACCTGGCATAAATCATACCAGTCGATCACCTTCTCTACCAAAATAACACATTCGAGTTGTCCAATGTATGAAAATCTTGTTTTCACAAAAAAAGATATCGTACCATTTCCTCATAAATTATGTAAATGAGGCCCACTTTGCAAGATCTGTGTCTAATAGTGGCCACATTTACTTAACTTCCAAATGGTGCAAAAATGAAATCCCCCTCATTTACCACTACGGATTTATAGTATTTTGTCATTAATTATGCAAATTAAATATCAATATGCATAATTGATATCAATCGATAGTTATCTCTTTCTCAGTTATAAATGTCATGTGTTTGAGAGTCCTATGATAGAATTCAGCTGATTTATTAACTGTCCTCATTAATTATGCAAATCAGATATTGATTTGCATAATTGGCATATGATTATGTCAATCATCCCTTGAGCTATCTACACACCAAAAATTATGATGATCCATCGTCCCCTTGCGTTATTCTCTTTCAAAATTTGAGTCAAAAACAGCTCCTGCAGTTAAAAAAAAAGCCGCTAGGGGTCCAAATCTACAGGACATATTTTCCTAACAAAGAGCTATCCACCACTTAAAAATCATGACTATAGCATGTTCAGAAGAGGAGATTTGAAAAGTGAAGGTTCCCCTGCAGTACCATAGAAAGCCACTAGGGGGCCCAAAATCCAATCATTAC
Organism: Branchiostoma lanceolatum; assembly: GCA_035149815.1. Classification (NCBI taxonomy): domain Eukaryota; kingdom Metazoa; phylum Chordata; class Leptocardii; order Amphioxiformes; family Branchiostomatidae; genus Branchiostoma; species Branchiostoma lanceolatum. Next base: position 25,394,748 of record CM068866.1, on the reverse strand, counting down.
AAAGTCTCCCACAGACCTACCCACCTACAAAATATGAAGACAATACATCCAGGCATTCTTGAGTTATCGTCCCATGGACTTTCACATTCCTGTACAATTCCTAGAATTCTTGCAATCTGCACACAATATAGTAAACATTTGGCTCGCCCCTGAGGCGTCGCCAAAAACCCAGATGGGACATTAAGTCTGTGTTTATGCTGTCAAACTAATAAGTCAAATGACTCAAATCATTTGACATTTCATTCAGATATGACGTTACAGTATGATGACTATACAATGTACATTGTACAAGTAATTTTTTTAGATACAGCATTGAAATAGGATTACCACAAAATCTACTGCAGTAATGGTACTAATTGGTAGATGGCATCCATGTATGTACATGCAAAATCAATTTCAGAGTGTGGCAACTTTTCGGCATCAAATTTGAGCATTCAGGCCACGAGAAAAGTCCTGCTAAACTTGATGATAATTCTATGTTTCAGTCTCTATGTGTTCATCAGCACGTACCTGAGGACTGTTGAACAGAAGACCTGTCTCCTTGTGTGTGATGATAGCAGCATTGCCAGCAATGTTCCTCGCTATCACAGGCACTCCCAAACACATGGCCTAGACACGACATACATGTACATGTAAGGGGACATTTGATAATTTAAAACTTTCTCAGAGCTTCATCACAACTTAAGTCTAGAAATATAAATACAGTATATATACAGAGCACTCTGACAAATGGCAAAATCTGATATAATATCAGAAAGAACTCTTGGAGTAACTTTCACCTCCAAGATGGCCCCTGACATCCCTTCACTGACTGAGGAGTTGACCACAGCAAAGGAGCGCAGCATTAGTGTGTGAAGGTCAGTCTGCGGTATGGGGGGCAGCAGGAGGATGCCTACACACCTGCGAGGGGAGGGGGGCACAGATATTACATTACAGTACATTACACACACATTTGTGGAAATGTCATTAATTTACTGCCTATCTAAACTTAACACTGCAACACATATGAAAGTTCCAGTATAAAAACATATTGTCTGTTCTCAAGAATTGGGTACCTGCAGATTTCACCCTTTACTTTCCTTGCATGGTCATGATTCATCTGAAACAAACAAAAAAAGAATCATCACTTTCAATTTGAATGAGAGAGAGGAGAGCCACACCACAAACATGTTAAAGAACCCACCATACTTATCAACAAGAGTAGAGGTACATGTATTCCCAGGATGCCATGGCTAAAACCAACCATTTTTAAATGCATTTACTTATTGAATTAAACTGTATCTCAATTAAAGTAAGAGAACTATTCTGGTGTACCAGACACGTGATACAGATACAAATAATGTTATCTATTCCAAAAAAACAGTTACTCAAGCGACTGTTTATTGGCGTATCTTATCACCTGGATGTCTATTCTTAATCAACGTAATGTACATTTGTAATTCATTGTATTAAGGACGTCTCCTACCTCTGGTCCCACGACAATAAGAAGTACCCTGCTGTCTTCTTTATGCCATTCTGTAATGCCAAAGAAATGTTAAGTTTGCAGTGTATTGTAAATCTGGTCCACTTTTTGTACAGGTAATGCTCAATAGCTCCTGCAATGTTGTATCAATATGTACAAGTGTTAAAGGGCAGAAATCAATCACTGCCTTACCAGAAAATATCTGCAGCAGGTAAATTGGATCCTTCACTGGTCTTAGTCCACATACAAGTAGGAATACTTTTGTGGAGTCATTCAAATCATCTGTACAACCACCTGGAAAAGTCAAAGAAATAACATTTTAGGAACAGAAACAGATATATCAAATTCAAATCATACCATGTTTCATTGATTCTTTCAAAATATACATGTGTAAGACATGCAAAATACACAGTGTAGCTATACAACACTGTTTGTTCTTATCTGGAGTCACAAAATTGTGCTTTTACACAAAGCTGTGATAAAAAAATTACAGTGGGAGCTTGCAGGTGTAGCAGACCAGAATATGCCACTGGCCAGAATATACCCCGGCATATTCTGGCAAGGGGTATATTCTGGTCTGCTTCACCTGTATTGACTTACATGAGCATGAACCAAGCTCTGCAGCTCTGTAAGGAGTTAAGATGTCACTGAGGCAAGACGATGAGGTAGCATATGTACAAACACCTGATGTTAGGTGAAAAAAGGAGTGTGTCAACAAAAACATGCATTGTCAAACAAAGTAGCATCTATAGCATAATGCCACTAAGCCTTAAACAAAAGGCCTTCTTGCTCTGCCAATATCTGCTTGAAGATCAGGTCATTGGTAGTGACTTTCCAAAAGCGATATGTACTAACACTTCAAATAGAATATAAAAGAAGCATATTTATCTTTGTAAATATTATTCAGTTAACTGAAGTTAAACACAAACCTTGAGGCTGGATGTGAATCTTGTCAACAACATGGGGCTGAAAGTTAAACCACAAGTAAATCATCTGATTCAGCTGTTGACATTTTTCAAAATTTCTATATCAGCACTTGAAATAATGCAGTGTGTGTATAGTGAATCATTGTGCCCTAAAATAAAGCATTTGTATTGAAATGGATTTCAAGGTACAAGATAATCTAATTACCTGTACTCACCCAGAGGTTTAAGGCTTGTTGTTTTATCTCCTTGGAGAAACACACCAGAAATCTGAAGGTCAAAGTGCAAGATTTGATAAAGAACCAAATTGTAGAAACAGCTATGGGGAGAAGGAAATCTAAAGATCCGACGCAAAGTCTCAACAAGCCAATTCTTTGAAGATCATAACCTAGAATATCCACCTTGAAGTACAGCCAGAAGTTACCCATCTGAGTAATGTTCATGGTTGAAGTGCGGAGAGATAGCAGTTCAGTTCGAGATTATGAGTATGTACTATAACAGTAGGCAGGTAAATCAATGCACAGTGTAATCACTAACTGAAGTACTACTACATTTTCAAAGTTTACCTTCTAATCTGGCTAATATGTGTGTGGTACATGTGTATGGCTCATTTTCTACTGCTGAATGCAAAACATACAGCAGACATTTTATTCCCTTTCTTTGCATCTTATCTAACCCCAAATGTTTTTGAGAGAAATTGTCAATCAGATATTGAATCACCGATGTCCTTACCTGGCCCTGTTGACAGTAGCAGTCATGAGGTCCATACTTTCTGGTATTGCCGTACTTTCATTCAGATCAGTCCCTCCAAACACTAGTCCAAATGGCACTGGACAGTCTGCAAACAACAGTCAAATCATATCATAAGATATATCAAAGATACTGGAATCGGATTGCCACCTAAAATACCTCTAACAGTATTACCATTTGTAAGATGATAAATAATTCTATATACAGTTTACAACTACCGGTATGCAACACTTTTACAGTACGCATTTTTGAGAATTATTTAAAAGAATTAGCAGTTGATCATGATATGATACTTCATTATTACCCGTGGTGTGGATGAAGTATATGTAATGATGATAAGGACAATTCATCAGAAACTTTGATGATTACATAACTATAAAAACATTCTAGTCTACATATTTCTGCTCACCCCTGAGAAGATGCCCTGTCCTGTAGGCGTTGATTCCCATAATGCACCTGATGTTGTTGTTGCTGATGAATTCTAGCAGCTGTTCGTGCCCATCAAAGTCGCTGATACACTTTCTGATACACCTGTGCCCACCGCTTTCTAAAAAAGTCCTGATGTGATAAAAAAATCCTAGTTTCCACTTTGAAGAAGAGGGAAAAGTTTCAGACCGAAAATTTAACTTTGCAGTTAGTTAGTACCAGCACCCGACAACAATTCCTTTTAGTTTTTGCTGTCTTGACCCAATTTTCTTCAAGATAGCATTCCTTATATCATCATTATATATACTGGGTGTGTGCTACGTTTGTCAATTTTCCTCTTCTATTATAAAGAATCTCATCCTGGACTCAAAACATTGTTGATCCATACTTCTTTCATATCATATGATAAGCTGCTGAAGACTGGAGGAGTGAAAGATAGTTTGGTTTCCAGGACTTTTACATCATAACTTACAATCAAAACAAAATATACCTTTTGAGATATACTGAAAGATCAGAGTGCTGTAATGTAAACCTTACCTTATTCTCTCAGCTGTTACCAGGTTTCCTGAACAAGGCACACAGTAGGCCAGGAGCAGTGTTGTCATGGCTGGTTCTTACATCTCTGACTTACTATACTGGACATCCAAACAGTCTTGATACCTTGATACCGCATTAGCTTCTCCATTCACCTAATGTAGACAAAATACCAATATAGTCTTACAGTTGTCCCGTCCGTACCCCCTTAGTGACCCATTACATAAAAGACCTGTATCACTGTAACCGAGAGGCGTCGTGCAGAGACCTTATAGAATACTATGCCCAAAGTATGTACCTTTGAACTGCCCACATCAATTTTAATGTACATTAAAGTTGATTTTTGAGCCTCAGTGACACCACTTTGGTACACTCAATTGTGAAACAGCCGTAAGCTCCTAAAGTTTCTCTAACTAACGCTCTATGTTAAACTGTGTCACTGTTGTTACATTTATAACTCACAAACACACACAGTTGACGTTTTGTGGCCATGCATGCTACAGAAATCAGTTTAACTATCATGATCAAGATTTGTCACATATGTGCACAGTTAACTCCATAAAGACGATCAAGAACCCGTGACAGGCTTCAACACCTCTTTAGCCTTCCATAACGTCCTAGAATCAACCTGTGGGAGTCCTACTAACCCGCTCAGGTTGGAAATTAAAACTTACCAGAAAGTTTTTGGTCTAGATCCGCCATGTTGTCACTGGTGCACTTTGACCTACAATAGACGAGTTCACTTCTCTTGGAGGGGTGGAAATTTAGTGGGAATCTTTTTTAACCTCATATTGAATATGAAACTATCTTGTGGGAGTGCTTATGGTGGAATAATCCATACTGCTATTTTAGTAAGACGTCAAACATCCTGCTACAGGTCTCGCTTGTCAAAGATTTCTCCCTCTCAATGTCAATAATAATCAATGGCTTTCACTGTCCTTGGTACTGAAAGCAGCTTCCATTGAGAAATATCTAACATCTACAATACATAATCCTGCCAGGGTACATAATTCTGCCACCTTGAAAGGATATGTCCAAACAGATCTCCAACCCAACATCCCCCAGTATTATGCACTCCTGTATATCTAAACTGTGCAAACCCGGGGGTGATTCACCAGAGATCTCTCAAACCCACTGTTTTTCAAAGTGGTGGATTTATGTAACCCAGCAGATTAATGTTAATGTAGGTTATCCAATTTTAGCAAGGGGATTTCTTTTGAGGGTTTGTTTTCCTAAAAAGAATTATCCTCTTATGGACCTAAAGCCTTGAAAATAATATATATTCATATGAAAGAACATGAATGAAGTGTCTTCTTTGTCCTTGTTATGAAACATAAGTGCCTAAAACAAGTTGATTCTTTTTCTTTTGCCTTTGAAGAGATGACATGCTTTCTTCATGTTTACAAAATATGTGACCAACAGATTTCAGATCATTTTGTATGGTTTGTACTCAAAACAAGTAATCAGGACTTTCAATTGTTAGAGATAATACAAGATGAAATGCTTAATGATAAAAATAGACCTGTCCCTGTTTCTTTCCCCCTAGTTTTGCCCCTTCTCCACATGATTATGTTTTTAACAAGGAAACACTTGTAACACACACCACCACTAGAGAGTTAAACATGATTTATTTGTTTTCTCTCAGGACAAAATACAGGTTTATTTACTCAGGTATCATCTTGAAGAGTAGAGACCCACCCAGTCATGGTGAAATGATGTACACAATCTTGTTACTGCATTGTTAGCTTACGAAAGTTGGTGAGCTTTAAGACACAGAAATTGACATAGGAAGAATTCCAATGGTCCTCCAACATATACTGGTAGTGTGTAGAGAATAGAGAATGCTCTTGGATATAAACTTCGTGTTAGTTCTAAATAGACATTTACATTAGGAAATCTGTAACACTGCAACATGATCTTAATTACTGCTACAAATGTTATTGGGAGAAAATCTACCCAAATTTTCCCTTGGTCAGAACTCGACTGGTTACATGAAACATAAAAATAGAAAAGTTTACTTGTTAACATGTACAACTTTTTCACTAGCTCTACTTGCTTAAATCTACACTATGAGTACAAGAACAGGGTACAAAAGTACAACAGAGTGGTCCAGAACGACGACAGAGTAACGGTGAGCTAGGTTTGGTGAGCTGGTCATCGGGGAGAAGCGAGGGGGAACCTTTCTGCCTCTCCTGTCATCAGCGCTCGGCCAAATGTGAGTCACAGTCAGTCTGTCTTGTCATGCCTGATGTAGAAGAACCATACAACAATCAAATAAACAAGGTGTGACTAGTTATCACATGCTGGTTTCATTCCATGTACATTTGTAATCATAATAATGGAGAGATTCAAGTCCCTCCCCATGCATCCTAGCAAAAGTCCTGTCTAGTAGAGAACTTTTTGTGGTCAGTGAATTTCCTGACTGACTACATGTAGCTAGGAGGGCCTGCATGCCCCTTTTACGTAGAGCGTAATGGGCCGTTTTTATTTTACGTAGAGCGTTGCCGACCACTCCATAATTTAGCGTGGAACGTAGGGGGGGCTTTCTGAATTTAGCGTAGAGCGTAGGGAGGCTTTCTGAATTTAGCGTATTACGTAGCCGGCCCTCCAAAATTAGCGTTGAGCGTTGTCGGGACCCCCCCATGCAGGCCCTCATGTAGAAGGAGCATTTAACCAGTACTTTACAATCTCTTTTGCATCAGTTCTATTTTCTTGAAAAATATAGACTTTTAACAGTTAGCCAAATGTTTTGTTGCAACACGTCACATTTAAAGACAGCTTTGTAAGAAAGAAAGAAGTGTTTTATCATACCTGACATCTCTAGCCTTTAAAGGTCCTTGTTAATGGCATCCACCACCACACTAGGTTCAGGGAACTTCAGCTTGCGGGGTGGACCCTTCTTAATCCCTGTCCACACTAACATTTCTGCAAACAATCAAGAATAAAATTTTATGAACAATGTTTATGATAGCAAACAGTCAAAAAAAGTAACTACATGTACAAACTTGTCCATCAAAAGCTCACGAAAAGCTCACAATGCAAAACTATTATAACAACAATTTGATAACAAAGTTACTTATTTACTGATCGTGATCTAGAAATTGCACTATTGAAATTCAACTGGGAAATGCTGCATGGTCTGCAAGTTTTCCTTACAGATGAAACACAAGAGGCAAGTAGAACAGTCTCCTGGCTCCCGGGATTCCAACCCACACCAGCCGCCAGATCCCGGTGTCAATGCCATAACCGCTATGCTAAAAGGTCCGGACCAGTTAGACTGGTCAGTTAGCGGCACTTGAACACCATTGCTACACTACTCCCCTTTTTCTTTTCAAGATTTGTCCTCGAATCTCTGAGTTTTTATATCCCCATGCGGCACATTTTGCCATTACTGACTGGGCCAGTGTGGGAACCACTGAATCACAGAGGCAAGTAGAACAGTCTTCTGGCCCGGGGATCGAACCTGGGCCCAACAGCGCAGAGCCCACGCACGCTAACCACTAGCGCTTGAACCCACTGTTACACAGATACTGACACTTACCTTCCCCATCGTCCTTTGTAACTGTACACTCAAAGCTCTTGGAGCGTCCCACTGCCGTCTCCACGACAACGGTAGGGAACTCCGCCCGCAATGCCTCAGCCAGCTGGTCAGCATTGCGCTTGTACACACGTCAGCTCTTGCTGTGAGGGCAGAAAGCTACGAAAGTTAATAAGACCACATCATTTCATACCTTCACAGCAAAACATAAACTCTAAAGTAGCTCTAAAGGAGATACCTGGCAACGTTACATATGCTAAGGTTATATACTTTCAAAACAAGACACTCTGCATCAACAACAAAAGGTACAAACACGGGCATAGTTATTTCTTCCATGATTTGTGTTGGTAATTTTGACTTTAACCAGTTCAAATGCTGCATTTAGAATACATGAAGTGGTAAAAATGAGGTATAATGGCAAAACCAAATGTAGGTCACACTGGCTGATAGGGGCGGACCAGGATGTATGATGGTGGGGAGGAGGTGTACTTTTTGGGGGGTCAGGACAACACAAACGCTCGCGGAGTTTCCCTTTCCAGTGTTGAGCTGTTCAATTGAGTTATTTTATTTTGTAACATGAACCTTATTGTATGTGAAACTGAGTTAGTATCCTGTGTAAAGGGGTGGCGGACCGAGGGACATCGATAACTGATCCGTCCCTCATGAAGTGAACAATAGAACGTTTCTCTCTACAAACCAGTGCTCGATTTTCACTCGGAAGGAAGCTTTTCCCTCAGATTTAGGCTTCTTCGTTGCCGGGGCAGCTGTAGACGTTTCCACCACAGGTTCATTTCCAGTGTCGGTGTCTCCTTTCGGAGCTGGCGCCTCTTCTTTTGCAGAATCCGCCGCTCTTTTCTTTCCACGAGGAGCCATGTTTTCTTTTACTCGCCACACGTGCGGTCCGTGGATCAAAAATGTCTCCTTGCGGTTCGCAAATATATTGCAGCACAAAGGTGCCAAAATACTGCTGCAGTTTAAAGTTGAATCGCTAGCCGTCACTGCTAGACTGCAAAGGGCAGGCGTAAAACCAGTCGTTGCTGTGACTATAGTATCACTTTCCATAGATAACACGGAATAATGACAAATTGACAACCAACGGTAGGGATATCAAACTACAAAACGCAATTTGTATAACGAAAGTCCACATTTTTGCCAAAGCCCTGTGACACATTTACTGGCAGAAAAACGCCCCATTGTCAAAGTGGTTCCTTCTAAAATTGAGTTGAACCCGGAAGTGGTGGATATTTGTTGTTGTGAGCTGTCCAGAGTGAGATGATGTCTAAAGTTCACCCCTACCGATGACCTGTGTGCAAATGATCGCCCTTTGGAATATATTACAGCTAATTTGACATTCAGGAAGTGTGTTAAGACGCCAGTCCTTCAAAAAGGAAGACAAGATGAGTGGGGAAGAAGAGCAAATTATATTGAAGGAGGTAAATATAGTTAAGTTTTAATAACGTTGCGCTCTAGTTAACGTTATATGCATTGAAAACATAAAGGGCAAACAAAAAGGAGAGGACTATGTTGCAGGCTGAGCAAAGTGCGATATTCAAATGGAAAGCTTACTTTCCTTTATATGATTTTTAGAAAAGAATAGGAAATGCACCATAACATTGCCTTTACTTAACTATTAGTAATACAAATTATTTTGCATTTCTTACATGATTAATCTTGATGTAGAAGTCAAAAGAATATCAACAATGCTTCCTAGATTTTTGATGGTTCAGATCATGCACTCGCTTTTCAGTCCCACATATCAAGTCTGAAGTTCAGAGAGAGGAAGCCTGGATGATGCATGTCCAGTATTTGATTACACTTAGCTGTAGCATAGATTTGTAGCCTGGGTGCCATCCTCCGTAGTAACCGCTGGGTCAATCTTTTTACTTGTGGTTAGCAAGCGAAAAGATTGACCCAGCAATACTATGGAGGATGGCACCCAGGCTATGCAGCAAATGATACTGTGAATTCTACTTCATGTAATGTTTTACCTAATGTTCCCTGCACACAGTTCCGTGAGAGACTACAGGATGTTGCGCAGCCGCACATGGATGACCAGTACCTCAGCAGGTGGCTGAGAGGTGAGGCTATCAAGTTAATCTTGTTTCTGCTTTGTTTGTTTTGCTCTTCATTGAAAAAAAGCTGACCAAGCAGCATCTAATTTTGTTGTGTACCTTGGTTGATATTAGCTTCATTGAAGTACGATTTAAGTCAGTCGAAACATGCATATTCAATGCTCACATTTGTCTGTATCTTCCTGAACAGCGAGAAGGTATAAGATTGACAAAGCAGAGAAGATGTACAGAGAAGTGAGTATACAAGTCATAAAAATGTTACCTCTGTCTGGCTCTGTCTTGATTCAAACAGGATACTAGAAATTGATATTGATGCATCTTTCAAAAGATCTTTGTTATCCCGTATTTCATTTGATTTTTTCTCTTTTTCCTGCTCTGCTGTCTCCCATGGTGAATGCTACTCAAATGATTTCTCTGTTCCATTTCAGCATCTTACCTACAGGAAGAAGATGGATGTTGACAATCTCAAAAAGAACTTCAAGATACCAGAGGTACATGTAACACTCTAGTGTGAAGGAGTGTGAGAAACCAAGCATGATTTTGTTTTTTACAGCTAAGAAACTTGTAATATTTCTCTGTTTCCACAAAAGAAAAGAAGTAGAATTTCTATGGCATAAAATGTGAGCCCTCTATGGACCTGAACTAGCTATAACGATAACTACTAATAACATGTTTTTGAGGTTCTAATAATTCTTTTTACCTGTTATTGATGTCAATTTTTCCTAGTAGGGTTCCAGTTGCATGTTTTTCTGTTGTAAGGTTTAGGATCAGTTCCCCTTTTGTTATTGATACATGTATCAAGTTTTCCCCTGTCGACATATTATACATTTTCCCTGTTATTATTGATGATGAGTTTTCCATGTTGTAATGGCTATCAAGTTTTCCACAGTTGGTATTATAGTTTACGGCCTAAAACGTCATCTTTCCAACACTTAAGCCTTAATTTCTACCCCCTGTAAGGTCCTTGATAAGTTTTTCCCAGCGGGAGGTTTCTGTGGTGAGGACAGAGATGGCGGCCTGGTGTTCTACCAGGTGTTCGGCCGGCTGGACGTCCACGGTATGATGAGATCTGTCAAGATCCTGGACGTCATCAAGTTCCAGATCTGTATGCTTGAGATGGTGGAGGACAGGTTGAACGCACATTCAGCAAAGGTACTGTAAAATTTCACCGTGATATGATTTCACGGTAAGGAGAAAAGGGAGTGTTCTTGATAGCACTATAGTTACATACTTTATGGCAATGAAAACACTGGCGTTCTTAAGTTCATCATCGTGAACGTAAAATCAATAGAAATTTCAAGAGTTACTTTATAGGGAGCTGTTTTACAAAGAACTGAATTGAATATAAACTTCTGAACTAATATGAAGATTAGTCCCACTGTTCATAATAGAACTGTAGCTTCTCAAAATAGCTACCAGGAGAAGTACATGACTTAATGGAATCAAATTTTTTTAAGTATGCAAGTCCTATGCACCATTATCTTTTGTACATATCTGATTATCTTCTTTTACCCCTACTTTCTTTAGACTGGAAAACAGACCTTTGGGATGACTGTGGTGTACGACTTGTACAACTTCGGAATGCAGCATCTCTCCAAGCCAGGTACATACTAGTTATTTTTAGTGAACACATAACAATATTTCTGCTGCATGTATTTGCTTGTTAATAAGCTTTTTAGCTGTTTGAAACAGCTGATGCTTAAACAAAATTCATGAAGATTGTTTTGTTTTTTCAGTTGCGGAGGCTTTTGTTCAGGTCAGTCATTATGGATGAACCCACTGGTAATCTGTTTGAACTGTCAACAATATATTTTTGTTTGTTTGTTTGTTTGTTTGTTTGTTGTTTTGATTAAGATTTATGTCTTCTGTATTCTGTACACTATTTTTGATAAATGTTTCCTTTTTTTTATTTTTCTATAGTTTCTGAAGATGTTTGAGGCCAACTATCCAGAAATACTGAAAAAGGTCATTGTGGTGGAAGGTGCATGTCAAAATGTCTTTTTTGATATATGTAGATCTGCTTCAACATAATAACCACACTGTCTTATACATTTAATGTAGAAAGAACTGTAAATCATAATCATCATATATAGCAGCACTTTTTTGAAATGGTGTGATGTGACTAACCAGTAATGAAGATATTCAATTATAGGTAGCTATCATAATTTCTCAAGTAAATTTCCAAATATAAGCAGCAAAACTCAGTAAATGCTACATATGCAAGTAAAGATATGCTTGAGAATATTTCATTGGCATTATCACAAAATGATACAATAGTAAAAAAGTTACAAGTATTCTGCTGAAATGATTCCTTTTTTCTTTCACAATACAGCACCTTCTATCTTCCCCATTGCCTTTTCTATCATCAAACCCTTTCTGAGTGAAGACACCAGAAACAAGGTGTTTGTTTGCGGCAGTAAGTACAAGCTACACAACCTGTTACTCATCTTGAGATCTTTAAACAAAGGACAGGGACATACTAGTTAGTGTGAATGCAGTTTCAGTACCAAGGACAGGGACATGCTAGTTTGGTATAAACACAGGCTCAGTACCAAGGACAGGGACATGCTACAATGTAGTTTGTGTGAATACAGGCTCAGCACCAAGGATAGGGACATGCTAGTTTGTGTGAATACAGTTTCAGTACCAAGGACAGGGACATGCTAGTTTGTGTGAATACAGGCTCAGTACCAAGGACAGGGACATGCTAGTTTGGTGTGAATACAGTTTCAGTACCAAGGATAGGGACATGCTAGTTTGTATGAATACAGTTTCAGTACCGAGGACAGGGACATGCTGGTTAGTTTGAATGCAGTTTCAGTACCGATTTCAGGTATACAGTTACAACATACTGTTAAGTCCCTTGATTTATCAGGAAATCTGATATGTTTTGTGTTTGTGTTATTGGAATGTACATGTACAAGTCATGTATATCCATTTTAGTCAGGAACCCTGGACAAAACTGTCCACTTCACAAAAATACATGCCAAAATGTCTCATCGCACTGTGTATACAACGTACTTGAACATTGTGTCATTATAAGTCTCACTGAAGGTCGAGAACAACTGAATAAAACCCTTACAATTTATAGGATACCTAGCACATATATCTAAATACAAGTTTTTGTTCTTGGTACAGGTAACTGGAAAGAGGTGCTTGTTCAACACATTGCACCTGACCAGATCCCTGTACACTACGGAGGCACCATGACAGACCCAGACGGGGATGTCATGTGTAAGTCAAAGGTACAGTGAACGGTTTGTAGAACATGAACATTCATGCCTTCCTCATTCTGAATGTGTGTCTGGCAAATGGGTTTCCAGCTGAACAACTTCTGATTTGCATTTAATGTATTAGAGTAGGTGAGACTAGTGATGTGCCTTAGGGCCCATCGCTAATGGATTTTTTTCAATAAAAGTTCAAAAGTTCAAAAGTTCAATGGTATTCTGCAACTGATGGTACAAGTGCTAAGAGGACAAAGAGCATGTCTTCTGACCTACATATAACTAAATTATGATGACTGCCAACTGCTTGGCTGTATGTAGTCTAAATACACGCATAACATCCCTGTGTTGATTACAATGTCTCTTGCATTTCCTGATCGAGGTCTAAAGTTGTGTTGCTCTTTTGTATAGATCAGATATGGAGGCGTGGTTCCTGAGTCGTGCTACTCACAGGGGATTCCTGCGGAGATCCTGGAACAGATGACATCAGCAGATGTGGAGCCGGGGACGTCACTCGGACTGGAGGTGGACGTGAAGACCCCTGGTGCAGTCCTCAGGTACTGCAGGACAAATATGTCTAGATTGCTGTGTTCGGCAGCAGTTCGGCTCCGGCTGGTTTTTGACTTGATTTTAGGTGTTCTTGTTAGGCTTTCTATTTTACAAAAATGTTCTGTGTCTTTGTTGCTCAAGTGTCTAAATGATAACAAGAGGAAATATATGTTTGAAAGTCTTAACACATGTTTAACATGTCTTTTCCAGGTGGTTGTTTAAGACTGAAGATTGTGACATTGGCTTTGGTGTGTACAAGCAGCGGGGCAGCAGTAACAGGTACCAGGACATGGAGGAGGTCGTGCCATGCTCCAAACACAACAGTCACCTCATACTGACCGACGGGGAACTGCTGTGTGAGGAGCCAGGGAAATGTAAAGTTCATTTTTGTTTTGTTCCTTTTTTGTTCGTTTATTTTGTTTTGTTTCTTTAAGGAACTTAACTGTAACTTGGGTTGTGAATTAAGAACTTTGTTATTCATTAACTGCATAATGTAACAGTTTCATCAGCAGTGAAGCTGTAATGCTACTACACTGTTGTAAGCTTCAATATCGATTGAAGTTATTGGTGTAAAGTCATAACATAATTCCACCAGGGTACATTATTCTGCCACCCTAAAAAGATATGTCAAAAACAGATCTCCAACCCAATGTTCCCCAGTATGATAACACACTGTTTTTCAAAGTGGATTAATCAACCCCAGCGGATTAATGTCAATGGAGGTTGAATCACACAATGCAGTAACTGTATACTACATCCTGATAACCTTTTTATCCCCTCAGATGTTGTTCGATTTGACAACTCCTACAGCTGGGTGCGGAGTAAGACACTTCGCTACAGCGTGGAGGTGCTCGAACCTGGCGACGAATCTCTCACAGGGGTCGAGGGTGACGTGTCACAGTTCACGGACAATGAAAAGTTGCAAGAGTTGACCCAAGACTGAGGGTCACGAAGGTCAAAGCTGTAATCTCTAAGAAGATGTAGAAAGGCAAATCGTAACAGATAGTAATCTCAAGATCCTGGTTCCGCGGAGCAGCGAGCCTTTTGGTTCCTCGGAACCAGGAGCTTTAGAAATGTTACAGAATTTTCAAGTTTACAACAAGGCCAATAATGTGGAAATCTTCTAGCTTTGTGGAAGTGAAAACCCACCATGTGCAAAACAAAGTTGGAATGGTTGATGTGACAAATTGTGCCTCAAAATATAAGCAGTAACCAAACAAAGAATATTTTCAATACATCACATACAATACACCTGTGGAAAAAAAGTCTACAAATTCAGGGAACAAAAAGGCATAGTTTCACAGATTGCTTGCCATTGTAAAAAGTGTGTGATCTTGCCTGTTTGCCTTGATCTAAGCCCTTTGATCTGTATGGTATGTGATACACCAGGCAGACTCTTAATTTGAAATGACTGGTAGTCCCTAGTCTCAGGAATTAACACATCTAGAGTTAACAGCAAATTGCTAACTACTATGTGGACCAATGCAGCAAGCCAGCGACATAGCAAAAACAGTTGAACTAACAATTTTTACTTATTGTTTGGCTTTTCCTTTGGATATTCCAGGACGAATCAAGAATGAATAAGAAATTTAGAGGTGAAGGTATTTCTACATTACTTAATTCAACTAGATTTTCAATACATACTGTACTTCTAGATGTTGCTTTCGCGTGTGATCTCACTGATTTTTGTTCCGTTTTGAGACATTCACAATTTTTTTTGGTGATTATTTGTCAGTTATGAAAGTGTTATAACACTTCATACATCTATAATTATGATGGAACAAGATATGTTCCCCACACACATCCATCAGGTTGCAAGTTATAAACTTTGGAAAGACGTTTGTCCAAAGGCCTGGCAAACAAGTTGTGGGAACATTGCTACTGTTTTAAGAAAAGACAGGAATACAAAACCGCATCTTTGTCATAAATCTATTTCATTTTCATTGAAAAAATCCTTACAAAATTGTAAAATGTACAAATCTATTACATATTAAGTAATCAATATTCAACAGATAGCACAGATCAAAATAAATCAAGAACAGCAAACAACATTATGTTATCAGCAATACATCTTTAGTTAGTGACATTTGTATCTTGGTCTGAATTAAGTAAACTGCATATTACAATTATGATAAAGCTGCTCTTGTAAGGCCTTAATTAATAAGCTGCATACAGAAGTTCTTTGATTACAATGTCTCATCACACTTCTTGTTATTGGTAAAAATCATAATTGCAACACGTCTCAAGACAGATCTACCTAGAATTAGGTATGTCATGCTATATTCATATATATTTATATTCATGATTACAATTTTATCATCAATCAAAACTTTAGAAATTACCGTAAAATATTTTGTCTCAATCTAAAACATTCTCACACTTGATCACTCAACATCAAACATTCGCTGGTACAATGTTACCCTCGGGATACGTCATTATGAGATCCCACTATCTGCCTTATCTCTTTGTAATGTGTGATGTTGCTGTACTTAACAGTAATGCACCTGCTTGGAAACCATGGCAATGTAATATCTACTAAGTTACATAATTCCACCAGAGTACATAATTCCGCCACCCTCCAAAGATACATCTAAACATGTCTCCAACCCAACGCCCCTTAGTATTATGCACTCCTGTATATCTATATACATGTAACTGTGCATACGTGGGGGATGGTGCACTAGAGATCTCTCAAACACACTTTTTTCAAAGTGGCGGATTTATGTAACCCTGTGGATTAATGTTAATGGAGGTTGATCCCCCATTCAGCTCATCAGTTTGTTCATTAAGTAGGCCCAATGGAGTTCCTGACCTACAGATGACATGAAACTGCACATCTGCATTTTATCATCACCAGTTATCACTTTCCCACATAGTTTACAGGATGATAAATGTTGATGTTGTAATATCTAGAGTGTGACCTGAGAGTTTATATTATATATGTATCTATATATTATATGGCAACATACTAGCAGTGTAATGGTTGCCTAATGTATACATGTACATGCCTATCCATAATTTCATTCCTGACATGAAAGGAGCAAATTAAAGATAATGACACATTCTTAAAGGAACTTGCTTCTACACTAAGGAGGTTGTCACCTGTGGTTTCAGTTACAAAAGAACTTTCTGGTACATATTTTACAAAATACAGTCAGTAGTGGTCACAGATTAAAAATTTCACCAAGAACATATTTTGAGGATTTGTGGAGAATATAATACATCCTGTATAAATGTTACAAAAATGTACCACCAAAAAGCAGTTTTTAGGATAATGATAGGCAAAGTCCTCAGTAGGCAAATCTTAACTGAAATTCAGTATACTCCAACTAGGCAATTCTTTCTCCATGGTATACAACCATGTAGACTATACCTGCACAATATTCAAAGATCAGATATTTTCTCAACACCAGTTACAAATAACTTAAAGTTTGAAAATAAGTGAAAACAAACAAAACATGCATTAAGGACTCTCCTATCAGACTGGGTACAGTCTGACCAAATTTGTGAATCTCTGTTGTTCTTATTATCATAACTGCATGATCTCTCAAAGTAAATAAAGGATCTATGGACATCGTTCTGTCTTTGTGACTGCAAGATTGTTCTACTGCACATCCTGATACATCAGAATCATATGTTACAAAAGCGTGCAACACTCACAGCGACTTTTCAATGGCCTATCCCTGAAGTTTTGACCGATGCCATGTATCATGAGTTAAAATGTATCGTCATCACCTGATTGGCACCTTTTTTCCAGCCACAACACAGGCTATAGTAATACACTTAACAAAAAATGAGCAAAGGTGTGGAATTTACAGTGGAAAGCACTATGTGCACAAAAATAATCATTAAAGATTTGTCGTAAATAAGGAAATATTTCCCTAACAGCTTAGATGACAAATCTAACTTTCAACCCTGATTGTCCTATTATTTACAAACTTTAAGAAAAAAAATTCTATCAGAAGTAAAGCTAAGAAAAAGGATCAGCAGTAAGAGAGCTGTATAAGAGTCTCAACAACATAGCAAGTCTTCACATACATGATTGAGCATTCCTAACTAATGAAATGTGACTTTACTGTAGATGAATTATAATCAATGTCTTTTCTTCCTATCAGAAACAAATTTGGACTGTGTATATTCATTGCTGTTTACTGATGAGTTTGTAAATGTACGGAAAGCTAAGGATCCGAGGAATTATTATCTCTTTACAGCGAAATCAGAAGATGACACTTTCCTATTCAGAGAACCAATCTTTGTGTTTGGGCTTCTTTTGCAAAAAGTCACTTTGCAGCAGGCGGAAAAAGAGGATCACGTTGATGATGGTCATAATAGCGAGTCCAACGCTTCCAAGTGTGAATGGAATAAATGGAATCGCATCGCGATTGATGACTACCCATCTCGTCATCCACGCTAGCGTACAGATTCGGAATAAGATGTACATCCCAATGTTGATCATGCCGTTTGTACGGTATATGACGTTGCGTTTGCTGACACCGCCCATGTGCAAGAGTTGTCGGATGTGGAGGAAAACACTGCTGAGTTCTATGGTTAGAGCCACCAGGGCAAATCCAGTGTACAGCTTGGTGACAACGGCACAACCGAAGCATGCTATGACCTGAAGGAAAGAAAGACAATATGGAAATAAGTATGTGTGACTTGGCTTTTTGTCAATCATTAAGTACTTCACCAAAAATATAACTTTTCTTATGTTGCTCCCAACATCGCTACCCACCAATGACGCTAACATTAGTAACAAGGCTGGACTCCAGGCTAGGCCTCATCCAGACTAGGTCACTAGGAGAATGCCCTTTGTGCAGACCTACACTCTGTGGGGTCATGAACTTTTACCAGGAGGATGCTGGATTAATCATTGACATCGCAACAATGCAATACAGGCTTTGTTGAGCATACAACTGTGTAGTCCACTCTAACTGTTGGACTCTGCCAACACGTTTGACCCCATTTTTCATTTCAACTGCTTGTCATTTGCATATTCTTTAGAATTCAGTGTGATGGGGCTAGCAACAATTCTAGCACACTGAAACTCAACAGGGCTGAATTACGATTAGACTAGTTTATTCCTGAATCAGAAAACTAATTACAGGGAGAAGGTCCCTTCCAAGAATTGTCTGAGTGAGAGATAGGGAGGCATTCATTTGTAATGCTTATTGCAAGTGACAGACAGTGTTTGGAGAGTCCCTTTGCTAAAATATTTCCTTCCCAAAACAAATCTATATTGCACATTATTTCAGGTATCATGACAAAAATTATACTTAAGTTTCATTTCAATTCTCTATTTCAAACAGTAAAACCGACTCTCATAATTTCGCCTGTACATTAAGACCTCCACTGTAAAAAAGTGTGAATTTAAAGGGGTCAACTAATGCAACAGGGGTCAACTTACAGTATCCAACAGAACCAACATGAGAATTGAACTGTTACATATCCACTCAGACCAGTGTTTCAGTGATCATGAAGCAAAAGTTGTTTTAGAACAAAGAACTGATCAAGGAAAATGTTTGAGTGAAAGACCCTCCCATTCTGGAGGTATCTAGCCTCACATAAAAGACAAAACAACTCCTACTCCCTCCTGTTGCCACATATATTAGCCTGACAAGACTGGGCTGCTGCCTTAAAA
Source organism: Branchiostoma lanceolatum (assembly GCA_035149815.1). Lineage (NCBI taxonomy): Eukaryota > Metazoa > Chordata > Leptocardii > Amphioxiformes > Branchiostomatidae > Branchiostoma > Branchiostoma lanceolatum. The sequence continues at coordinate 25,375,632 of CM068866.1, read as the reverse complement.
AGGGGTGTGGCCTTTGGCTTGGCATGCATACAGCATTGAGTCAGCATTTGGCTGGGGTCGGGAGTTCTGAAGATATTTCATAGCATAAAACAGACCTTCCTCTAAAATGATGTAATGTATGATTTAACACCAACTTCCCCTGGTATCATGTGACTGCCATGTTAAAAGATAGTAAACATGGTGAACTTAGGTGCACTTTAGACCTACAATGTTATACAGTCGTGCGATCATCGTCGTAGGCGACGGTTTTCTTTAGACACACGGTCAAGAAATATCACGGGACCCCCGCGGCGCAGAATTCCATCGATGTGCACGTGTGACCCAAAGTGACCTCTTGCGCTCAAATTCAAAATGGCGGGGGAACCGCTTGTTTTCATCAAAAGATGAAGCTTTTACTGACTTTGCAACAACTGTTGCCCTGCAGATGAGACGTTGAGAACGGTGCTCAACAAAGAAAGAGATTGAGGCTGGTACAGAGACGGACGGGATTTAACCCGAGTTCGTGGCCGCCGCCGGGGATGTCCCGGGGATCGAGGAATAGGGACATACTAGAGAAGTAGCCACTGGTAGCAGGGCGTCGCGGCGGAATAACCGGTTTCGGATGAGAAAAATATGTTTCCATTGCTGACTGCATGCATATTTACAAAGAAAACGATAGAAACTTTCCTTCCCGGACAGGAAACAGCACGCTGTAGGCTTATTAGCATATCACCCACTTCCGTCGCCGGCGACGGTTCTTCTTTAGACGTGAAAAACACAGCCACAGGCCCCCCCGCTGAACGTGTGCAACTGGGTCCGAGGTGGTCGCACAACAATTCGAGGATTTCCCGTTTATTGCCGTCGCACGATTGTTTTGATCGTCTTTAGACGGCCAAAAAATACCGTCGCCGGCGACGTCGCCCACGACGATGATCGCACGACTGTAAAATGTCGTAGGTGTAAAGAGGCCCTTAAAGAGATTACTTTATCAAAATGCAACATCTGTAATCCCCAAGGTATGCATATCCTGGTGACTGTTCAAGACATTCCTGAGAAGGCATTGATAATTACCACCCCCACCCCACCCCTTTTATTCATGTGGTAGTCTTATTAAATGTTACATCCACTTGAGCCCAATGTTTCAGTGAGCAAAAACTGAAGTTACAAAACAAAGAATTGATAGAGAAAAAATCTTGACACTCCTTCCCAACTTGAAGGTATTAAGCCTTGCAGAGATTAAAGAAGAGATAACAACGGATGCATATCTCGAGTGTCAAAATATATTAGCTTGACAAGACTGGGCTGCCTTTTGATTTAAAAGGGGTGTGTACTCACGAAAACGTGGTTTAGCACTTTCGTCAAAAGCTGTTCATTCATCTTACAATTTAGAGGGCTGATTGTCAGCCTAGGGGGAGATTATGCAATGTACGTACAATTCTCAACATCCGGTGAACTTTTCAACTTGTATGGTGAACTACTGGTAATTATTTTCAGCTTGAAGCATCAGGTTCAAATTCAAAAGAAGCACTGTATTTTTTTTCTTCCATTAATACACAGAATTTCTCATCTTCTAAAAATCTCAGAAATATAACGTCAACTCTCATAATTACGCCATCAAGCCACAACATTGAAATTTAAGATCTACCGTAATGCAGCATCAAAAATTCCTGAGGTATGCACACTTCAGATATCCAGGTGTTTAATATATTCTTGATAACACTAGCCTGATTGAATCATGTTTTAGTGGCCGGCCCAACATCCAGTACCTTGCGGGGAGGGGCCATCACAGCCCTGGGCAGTGGAATTTGCGTTGCAAAGATACCATTTTTAAAAATTCATTTTGCATGACGCCTTAAAGGATGGCAGATTCATGAGAGTTGACATTACTTCATCCAGCTTGTAGATTTAAAAAGGAACAAGTTAAACAAAGCTCTGCAACAACTAAGCAGACATTTAATTGTCACTACTGTTTGTCAAAAATAAAAGCAGCATCAATGGAAGAAAAACTGCAAACAACATGCCAATCACATGACACAGAGACCTTATTAGGTTGTCTGACCCACAGCTCAGCTACGACCTTAGATTACTAAATCCTGCACTTGGAAAGCAGCCAATCAGACACACCCTCTCTCTCTACTGGAGCCAATGTGTCTGCAACTTTCCAACCCCCTTTTACCCATTCCCACGCATGTTCTTACACAAACTCTCCCATTTCATTGCATACCTTCCTCCTCCCGCACAAAAAAGTAAATACTAAGCTTAATCCTCCAGAAAAAAAAAAGAGGGGAAATACAGTCTGTAATACAAAAACAGCCAGTTTGAGGATATCTACTATTGTTACATGCCAGGTCGACATTCCCATTTTTTCGTTTGTCTGGATATGGCAAGTCAGAGTTTAGCATAGGATCATGTTTGTTACACAAGGAGTAAAACAGCCTTGACCTTTTCAAATGAAGACTTGTTTGTTCTGTCACAGGGCAAGTCACTATTTGGGATGTTACTGTAGACGTTCTTCTTTGTTTTACCAATAACTGAGCTGTATTGAATAGGAAGATATTGTTTAGGGTGTGTTAATGGAGGGTCCAACTGGGCAGCTCTTGAGAACAGTTTAAATCAGTTAACACAACACTAGTACTCTCCAAGCAGAGGTTCAGCTCCGGCTGGTTTTTGACATGTATTTTTAGGCGTTTTTGTCGAGCTTTCTACCGTATTTTGTCCCATTGACTTTGAGTCATCATCACATCGGCATTAAGTAATGACATGACCCATTTTAAAGTTCGCTGAAGTCACTTCCTGAACTGTCTTTCAAATAACAATGACTTGCACAACAAGACAGCATACGTATTCCATAACAACTTGTCCCACATTTTGATTTCTAAATAATTTCTGCAATTTGGTAATAGAATGCCAGAATCACCCGTTTTGGACTATATCTTATACTATTAGCTTCTTGTTTCTCAATCCCTTCCTTTCCTGAATTTGTGAAGGTAGTGCAAGCATAGACTTTTGAGATGACTCAAACTTGCTTGCAACACTCATTCTTTAGTTGTGTATCTGTAGTTGTGTAACGTTACTTACCGTAATGTGATGAAGAACAAGTTCCCAGTGAGACTTCGCCTTCTTGCTCACAAACAAATCTAGTACATCATACATAAAATAGCCTGGAAAAAATAACACAAGATTTAATACAGCTTGCTTTTCATGCACAACTAGAGTTCCACGACCTCATACCTTCGCCAAATGATTTTAACCTTTATGACTGACATATTGGGAGTGTTTCTCATCAATCATGCAAATGTGTCCTTATGAGCATAATTTGATTCAACGATGTTCCAATTCACATAACTTCCAAATGCCACAAGTATGAAATTGGCAATATATACCAGTATGGAATTATAGTAGTTTCTCATTAATTATGCAAATAAGGCCTGCATTTGCATATTTTCTAGTATCTGTCAACGTTCCTCTCTTCCTCAATTACAAATGTCACATATTCGAATTGTGAAATCATGGAACACAGTAGGTTTTTTTAAATTGCCTCATTAATTATGCAAATTAGGATATGATTTTCATAATTATCCTCTAATGATACGAAGCATCACGTAAGCTATCTACATACAAAAAATCATGACCATCCATCCAGCACATCTTGAGTTACAGTATTTCCTCATTAATTATGCAAATGAGGTCTTCATTTGCATAGTTGATATATAACAATATTTCTCTCTTCCCCAGTTACATGTGTCACATGTTTGACAGTCCTATCCTGGAATTTGGCAGATGTGCAAACTTTCCTCATTCATTATGCAAATTAGATATCGATTAGCATAATAAGTATCCAATCATGTACATCATCACTCAAGCTATCTACTTACCAAAAATCATGACCATTCATCAAGCCCTTCTTGAGTTATTCCCTTTCAAAGTCTGAAGCAAAACCTGCTCCTGCAGTTCCAAAAAAGCCACCAGGGGGCCCAAACCCAAAAATCAGTTCCATAGCATGTCCAGAATACGAGATATCAAAACAGGAAGTTCCGCTGCAGTACCGTGACAAGCCGCTAGGGGACCCAAAATCTAATCGCTTGTAGGTCTCATCAAGATCTACCAAATATCAAGACAATCCATCCAAGCCTTCTTGAGTTATGGCGGTAAATTACACACACACACACAAACGCTACCCTCTGCATAACCTTCTCGGCAAAGGTAATAAAATGATTACATCATGACTTAAGTTTTCTTATGTTGAATAAATTGAATATCAAAAAGGTTAAAATTACATACCAATGATGTTACTAGCCGATTGTTCTTAACAAAAAAAATGAATATCTTGACCAAAACAACCTACCTGTAGACATTGACACCAGTATATGTGAGGGCATAGTGACAGGCATGATCAAATCTTTGGTCATTTCTGGTGTCTGGTAAAAACTGGGGAGAAAATTGGAAAGCAGTATTAGAAATTTGGTGATTCACTGTCAAAACCAATGAAAGTGTGCATAAAGCAAACCAAGAAATTACATTCATTTGGCCTCTGGACAATGCTCTTAATTATGGCATCAGTGGGAGAGGATTGTTACCTGGAGACAGTTGTCATGAATGGAAGGAATCTTCATAATCAGGGTATTTCATTGTATTTTCAATACAGATACAATCTAAGTGAGCTTTAAACGCTTCTATTTACCAAGGTATATTGAATCTCTGATTAAAAAAACATGTTGTTTCTAGTTGTTGATTTGTGAAAGCATTAATTCCCTAAGCTGCTTACCAAGCAAAGCATCTTTATCCTATTAAGTTTCGAGAAGAAAATTCTAAAAGGGCAGGGAATTTTCAACACTCAGTTTTCTGTTTGTGTGTGTGTGTGTGTGCTTATGTGCGTTGTATGTGTATGTGTGTGTGTGTGTGTGTGTATGTGTGTGTGTGCGTGGTACATGTATGTGTATGCGATTTTTTTTTTTTTTTTTTTTTTTTTGCATTGCAAAGTTTATCAGAATCAGCCAAAACTGGACCAAGGTCGACCTCATTGTAGGGACATCGGGTGTTATTCTAAACAACGCGTCAATAACAGGCCCACCCGCCGGGCATGTTAGATACCGGGGCTGCTAGATATCATCTTTTGCGTATCACACTTTCCGAGTATTATGAAGAATAAATAAATTCCGTACAATCTAATCATATATCTGAATAATGTGGTTAAAGGAATTGCACATGGTACAGCGCCCAGAAGCGGGAACTTGAGTGAGTTTTACTAAGGAGCGCCGGGGTACAAGAAGGAGATGAACGGTATCTCAAGACCACAGGGGTGTGGCTGTGCCTCAAGACGGAAACAACGGGACAGACACAAGATCTTCCCTTCCAAGAGCCGACTAAAGATCGCATGCTTCAAGACGACTTCAAGACAACTGAAAATCTGTGAAGAGATCTCATGACAAGCATATTCTTCCTTGGCGTGGGCGTTTTGTTTACTTACCACAGCAGAGCACCCAGGCCCGTCAGAGAGCTGTGCACGAGCGAGACGAAAGTGTTTGTCCACTTCCACGGGTTGCGCACACTTTTCGGCGTGGGAAGCCCCACAAACGTCTTGCTGATCATGCCGAATACCATCATGGACATGACGGCCACTGAAGGCCCCACGATCCCGCTTTCCATGCTTGGGTTTCCGCGAAGGAAGAGTGTCCGTCTTGGAGGAAAGCCCGTCAACACTACTACGGTGCTCCAGTCCGCGCCCAAAGCAGATTTGATTCTGGTCACATGGTCAGAGATTGGTTGAGTAACAGGGCAAAGTTCACCTGTGTTATGTAAGGTAGTCTCGACAACAGGCTTTTCCGAGGGCTAAGGTAGCGTTCACGTCATCGGTTATGTAACAGTGCAGAGTTCACAACCATTATGCTAAATGTAACTTATAATCTCTGAGATAGTCTCCAGAGCAGTCTCCGCGTTAAGGGCTCTTTGTGTTTGAGCGATCGGTTACATAACGGGGCAAGGTGCATATACACCTGCTGTATATGTATTACGTAAGACCATGAGAATGGACTCTGTATCGGAGCCTATTGTATTGAAGGAATAGTTGTGTAACAGGACCAAGGTGCTTTATTTATTGCGTGAGATGGTTTACTCTCCACAGCAGTCTCCGTGAAGGTCATAGTGGTTGAGGAAGGAGGCAAAGCAGTTTATTGTACATAAGGCCACAGCAAGTAATTTTTATGGATGACATCAGCGCGCTCATTAATTTTCGCCTGATTTCGAAATAAAAAACAAGAAATTTCATTGCCCTTCGACGGTGGCCAACATGCCAAAAATTGGCAAATATGTCGTAAACATTGACAGTCTAAGGTGTTTCATTGCATATGAATACCCAGTGTACTTCCTGCCCATGATGGTATAATACCAAGCTGTCTTCTGCATTTGTTCTAGCAAGGACATTATATAAATAATGGGGGGGGGGGGGGGTCTAGTAAATTGAGCTGTACACAAGGTGTTTCATTACATATGAATACCCAGTGCAGTTGCTTCAGATGATGGTACAACAAGCTCTTTTCTGCATTTGTTGTAGTTAGTCCATTGAGATGTATACACATCTACAATGACATGTTTACTGTTGAATCAAGGAGGTTTAAACCTCCTTGGTTGAATCAAGGAGGTTTTATATTATATATGAATGAATACAGGACTAATACATTGGTTGAATACAGGCCTAAAAGACCTGATGGTCATGATATCATATTTAGCCGCCTCAAGTCTTGATAAACAAGAATTATGATCTAAAAATTTGAAGATATAGGAATCTTGTTTTTTTTGGCCGGCCTTGGTTTTTTTCGCCCTATCTCATTAATTTTGGAGTCTGCGGAGGATGTCATCCATAAAATTTACTTGCTGTGGCCTAATATATGTAAGTTGTAACCATACCGTTTACCTGCAATCCTGCACATAATGCACGCAAATCCTGCTATTCAACGTTACCTCATTTTCGACTCGCACACTGATCAGAAAGCAATCACTGTATGGTGTGGTACTACATCACCTTCATTGATTTGTATATAAAGGAATAGCCTAAATTTGTCAGGAACCGTTCAATGCATGCATGGACACCGACCGAAGTCTGCCGTGGAGTCTATGAGGATGACATTGGGTTGTGTAAGAGGAGGCGGGGCATCGCCCGTCAATCAAACTTTGAGGCCAATATCATTGGGTGATACCGTTACTTTTGCAGCACGTGGCATAAGCACAAGTGGTATTTCCACATCCGAGTGTATCCATGGCCATGAGAGATCCTTTTGACTTAATACCTGTAATGTCAAGAAGAAGTGAAATATTGAATATAAACGCCCGAAGATTAGTCTACGTGCAACATAATAGTAGTTCAGCCAAAAAAAGATCACGGGAAAATATTGAAAAATGAAAATATTGAAGAAAAAACTATTGACCAAACCTCAGAGACTAAACAAAAAAATTGCACCGACATCTTCACGCTCAAATGATCGATTTTCCTATCCATCTTAGTCTGTTTGAGACATAGTGGGAAAATGGATTGTATTGGGAAATAATTTGTATCGTTTTTAAATTGGTCAGTTGTGCATCCATCATTTTTTCATGCCATACCGCTTAAGCGGAGCTCTAGGACATGGGTTCGAATCTGCGTAGGAGAATGTCTTGAAAAGCAGACATTGTAGACTAGTTCCATTGATCCACAATTTTGAAAACACTTATTGTAGTGATGCTTACCATTTTCAACACTACCCCCACCCTATTCATTCACCTCGACACATGCGTTTGTAGTAATATAACACTACAGGACATTTACATATTGAATATTGGGAAATGATTGATTTCTGAAATGTCGACATTGAAGCTGTTGTTAGAACGGTGTGGTAGCTATTATGCTAAATTCATAACGAAGTTGTGTTGAAACCATTTGTGACATACGTCTGTCTTGCACTGTAAGCGCCATCAAACGAACCTGTCAGAAACTGCAAGACACCAGACACCTGTTAGACACCAGCTGCTGTTGACCATGCATGTTACAAATCAGCGACGTGAAGAGAAGAGAATATAAAGATAGATGTCGTGTACATGAATAACCCCCACAGACAGGACGCAGTATCTCGGTCAACCAATATCTACATGGTCGAAGAGGTATTTAGGTTACGGCGCCAGCTGATCGATGTGTTGGTCTCCCATTTCTTTTGGAAGAAACCACGTTTTACGTAGGGAACCCCAGGTCGACGCTCTCGTATCCAGTCTGACCGTGCGAGAAATCAAAGAAAGTATGGTCAAAAAATAAATCAGAATACTACTGATATCTATTACTTACTGACCCAGCCACTCGTTTGATATGTTAAAAATGCTATAAAACTTTTCAATTATAGCTTTTTTATTGCTCCCCTTGTTTTGATAGAATAGGCCTGTTAATATTTAAGAATCCTGGCTGTTTGACCTTTATCTTCACTTTGCGTCAACTATGGCTGACCGTAGGCTTATTGCGTTGAAGATCTACTTTTTCTCCTTTTTTGGCGGTAAGGATTCTGAACCCAATAGTTAACTTGATTGACGTCCACCTTCAACTGTGACTGTCAGTTGATAACACTTAACCTCACCGTGCGTCGTCGCTAGAACTTAAGAGGTGTCGTGTCTGGTCATAAACTTGATGTAGGTAGCTCTTAGCTTAAGAAAAATGTGCTGGAATTTATAAACAGTAAGACAATGTTCAAGACGTGAAGACTAGTGTTGTGAAATTAGTAGCTGCGACCCATCAAATAGTGCATTCTGTTGTGGCCTCTGCCCGAGAAACAGGGACAAGTCTCCGTGCCACTATATTTACATGGTATCATAGGTCACCTACTGACCTATAATATATATATCAGTCTCTACACTGCCATGATCAATGGTTTATATCGTTGGGGGAAATTGTAAATATATACAGTGTAACACATTGACCTGCTACTTGCAGAGATCTTGTATGTCCCAGAACATGAAGTAACTCTAGATCTGTTAATGACGAATAATGATTTCACCAAAGCAATATGGAATTAGAGGGAAAACGTATCTTTCACACACTGAATGGAAATATTTTCTACATTGATGTCTCCTGACAAAATAACTACTGTTGATATATTTTATTCTGCTGCAGGTTTTGCCTGTCTCCTGCCATACCTATCCGTCTACCTCCGCCAGCTCGGGGTGCTGTCCTACCAAGTTGGGATCATCAGCGGATCGCAGCCTTTCCTCACGTTTCTCCTCAAGCCCATCTTAGGCGCTGCATCGGACAAGTTCGACAAGCACAAGCAGATACTGATACTCTGCCTCTCGCTGTCGTATAGTCTGATGTTTTGTACATTGTTTGTGCCTCCTGTGAGTTCAGGAGAACCAGTGATCGGCAGAGATTGTTTTCTGTGCGAACCACACTGTGGAAATTCTACCTCCAAAGAGCTATTGTACCAAGAACGAGACCTTTGTAACTGTACCGCGCCACAGATAGGGAGGGGGGATGGCAACATGACAGTACAGCTAAGGTGCCTCACAAACAATAGCTGTTTTTTGTGCCCTTGCAATACAACAGGACATGATTGTGGTGCCAGACAAAGTACAGAAAGAAACGTTGGGACGACGACGTTTTGGATGCTCTTGATTCTCCTTGTTCCAGCACAAGCTTTCTTTAACACATCAAATTCGCAAGCAGATGCTCACGCCATGCACATACTAGGCGACAAGGCGTCTGACTATGGCAAACAGCGGTGGTGGGGGGCTGTTGGCTGGGGACTTGTCTCTGTGATTGCCGGCTTTGCCATGGATCGATTCAGCGATGGGAAAAATCAAGACAAGACCGACTACTCCATCACGTTTTACATGTTTGCCGGTTTTGCTGCGGTGACACTCCTAACGGTTACTTGTGGCTTTGACAAGTGGCCACAGAAGATGCTAACAAGCCTACAAAAATTGTTAAAGAAACCCAGAGAGTTGTTTTTCCTTGTTGTAATGTTTGTCACTGGGGCATCATACGGTGTCATAGTAAACTTCCTTTTCTGGTACTTGAAAGATTTAGGAGGCAGTCAGTTACTGTTGGGACTTGCCTTGATGATAAATTGTGTGGCCGAAATCCCAATATTCTTTTTCTCAGGGAAGGTCATCCATACGATTGGTCACAAGCGCATCTTTCAGCTTGCTCTCTTTTGTTATTTCATCCGTTTCATGTCGTACTCTCTGATACCCAGTCCATGGTGGGTGCTTATGATAGAACCTCTTCACGGTATTACGTTTGGGGCCATGTACTCGGCTGCCATAACTTATGCGAGTTTGATAGCTCCGCCGGGCATGGAGACAACGGTGCAGGGCATCGTAGGAGCTGTCTACTACGGAGTGGGTAAGTCTGTTGGGAGGAGAGAAACTGATAACAACAAATTTATTGTGTTGCTGTAAAAGTAGCATATACAGCAGGCTCGGAGAAGTACGACGAACGGCGTTATGATATTGTACTTTCTTGTCTTGCCGATAACGTCCTGTTTTCCGATTGCTACCGTGTTCTGATGGCCATTGAAGTAAATTAAAAAGGATGAGCATTAAAGCGAGAAATTGACATAGGCCAGGCAGAAATGCTACACTTCTATGCTGTTGGTGTACGGAGTGGGATTCTATCCAGTTTAGAAGTTAGAATCCATGAAGTCAGATTAAGCATTATGTAAGGATCAGCCTACAAGGAAACATTTGGACAATTATGTGTGTGCATGTGTAATGCGTTATGTTGATAATGTGTACAAATATATTTTTCTTTGATAGGGAGAGCGTCGGGAGCCCTAATTGGTGGAGCCCTCTTCCATACATATGGTGGAGTGGTCATGTTCCGTGTGTACTCCGTCATCTGCCTTGTCGCTTGCATACTCCACTGGTTTGTTCATCGCTTCTTGGGATCCGGAGTTGAAGCAAATGAAGGTATATGTTACATTGTTCGAAGCTTAGCCAGGACATTAACATTTTACAAAATCATCCCAATCTCTTTAATAGAGCCTAAAAAAGACAAGAAAGGTTAATTTCAAAAGTTACATAGGGTGTGACTAGAATTTCTTTGGAACTGCACAGATCTTTGTTATCTTTCCGGTAACAAATATGAATTGGTGTCCAGGAAAGCTAACTCGGCAGGGAGAAGGTTGGAACTTCCTTGAATAGGGCCAACACCTGCTGGTCGTGACTTTCTCCCTAATCTTAAATTTAAAGCCCATGGAATCGCTTCGGATGCGAACTCTCAAAGCAGAGGTTAAAGGCGGAGACCATTACGTACGAAAGTAGTTCTGATTGGCAGCCGTATTAAAGTTGAAGGAATCCCCATTCTGAAAACGGTTGCCTGGATCAGAAGAAGTCTTCAGCCTCTGCCTAGGCCTTAACGAGCTTTTTATTGACTCAACAGTCCACACACGTGTGTCTGTCAGAACGGCGGCTGCCTGGTGGGAGAGGATTATCACGGGGCTGGACGATTAATCATGCGTGAAATGACCGCGCTACTGTGCGACTCCTTGCTACGACCAATGATATGCCTGATCGCAGATACTTTGGTCCTACAAAACGGAGAAATTAAGCCTTAAATACAAATTGTTGAACCCAGGGTGCTGTTCTGCTTGCTACATGTAGATTCGCTGCCATATAGCTTTGACTACTAGTATCTTGCTATATTGTAGTAGTACATGTACTTGACTTTGATCCACAATGACATTTCTGTAGTAGTCGTACATGTACGTATGTATCATTCAGGAAAAGGTGAAAACGGTTTTACATCTTTTTGATGTTCTTCATTTGCAGGTCATCAACAAGATCAGGAAAGTGAGGAGCTGGAGCCAGGGGCAGAAGACAGTGAAGAAAAAAGCAGGACAGGAATCATGAAGTCTTATGAATGCACCATGGAAAATGAAAATGTACCTTATTACAACAGGGAGACAACAGTTTGATGTGATGATGCTATGTGACCAATCATACTTGCAATGAAGATATTTATGAATAAATCTGAAGCTCTGAATTTGTATGGGAACATTCATTAGTATAACATGTAGGTGTTTTTTGGACATAATGATTTTACTTGGACAAAAGTAAAGACAAACATTTAGTAAAACACCAGAGAAATATGGATGAAATCATATATTTTTGTCATTTTCTAATTAGCATGTCCAAAATATACGCATATTTAAACAGTAGAATAGTCAAATATTGTATACAGATCATATTGCTACAAATTGCTAACGTTACATGATATGTGTACAAAGTAGTAAGATTTATTTGCCGAAAACCACCAACGTGTGGTGCAAGATTAAACATTTTCTATTGCTTAATTCTTTTTGACAATCGTTTTTGTGCTTGTAGCGAAACAAGCTTAACACCATATAAGTGTCTTTACATTCATCACAATTGTCAACAACAGCAAGGAACTATTTTGGTTGTGGAATATTTGTACTGGTCCAATTTGAAGGATATATATTACTCATGTCCATGACATAACCTTCTTATCATTCATGAATGTCTAATACTAGTACTATCAAACAACATTTAACATTGCACTTTCATCACTTCAGAAGGGATGCTCTATAAGCTGAACTATGACCTTGATTTACATAATCAGTCATGATGAATACTGTACAGGCAAATCAAGTTTTGATAATCAAAACTAAAAAATGACAACTGGAATATTCAAGTCTAACAGTAGTCAAACAAACAATTTTCAAACCAACTTTAAGGTATCAGACTCTAACATGATGACAACATGGGTATCTAATGGAATACAGTCATGTAAAATAAGCAAATCACAACTTACAGTTAATGCAGGATTAACATATCTATTAACGGATTTCTAAACAAGCCCTCTACATCTTTGAGTACTCGGGCAATACAATGTTTAATGTGTGCAACATCATGTGCTGTCTAGGAGGAAATAGAATGCTTTTGTTTATGTACAAATAAACGAGTGACATAGGGTTGTTGCTTCCTAGTGTTTTCCCTTCTTCTTGTCGTGGAATTTCGTCTGTTTTAGATCCTTTGCACCCGACAAGTCATATGAAAATGTCTTCTTCTGTCCGGCTGCTTTTTCTTTTTTTATGACCTTGAAAAAGAAAAGTAAATAAGTCAATAAAAGTATGCTCTGAACAAAATGAATCATAAAGTAGGAACAAAGGAAAACATGACTAACGAAAACTCATGGGGTTATAGGTATGTTTAAACATTGTGCACTTACCCCCTTCATGACCCTGTTCTTCAGTTCACTCTGTGTGAGAGGTCTTTGGTCTTCATCGCTCGGTTGGGCAGAATCATCACTGTCATAGTCATCCCTGTAAATTATCAATTTGAGTTTGAGTGTTTAAGTTTATTTAGATCCACAATTAGCTTAACAATATACAAGAATTTTTACCTATAGTGGTCCTTCTCAAAAGTTTGAATAAATAAGGCTTTGAAAGGCTGATCTTCATTTTCCTTGGAAGGTACGTGTCAGAAGTTGGGACTACAACAAAGAAAACCACTGACAAGAAACACGCTAAAGTTAGCAATTGAAGGGAATGTTTCATTGGATGTGAATATTTATTACATATACTTACCCAGTGGTGGGAGGTTCTATTTGCAGAGAGGGGGGCGGTTTGGATGGTCCCTCCCCGAGCAGACTGTTGAGTTTTGGGTCATACGGTCTGTCGTAATCCTATGAAGAAAAACAAAAGGAAGATTCACCATAAAAACTTTTTTTTTCAGGGACGACTAGTTGTGAAATCTGAACATTGAAACAACACCTGCAAATCACTTGGAGTCAGCTGCATTGAACATGGTTATAAAGTATTGCACAACAGAAGCAACAAAGGATCGAGATGATTCAAACCTACTCTAGCTCCAGAGTCTCCTCTACACAATTTGCGGAGAGGAGATCTAGACTCAGGAGAAATAGAGAGAAGACTCAGGAGCTATAATAGGTTTTGAATACTTTGGATACCAGGCTAAATTCCTAAGTGCTGCACTAACCTTTGACATGAGGTATGCCTGTGATGCTAACAGCTCGTTGGTCCTCTCCTCGATGACGCCCAGGTATTGCATCATGTTGTCGTTCCTGACGCCCTCCGTCCCCCCCAGCATGTCCTCCAGGGCCGACCTATCACAGCTCAGCTTGTTGAAGAGCGAGTCGATCCCTGTTTCCAACAGGAGAGGGAGGAAAAGTAATCATACTGATATAAACATAAGACTGTAACCTTTTTGAAAAACCTTTCTGTTTTCTTCCTACTCTGTTTCAGTCATTGCTGTGAGGAGCTCTTAAAGGTTTAAACAAATGCATCCAAAAAATAGGTAAGGCAGAAAAAATTGCAAAACAATCTTTATGAAATCACTATTCTGAACACATAATGAATATTATTTGCACCATTAGTCTGAAGCACTTTCTTGCAACCTTGTTATGTGAGGCAAGAAGCCACCATGAACAAGTTTTACTGATGACATTCTCCTACCAAAGTCACAGATTTACATCTATCACATTGTTCCTACCTGCTTTCAGCTGGTCCAGGATCTTGTTCACAGCTTTGCTCCTCTCGTCGTGTTCCTTGGCGGTTAAGCCCGCCGTCTCGGACTGCTCCTCCAGGTCCTTCAGGATGAGCTGCCGCTGCTGCTCGATGGACACACCCTGCTGCTGGAACCGCTTGATCTCCTCCTGGATCTGGGAAGTGGTAATTTGCATAATGTGTGGTGTTATTTGAATAATTTATGCAGCTTGACTTCTTTAATGCTGAAAAAAGTTAAGAAAGTTTCCACCTACATGTATTCTTTTGATTACAGCTGGCTAATACAACATGGTTATTGGGGAAACAGCAAAAAAAAGGACAACAGAGTCTAGTCTTGATACATGTACTACAAACCCAATCCTATTGGATTTACTAACAGATTGAATAGTCAAACTCCAAAGGAGAACATAACTTTAAGCACATTAAGACAATAAGATGTTCTTACGTCTTCAATTTCCTCATGAAGCTTCTCCAGCTCATTGTTCTGCTCGTTCACATAGTTGAAAAGTGCAAAGTTACGATCCTCCACTGTAGAAAGAAAAAGGGAAATTAGGATCTGAATGACCTTTTGTACCACAAAAACAATCCAACATTTCACAACGTAGCACAAGAACTACAACTTTTAAGAAATTTTTTAAACACTAAGATTAAACATTCTGAAGGCCTTCATAACTTTGTTTTTCACATGTCTGAACATGGCATTTTCCCCACATTTTAACCATTGTTCATAACATTTGATGTGAGATACTCACACTGTCACAGAGTCAGGTAGTACTATTTTCAAGTCTACAGCAAAATAGATCACTATTCCTCACCCTCAATGAACTTCTCCACCAGAAGGTCCAGGTCTTCTTCCCCTGTCTCTTCACGAATCTTCTCGAAAGCTTCTTCGTACGTCTCCACGCTTTCCTCTTTAGCCTCCTTCTTCTTACGCTCTGCCTCTTCTATCTCTGTTACAAAACACACACAAAAATTAACACAATGTTTAGAGAGTATGGATAACATTTACTAACATAATTCCAATTCAACTAAGGTAATATATATTTGCTACACTGAAAAACGCAACATCCCCATCATAATGTCACTCATATCTCAAACATACTGTTTTATGGTAGATAACATTATATGTAACCTGGCAGATAAATGTTTTTGGATGTTACTTAACATAAATCTTGTAAAGGAAAAACAGTTGGAGAAAAATCATCACAGTTGCTACAAATTCTTCATAAGAATGCTATCCTTGACATGTCTTTTCATGGCAGATGGCAGGTGTAGGTACTACACAAATAAAAACGGCTGTATGAAAAAAAGTTCAAACACAATGGAAATATTTACTTTTTCACCATTTTTCATGAGATTTTTGGATTCCTACCCCTTCATATCAATATTTTCAGTAATTGTTTTTTACAGACTGACCTCTCTTAACCCTCTGTGCCAGAGCCTGTTCATCCTCCTCCCTCTCCATGGTCTTGATGCCCATGAACTCCTTCAGCTTCCTGTCGTGGTCGATGACCCGCTGCAGCTCTTTGGTCTCCTGCGTGTGCTGCGCCAGGTCCTTGTCGGCCTTCTCCTTCAGCAGGATCATCTTCGCCTGCGCTTCGTCACGTGAGTCGTACGCCGCCGTGGAACTCTCGATGGTCTCCCCGATCTCCTTTCTGGTGTCCTTCAATTCCTGGTGAACAGTCATAATCGTTAAACTAAGGAATAACAATGGAATAGCAATCCTCCTTGAAACCTTACCAAAACATACTTTCCACTTTTCAAAAACATTTGTCATATCAGTCTACTGTAAATACATTTAAGTTCGCGTGGTTTTTATTTCGCGTTAGGGAGAAAATAGATTGTTCGCGGTGTTTTAACTTTGCGTTTAAATCAATAGTAGAGCTACAGTCATAGGTGGGAAAAAAGTTTTGCGGTTGTTTTAAGTTGGCGCCGAAGAGTTCACCGCAAAAACCGCAAACATAAAACCACCACGAACATTTCTGCATTTACAGTATATGTGTTGGCAATTAACACTGTCAAAACATTAGACCCAACACCCAACATTTGTTGACTTATTCTTTGCTGTTGAATCACATCTTGACAATTAATGTCATTTATTTTTCCCTCCAAGAATACTCAAACCAGGCCAAGAAATTATCTTTTACCTTTAGTTAGCCCTTATTTGAGTACACTCAAAGTGTCTACAAGTTACTTTACAGTTATGATAAATGTTACAGATGCTACCACGACTGGTATTTATCAACATCATCTTACTTTGTCCAGCTTCTTGAACAACTGCTCAAATCTGGCCCTCTCCGTCCGGAGACTGTCAATCTCCTCCCTGAGCTTTGCGTTCGTTGTCAGTGCCGCGTTAAAACCTTTGGTACTCTGAAATATAAAACACAACCATTTCAAAACAATTACAGAAATTGTTGTTTGTCCATTTCAAAATGCCTTATACCTTTAAAAAAAAAGGAATTTGTAAAAGTGAAAATAGGTCCTGGGACTGCAGTCTTTTTTGCCCACAACACACTCGTAAATAAAATTTGTCAAATGATGTTCTATGAATCCACCCATGAGATATGACCAATAGGCTTATGTAAAGTGCTATCAAAAATATACTGTATAGATATGACTTGTACAGATCTAAATAAGATGAATGTATGAAAAAAACATCATTGACCAAGAAAGATAATTTACCTTACTTTCCATGCACATGTGCATATCTTTCTTAAGCTCAATTCGATCAAAGAATATCTGCTCAGCGACTTACCCTGTCCAGTCTATTCTCAAGGACCCTCATCTGCTTGCGAACTTTGACCTCGTGCTGGCGGCCGATGTTGCTGCCTCCCATGGACTTCCTCTGCCCGTCCACTTTCCTCTCCCACTTACGAATCTATGGCGTAAGCGACAGGAAGAACAGCTCATTTAGTTTTGCTATTGAAATATTTATTATGTTACAGTCTACATTTGTTTCCATCATTCTTCATTATGAACCCTGGATACTTTCAAAAATATGTAACTCTGGATAACCTCATGAGAAATCCAACAGGAATCTATAGTTACCTCAATGTCAAGTTCAGCAATCTTCTCCTTCTCAGCATCAATGGCTGATCCATATTCATCTGCAATGACAACATCATATGATTATATATTGTACTTCATTCTAATCGCTATCTAATCCTCAGACTTCATTGGTTTCATGACATTACACATGTACCTTCTAACTGCCTAACATGGGTCTAGTCAAGATTAATTTGGTACCATAAGGCTGCCTTGGTATAGCCTGAGTGTCATTCTAGTTAGTTCCAATACTTGGTTGGTGGAGGGAGAGTATGGGAACTAACTAGGATGACACTCAGGCTAGCCTTGGTACTGGAACTTAGGTTAAGCAGGAAGATTACTGAATGGTGATCCTTAAGACAGCACCTTTAGCAGCCACCAGGTTCTTCAGGACGTCCTTGTTCTCCTCGTCCTTGACCTTGTTGAACTTGCTGCGGGACAGCTTCAGATCCTTGAACAGCTCATTCTGCTCTGCTTCCAGTTTCTCAATCTCAGCCCTAAACAACAGCAATGGCAACAACATTGATATTGATATCATGGCCTACGCCCCTAAGGCATCACCAAAAACAACCACAGACTGAAATATCGTTCTTATTGCAGTTTCCCAAACGCCTCATAGAACAGTACACTTGAACTCGAATTTGGTCTGTAACTTTTCAACAGATCTGCAATAACGGTATATTTGATTGGGATTTCTTCACATTGTGCATCATGCATATCTCAGAGATACATTAGATTTATATTTTTCGGAGAACCAGCCTACCTTTGTCTGCGAATCAGATCTTGTGACTCCACGCTATACGCCTGACGATCCCCCTCCATGATACGGTACTGACGCTGTAGCTTCGCCAGCTCACTTTCAGCTGAAAAAAAAATAGTTTTATTATAAATCACTGCAAAATGTATAGATAGATGATTTGAGCCTGATACTTACAAAGATGGGAGATGATTCTCAAGATTTGTCTCTTCGCATCATGACAGACAGAAGTCAGCTATTACAATTCATTTGTGACTTCTTTAGGAATACATCATTCCTGACCGTCAATCAAAATTATCAGTCCAGATCTATCCAATAAAAGAGCAGCTTCAGGTGACTGCAACTGGATTGCGGCATTTGCCAATTTGTTAGTCACCCTTTTCTGTATGTAGATATTTTGCTTAAGGGATAGGTTAGGGATTGGGCATCAGACTATTGTAATGTTGATATGCATTTAACAAAAATATAAAAGTCAATGTGATTCACATCCCATGCATTAAACGAGAAGTAAACGTACCAAGTCCCTCCATGTCGTCCACCTCGCTGGCATCGGACCGGCGGCCTGCGGAGTGTCTGCGCGGCATGGTTTCGCTTTTCCCCAAGTAACGTTTCAAGAAAAATCAGCTGAAAAAGGGAAATCACCTTGGTGAGAAATGGCTGTAAAGTAGCATCTGGTGAATTGAACATACAGTAATCATAAAAGAATGTTTCTAGACATTCAACAAAAGAAAACGAATGTTGTGTTAACGGTTACACAACTGACCCTAGCAAAAACCTGGCTTGCCGACCCTAGCCGCAGCGGGCTTTTTTTCATGATGAACAATTGACAACAACAATTTCAATATGACGAAAACTCTGTGAATAGTTTCATCAGGTTAGCAAATCCCTGAGTATGAAGGTTCTTTGTACACAATCAATAGCAATTACCTGCCAATGTTGCGATGGGTTACTGGTATTGTCTGCCTACAAAGAACCTTCTGACCCAGACAAAAGCTCTTTCTCTGTCCAAGAACCAACGTCTGAGCCACCTGGTTGGGATGTTTGACAGGATAATTTTCCAGGTATAAGCTAGTTCGGAGTTGCTACTACGCATGTGCAGTGTCAAAGGTGAAGGCCCCCGCGACAGAAACAAGACCCGTCTGGGCGTTGTTATGCAAATCGAGACAATGTGGAGGCGAGCACTGTTTCCGTCGCGGGGGCCTTCACCTTTGACACTGCACATGCGTAGTAGCAACTCCGAACTAGCTTATTGAACATTCTGGGATGAAGCAGCATTGATAACTTTCACAATATTAAAACAAAATCAGCTCCTTTCCAATCCTTTATACATGAAAATCAGCCCTGAAAAAAAACCCATCAAGCTGAATGATATAACAAGGATTGAATCCCCTATGATTATTTCAACTATCACGATCACATTAAGCAAAACACTCCCTCTCCCTGCCCCCTCCCCCTTAACGTAGTTACACGACTTGTACATGATTTGTGGCGTCTAGATTTACTTAATTGTTGTAATCAAGCTACCGTCTAACAAGACATTGTCACTAGACCCCTTGCTGTTCCTTTGAGACGCCGGCACTACCTGTTTCAGAGTTTTGTTTCCCAACATGTTCACCGTACAAAAAAGGTGTAAACAATCCGGCTTCCTTTGTGAGCTCGTAACCCGAGGCGATGTCACAACAATCGCCTTAAGGAATAATAATTGAAGGGTCATTAGTTTTCTACACATGGGAAATTATTCCTGTGGCGATAGCGTATTATTACAGTATTGTGTTGTGCAGATTTGGTATAAGATGAACGCCATAACAAGGGCAAAGCAATAGCGGTTCCTCTAAAAAATAAAGTAAAATGGCGACCACGAGAAATTTGCCAGATTTCTTCCCAGTTACGTTATTACGAACCAAATTCAATCAATTATAGATGGGATTTTCTTTACAAATTGCATGCGACTCTAGGGTTTTAGAAGCCAGATTTTGCATGTTCCCATTTGTTGTTTGACTAGCAAGCAGGGGATTGCAGAACATGGCATATTTTTGTTTGGGGTACAGATCTGGTTGTGTTAGCTCACGGAAAAATGATCACTCACGCCTAAATATGCCTTTAGGGACCATCATCACAGGATTTGGTATCACGTTACCTTACCTGAAATTAGGACGTAAACCGACCAGAAGCTTTCAGCAGACAGGTTCTAGACAGCAAGGCGGTCAGAAATGGTCACTGAGAAACGCTGCATACATCGGTCGGTCACAACTCAGTGCTGTAGGACTAAAGCACACAAACTGTTGTCGTTGTCAAGGCGACCGCTGTGCAAATACCTCTTCAAATCCGCATCACTGAGCAAATAAGGCCCCAAACAAGGGTGTCCGCTGCAGTGCGCACTCTCCCTGTAAACTTGTGCCGAATTTACCATTAAAAGTACAGTATTAGACGCTATTTTCCCTCATAGAAAATTAACGGAAGCATTCCATATCTACCAATTAGAAAAAGCAGATGTTTCTTTGACGGAACATAGTCAGTTATGTGATGTTTGCATTAGGCACAAATTTGGTGATATCGTGGACTGTCTTGGCGGGAAATTGTCAAAGATATGCTTGGTCAAATTGCAAGAATCTGTCCCGGTACGAGATGCAAATCCGAAATACCATGTATGTCACAGAATTACTTTCTGAGTCGTTTGAGATTACATACTGTCATAAGACGATTACAAGTGATGGCTCTTTCATTCCAGCCAAGGAAAATAACCATGCTCAGATTTATTGTTCATCTGCGTGATCTAACAGTAATATCTACGAGTAACAATGTCCATTGTTATATCACAGTAAATCAATTTCATTTCTTATATCTATTTTTTTCTGACGGCTGGAAGAACACTTTCAATTGTTGAACTAGGCATCGATACGAAACGATCACAAAGGGCAAATATACAATGACGTTTGTACGTAAACAAGTCGAGGCCGCTTTTATTATTGCCTGAGTGTAAATTTCTGTTCATAAAGAGAAATATCATAAAGATATGCAAGACACTGAGAGGAAATTGCAAAACATTGAAATAAACGATCCTATTCGATGACAATGAATTCAAAGCGGGATGGATTTGAAGAACGAATCTAAAGTCTACTTTATAGTATTGTTTCCTTTGAATAAGTTTGGCAAAGAATGGGGTAGTAAAGTCACCCAAAATTACATCTTATCTATCTACAACACATTTATCTTGCATCAATGATTATCATATCTACTCATGATCCATTGTATAATATATATAGGTATGTATATATCTTCACTATTTTATTTGTCTATCACCAGTTGTACTATCAACACTATCGTATCCATCCATCACCCACTGCAATCTGTTAAATGCATTAGTTCGGTTCATCGATCCTAGTTCGAGATTGACAGACTTCCCCTGATTTCTAAAAATTACTGTACCCAATTATACTTTCTTCACTAACTTACTTTAACCACATTAATTTTGCTACTTATTTTATTTTGATTACATTGATTTTACTTCAAAGCCAAGTACAATTTTGTGACATTTTGTGTCTACACAGAAAATAGAACATCGTTTATATCGCATCAACTTATTACATCGTGTATTCTGTATTTTTCAAGTATTCGGGTTTTGTTAGCCATACTCTCCAAGCAGAGGAATGGCTCCGACTGGGCTTGGCGACATAAAGAAAACGGGACAAAATAGAAAGCCCACATAAACACGTCAAAATCCAGCCGGAGCCATTCCTCTGTTTGGAGAGTAGCTAGCCACTCTAAAGCACAAAGGTAAAAACAAATATGAATTGGACAAATCTTCCGAAAGCTCTTCCTCTGACAAAGTCCAGCAGTGCTCTAGTTTCTCGGGATGAACTTCACCTTGATGCCGTTGATTGCCCTGGTGACGATCTCCACTGTTGGGGCCACGGGGTGATCGGGAACGAGCTCAACCTTGAACCTGATAGCGTGACGTTAGGTAGATTGAAAGAGAGAGAGAGAGAGAGAGAGAGAGAGAGAGAGAGAGAGAAAGAGGTAGATTGAAAGAGACTGTCTGTAATTGCAGTTAAGTATCTAGTCAAGTCCAGCAACGAGTTTTACGAAAGCCCATAAGGACACTTTTTACAGGCTCTACCCACCCCTTTCGCATCGTCTGTGCCAAATAGGTCAGTGTGACTTTACTCGAGGTATGCCCAGGCCATAATGATCAACAGATGATCATACATGCATATGTAATGATCAATTAAGCAACTGATTGTGAAATAAGGGGACATAGTTTTATCAATACATCCAAACCTGCCTATAGCTCTCGGTCCAAGAGACTGGGCAAATTTGACCACAATGGACAGGTGACCACCATAGAGAAAAGGCCGATTAGGCTGTATTATCATTATGAGAAAATGTCAAAGGATAGCCCATAATAGTGAGGCTATACATGACGACAAATGCAAACATACCTATGTAGTATCCTGGCAATTACCACTTTCTCTTCATTCAGTGCAAAGTTCTGGCCGATGCAGTTTCTGTGATTGTATAGTAAACATACAGTTTAATTGATAGTGCTCTTAGCTCGCCGAAGTACGCAAACATTCCTTAACGAGGATAACACATGAGATGTTATGATGTCGTTTGTCTTTGCAAATAGTTTTAACGCACAGCAGTGCATGAAGTCTTCAACCCCAAGACACTGTTACGTTACATGTATGCCCCCTGGTTCAGTCCCCTTGTTTCGGAATACCAAAATGCATTGAAAAACAAATATCAGAAACACATTTTTTTCTAAAAAAAACAAACATTAAGGACTAACCTTGGTCCAGCTGAGAACGGAATGAAATCATAGGCGCCCATCTTCTTCATGTTCTCGGGTGAAAACCTATCAGGATTGTAGTCCTGAAGCAATATGTAGACGTGTATTCAACTTGTAACACACATTCACAATGTTGATAATAGTTTTTAGCAACACAAGAAACTGAATATACCTTTCGTTAGCTCATTTTAAGGCTTGTAGTAGAGTAATAAATTTTCCTCAGACACTACTGTTTGTGGTCTGTCATCCTTCAAATTTCCAGCCACTTAAGCTGCTCTTACCATGAAATCTTCGCCCCACACAGCCGGGTTGTGGTGAATACACCACACGTTCACATCGAGGTTTGCTCCGGCCGGGAACCGATGTCCCGCGAAATTGAAATCTCGCGTGATCTTCCGTGACACGATGGGGACGGGAGGATATAGGCGCATAGCTTCCTTCACACACATCGTCAGGTATTTCAGTTTAGAGATGTCTTCCCTGTAGTCAAGAGAATATGGAGAAATACATATACTCTTACCTATATTTGCACTTATACATATTTCCAACTACATAGAATCTCTTTCTTACTTCGTTCCTCTCTCCTGCGTATGAACGTGCTTGCTTTCTCAACAGTCAAAGACGACGATTGTGGAGACTTAATCTAAAAGTTAAGAATCACTGCACCGCGACTGGGTCTATTACCATATCAGCTCGTCCTTGCCGGCCATAACCACATCCACCTCTTCCCTTACACGATCCTGATGTCCCAGATGTTTAGCCAGGCAATACAGACTCCACGAGATGCCACTGGCTGTCGTGTCGTGACCTGAAACAAAAAATAAACCAGATAAGCTAATTATGACTGCATTATGCATGCTGCCACTTTACACATTTTGAAGAGTTTGGAAAGACCAAGGAGGTTATATAGACTCTTGGAAAGACTGATCGATTAATGAATAACAGTCAAAAGGCTTTTTTCCCTGGTGCTGACTATGTTTCCCTGTTCATGGTGCTGAATGTGTTTCCCTATCCTTGGTGCTGAACGTGTTTCTCTGTCCCTAGTGCTGACTGTGTTTCCCTGTCCCTGGTGCTGAATGTGTTTCTCTGTCCCTGGTGCTGAATGTGTTTCTCTGTCCCTGGTGCTGAATGTGTTACTCTGTCCCTGGCGCTGACTGTGTTTCCCTGTCCCTGGTGCTGACTGTGTTTCTCTGTCCCTGATGCTGACTATGTTCCCTGTCCCTGGTGCTGACTGTGTTTCCCTGTCCCTGGTGCTGACTGTGTTTCTCTGTCCCTGGTGCTGACTGTGTTTCCCTGTCCCTGGTGCTGACTCTGTTTTTCTGTCCCTGGTGCTGACTACGTTTCCCTGTCCCTGGTGCTGACTGTTTTGACACCGTTTCCTTGTCCCAGGTGCAAAATACGGCATTGTGTGTGTCAACGTTCAATAAAGTAGGAAACACAACATAAAGTATGACCTTCCAACAGGAAAGTGTCCACCTCCGCCCTGATTTCCTCATCAGTCAGCCCGTCTCCATCCGGGTCTCGTGCTGTCAACAGGATGTCCAAGAAATCCAAGTAGCGAGACCCCCGCCCCATCTTTTCCGTGCATTCCCTGTTCTGTAGAGAAATATATTTTGCATCTTGAAGTTTGCGAAGGAGAACACAAACAAATTCATAACCACAAATCGAAATGTCACCGAAAGCCGCCTATTGCTGTAGTTTCTACATATCCCTTAAAGCGAGTCAGAGAAGTCTGAACTTCAGCAACGTAACGTTCTTCCACCTACTTGGAGATAACGAGCTCCACACTTACCAGAACCTCTCTTCTTGCCTTGATGATGACATTAGCCTCTTGATGGACAAGGTTGTACAGTTTAACGAACTTTCGACCCTCAGATGTCAGTCGATACATCGGCCATAAATGCATCCAAGGTTTCCTACAAGGGCGAAACAACGTAATGATTTTATGACGATATATTTCTAAATCAAGGTTAAAAGAAAAAGAAAAAGTTGCTTTTGTAAAGTGGAAATGTGCAATTGTTTAACCAGCATTTCTTACACTTACATCTATTGGTAGATAGCATGTTGATTAGGATGATTGGCTACTACATTAGATACTTCTGCACCTTTTCCGTGAGTGTAATGGTGTCTTTTTCAATAGTGTAAGCTTGGATCCTACGAACAGGATGAATCCGACAACAGTTTAAGAGAAAGCTTTCGCTATGTTTATATATGCATCTTTACTCACTATTTGAAATGAAGTCTGTCTATAGCATATGCCTTTATGATGAACCATACCGTATACGTAACATGACCAGCTCTGACAGGACTCGCACTGCAGCGACATACGGATGTGTGTCCCTGCCATGGAAGAACACGCCATGGTTAAGGACCTTTTGATACACTCATGGTCAGTGTGAACGAGGTTAACGAGATGTAATACATGACAGTGGAGGTTCATAAAATATGTAGTGTTTGTCGCCAAGGGGCCGGTCACATTTGATCGCAAACATTGGCATTCTTGTGATAGTCGTGTGTTCATCGTAAGAGATAAAACAAACATTGTAGGTAAGTACATTATCAGTAGTAACGGTACTATTTCTTCCGGGACATTATCCTTCCTAACACTTGCCTAAGGGTAAGGCTCTTTTACATTTATATATGCTAGGCGCAAAATGAGGGAGGGCATTCAATGTGTTTCGTGTAACGTTACCCGGTACGCTGACAGTCGATGTTGTGGGAGAATGCACACTGCAGAATGATGTCCAGTGTCAGCAAACTCAGGTGTTTGGTGATCTCCACAGCTTCATCTTTCATGGCAAATCTTGACATCTTTTCCTGGGATCAATTTAATAGTTCAAATTAGATAGAGAAGGGGTTTGTTAGTTTGTGAGTTAGTAAATAAGTTAACAAGCAGGTTAGTAAGTGAGTTAGTCAGCAAGTTAGTAAATTAGTACTTAAGTCCTAGTCCGAAAGTTAGTATTTTACATTGTAAATTAGTAGTTAGATAGTAAGTCAGTTATTGAGTTAGTAAGTAAGTCAGTTAGTAAGATAGGTTGTGAAGAGGCGTAGGAAAAATGGCATATATAGCGTAATAAATGACTTGATTATGGCGTTCGGAATATCAGTAAATATATGGTTTTACGTTACCATAAACACGTCCGTGGCTTGGTTGTATATTTTGACGTAAGGTCGCAGGATTTCAAAGTGGAACGCCGGAGTCAGCAGTCTTCGGTTCCGCCTCCATTTCTCATCTCTACTGAGGAGCAGACCGTCACCTGTAAATGTGGGTTGAGGGTGGGGGGGGGGGGGGGGGGTCACAGGACCAAAGAAGACTCATTTTCAAAAGGCCGAGGCTATTCACAGGATGTTTCTGTCAATACTAATATCATGACACTATTTACAGGATGTTTTTTTGATAAGGCTTGTGAAAACACATCATGATCCGGTCAACCTTACCCTAACGCTGATGATAATCCTGTAGGATGGCACGAATCTAAGACTGTTTACATCCCCGAGTAAGGATGATAATGATAAATAGATGATAATAAATAACAAAGATAATTTTTAAAAATGGATGTTAAAAAGAATGCAGTGTGCAGGAATTGAACTAACAGCCTTCCGCATGCAAGGTTTGTAGACCAGACTACCCGTCATTGCCCGTTGACCTATTGTATCGACTCATTCATTTGACTTTTCTGATTCAACGCGATTCTTGTGACTCCGCTCAATAAGAGTTTTCTCTGCATTATTGACAGGGCCATCCTGTCAATAGTGCAGAGAATACTCTAACATCCTATCAATAGCCATGCGGAGAAAACTTTGACATCCTGTCAATAGCCATGCCCTTTTCAAAAAGCAAACATTGAACACACACTGTAGCAACTACCATACAGTTAGAAGTTCTTAATCTTCACTTTGTCTGCTTTCCTTTTACTTTTTACTTTTAAACGTATCCCTAAACTGTTAAACAAATAAATAATGATATCTGTTATTCACATATATACTTAATTTTCGATGTCTTTGTCCCCGTCCAACACAGACATAGTGGTGCTAACCTAGCCATGGTCGAAGGTACTCGTAGACCCTGCTTTTTGGTTCAATTGTCTTCAGAACATCTTTGGCAAGTTGTGGGTGAACTACGACCAGGATCCCGCGGAACGGCCCTACCCACTGTTGAAAACATTTCGGAAAGCGTCGAGTCTGTTCAGTCAGGAATTGTAGGAAGTACTCTGGATGAGCCGTGATCTGGAAGTATGACAGAGGCCGGAAGTTATTAGCCTGTGTTTACACAATCTCTCGCTGGCGGAGGTTAATGACCCCTTCTAGGGGGCGGTATCCGTCGGACCGGCCGCTAGGAGCGCGATTTAGTCAGGCTAGGAAGTTACAGGTTACGGGAAAACAGACACATAACGTTATCTCCCCGCCGTCGGATAGAAAACGGGGCATATGAGAAGAACGTCAAAAACCTTCCCAATCAACGTCAGCTTGGAGGGTAGAGCCAGCGGCCAAATCAATTCATTATACTATGTTGAGATATGCAAAGATCATTCTTTATGTAGTAACGCATACAGGTGATCTGCAAACTGTACCATGAAATAACAATAAATACATAAAATTCAAATTACCGTTGTAGTTTTTCCTGTTAATTAATGCTGATTATTAACTTAAAACGGCAACTGAATTGATCTCATCTAGTTTTATTGTAGTTAAATTAAAATTTACTATTGAAAAAATGCGAGCCGTAGCGAAAGCCGCATTGCACTACCACTAGCTACTTGAAAAAGCATCATGCTTCACCTCAAATGAGGAAGCCTTAAAACGAAACGAACTGGTACAACGTATGGATACATTTTGGGTCTTCAGTACTTTGAGTTGAGAAGCAGAACGGTACAACTGTATACATAGCGACGGATTCTATTTTATTGGGCATTTTTTATCAGCTCAGGTGCCCAGATGCTGACGTGGAAGAGGTTGAACAAAAGGTGATCCCACTTTGACCCCTGCCCCAGTTACTAATTTACATACGACCGTACAATCATGTCCTTTCAATGTTTGCTGACGCTCGTTGCATAACCTGCATACTTCATTCAAATACGAAGCAGAACATTCCGATTTTAACAGAAAAGAGACAGAAAAATGTCTTCAGTGTATTCTTAAGTATTTCTATCGCTAATTACCTTCGCCGAGAAGGTTATTTACGATATGAACTTTACATGTAGACAAACCTTCCTGGTGAATTGCCATGTGTCTGGTAGTACTTACCCTCTTTAAAGGCATTGTTCCCCATAGCCAGTGTCTCTCTGGACACGGAAAAGGGGCCAAAGCTTTCTCCTGGAAGCGAGCGTCCATCCAAAGATAAACCGCTGCTACAACCAAGGTAGCCAAAAGACCTGTGACCATGATAGGGAACAGGTTCTGTAGGGTAAAGCCCAGTACCGTTTCAAATGCCGCCATAGCTTCTAAACTTTAACTACCCCGTACGACGACTTGTACTGACGGCAAACGTGCGGTGTAAGCAAGTGTACTTTGAACATTGATTTGTTTGATATTTGTAAATCTTTCACCCCGCTCAGTCTAATATGTTTACGCTTGAAACTCGATCAGTGTCAGGTGTGCACGAACACTTCAATAATTCACCCAAATCGAAGTCTTCATCCAGCGGCACCTGTTTTTTTAATGTCAGAATTCTTTAACATGAGGCTAATGTCATATTAGATAACTCACATTTTCTACAGTACAGTCTACCATGGCCATCGCCAGTCAAAGGCAAAGTGAAAATCTAAAAATACTTATATTGCTAGGATTACCATCTTACACATACAAACACACACACACACACACACACACACACACACACACACACACACACGCATGCACGCACGCACGTAGGCACGCACGCACGCACGCGCGCCTCCTTACACCCATGGGCGCCCTTAATTACAACCACGCACGCACACAATCACGCACGCGAACACGCTCAAAGCCGTACAAAGAAGAAAATCAGCAGCATCATCAGAAATTCTTAATGTTTAATCTTCAAGCTGATGTGAGTAAGCACATTGTATGGACCTAAATGAGCAGAAGCTACAAAGGGAAACCAGGACAGTAAGATGCGGTAACTTTGTACTACAATTACATTTAGCAGGCCAACATGTGTGCCCAGCCAATGACATGTTCCATTACTCTACAGGCCGGTGAAGTGCCTCCTAGCGTAGCCGCACAGAGCTGCACCGGGACAGTCCGTGTTTCCACTGCTGGCCCCGAGATCGGAGTGACAGTTCATGTCGTACCCGCTCCTGATCTTCCCCATCGCCACCCCGCAGGCTATCAGGGTCTTCCCGGCCTCCCGGGCTGCACTTGTCGGGAGGTCGTCTTCGAAGTACCCGAGGAAGTTGATGCCGATGGCAATGGAGTTACAGCAGGGAGTATGAGCACCCCTAAAAGAAAGAATCGTCATATATAAAGTTTGACAAGTATCACCGTGGAAAGTTGATATGATGGAAGTATATAGTGAGGATATCAATAAGGCATTCCATAAACACTACTAACTCACTGGTTTTGCAAACCCTGTGTGGCTTTATGCTAATGTAGATGATACCTCCAAATTCCTCAGTGATTATCTCGGTTTCAATCAGGCCGCGTGAGTACTTATGCCATTGATAAGCGGCCATTGTATTGCTAAGTATAGCTGAACTGATGTGCTCAGCTGCCTTGCTCTCATGTGAATCGATTTCTAGGAAGACGGAGATAATCTTTTAAGCGATCGCCTGTATGTAATCATTCAATTTTTGTTCGTTCTGAAATCGGAATATAGCTATAAATGTTGAAGAGAAACAAAAACTCACGTATTGTCCCATCCGCGCCCCTCATACACGTTGCCGTACCCGTCGATGAGAAAGTTGTAGCCGATGTCGTCCCAATTTTTGTCCATATGTTCCTCCTGGATTTCCTTTACTCTATCCATGTACTCGCCCTGGCTGGTGTACCCTCCCCAGTTGAACACGTGCGTCCAGTAGCTGTCGCTGTGGTGAATCACAACCTTCTGGGTGGGATGGCTGAGCGGTGTGCTGGCCCTGGGTGGGACTGCGCCCCAGCCTGCTCTGCTGATCATGTTCAGTCGGTTACAGGCGGACTGACCCAGGACACACGCCGGGACGAGTAAGAGAACCAGGTAGAGGAGCCTCATGGTCATGCGTTGTGCAGAACACCTGACGTTACAAAGGAAAAACTAGAATGTTCCCACCTGCGTGAAAAGAAAAGAACAACCTTAAGAGACCACGCAAACGGAGACCATACAGTCTTGAGTCCCTTCTGTCTGAATATACCTGTCTTTCCGCTTTGATATTGCCAAGCAAACAATATTGAAATGTCAAAGCGCCACCATCATTATGGGCGATGCCTGGCAAACAGAGAATTATCACAGTTTGCCGTGAAGCAGATACGTGATCTAACAAATCCCCACTTTTTATTATCAGACGATCGACAGAACAAAAGCGCTGTTCTACCAAACATCGAAACGTTGTTCCGGCAAACATCGCATGATTTTTCATCCTTGAGAATGGCCAATTGGACACTGACGAAACCAAGAGGTAGATATTAAATGCGTCGACTGTAATTGATGATCTGGTCACGTTTATCACTATCCCTCCAATAAAAAACACGAATCAAAAGCAACTTACCTTGAGAAGGTACCAGTCAAAAGTAGTCCAACACCGCCGATGTGTGCGCAAATAACGGTTCGAAACGTCTTTTATAGTCTCAGACTGTTTCCGGTGTTTTCCTCAAACAGAACATTCACGATCGGTACACTCAGCAAGATCTGGAAGGAGAGCTTGGCACTGACCCAACCGTCAAACATGTGCACTTTGGACCTTGCTAGCCTCGAAATCCAGATAATGCATATAATTCTATATGCCCAGAAACACGTATTACTTTATGTCGAGCACGTGAGAAAGTTCAGAGTGGCTTGGGTCCCCTGTAGATGACATATCAACGAGATATAGTTACTAGTACTTGTAGCACTAACGTTATAATGATTAAGTGGCCGGCCAACCCTCTCAAAGCGTGTTCCGTTGAATTGGCCAAGTACAACTAACTTTACTAGGCTGACTGAATCATGTTTGTAACTTTGTTAGCATGGATCCTTCCCACTGGCCAGGCCCCTAGACCGCGGGAAGCGGCTACACAGAACCTGGACGTTGAGAGTTTATGTTACATGGACTGCTGAATGCCACCCACTAAACTAGTTCTGGAGTTCGAGACTTTCAACTTCCGGTAGTGTACTGATTGGGTAAGATGTACTGAACTCTTGCGCGACTTCCTGTCGTCTTCTCTGTGTGCGGATGATGTTCAGTTGGTACCAAAGAGTCTTACTTAAATGCCAGTGCCTGTTACCGTCTAAGAAATGAAAGTTATTTACACATTTTATCAGGGCTTCGATAGCAGAGAGGTACAAAATGAATGGCTTCAGAAGAATGCGCGCTTTTTATTTTTACATTTGGCCCTGACTCGTCCACACCTGAGGAACTACTAGTATAATACTAGTACATGTATTCCCCATGAGTGGATGAGTAATACTACCACTTATAATATATATAAGTACAGCATACTAAGTACTTTTGGTATTTTGCAGTGTTATAAGGCGTTAAAAAGGATCATAAACTGGGCAACACGGAAGCGTCCGGGCTGGGATCAACACAATGCATAATGTTGATTAGGACGATTTTCTGTAGTTATAGAAGAACTTTATTGCGCGACTATTGTAGCAGGTACAAAATATGGCAGCAACAGTGAAGGCCAGTGTCGTTATTAAGATGTTACTGAAACAGTATTCCATCACAATCCTCTTTATTGCATATTTCCCCACTTTTCTCCGCAAACAATAGATAACAACTCAATGCCCAAAATCCACCACTCCAAACTACTACAAACGCCATTTTTTCGATAAACCGATTTTAAAAAAAAAAAACATGGCACCATAGTAATATTTGAGGAAAAAAATAAGTATCAATAATTTTCTTTCTGTTTTGGTGGTGTCACACGATACTTATCTACCTGACGACTCAGAAAATACGCCTGATGCTTGCTCCATCGTTTTTGGCGTCTTTGATTCCCAATCAAATTTCAAAAGAATCATAAAACAGAGGAATATTGAAATCGATCTGGTCCTGTGCTATACCTTATCACCATAGAAACGTTTACACCGTGGTGTCAGCTGTGATTGGGTGAGGTTATACCACTTTTAGTAGGGGCGTAGTCATTCTGATACAAAACATACTCTCACTTGTTTAAGACAAGGGGAATCTTAGTTTTTTTACTCTACATTCTATTCAAAAGTGTATTTGTCGTCCTTACACCATCCTATGACGCACAATATTCGCTCTGAAACAGTATCCACTAGTATCATGTTACATCTAGTGGTCTACTCTGAAACCAAGATGGCGGCGATGGAGAAAAAGTTTTTCTTGGTTTTGGTCTAGCTAAATTCTTCGTCGTAAATCTGTCTCGATTATTAAGCCATTGTCATCTCATCATGTGATATTTCCTTTTCTAAGCACCGGTGCGAGTACTAACAGCACAACAATAGACTTGTCACTCTAGAAAGGACATCGTGGATGTGAATAGAATCTGCAAGCGAGCTGTCTTCATAAATTATTTTTTTGAGCGCACATCATGATCGGTAACTACTTTTGACCGCTTTTAAAATCATGGCATCACGGAGACCGACTGCAGCTGGAAATGTGTCTCAAGCAGGCAGCAGAAGAACGGATGGGTCCCCACAATCTCCACAAAGTAAGCAAAGTTGAAGTGTCTTATTTGGGGAGGGGGGGATTCAGGGGTGGGGGGCTGGGTGCTTGGTCTACCCTCTTTGTGTGGGACTGTCCCAAGTCAGAATGTTTCAATGTGCTAAAGTAACTGCTCTCCACTAAAATGCAAAGTCACAGCTAGAAAACGGGTCACTTTTTGAAATGAAGAGACCTAGCTGACAAACTGTCAACAGAGAAAGATTAAGATAAATGTAACTAAAGCACTGAAACAATTTTACAAACGAAAGCCACCATTTGAATGCAGCAAAGTATTTGTAGCCGGAAGGTGTTTAATTAAACGTTCATCATATTTTGATGATGATATGTATAGTACAGTATGTATATTGTAGCCAAAAGGTGTTGAATTATATGTCATGATAATACATAGTACATATCAGTAATTTAACATCATAATGATGATCACATGAGTTAGTAGATGTCAACAGAATATCAAAAAGATTGAATTCCCCAGCAGGTTTTGGAGGCAGGAGATCAGTAACAGAACCAAAAGCTTCTCAACCCCCTACCAGACCAGGTGGTGCAGCCCGTTCCAACAGTGTTGCTACAGGTCCCTCCAGAAGGACCAGGAAGGTGAAACACTTTCCGTCTTCATCTCTTTTATATTCAACTATCTATTGGTCTCAATACGAGCGATTGCAATTATGTCTGGATGACACAGTGGTATAATCTCCAAGCTGATCTCCATGGGGGCAAAATTTTATCAGCCAGCCGCCGTGATAGGACGTGATTAAACGTGGTAGGAAAATTTCAGGTGGAAAGCAAAATATTAATTTACATGTTAATTGATAATTGTATCTTATAATTTAGATATTAGTTAGTAATCTAATCTCCTATATAATTTTGCATACCAGAAGTAGAATACCCTGAATGTGAACAAAAACAGTGCACTAAGTATTTGTTTTTAGCCACCAAAACTAAATGTACTGTAGTTGAAACTTTCACACTGTCTCAGTTCTCCCAAGTTTGGAATATTTCTTTATTTGTTTGCTGTAGTTTGCAGAGATAGACAAAAACAAAGTTGACATCATATACACGTGTATCTATGTTTCTTTTCCGACATTGTTTCTGTAGGAGTCAGCTGTGTATCGTCCGCTGACATCATCACAGTCCCGCCAGCGGCCAACACAACCCGCGGCTTCCCGAGCAACAGCCCGCTCCATGCAAACCATCACTGAACGATCAGATACTGATTCTATGGTGCGTGATGTTTCTCTCCTTACATCATCTACCACCACTAGTTAGCTCACCTGACAATGTACCTTTTCTGTGACTTGATTGTAAAAAAAATTACTTTAATTCAGAAGTTAGCTCACCTGACAATGTACCTTTTCTGTGACTTTATTGTAAAAAAAATTACTTTAATTCAGATCTGTAAAAAAAATCAAGCAGCAAGAAATAACCTTAAGTGCCTTTGTAACTTTAAGGTGTTTCAGAGACTTGAAGATGTTTTCATAAGAATTTTTTATGAAAACATCTTCAAGTCTAGAGTACTATTTAATGATATACTTACAAATACATGTAGGTGACAGGATGTTGTCATGTTAAATAGTGAAAAGCTGCAAAGAAATGAATAGGAATTAGATAAGATCTGACATTAAGTATTCTTACCTTCCTTGCTTGTATTCAGCCAAAGCATGTGTACTTACTTGACGTACATTCTTGTTTACTCTATCTTAAGTCAAGTACTATGAGTAGTAAACAAAAGTTGTTTTTAAATCTGTCTTAACCTCATTAACATTCAGAGTTTTGGTATAAAACCTGGTTCTCCAGTCCTTTCCTTAGTCACTGACAAATTTTGAGACAGTGAATGCTTGAGTAACTATTTTTGGCTTGTTTTTAAATCTGTTAATGCTACAGATTGGAAGCCCGGTAGCAGAACGTCTGCGTTATGTCATACCAGAGGATGACCCTCAGCTCCAGAGAAGGATGGGGATCATACAGAGGTACCTGCATGAGAAGAAACTGACAGCCGACATGAAGGAGCTTTGTGGGATGCTACTGAGCATGCCTGACCTTCCATATAACCCGTATCCAGGCTTTGTACGGAGGCTGAGGAGGAACTCTGAAAAGTAAGCATGTTCCTGAAGATGAAATATACAACTTGAAACATAATAGCCTTTATTCAAGAACGTAATATTTTTCAAATCACTGCATCTAGCAGGTCTCCTTTTTTATATTAGGTAATTTCTATAAACTGCTGCCACATTATGAATTGTAGACCAGGCATTAAGTTTGTTTTGGCTCTAGCAACAAATGATAGAGTAATAAAAAAGATCTTGGATTTTTTCAATATGTATGTTTCTTTCATCTGATTCTGTTGACTGGAACTATTATTCTGCCCACAGATTCCACATGTTCAGGGAGGACAATGATGATAAGATAACCCAGCTCTTAGGTATGTCTGACTTTGTCTTTTATGGTTTTGTCTTGTTGGATGTTTCCTGGTTAGTGTATCAGTGTGTATAGGCTGACTTCTACTCGTCATGATCACTCTGTATCCTCATACAGAGAACCCTACATATGCAACATCTCTGGGCTACGTGAGTGGTGTAAAGGGTTACAACAATGTTTGGGGCCTGTCCACGATCCTACGCTGTGTAGACCCGGGCGCTCTCCGGCAATACGAATGGCTTCTGGATGACCTGACTCCAAAAGAGTCCTCCATACACAAGGAGGAAGGTTACAGTGTAGGTTTATGATTGTTATTAGGTAACAATGAATGATCAAAGTGTTTCTGAGTACATGTGTACATGTACTGTAAATCTTGGAATATGTTTTAATGTGTTTTGAATTTTCAGTCACATGACTACTGTTTCAATTGCAAAACTGTTCAAACTCTTGATTTTGATGCAACAGTTGCCATGATATTTTGGTGCAGTGAACTATTATAATTTATAGTATTGTACATTATGTACTCATCCGTTCACTTCATGCACTAAAAATTTCTTTTTGCAAATTTTGTTGGAAGTTTCATAAAAAAGTATACAAGCATGTATTATACATGTACTAAATCATTATGCAATATAGATTTATGAAATGTATTGTTAACATTCTATGTATACGACAAAAAATAAAGTTGCAAATTCATTGCCAAAATTTAAGTAACACAGTATGAATGCCGAAGACAATTTGATTATTAAAAAAATATATAATATTAAGTTTTAAGATGAGTTTCTTTGTCTGTGGTTGTCAGTGCCAGGTTCTGATGGCCCTGGTTGGTCAGAGTGTGTTCACCAGCACGTTCTATCCCCATCCGGACATCGTAGCGGTCAGGGTCTCCTACGTGTCTGTAGGACCAGATGCTGAACAGGTAAGCTGGATCACTTCCATCAGTTTTAAACAGACCTGTTTTGTTGATATAGGACCGTACATAAAAAAGGTTTCCAGGTGCTACGAAATTCTACCACAGACATATAGGGTACATTAGTTTCCTAGAATAGGTTTCCATATACATGTATTTTATCATATACAAGTTATTATATAATATGTTCAAATAATGTTACAAGTTATTACGTTTTTCTTACTTAAAGTTTATTTGTTGGCTTATTTTCCAGGGCATTTCCATGTTTGTTGACAGTGTTGTGAACGACGTCAACAACATGGACAATCAGAACACTCATGTCTACTTTGGTAAGTTATTGCTTCATACTCTCATAAAACTTTGAAATTATAGAATGCATATTGGTGCACTGTAGAAAATATTCATCCTTAAATTTGTTGTCATCTAAGCATTGGGATAGTCATTTTTAGATGATAAAGATTAGCACTACATGATTACAGGTGTCAGTGTTCCCACCAAGGATGAGGAGTTCCCTGGCCTGTGGGAAAACGTCTTCTGGGACCAGGAGATGGTCTTGAATAACCAGGTCAGTCAATAGGGCACAGGTTAGGGGTCATAGGCCAGAATGATAGGTCACGGTCAGGCAAAAGAAGAGAAGAGTTTTACCTTAGCCAATAATTGTTGTATTAATTGGCAAGATAGCTTTTTGCAGTATCTTTTTCTTAGTTAGGGATTAAGAATGGAGAGTACTTTCTGTGGCCACCCCTGTGG
This sequence comes from Branchiostoma lanceolatum, assembly GCA_035149815.1. Taxonomy (NCBI): domain Eukaryota; kingdom Metazoa; phylum Chordata; class Leptocardii; order Amphioxiformes; family Branchiostomatidae; genus Branchiostoma; species Branchiostoma lanceolatum. Next base: position 25,338,704 of record CM068866.1, on the reverse strand, counting down.
TTCTGTGTTCAGATTTTTAACGCAAATTTTGTGACTATGTCTCTCCAGCTCAGTAAACATTTCTAAACTGTGTGCTATATTTTCAGGGTGATTTCTGGAATGCTATATCTGAAGCAACAGTCAACAATAAGATGGCTACTTTTGAGGTAAGAATTGCTGTCATGGTATTGCTTGAATATGCACCATACATTTACAAACGCATACCTGTTGAAGTAAATTGTATTCAGTAGCAAGAACTTTGTGGTTTTCTCTTATGGTAATGTTTCTGCATCTTGCCTACAGGGAGTGTTCAGAGTTGACCCTTTCTCCGACACATTCCGGAGGGGACAGAAGCAGTATGAACTTCACTTCATCGAAGTCTCAGAAAAAGATAAGACGGAAAGGTAAGTCAGCAGATGCTTAATCATCAACAGCTTTTTAACAAGCAGGAAAATAAAGTTCTTCATTCCACAACCTAAATGGTCTTATCTTTGCTGAAACACTACCCTGCGGAAAAGCAAAGAAAAGTAGCGTAAGAAAGATAGCTCAGGAGTTATCTAAATGTCGGCTATGTAATTACCATTTAGGTTGTGGAATGAAGAAATTTATTTTCCTATCACTTACCAATCTCATGAAGCTATTCACATTACTCATAAAAGTAGGAGACATAAGGAAAAGTTATACAAAGGGGCTGACAGTTAATGTTCTTGTTGTTATTGTTTTTTACTTTAGGTTGGTGAGTTTTGCAGAGTTCCCTCTTGGTACGCTCCATGAAGGTGTGTTCCTGCAGAAGTCTCATGCTGAGGCTTACCTGAACATCTTCATGCCACGACACGAGGTCATGGATAAGGACCAGCCACCACCCTCCATGCAACCACGCTACAAGTCAGACCTCTCAAAAAATGACCAAGGTATTCTGAGATTCTATATGCCAAGAATTATAACTCCTTGTAAGTATTTCAAATCGTAATTCTACAGTATGTTGTTATTAACTTCAATATAGAGAAAAACAGGACATTTTTCTGTCGTTTTAAAGTTGTTTTTCTAGTTTTCTAGAACTCAGTTGAACTTTTGGCTCTGTCAGCAGTGTTCATGATCTATAAACTGGACTAGATCTGAACAAAATTCAAGTGATTCTCAGGTTTTCCACCAAAGCGTTTCTTTTCTAAAACATTTCATCCATAGCCGAGGACAAAGATGAGTCTAAAGGTGGGAAGAAGAAGTCTAAAGACAAGCAGGTTAGGAAGAAGACCAAGGAAGAAGAAAAGAGGGATGGAGAGAAAGGGGAGGAGGAAGGGTTTGTTGGATCATCTGGGAAGTATGGTCCAGACTCCTGGCAGGTTAAATCACCCATCAGGTGAAAGTCTATTATAAACACCTTTTTTTTTTTAGATTTGTAAAGTCTTCTAAAAACCCTACAGGCTTTTACAAAGAATCAAGCTGATACGTAAGACTGCAAGTAGCAATTTTTTGGTATTTCAGGTGTAACGGGCTGAAATATATCCCTGGCTAGACTACAAACAGGTTTATTTTTGACAGGGGTATATTCCAGCCTGCTACACCTCTATTATGGGTTTTCAATCATTCTTATTGTCAGTCCAGAAGATGTATTTTACAAACTATGTATTACTCATTAATGATGTTTTAAGAGTGTGTCAGCTATGTGGAATGAGTTGTTCCATGTTCTGAGTGAGTGCATGTTGATGCTTGTTGTGCAGGGAGCATATACAAAGGAAGATAGCCAGTATGCACCCCGAGGCAGAAGTCTTTGATGTTGCCTACAACGCAATCCTTCTTATCCTCATGGACAGGTAAATCTTTTATGCTTCTTGTGCTCCACTCTTCGGTTTGAATGTTTGCAGCTGTATTGACTTGGAAGTCTGTAATTGTTATCAAAAGACATAGCAAAATGAAAACAGATATGCAGTGGATGTCCCTCGAAGATACAAGGAAAAGGTCCGGACTATGCATGATGTACAAAATGATTAATAAACTGGTGAATGAACCGACTAGTAAATACTTAATACCAGCTCAGAAAAGAACAAGAAATAGTCATACCTTCAAGTAGCAGACTTATCAACCTAGGATTGAACTATCATAGAGTGGAACTTGTTATCGTCGAGTACTGAAGAGGCATCGTCATTAGATTGCTTTGAATAATGCATGCAGTTAGATATGTGAAGGTTAGATGTGACAGGTCGTTCAGTGTAATACAACCAGCTGCTGCTGCACCGCGTGCCTGCAAAGCTGGTGTGTAACACCGGAGGGCGGTTATACCGGCTATATAGACACAGATACAGATACAACAATGTTGTCTGTTGTTTTCAGGAATGCCTACCAGCCCACTGCACTGATCCAGATCTACAGATTACTGCGTAGCACGGCAGCGAGGCTTAGTTCCATCATGGAACACAACAACATGTTACGCAGCCTGGTAGCAAAGTATGAGGGGGTAGGTCTGAGTTTTGAAATGGTTCTTATAGGCTAAGCCTTTTCTGCATTTTTAACAATGTACATAAGATATACATATGTGTATTGTATATACATGTAGCATCAAAAGATAGATACTAAGTCTGCATGAAATGTTTTTGAATTTTTCACACAGGTTTTGCAGTCCCATTTCGTACAAGGAGAGTTCAAGAAGTACAAAGATGCACTATTGGGCCTTCTAGATAGCAGCCTGTAAGTTTAAGTCCATGATGTATTCCATAAAAATTTTGTTGATTTTGTATTGTCAGATGATGTCTTTATGGAATTGCCATTTAGCTACTAGAGTTTTACAGTGTTCAAAGCATTAAGATTTGTTATGCAAATGGTTCGGGAGATTTGCAAATTATCATTTATTATGCCATGTGTCTGTCTACTAGGCTGGAGAGGTCCTCTGACATGAATTCAGCTTACATTGACATTCAGCAGAGGTTTACTGGGGTGATAGGGTCAGACGACGCTGTAGACCCACACAGCATCCCTCTCAACAAGAAGGTAAATGTCCTTTGTGTCTAAGACTGTTTTAGGAAGCTGAATCTAGAAGTTCCTTGTAATAGTCACTTCAGCAAAGTTGAAATTTAATTAAGCTGTTTTTTCCAACATAGAAAATCTACAGCAAAAATCTTGTTTTTTCATATATATGCTTGTTCATCCACATGAAGGTGGTGCTATCTGAAAAATCACTTATTACTGATTTTCAGTTGCACTTGAGACCAACAGTTTTCATTGTTTTTGTTGTCTTTACTTGTCTTGATTGATAGACGCTGTCCATCCTGCGTAGCATCAACCAGTACTGCTCCTGCATCCAGCTGCAGCTGATTGAAGACTGCCTGATACACGCCCCCATCCTGGATGTGCGTGGTTCAGCTCTTATTATACTACTTGCATCGGGTTATTTTTGTGTGTTCATGCACGAACTGCCAAAATTCAAATGACTTCTTTTGTAAATGTCAACAATATGCACTTGAGAATATCAATTCTGTGATTTGGGAATGTAAACCATTTTGATTTGTGGCTGATGTCGACTATTTTCTCCCGTGTCAAACAGGAGATAATCCAGATGATGTACTTGACCTTCCCTGAGGAGATGCCACGCCCACAGACCAGACAGATGGAGAGGAGACAGGTGAGGTGTGATTGGTCGTGATTGAACAGTACATGTACAATATGTAGCTACTGTCTATAGTGCTACTATGCATTGTTGGTTCCTACATGATACAAATTAGAATGCAGTTAACACTAACATCCCACCCCATGGTTCTTTGGTCAGGACAAGAAGAAGAAAAAGGGAGCAGCCCCTCTGGTGTCAGAGATCTTCACACACGGTGCTGAGGACCCAGATCTCCTCAAACATGACAAACTGGGTAAGAACTGGTCTCTCGCTTTTGGCAATGTCTCAGGGGTGGAGTGTTTCTGCTTTACTTTAAATTCTTACAACTCAGCTTTGTTTTGGTACCTTGCTTTTTTTTTTCTTTGTTCTATCAATGTGTATTCCCTCTGTATCATCTCCCTTCAGTTTTAGTATTTATGTTTGTTTCTCTTCATGTATGTTCTGAGTGTGATTAGAATATTTTTTTATATTCATGATTCAGCTGTGGATGTGGAGATTGGTATAGAGCGGGCATCTGTGCCAAAAGTCATTGCCGTGGAGGCTGTCCTAATGCAGGTCAGTAACATCATGCACTTCTGAATCAGTGTTGTTACAAGTGGTCAGTTTGCAGATTCTGACAAGCTAAAGGTACTGTAACTGCTGCTGAATGCTGTCATCATACATTTGGCACTAGACAAATAGATTTAGGCACTAGCCTGTCCTTTGTACTGACTACAGTACATAACAAGCACAACAGACCTGTCCTTGGTGCTGAATGCCATCAAATGGATTGGCTTGTTTTACTTGAACAACAGGAGCAGATCTTTTCATTATAAAAGCTTTCAGGTTTTTGTCATCATTTTGGAACATCTCTTGTATGGCACTTAGATCTATTATTGCAACCTAGAAATTGAAATTTGTTAAAGGCAACAATTAACACTGTTTTGTAGAAAAACGTTGACACAGTTATTCTCTCCCTTCCCTTCAGTACATGGTGGACACAAAGCTGGATGAGACCTGGCACGACTTTCTGGTGGAACTGTTGTGTGGTGCCTACCTGCCTCCGAACCCCTACCCACGCTTTGTCACGGCCATGAGACAGTCAGCACTCAAGTGAGAAGGGACTTAAAATGCTTAGTGTGCTTGACTGACAAGTGTGTTTTCATAGACAATATACAGACAAGCACATGATCAGAGCTAGATTGCATGAGAAGAAGTCTATTCTGCACATATGTTACTTTGTCGGTATTTATTCAGTGATCATCATAACCAGGTTGACGTAACTGATCATGATAGTGGGAGATTTTGAAACAGCAAAAGCCAATACTTTCCGGTTTCTTTATTTGGGAGGGTTCAATATTGTCTGCAATGCAAGTAACGGATTGATCAGCGTGAATTCTTGAAGAAATCATACACATAATAGTCTTGCAGCTTTGAATCCTTACCTGCTTCAAAGGGCAAAGAAGTTACATATGTATGTACATGTAGTAAATAAATGGTACTTACAAAAGCATTTTCTTCCCTTTCAGAATGGAACTGTGGACAGAAAATCCGGAAAGGTTGGTGCAGAAACTTCTTCACAGGTCGGAAAGAATGATTGACCCTGACAACTACATCTACCACATCCCGGGGACCGAGGCGTACGGCCATGTCAGCGCCCTGATGATTTTAGACATTGGGCACTTCCGCCTGGTGTCCAACCTTGCTGACTTGCTTGTTAACCAGGAGGCACCCAAGAGGAGGGGAAGTTTCAAGGTACAAAGTGATGTAGTATCTAAACAGGACCTACTAACAGACCAAATATCACAATTCAACTATGGGAACTATCTCAAACCCTTGTCCACACACACACACACACGCACACACACAGATAAACCTTAGTGTTGACAATTTTCTGCCTTTTTAGCATTTTCCTTGCAAACCTTAATAGGATAAAGACACTTTGCTTGGTAAGCAGCTTAGGGAATAAATGCTTTCACACATTAAGTTGATTAACAACTAGAAACAACATATTTTTATCAGAGATTCAATTTATGTTTTAGTGTCCACAACTGGAGATTTGTTGATATTATAGCCAGATTTGCAAACTGCTACATTTAACTCAAAAAGTTTTAACAAAAACGTCAGTCTATAACTTTGATTGCTGTATGTTCTAAAGATATGCTTGGTTCTTTAGATATTCCAGGCCTTGGGTATCGCAGGGGCTAGTGGGCTGTATGGCAGGATGGCCCCCTACCTTTTGAAGTTGGAGCTGCATGAACATACTTACTTCAAGGGACCCAAGGGCTGTAGCGGGGAGGCCTTGCAGTCCTACCTTTCAATTGGTTGGTAACTATCCTGTTCCATCTGCTCATTTTCTTTTCTTTATCTTGCATTGTCAAGCCTTTTACTCATACAAATGACAAACATATAGTCTTGGTAAAGATTGCTTTCTTTCACAGTAGTGAAATAGCAAAATGAATATCAGACTTAGTTATGTACGTGACCAGCTGGAAAAAGTTGTTAAAAATACCTTGTCTAGTCATTTACATTTTTATTGTATGTTCCTCCCTTCCCAATAGTGTATGACCACCTGATAGACCTGTACAGGACTGGGACCATCCTGGTGTATGGTGTGTTTCTGGGTGACAGTGGGGAGAGGTGGTCCATCCATGCTGTCATACAAAGGAAGAACGCATTCATGGCAGAGTTAGAGAGGACACTGCAGTGCCAGGAACCTGCTTTTGTCAAGGTACTTGTAGATTGTATCTTATTCTGGAAAATATGTTTCTTATCATATTACAGCCTAAAACATTTACCTGGCCAACAGGCCAACATTTCAGTAACTCCTCTGCTACCTTCTTCAGGACATCAATGGACCCTTCTTGAACAGAACAGAACAGAACAGAGATGAGGATGGGGGGATAGACTCAGTCACAGTTGGGACAGCATTCTTGCCACAGCGCTACATAGCAGCATCTAGATTTTGTTTATATCTCAAGATAAACTTCATTGTGACAAATCTATTGCGAGATTAAAGTTGGTGGGATGCTAATCCTCCACAGGATTATCTTCAGTTAACTGTTCCATATTGTTTTTCCAGGTGTTTGTTGTGCAGGAGAAGGGGTGGAGATATGTGCCTGTAGAGAAGCACTTCCTGCTGCACTATGTGGAGGACGATGAAGACCAGTAAGTCACTGGAAGTCATTACAAAATCTAGTTTATGGGTAACAATGTCCACGGTGCCTGAAATCTTATACAACAGTGAAAAAAGGTTCACTGTTTAGGATAATATCTATAATGATGTTGCCCCTTTTTGAACAAGATTGTAATGGTTACACTCACTCACTCACTCATCCTCTTGCACGTAGTGCGTAGAGCCGACTAGGTTGACTAGGCCTCGCCATCTTCCTCTGTTCTCGGCCATCTGCGGTGCCTGGGATAGCGGGATGTTGAGATTCCGCAGGTCTCGTCCCACGACATCCATCCATCGGGTACGGGGGGCCCCCCGTGGCCGCCGCCATCCTGCTTGTTTGGGGTCAAAGTCCAGCATGGCTCTGGTGGGGTGCTCTGGTGGGAGGCGGAGAACATGGCCATACCAGCGTATCCGACGCATTGCTGCTAGACGAGAAGCAGGTGGTTGTTTGGTCAGTTCACGGAGTTCGATGTTACTGACGTGTTCGTGCCATCGGATGCCAGCTATCCTTCGTAGGGCTCGACTGTCAAAGCCATCAAGTCGGGCTTCTAGTGTGTTGTTAAGCGGCCAGGCTTCGGAGCCGTACAGGAGTACTGGGATGACAGAGGAGTTGTAGATGCGCAGTTTTGTCTGCTGTGTGATGTGGCGGTGGCGCCAGAGAGGCTTCCATAGGGACTGTAGGACTGCGGCAGCTTGGGCACGTCTCTGGTTGACCTCAGGCTTTATGTCGCCAGTCTTGGATATTATTGATCCAAGGTACTTAAACGAGGGAACAAAGTTTACTGTGCATGAGTTGAAAACGAGTGGTTCGGGATCTGGGCCTTCTCCAATGTGCATGAGTTCTGTTTTGCCCCAGTTGATACTGAGGCCTAGCTTCTTGGCTTCCTCGTCGTACACAGTGAGTGCTTTTCGGAGATGTTCAAGTAGGCATGTCGAACCTCCGCGTTTCTGCATTAGAACGCGGCAGCGCGCGAGGCAGTAAATGTTTTTAAAAAATTCTTAAAAATCAACCGTTTGTATTATGTCAATGAAAATCGTTGTCAATAATCTATGGAAGGTTTGCTATCACACTGTCATCTTTTTAGTTGAAAATATTCATCGAACAATGAGTTAAAAATCATTTAAGTTGGAGATGCAGCCGAAAAACCGCCCCGTTTTGACGCCGCGGACGCGGCACGCGATTTTGAGGCCCGCCCGGCGGAAGTCCCATTTTCAAATCAAAAGCCACAAGCCGGTGTAGAACGCAGAACTCTGGGAATGGTTTCAGGTGAAAGGGCAGAGATCAAGGTTCACGCCAGTGGTGGGACAAAACTTCTACGTCATTCTAGGCGGGAGATATGGAAGAAACGGGAGAAACCTCCAGAAGTAAGTGGACATTTTTGCTATTTTTCTTGAACTTAGCAACTTTGTCCCTATACTGTCGCAAATATAGATATATTGTGGTCATCATGGTGTAGTTTTTGGTTCTATTTAGGCGAGTTTGGCTTGTGGGTTTAGCGATACATTTTGAGAGTTTTTTTCGACAGCCCGAAAAGTGACGTGCGCTGTGTGCGCATACGTGACGGGGGAGGGGGGCGTGAGATCGCACACTTTGTCTGTGCTCGAAATTGAACTTATTGCCATAAATCCTGCGCTATTTAACCGTAGAATGGTCATATATTTTATGCTGAATGTAATATACCTTTCATATCCGATGATATGGCATACTTTGGACGCAACAAACAATTTTCCACTGTCGTAATTATGTTGTGTATATACACTAGCGTTACGATCACACAGTCCGACTTTGTCACACAGCACTTGGTACTTCATTCAGATGTCCTTTTTTGATTTTCCAGTGGATACAAAGGTGGCAATTATCTGGTACAGCGGTGCAGAGAACGTGGGCTGCCTTCAAGCAAACTTGAACAAGTTGAAGATTACACAAACATCAGATCAAGTGCTTGGTGACGAAAATTCAATTTCCTTCTTCAAATATTCAAAGGGAGAAGCTACTTCAGGAGAATAACTTGAACACTAAATTAATTACTGATACTGTATTAGTCAGAAAGTAAGTTGTAAGTCTGCTGTACTGTAGGTAACGTATTATATGTACCAATCATAGATCTTATTAGAATGGGTAACATAGGTATTGATACTTATGATTATAGCACCATACTATTATCATTCTGATTGATCATGATGTTAATTAGCATATTTAACTAATTAAGCATTGGAATATTAAATTTTTTGAAGTATAGACATTGTTAGGAACCTGTTTCAGCAAGCTTACAACATCAGTGAGTTCATGTAGCAGCCAGTATCAGTGTACATCATTAACAATGTATGCCATTTACTATACATGGCTCATTAGTTTATTGCCAATTAACACATCTTCATATAGATCTATTATTGCTCCTGTTGTAAAAATTCCTGTACTTAAGTCAACATGTAATGTAGGTTAACAGTTGAAAGTTGTTTTAGGGAATAGGTAGTAGTACAAATAGGGATAAGTAAAACAAACTGTTGTACATGTGTATTTGAGGATCAGTTCAGTTCATCCTCTGTTGAGGATAATTACCCTCATTTGCATATCTTGCAATTAGCGAAGACTGCAAAAATACATTATTCTCATAATGATCTGTTCAACAACAGGATAGTCGGAACATCTAGTTCCTTCTTCAGTTTTCAGCATGTTTAGAAATGTATGTTAATTGATTGGCACTATTGTGGATGAATAAATTAGTTAGGGTTAATTAGGGCTAATTAAGATAAGATACTGAATATAGGTCAAAAATAAAACATGACAGTCTGTCCAGTTATATTATCTTTAAATGCTGAAAATTTGAATAATATTGGTCAAAGTGTTTAAGAGTTACATTAAAAAGTATGTAAATAACTGTGGACTTGTGGTAATTTCTGGTGCCATGTTGAGGTCAATCATTCCCATAGGGCCAATAGATAAGTGTCTTCTAATGAAAACGTCCAACTTTTGAACTTTGAAAAATTCTGAAAAATTTCAACTTTGTCCGATTTTGACAGGATAAAAAGCATATTAAGGGGAAGAATCTGATCTGTACTTTGGCAACAATTTCAGCAAGTTATATCTTACCAAAAAAAATGGTGTGACATGCCTAGTTCAAGAGAGTCAGCAAGCAGGGTGGTGTCATAGAGAGTCAGCAAGCAGGGTGGTGTCATAGAGAGTCAGCAAGCAGGGTGGTGTCATAGAGAGTCAGCAAGCAGGGTGGTGTCATAGAGAGTCAGCAAGCAGGGTGGTGTCATCTCAGTCATGTCATGGTTACAGCACATTCCTTTTGCAACAGTTTTACAAGGACCCACAGGGACTATTTGTGGCAACTTTCAACTGCAAGCATCTTAAATGGTGCATAATGTTTCACCATATCAGTGACCTAATACACTTTACAAATAGTGCATCAAGATATGATTTGCCATGATGTAAACTATAGCTTTATTGGGATTTTCCACATTCATGTTTCTGATGTAATTGTTTTTCTTTCTTGATGTGTTCATTATACTGTTTTCTTCAGGGTTCAAAGATACTTTCCCTACAACACAGCATCCCTCTACCAGAACATTTTCCTGGTCAGAGAAAAGGTACTGCTATTGCATGTATTACACTGCCAATGTCCACATTTGTAGACAGTTGTAAATATGTAGAATGATTGTGATGAAGCTTCCTTGACATTATGTTTACCAGACACAATTTAGATACAGTTCACAATGAAAAAGGAAATTTTTGGTAGCTTATTATCTCTATTTTCAGGCTAGATTCCACTTTGTGTATGGGGGACCTGAAGACAACCAGGACCCTTTCACAGGGCCAAACCTCCGGGCAGCCTGCATGCATGTAGACCACCTCATAAAGTAAGAAAGTGTATTCCTTTGTATAGTATTCTGTATCATAGGGAATGTCTGGGCCCAGTTCAAACCATATACTTCTTAAGAGATTTTTTTATATTATAATATATTATATATAACGTTGGGTAACATAAATTCGCGGGGTACTTAAATTCGGGATTTTTCAAAAACGGGGTGTTTAGGGATATGTGCTAGATGCAACATCAGTAATACCGCTAGAAATACAAACTTGACAGACTAACGCATTCAGAACACTGTCTGAAAAGCTTCGATAACCATGCATTAGAAGTTGGCTACGTCAAAAACTCTCCGTCCCCTATTGTCACAGTCTGAGGGCTTCGTGGGAGAATTATATGTACATAGTTGTTCGCTGGTTTATAAGACAAATGTCACATCCGCTTCCTGCTAAACACAATTATTAACAATACAACTTATTAGAATCTCTTTTGCTAACCTACAACTGGACTCTAAGTGTGATTAATCATCAAAACGCCTCTTTGTTGCTACAACCAATGGCTACGGCACTACGGTGAATTTTCCCGCCGCCATACTCGTTACCCAGAATCCTGCTATTCGGCAGACGACAAACGTTTGCGAGGAACACTTTTTTGTCTAAATGTTGTGTGTGATAGTGGACTGATGGCGATATTTTCCTCAAAGTTTGCTCTTAGCACAAGCAGAAACACATGGACATAGTAGTATTACCATTTCTACGGCATCCAGCTAACGCCCGATGAATAATGTACAGATTTCCATGACGGTGGGGGTGAACTTTGAGTGACGTTCTACCGACTCAACACACGGGTTGTTCCCGAAGGCCTGATGCGTGCGGTACGGCCGTTTTTTCGTGTATTTTTTTTACTTGGACACGTCTATATCCATAGCACTCTCTTCAAGCCAAGGATGGAACGAATAGCTGCTGTATAAAATGTGATTAGCGGTAAGATATTCAAGACGAATCTTCTCTCCCGAATTAATGTGCCCCCCTGTCCGACAGCACCGTCATTGTGCGTGCGGCGGACGGTAGTTTCAAGTTGAAATATTATGGTGTCAGCACGACTAGAGACAAAATCTACCATATATATGATTAGTGCAAAGATAGTACATGATACTGACAGAATAATAGAAAAAAAGGATGGTTTATTGTTCTGCTAGATTGATTTCAGTCAACCATTATCGGAAAAATCCCGAGTTTATGTTACCCAACGTTATATATATGAATTATCAAACCTTGGGGCTTGACCCAAACAGAGGGGTCACTTGCCTTGTACCTGAACAAGAATCCTCACTTCAGTGGTTATTGCTTTTTATAACGATGGTATGTTATTTTATTTAAACATGTATATGGAAGTAGTGACACTCACAGGTTTCTCCTCACCTGTCTCATCACCTGTTGTACAGGTATTACCTGGAGAGGAACGACCTGCTGTCTGTGTACAGGTGGCTGACCTCAAGGGCACTCATGCACCAGGTGAGGCCATTGCTGTCACCCATTAACTAACCAAAAGGAGTAGTAGTGTGTGATATTTTCAATTTAATTATAAACATCAGAAGTCTATGAGGAGCTTTAGATAATGGCATATCTATTCTGAAGTAAAGTTGAGCTTTTATTTCCAACACAAATGTGGACTCAACCCAAAATAGCACATTCAGTCTATACTTTCTATAGTATATTGTAACTGTACAATCTGCATACTTATCACAGGTGTTTTTTTCTTATTTTCCTCAGCACATGTCCTATCTTCCTGACTGCTGGAGGATGCAGCACAGCCCAGCGGCTACAGTAGAGTACCTGAACACCCTGAACATGAACATGCAGGAGCTGGTTCTGTATGAGCTGGAGCGGACCGGCCGCATGCTGGGGGAACACGACGTCCTGGTCGGCAACCAGCTCATCAAACTCACCCAGCCTGAGGAAGACGAGGTCAGGATACAACTGCTACTGTAAATGCAGAAATGTTCGCGGTGGTTTTATGTTCGTGGTTTTCGTGGTGAACTCTTTACCGTAAACTTAAAACCACCGCAAAAAGCCGTTTCCATTCTGTGACTGTAGCACTACTACTGTTTCAAATGCAAACTCAAAACCACTGTGAACACTCCATTTTCTCCCTACCGCGAAATTAAATCATTGGTATCCAATTATGCTTTTATTTTTTCTTTTACTGTAAAATACATTTTTTGTAATGGCTAGAACCTTTTCTTTTGTTTTGACAACTACATCTGATGTCTTGATGTAGAACTTATCTGCACAGAAATTGCGGATAGCATCCCACAACTTCCCTAATGTAACCACTCTTTCGTTCAGAGCCCTCTCAACACAATCCTGTTGGGGAAGATGGCAAACGCATATCGTCAGAAAGTGAGTGTTTTACTGAAGAGTGCCGCAGCCATGGCATCCCGTTCCCTGGAGGAGATGGTACAGTCCAAACTACAGATCATCACAGAGAGGGACCCCATCACTAAGGAGCTGTTCCTGCTGATAGATGGGGAGGTAAGTCACAGCTAGGTGAAGCAGGCCAGTATATACCCCTGGTAAAATGTATTCGGTAAATTCTGGCCAGGGGTAAATTCTGGCCTGCTTCACTGAGATGTACCAAGAAATTTCCAGTAGGAGTAATCTGCAGTTTGAGGTCAGGCTAAAGTAGATAAGAAGGCATTCTCATAGAACGGCTGTTTTTCATTTATTTTTCATCTCCAAACATAACGTACTCCTTCCCATATTTTTGCTTTCCCCTTGCCTACGTTTTCTTTCAACAGTCCAAATAAAATTAGGCCAATGATAGTGGATTTCTTCTGTGATAAAAGTTCTTAGCACTAGTGCTATGTGACTGTTGTCCTCAGGTGAATTGTAGGTCAAGTGATGTACTTGGCATCCTTGTGTTTTATTGGCAAGATTTCAAAAATTCTTCAATCTGTTTCTTTTTCACCTTCAGGCACTTTTATATGGAAAGTTGTTAGATATTTAGACGGTCCCAAAATGTTTTAGAACACTCCAGATTGAATCTGATTCAGTAAAATGCAAATAGGACATCAATACAGCAGCAAATGTACTGATGCCATAACACATTCCCGTCTGTTTCAGACCCTGAAGCGCCTGCAGGACGTGCGGGACATGATGCAGCACATCCAGGACTCCGTCGTCAACGACGTGCACAACTGCTGCAGAGAAGCACAGCAGGCCATCAAGGTCATCGCCATGGAGACGCAGGCCAGAACAAGTCGGCAGCGTGTCACATTGGAGTCGGGCAGGAGCACAGATGGACTGTCAGACTCCAGACTCAGGATTGCACCGGGGTGGTCGGAAAATGACAGGGTGTCAGATGACAGATGGTGATATTTTTTTAAGTTACTATGACAACAGCTTTGATGATCACAAAACCAGACCTTACAACTAGGCATTCCACATCATGGGAACTGAACATTTTCTCATCAGTGGTGTGGCCTGTTGGAGTCATGATGTGTGTTTGTGTTGGTTGGGCAATATTCTCAGAAGAAATATTCCTATACCATTGCAACTGCTTTTATCATCACTAGTCCAATAATCCATTATTACAACCAGGCATGTCACATTTTGAGATATTTTTTTAATAACCAACAAAATGGTTCTTTTCCATTAATGTTGTGGCCATTTGGAGTTGTGATGTTGATATTTTGTGTGTGGTGTCTTACATAAATAGCTTATGGTTGGGCAATATTCTCTGAATAAAAATTCCTTTGATTGAAAGGATTTCATGAGTATGTATGCCCATTCTTTGGTTAAGTTCCTGCTAACAATAAAATTGATGTTTGTACTCATGTAGGTGTACAGAATAGAATTTACCTTACCACTACCCAACTGCTGGACCCAAATGCATTCTTAAAATTCACTGTGCTATTTTGTCAGCTGTCTATCATATCATGTTTCTGACTTAAAGCACATTTCACAGTAACCACATTTCAAATACAGCATGTGGACTGAAATATTAAAATGTTCTGACATGGTGAATATCACGGTATACATGTATGTATTCAAAATCCACATACTGTATATTATCTGTATCACCATGAATTATTATTATGTACTATCAGATGTTTGTAAATTGTGGACAAGAACTGGTTATTACTTGTGTTAATAATTTGTATTTGATATTTTAATGAGCTGTATATGAATGAATGAATTTTATTGCTCGACAATTGTACATGGCACAATGTATGGCAACAATAACAAGGCAATCAATACAATACTAAGCTAGTCAATTCTTTACTGAGAGCTATAATTACAAGAATATGGACATAAATGGCGCACTGATATATCAAATGTTTCTATCTGTTACAATACATTCTCTATATTTATCTTCTATAATGTACAAATCTGACATTTTGTATAGAAAGTGTTTTAACTTTTTGAATAAGCTGATATATATCCAAAATTACTTCAGTTTGTCTGTGCGACTTCAATTGAGGCATATTTGTGTAATAAATGAAATAAGGCCTTATCTTTTACTTTTTGTATCATGTCCATTGTATGACAAATAGAATGTACTATTTGGTATGTGAGAAGAATTTCTTGTAAAAAAGACATCTTTGGACTAGTTCGCCTTTTGTAGCAGTAGTTTCACCAAGCTTGGTTTCACTATGGATAGAAGGAATCTATAAGGTAATAATGGTATCTGCTGGAAGCCAAGTTATCTGAAAGGGGCTCAGTTGCTAGAATTCCTTCAAACATTTAAGGTATTTTCTTTTTGAGTGGTTGCATTAGTAAATAAAATTTATGATAAACAAGGTAAGGTATAAAGAGTAACCTGTGAGTGGTATACAGACCTGTCTACATGATTATGCTGAACAAAAGCGTAGCAATAAGTTTCGACAATCAAAGGTTTTGATGCAACATTTGCATTTATTTGTAACAATGAGGGGGGATAGACACTTTTGAATATCAAACACACACACAATTTTGCAGCACTTGAGGATTAAAACATCACAATATGTATGCAAATATTGCAACCCATCCATGTACTTAAATTGGAGCTTTGAGCATGGCTCTTTTGGCCATATAATAATCTGATTTCAACCTCCTTGATTACAGCTAGCTGCTGGTATCTATGGTGATGCGGATAATCAGGAAAACACCACACCTGGACAATCTTGAGTATCAAATGGTCTGTTGAGAACAACCAGGAAAAGCCAGACCTTTTGCCTGTGTAATATTGCAAACAGCCAAGATAATCTAGAAGAGACAAACCATGAGAAAAGGTCAGCTAAAACAACCCAGTGTTCATACAGATTTCACAAAAAACATTGAGGACATTACATCACACAAGCAGACATGTAGGACAACCCAGAGCCACACCTTCATGTGATAGCATGTAAGATAGCCAGGATGTTGTTAACAGTTACAACTAACAGATTAATTTTTGGTAATTTTGGACTACTGCTTCTGTTTACAGTTTGTATATATATTAGGTTTTTGGCTACCTTCAAGTTGTTTCTGTGTAACCAGGCTTACTGAGACTTGAAAACCTTATAAATATCTTAAGCTTAATTCAGTAAATCTCTCGAGTATAAAAGTCATCTATGTGCGCTAAAAATCCTTGAAGTACATGCATACCATATTCCCTGCACCAAACTGCACATCCCTTATATACTGCAAACCTCCAATTCAGAACAGAAGGCAACTTTTTGTCAAAACACAGACTCACTTGGTGTTTGCAAAGTTTTGCAGAGAACTATATAGAGCATGTAATTATATAAATGGCACCTATTGATAGCAGATATGATCAATTTCCAACTCTCCTATACATGTATATACAGATGATTACAGATATATAAGTTACACTTTCTGTAATCAGGAAGGATTCTTTTCTCCTACATGCAAGGCCACAGCATTATCTCATTAAACCTTACATTAGTGGACCCAATACCATTACACACAAGTTCTACAAATAGGTTTCCATTAAGCGACCTGCACTTAGTCTAGTAGTAAGCTGGCCTGTTAGTTAACCCTTTCACATCCTCCTGCAGCTGAGTTTCCCTGTCGAACAGTGACATGTTGACAGGTACAAACTTGGAGATGCCAAACTGTTCCAGTTTTGCTCTCATCTCAGGATCGGCATGTGCTTCTAGCAAGGCTTGTGTTACCTTCTTTTTCAGCTTGACTGTAGAATGACAAAAAGTGTTGATTTTTAAAAGAAAGTTGGTGACACAATGTGCTCCACATAAAAAGTTTTAAAAGGGCAAAATCATATACTAGAGTAATAGACAGCAATATCAAAACATTCATACATAATTTGATAATTTGAACAGATTTGACAAACGACTTCGCTTTGTTGATTTCAATAAAAAAAAACCTGAATCGGGTAACAGACACTGATGCCTGCGAACGATTGATGAGTGTAATTCACTTTATCTTCAAGACAGCAAAATTTCACGGTTTAAGGAAAATGGACATTTTCACTGAACTTAAACTTCACGGTACCGGCAAGTTATCTACAGAACGGATGTGTTACGGAATCATAAATAATAACAACATTTTTTTTCACGGTGATTATAAGTTCACGGTACATAGTGAACACCTTTTTCATAGGTGACTGTGAAAACAGTGAACATAAAGTTACAGAGAAAGAAACAAGAATTTCAGTTTATTATTTGTCATTATGATATTCAAAATGTCATCAATTAAGTGTATTCATGGTATTTACATAATATCAGGTAGGCGATTCTGATCTACAGGAATTTTGTGAACACATGATCTAGACTACAAGTACCTACCATCTAATCCTGCTCTGAACACCAGAGGCTGGATAGGGTATGGACCCCAAGATTCTATTACATGGATGTTTTTCTCCAGGTCTAGATTCTGAGCCTTCTGCATCATGAGCGAGAAGGAGTCTATGGCTGCTCCGTCCACTGTGTGGTTTAACACCATCTGCAAGGACTTCAGATGACTCCCTGGGACATCAAACAACATGGGGTTAAACCAAAGAGGTTTTATATAGGTTTTTTATATTGGTTAAACTTGACAAAATAGAGTAGAGAATAGATAAACCATAATGATAAATCCTAGCAAAGACTAATAATACAGCCATGTTCTGATTATTTAAAATGAAATGTTTCTACTGAGCTGCACAAACAATTAGAAAAAAAAAGTTGAAATTTGGACCATTATTTCCTTGCTCAAGATTTCAATAAAGTTCAGCTCTTGACTTAAGAAAGATTTTTCAGAGATCTAAATTGCTTTGGCTGTTCTTTGCTCTTTCAACGGGCAGAATTATAATTTAGCAAAGTAACAGCTACATGGTATACTATCTGAATCCTTTACCTAATGTGACTTAAGTTATGTGCTGAGTTAAAGCATTGTGTACATCCAGGCTGTTGCAATAGATAAAATACAACTATTACAGTTTTTGGAAAACAAAAAGTTCTTGTCCTACCTGACTGCACTGAGTGGCCGAAAAAGTTGGCGTTTTCCCCCATTTTCTTGAGCGTGCTCAGTGTAGACAGACAGCCTGAGAGGGACGTGGGTTCATTGTACGCCCACCGGGCTCCACGGAGGTTCTTGAATTCTGGGTACTTTGCACTGTAATTAAAAATCACTTTTAAGTTTGAAAATACCATTAAATTTATCACATATGAATCAAAGGAATCTGTCATTTTAGCATTAGTTTGGACATAAATTTTCAAAACAAAGATAGCTGTTACATACATGTACCACTGTTGATAACCTTAAGTCATCATAGATAAACTAGTACCATGTGTCTGATAGTGGAATTCTATTAATGCACTTTAAGGTTTAAGTGGTTATGATACTGATGAATTTCATACTCACACATTGTCTTTGTGCACAACGACATCAGCAAAATAGACAGGTCTGTTTCCGCTGTTCTTCGGGTGCATGGCAAGAGGAGCAGCAGGGAGGAGCTCACACACATTAGCCTTGCTCTCCAGCAGCTTTAGGAAAGGCGAGCTGCACATAAAGCCTGCAAAAGACTACACCGGTTAATCCCAGAAATATTAATTCAGTAAATACACCACATCCTACATTCAGGGAAAAATCATCATTCGAATGATTTGTGAGAATGATCTACTAGTACACAGAAATTAGAAGTGAGAGCTCTGCTATTTATTCACAGTTGAGCTGGTTGGGTCTGAGTCATTGATTGAAATCTCACATGGATCGAAATGTGACAGGCTCTTTAACTAGAAAATTGGCAATCTAACAATATGGGGCTGGCAAATTTCTACACACATTTGTGGAGGGGAACTTATTGTTACTAAGTATCATGGAGGTATCCACAATAGAAAGCTTACAGAATGCTTAGAGAAGATATGTGAAGGTTATAATTATGTGTGACAGATTGGGTCTATGCACATTGTAATATAGCCAGCTGCTGCCACATGCCTTATGCAAAGCTGGTGTGTTATGCCAAAAGGTGGTTATACTGGTTGAATGATACAGATACACATCTGCACACATTTTCATGAAGCTACTATTACTAGTATCATAAAGTCTTGGAAAATGGTGTGGTCACCTATGTCCACTTCATTGAGACTGAAGGGGTCAGCAGAGTCGTTGGGAGGTCCTGAGAATCGTGACTCGTACAGAAGAGACACGTCGCATCCCAGCTGGTCTCCCAGGTAGTAAATGATGGTCTCAAAGTACTCCACAGGGACGCTGGGACACAGGTATGTGACGAAACGCAGCTTGGGTGGATGGCTCGACATGACGGACTGAATCATGAACGGTGACATGAGTAAGCATGGATAAACTTGATTATGCCTTTGCAATGAATATCTCATGTTAATGTTGCTGACTGCTAGAATAGACGTTATTTACTCATTGACTACTGACAATAGATCAATCCAATCTTCTCATAAACTCTAACAGTGAAGTCAAAATGGCAAGAAACAGTGCACAGTCAGACATTATAATTACTTCACTAAGAACATCCTGTCAATAAGAAATTTTTGGCACTATTTGATAATAATTTTCTTTGGCACTGGATGTTCCTGTCAATATGATTTTCTGGCACCATGGACAGGATGTTCCTGTAAGACGACCGATCTACTTATTTAATTCATTGAATTTTGATTTGTACTGATTCAATCCTATTCCTGTGTTTTCTTTGCATCATTGATAGGACATGTCCTGTCAATAACCATGCCCTAATCACTTTGACGGGAGATCTGGCGCATCCCCGCCAACGAAAGGGGGCGGTATAGCTATAACCCCGGCCGAAAGTGCTGACACGACCTTAATACAAATTATAGGTTATGGCCAAATCAATATTTCAACACCTTTTATGAACATTTCCACCAAAAACAGCAAGTCCGTTTTGGATTAGAAATACTATTCTCACAATATGTTCCTACCTGACAGAGCAGAGATTGTGGCAAATAAAGGTTTACAGGATGACAGGCGGATAAAACACCTAGTACCTTCTACCGGCTTCGGACTCGAGGCGCTGATGAAATATTCACCTTTGACCTTTACAGCTGTTTATTGGAATATACCATTTTGATTTCAGGGGTGTTTGAACATGAGTGAAGGAGAAATGGGTTGAGCCAAGGCGGTTTAATAAGCGTGCTCTCTCCTCTTGATTAAACCTCCGTGGTTGAGCCAATGTTGCAATAAAATCTATTGCAAGGGCAATGACATGTGTTTAATATCGATTGCGAAAAAAGGTTTTCTTAATTAGCTATAACGGAAAGTAAATATGTGAAGAAGAGGGATGGCCTTCTAGACTTTATGTTTGTGTGTGGGGTGAGTTTGTTTGAGTACTAGAATGAAAATTTCTTGAGTCCCATTTCCTTAGTCTTAGAACAAAAGTTGATGGGGTGAAGAGGTCGCTCATCGATGTCCTGTGTCTGATGTAAAATTGATAAACTTTCTTGTATATTTCTGTGTATTTATCTTTATTCTTACATGATATATGACAAAAAATACTTCAGGAATACAGCAAAACATATCATAAATTATTCTCTTTAATTCAGCCAATGTAATAATTTTCTACATTATTCATTCATTATCTTGAATAAGATAGTTTAAGTAAGCATAGGAGCAACCCCAAACCAACACCATACTAAGTTATACATAATGTTTGCTTACATGAAGAGCATCAAGTGGTTTCAGTTCATCCATTACAACTACAAAACTGAATAGCAATATTTTGAGCAAAGTATGAACAAAATATGCAAAGGTTCCATATTCAATTGTAAAATTAAGGGGGTGGAAACCATATTTTAGTACACATGTCTAGTGTGCAACATTTATACATAATTCCTTACATGGGGCAACTACTAGTCATCATCATCATATTTCTTACTTATGATCACTGGTACAATGACTAAAACTAAGACACAGGCAGCAGAGTCCTTAGGTACTTGTAAGTGTAACTACTGAGCCTATACCATCACCCCATAGTCATTTTACAGGAAAATGAAAAGTTGTATACACTTGCATATCAAATGTTTCCATCATAAGTGTACTTCTAAGGATTATAGACGGGCAGAATACGAGCAATCTGTCGCCGACAGATGGGGCACTTCCTGGGCTGCAGCAATTCTGCACAGTCAGCACAGCAGCAGATGTGTCCACAGTCCAGGATGATGACCTCGCGTGGGTTGGCTTGGCACACGACACAAGCGTGCTCCTCGTCTAACTCCTCTTGTGGTTCGCCATCCGGGCGCCTTCGCGCTGCCCTGACCTGCTCCGTCTGTGCAAAGAACTCCTGGTTCTCTCGGTATCTCCTGTACCACTTGGCTGCAAAGGCACACAGGGCGATCAGTGTCCCCACCCCAAACAGAACGGTAAAGGCCTTCAGCATGGTCACTTTGGTCTGGTATTGCTTTGCCAGTTCTGAAGGCGACAGATTGGTGATGAAGTACGAGGCGTTGTTGCTCGGGTTCCTCAGGACGACCTGACCTTCCTCCAAACCCAGCTCGCCGTAACCGAACAGCTGTGTGCCGACCTTCAGCATCTTCTCTGTCTCCTGGTACCCCTTGATAGCCTCGCCGCTCATCCAATCAACTACCCTCCTCCCCATGGTCGAATCCTCCGGTTCAAACTTGTCATAGATGACGTCAAGAGACAACATGGCTGCCTGTGTGGGTTCCAGAACTCTGACCTTTCCCCCTTTGCAAGCGAGGGAGAAGGGAATACGGTTGGTTACCCTCCTGATAGTTCTGGATGTGTCATACCTGAGGTGGACACAAAAATCTAAATTAGAAATAAACATTTGCAACTATACATACAACCCTACGAATTTCTTAAGTTTCATTTAGTCAAAAATTTGTAATAGGTTTCTGCCAACAGTTATAATTTTTGTGTATGCCTTGGCTAGAGGCACAAAATCAAGTTTAAAAAATCTTGATTTGGATATAGATACAGCAAGTTTGTGTTCTTACCATATCCTGGAGACTTTATTCCACACCCTCCTGTGTTCCTCCATCAGCAGCTCCTGTATAACCCCCTCCACACCCAGCTGACTCTGTAGAGGCTTCCCCACGGGTTCTATTACACCTTCTATCACTGCATAGGGGATGGTCTGGTTGGGTGTGCCAGCTACAACCTCATAGATGCTTGCATCGATGAACATGGCATCCTAATGGAGTAGATTGCAGAAATTTAATCTTAAACTAAAGTAGATACATGTACATGTATTGTGATGGAAGATAATATAGGTGCTTTGAGTAAAGCATAGATGCTTAAATGTTGTAAAGTCCAGTTTATCATATCAACCCACTTTCTTCCATTACTACATCATATGAATAATGGTTTATAAAAGTGGCAAATTCCTTATGAACCCTAATTCATTGATGGTCTTTTTTCCAGATAACATAAACTAACAGGTGAACAAAGCACTGAGTAGAGTGAACAGGTGGACAGACCTGATTAACATGATCACCGTTTTAAGAGATTAAAAAGGTTAACGCATACCTGACCTTAAACCTGGTATGATATTGAAGTACAGTGTTATAAAGTCACCTTTATGGTGTCCCTTGTTCTCCTGCCCCTTCTCCATAGATAGGCAAACAGAGAGGTGCAGGCAGTGCCCACCCCTAACCACACAAGGTCGGGCTTGTCGACGGCACTCCACAGCGTGCTCAGGTGTTCCATCCTTCTCCCACGTTTTACAAAACCTGGAGAACGTTAGGTGATGCTAGAATGGCATGTTAAGTCAGTTTGACGACCAGAAATCCACGTAACAGTTTCACTTCCACATACTTTCACCTTTCGTCAGCAACAGGTTGGGGCCTCTGAATGACCGAGGCTGTCTTCTCAACATATTTTTTCTTCCTGAAAAATATTACAAACTAAAGGAAATATCATTCAAGTAAGAAGCTATCACTTATTCAATGACCATTTAATATTTCGGAGTTTTAAAACTACTAGTGTCAGGGATATAAAGGGGTTTAGTTCGCACATGTTATTAAACAATTAGGCACGGTTTTTGAAATAGATTAGACCACAAAAGTTTGCTCTCGCGAGATTTACAGATCCCACGAGAGTTGGTTGGCGCGCTTTTCGAGGACGAGAGATTACCTCATCCAAGATGGCGCGGAAGGATTTTCGAAGTGTCGTCTGAAATTTGCAACATTTCTTCATGTTGAGTCATTGTAGTCACATTTTCAAGGTTTACAAGAAGGATGGAAATATTTGACCATGGCTAACCCAGGAACACCGCGACCCGTACCGCACTTTTTCTCCGAGGAGGGCCCGTTCTCCCAGAAGAAGTACCGGCTTGCGAACGGCAACACTCCTCGGGACTCGCAACCTCCGCGCCCGCCGGCCAAGAGCGTTCCCCCGGTCAGTCGGGTTTTTATCAACAGTAAGTTAGCTTTCCAAAGACCCCAGAGTGTTTCGTTTAGGGGTCCAGATAGTTTGATTTCAAGTCCCCACTACGACGCAGGCAGCAAGGAACTTTTCTTCGACCAGTGTTTTGGAATTGTCGACAAACTTGGGGAGGGCTCCTTCGGCGAAGTCTTCAAAGTTAGGAGTAAGGAAGACGGGAAACTCTACGCCGTCAAACGATCCAGAGAAAGATTCCGAGGAGAATACGACCGCAAGAGAAAGATAGGAGAGGCATACAGGCTGGAGAAACTGCGAAGGCATCCTAACTGTGTGCAGTTCTTCAAAGCTTGGGAGGAAAGACAGCACCTCTACATCCAGACAGAACTATGTCAATGTAGCCTAGAACAGTATTTAGAACAGCAACATGATATACCGGAAGAAACTGTCTGGAATTTCCTGGTGGACTTACTGTCCGGGTTGAAGCACCTGCACGACCATAGGCTCATACACCTGGATATCAAACCGGACAACATCTTTGTGTCCAATGATGGCGTGTGTAAAATTGGAGACTTTGGACTTGTTGTTGAGATGGAGAAGGAGGAAGTTTCTGATGCACAGGAAGGTGACCCTAAGTACATCGCACCTGAGCTGCTGGAGGGACATTTTGGACCACATGCTGACGTCTTCAGGTTAGTCTTGTATATTTTGATGATCTCTGATGTCTGGACAGATTGCTTATGTGAAATAATGTATCATCTGCTAAGTATAATTTTTGATGATGATGGTATGAAAATTTTGATCACTTACAGACATTAATGCAGTGTTCTCACCAGAATTTTTCCACAGCATAGGGGTCAGGTACAGAAGGCCAACTTTACGCGGTGCAAGTCACGCGTGGAGTGCTGAAGACATGACCAGAGTAGGGAGTCTGGCATGTTCCCCCGGAAAATTAGTAAATTCATGACCCAATGAGACATTATTTCATGCATTTTGAGGGATAAATTTTGTGAAGTAGACTTTTTCCTCTGTCACAGCCTCATTCTAAAGCCAAATATGAACTTTTTATAAGAGTTATGAAGGGTCACAAGGTTTGTCCCAGAAAGAAACACCCCTATGCTGGTTGAAACACAGCATAGGGGTCCAGATCACAGCATAGGGGGTCCAAATCACAGCATAGGGGGCCCCTATGCTGAAAAGGCCTGGCGAGAACACTGATTAATGTAAATTGTTTGCCCAAAGTTTTATTCTATTACTTACCAAAAGTTGTTAATATAAAGTTATACATCATAGATAGAGATAAATTTGCTTACATTTTGAAAAGTATAGAGACTGAAGGGTACAAAGGAAGTTTCCATTGTTAGGATAGATTCTAATTCCAGGTGTATCCTGAACAATAGGCAAAACACAACGAAGCAAATGACACAACCAGGCATTGTATTCAGCAAATGAAGCAAAAGGTGCATTGACAAATCAGTCCCGCCCCTTTAACAATTATCACGTCTGTGTGAGTCAGGGTGGCAATCACCGGACAATAACAGCCTCGTTAAATCATGTTTTGGAGAAAAATCACCACAATGGCCTACTTATTCACCTATTATCCACTCATTTTTGTGGTACCATGGTGCTAATCAACTTGTTTTAACACACAGATTTGGTACATTCAACACCATTGGATAACAAAAGGCCAAATGATTAGATACCTATCTAGTGAAGTACTCATGTCACATGTCCATATATTTTCTTGTCACAACATAATAGATTGGATCCACCAAAGTTTGTAGTACTATATATAGTCACTATATACTACAAACTTTGGATAGTCACTCATCATGTACTACATAATCTATTGTTGAGTAGTTTAATCTTCTAACATTGTTGTAAGTAACAGAAGTTACCATATGTTGTATCTTGTACAATTGTTTTGCAATAATGTTATCATGAAAAAGGTTTGTCACAATTCAACGCAGCTATAATACACTTAGTATGACAATTTAGTATAATTGTTGAGGATTTAAAGTTGGCTTGATTTTCAACTTGAATATCTTTCCTCTCATCAGCCTGGGAGTGACTATTCTGGAAGCAGCTTGTGACCTGGAGTTACCCAGGAACGGTGTGGGATGGCAGCAACTCAGACAGGGCATGATCCCAGCAGCCTTCACTGCAGGGCTGTCCCACGATCTCAGGAACATCATCCAGCTCATGATGCACCCCGACTATGTCCAGAGACCTTCAGTGAGTGAAGAGTAGTTATACTTTTTATTGGACTGGAGAGTAAAATACATTAAGCCAAACTCTTTATTTTTTTGTCTCATATCTAATGCCCTAATGGATTGACTTAAATAAAACCTCAACAAGTATTTTTGAAAGTATTGAGCACTCAGAGAAGAGCAAAGTTACTAGTACTTTCGGGCAATGGAAAACCTCTAATCCATTTTCTTGACTCTGCCCACCCCATCAGAGTTTTAATTTCTGTATGTGTCAATTCCTGAATAAACCATTTATATATCACAGACCCTATCCCAGTATCCTTCTTCAGGCTAGACTTAAATTGACATGTCTACTATTTTGTGCTTCAGGTTGCAGACATCCTTGCCATGCCAGAAGTCCGTAAGGTGTTGTGGAGAAGGAGACGCCAGCAGGCTGTGCGGTTTGTACAGGGTGCCATGTTATCCATGTATAGCTTCATGACCACCCTGTTCCACACCATGTACCTCACCATCCTCCTCCCTGTCAAGGCAATCAAGGGGCAGCCAGAGGAGAGGCAACGTGAGTCTGGCATTCTATATCTACTTATTTAGACAAAGACTTAAAAGTTTATGGTATTGATAGATTGACTCAAACAGAACATTCCTTTTTCAAAATCTCTCATTTGTTATGAACAGACCTGTTCACTTTCAAAAGCACAGAACTCCTTCAAAGGGAATGTTTCAAAGTGAGGAAAACTAATTTTCAAAAAAAATACTAAGTTTCAAGCAAAACAAAAGAACTAGTATTTGGCTTTTACTGAAGTATAGCACCAACTTTGAATTGTAAGTAACAGGTTAAGTTTCTTTGTCTGGCACAGCAAGGAGAATTCTAACTTTGAAGTGTGCTATTGTTGCATTAGGAGAAAGGTGTCGTCATCCCACAGACTGGGACTACAGTTACTCAGAAGATGATGCTTTTGAGAGTGAAGGCCACAGCAAGGACTCTGCAGAGTCTGGTGTGGCAAACCTCAGCCTATCAACTGATGAGGAGCTTGAACGACCCAGACAGTTCATCATCTGTCCCAGGTAAATATCATCCTCCTTGTTCTGAGATGTCAAAGTCCTCTGCTTTTAGACTTTTGTTCTACTATTCAACAGACAAGTTTTATTGTCTTGAAAATAAAGAGGATCAACCAAGACATGATGTAACTTTCCATATATAGGTCATTACGTAGGTAGTAGTAGCACTGTACTGTAGTCCACTGTGTTCTGCTGCTGCAGTGGTCTGAACACCGTGCAGCTGCAATCAGTCTTTCATCATTACATGACTAGCCTGACTAAATCAAGCTTCAAGCAGCCCTAATCCACCAGTCAGGGGAGAAGGCCCAATCAGCAAAAGATTGTGTGACATAGGCTAATTAAATGGGCAGTTATATTTAAATTTGATAACCTAGTTTCACGTAGGTACCAGAAGGGGCATCATCTGTGAATTGTACTTGCCTTTACAGGTTTTTGATTTTTGCATTTCCAGTGAAGTGAGGTTCACCCCTGATGTTCGCCCCGCCACTCCCATCCTGCATCACTCCAGCCCGATGCCGAGGAGCTCCTCCCCTCTCCATGGCAACCACACCCAGGCTCACCTGAGCCCTAACCTGAGCCTGGTGACCAGCCACCCCTACACGCCCACCAGCCACTCCGACAGCAGTGGCAGCAGCTTCCTAGAGGAGGGGGCTGTCCTGATCCGCTCAGGGATAGGGCCCAAGAACCTGATGAACATATTTGATGACGCTGCCTGTTCAGATGACGATGATTGAATGGACCGACATATGTATTATCGAGTCAGGTAAAAGACTCCAGGGTCCATGATTTCATTATCTTGTGATGTATACATTTATTTCCCTTCTGAGAAAGGCTATAGTATCCTGATTCTCAATCACTTTATTTTTATTTTTACCTACACATGTTGATAAAATATTTCCTCACTTATCTTTTGGAAATTATGTATCTAGCTGTCAAGGGTGTGTTGTAAAGATAGGGATCTGATCTCCGTCTTGACTATTATATGCTTACGAAATTAAGATCTACACACCTTGACACATATTTTACTACTTGTACAAGGACTGCTGGCAACAACTGCAGAATAGATGGCTCAGATACAGCCAAAAGAAGTTTCTAATTTCATTCCACTATTACTTGTTCAAATATGAATGAGTAAGCTCCTTATGAAGAAGCAGGTGTATCACTAGAAGTATCCTGTGATAAGAGCTCGATGATTTTGTTTTAGATGCAGTCCTTTAGGATTTTAAGAATGTTTGTTGATTTGGATTTTTTGTTTGCTTTTGAATAGACACGGCATAGATGTACAAATGTACCTAATGTGTGCTGGGAAAGAGATGTGATGGTACTTCATGTATATGTTAAAATTAAAAGAGAAGGGAGAAGTGGTAATGTTTTAGTTTCTTGAGATACCACTAAGTATTTTAGTTTTATGAAATGTGCAAACAGACAGAATATGGTACATGTAGTAACAGACAGGTGATATCCAATGGACGATTTGTAAACGAGTTCAGATTCCAGTGTTAAGTCTTTGTAACTTGTCAACTGAAACACACAATAAAAGATGTATACGTGTACATTCATTTAAAAATTACATGCAAAACTATCCTGTAGGAATATCAGTAGTATCACTAAGACTATTAAGATTCTCACTATTAAGATTCTATGGCGACACAATGTTGTGTTCATGAACTGTCATTCCTAACTGCCACCTCCCTCTGTGTACCTCATCTTCCTGAGCAAAAAACAGTTTAGCTTTCCATCTGTGATATCGCTGCAAAGTTTTATAATAAAAGACACAGAAGTCACCGCTTGAGAGCATTTGATTATCATTAGTAGACACCATGGTACTAATGATTGTGTCTTAGGCTACAAAAGATGCACTGAGTTGAATCTGTGTTGAAGAGAAATAACAACAAGATTGGCAATGACAAAAAGACATTGAAATGTGTTTGGACCTTGTGGCCTTTTAATGTAACAAAATCTGGGCATCTTGTGTTTCTCTCTAACTCACAAGAACCAAGACCAAAAAGCATGTCAACCATACACTACATTGTTTTTATGATGTCTCCTATATACATACTTGTCTTGAGACCACCAGCAACATCTTAGTAATTGCTCCCCAAGGAAAAACATGCAATATCTTTTGGCAACAGTCGTGGGATGAAAAGGATTTCTGAGTACACATTACCGCTTCCACTTAGTAAAACCATCTACCATTATCCTGGACTTATTCTACTGAATTAAACACTGCACAGGCAAAGAATAGTTATTTCATCAACAAAATTACATGATGGAACAGTATTTAGCTAAAATATCAACTAGATGCTACAGCTCAAGTTCCTACGTGCAAACCTTGTACAAGAAATTTACAACATTTTTGCTAAACTTGAAAGCTACAAAGTGAGACAATCACATAATGTTGATAACAACATTTCTCTTTGTTGACAGCTAAATAGAAAGCAATTTCAACGATTCAGCCATGAGACACCAATATCTTAACACAATAATGACAGATTGGAGTTACCCATAATGTACACATGCAACCAAATCAACTATTTAGTAACTTACAGAGTCTACAGTTATTCCCTGGCCTATCAACATATTCCCCATACAAATATTCACAGCCACTAAGCTGATAGTAAATGCATGGCTTGTGGTGATCACTGAAAATTGAATCTATATAATGAAGTAATAAAACTAAGTGCAATGTACTTTATCAGTACGTTACATTTTGGGTTAATCAACACGTTCATGTACATTACATTTTGGGTTTTAACATAATTTATGATAAGCTCCAATCAGCAGTCGCTAACTTTAAAAAACACCATAGCACACTCAAAATCTGTCACTTCTGTTAACTTGAACAAGGAGGTGGCTGGTTGTTTACAGGTTGGCCTTGACCATGGAAGTGAAGATGCTGTCCTCTTGCTGCAAAAGGACGCTGGGTTTGTCGTTCTCCACGATCTTACCTCCGCCAAACACGAGTACGCGGTCGCATTCCAGAATGTTCGGTACACGATGCTAGGGGTAAAGAGAGAAGACAAATTGAAGTACTGTTACAGTTTTTACTCCTGACTCACTGTAAAATGTATAAAAATTACTAACAACTACTGGTGATAGCTACTTTTGCTTTCACTATAAGGGACAAGGATTAGTCATAACTAGAGTTCCACGACCTCATATCTTCGCCAAATAATATGAATTGTACCGACAGATGTAAGTACCAAATTCCCGCCATTTACCAATATGGCATTACATAGCCATTTTTCTAAACAATAACTAAATTCAAGTCTTTATTTGCTTAAATAATATCTATCAATGTTCCCCTCTTTCTCAATGGCTTGATATGCCACAGGTCTGAAAGTCCTCTCATGGAATGTCAATGACGGTTAGACATCCAGGTAATAAGATACGCAATAAAACTGGATGGATTTTCGAAACGTAGTGAAGTAGCATAACTCTATCAAATATTAGACCCTGTTTTGCATAATCAGCATCTTATTGTTTAACTTGGCTTGGCTATGTCAATGATCAGATTCAGCTATTTCAAAATGCCCAACATGAATATAAAAAGTCCTGTCATTTACGAGCATAGTGTTATTATCTTAGTATAATCTCAGCAATAATCCAAATGAGGTCATTTGAATACTTGATATTTCGAATTTGATTATAATCGATAATTACTAGCCTCTCTTTCTCAGTGAAGGATGACACAGTTTTCAAAGGTGATTTGTTGGCGACGCCTCAGGGGCGAGCCAAATGATAAAGTATTGTGTGCAGATTGCAAGAATTCTAGAAATTGTACAGGCATTTGTCCAGGGGTATACGGTATGTCGCCTGAAATGGTGTAGTATTGTGGGCATTTTTTGAGAATTCTTGGAATTTAAAAAGGCATTTGTTGGTCCGATGCACATGGTGCAGATTTGCCTGTGCCAACAGGTATTTATAGCGGACAGGAATGTTGGTATGTTTGTGTCCTGGGACAGAAAGGAATTTCTTCCCCTACACCTGATTATATATGTGAGTAAGAAGACTCGAATTGAGATCGTTCTTATTCATCTGTGGAGCACGGCTTCTTGCATTTAGATCGTTCTTATTCATCTGCGGAGCACCGCGTCTTGAATTGAGTTCGTTCTTATTCATCTGTGGAGCACTGCTAGAAGTACGTCAATACAAAGCACTGAAGCAGGCAACCACATCTGTGGACCAGATGTGCCAGGCTTATGCATACATGACCACTCAGATCCATTTATCTATTTCTGTATTCTTTACTAGGATAGCTCCCTCATTGGCTTGGCCTTAGGTCTGTGAGTGTGTTTGTATTTGTGGCAGAACAGGTAATCATCAGCCCTTTTCGTTGAAAATCCTGTATAAACAGCACCAGCTATCTGTGCCCTAAGCAGGGTACAGTAAAAATTAAAACAACGTCTCTGGTATGTTTGGATGTTTGTCCCCGGGACCTGGTTTTGTCATCCAGGTTAATTCCCTTGGGTAGTCTGGTATGTTTGGATGTTAGCCCCCCATGACCTCGTGTCTTGGAATGGTGGAATGTGGGTCATCTCACGGTGCCCCTTCTGGTATTCCATTAGTATCTAGGTCAGCGGTACCGGTATCCCAGGAATGATAGAATGTGTACCATGCATGCACAGTTATTTTTAGATCATAGGTCCTCATGGGTGTTTGGAATGTTAGCCAGCAGGAAGTCCCTGGCACTCCATTAAGGACAGGAATTCCTAAGCTACTACGTATTCATGTAGTAACATCGTGCCTATTCACCTTAATTCCGGATGTCTTTGGGGCATGAGCCATAAGTTTTCAAAGGATGCTGTTGCATTGCGCGTGCTTTGCCTTTTGGTAAGCGGATAAGTATGATGTTAGAATTGGTAATAATTGTAGATTTTGGCTAATGTGTCATTGATGTAAACAGCAGTCTTGTCAGAGTAGAATGGTCATTGTTGTGGTAGGAACCCAAGCAGTGAGCACCGAGTGTTGTTTTTAGTTGTCTATGATGTCTATGATGTTCATTCCGGTGGTTGGATTATGCATGATAGAATGTAGTTGTGTTGTCGGTGTGTGTGTATGTGTCTGTATTTGCCCAACAGAACAGGTACTCATCAGCCCATTTCGTTGGAAATCCCGTATGAACAGCACCACCTATCAGTGCCATAAACAGGATACAGTAAAATCATGAACACAACAACAACTAACGTCGCCATGGCAATGTATTTGTTTTCATTGCCAGTCTTGTTTTTATTTGTTTTTTCGGCTGTAGATAAGTACAGCCAGGGCTACCAAAGGCTGAGGCTATTACAAAGGGTTAGCCCTAGTAACATAACAATATACAGACCTTGATACAAGCTTTCACAAAGACTAGAATACGACTTAAATGCATATAAACGGGCACAAACATAGAACTCAGCGCATTTCAAAACATTTCATTAATCATGCAAATTAGGTCCTGTTTGGCATAATTACAATGTTACGTCAATCGTAAGATCCACTTTTAAATCTTCATACCAAACATAACAGATACATTTTAGTCCTGTTTTTTTCAATTGCCCAGCTAGTTAGCTAGCTGTTGACCTAGATTCAGGACGCCAGCTGTTGACCTAGATTCTGGACGCCAGGTGTGTACTAACACATGCCGCGTACTATGGTGCGGCAGTCCTATATATGCCAATTATGATGTAAAGTAGGTCATGATCTGCATAATGAGCATATCATTATGTTGATCATCACCTAAGGAACATATACACAAAATACAAGAATAATCCATCAACCCCTGCTTGAGTTATTCCTCCTCAAAAGTTACAAACAAATAGGCCCACTGCAGTTTAAGGCAAGCCGCAAGGGGGCCCAAACTTACATCACTTACTCCCTGCCCCAAGATCTATCTACCACTCAAAAAATCATAACCTTAGTACCTGCAAAAAATTTGACCACAAACTTTAAGCGGATAGATAAACTTTCTGCATTTATTATGATAATTAGTTCCTGGTTTTCATAATATGTATTTGATTATGTAAAACATTACCCAAGCTATCTAAATACCAAAAATCATGACGATCCGTCAACCCCTTCTGTAGTTATTAGCCTCCAAAGATTTCAACAAAAACGCCAACTGCAGGTCCAAACAAGCCGCTAGGGGGGCCAAACTTACACCACCTATTCCCTGTTCCAGACCCTATGTATTGGTGAAAAATCATGAACCTGGCACTTCCAGAAAATTCGACCACAAAATTTAAAACTCAGCTGCAGTACCTTACTTATCCGCTAGGAGGCCCATTATCGAACTTGACCTTCCTCTTTAACACTCCTACCTACCAACTGAATATCATGCACAGCCGTCAACAGCACCTCGAGTTATGCTGGCGACATACAAATTCACACACATATAAAGCCCGCTGCAGTACCGACGGAAAATGCAAGGGAAGCCATTTTTGAACCTGACCTCCGTTTCCACAACATCTACACACCTGCAAAAAATCACGAAGATCCATCAACGTTTCCGTCACTTTTTTTGCCTACATACAAACACACAAAAATGCAAAGTCTGCTGCAGTACTGTTGGAAAACGCTGGGTGAACCATTTTTCAACTTGACCTTCCTTTGCACAACCACTACACACCTACCAAAAATCATAAAGATTCATTGAAGCTTTCTTGAGTTATGCTCCTGACATACATAAAGACCCACCCAACAGATTTTTCAACCGAAAACATAATCTTCTCCGAGTACAAGTACTCGGCGAAGATAATGACATTTGAATTCAGCAAGGACAAGCATATTGGGTACTCACAGCAATAGTGATAACAGTGCAGTTTGTGAAGGAATTCTTCACCACTCTGTGCAGCATGGCTTCCTGGAGTAGAAAGAAAACAAATATGTAGTTGAAATCTTTTAGAAGGTCTAATGCTGGTTAAAATTTGATGTACATACATGTATTTTCTATGAAAGAGTCTCAGCTATTGATGTGGAAAATAAATCAAAAGCTAACTGCAGCTGTCGGTAATCAGAACAGAAAGTCAAAAATTTGGTGCCATCGGGACTCATAGAGTCAGCAAGATTTCACACATCATTACAGATGTAGGTTGATTATATGTACTCACAGTCTCCATGTCCACTAGCGCCGTAGCCTCGTCCATAACCAGGACACGAGACTTGCGGACAAATGCACGGGCCAGGCAGAAAAGCTGTAAAGAGGAATGGAATGATAATTGTATGCATGTCTTTTCAACATGACATATTAATCTAGCCTGCAGTGCATCAAGATTTCTAAACATTAAAGGCACTTGTAGACAACATAGCAACAAAAATAATCTACTATCAAAACATCTAGTAATAGATAGGTTTTTTTACCTGTCTCTGCCCAATACTGAAGTTAGAGCCACCTTCCCTTACTGCTGTGTCTGAGGGAATAAAAGAATAACGATGATTGCAAATAGCAAACGATGGAAGCCTTTTTCAATCCTTGACACATTAACCTGGAAGAAGAAAAAAAGTCATCATCCATATTATTTTCATCTCATATTGGTACAAAATCATTATGACACTGCATCACTGATTACGTATTGAAAATGTAACAGAATCATTTTGCTCTAACATAAGTGGGATAAGACTTTCACTTTCCTTGCAAGTAAGAGACAATTGCGTAAGATGACTTACCAAGACCCTCGGGGAAGGAGACAACCAGAGGCTTCAGCTGTGCGATCTCCACAGCATCCCATAATTCCTTGTCATTATACATTCCTGCTGGATCCAGGTTGAACCTGAAACCAACAGCTTTGATGAAATAACATCCCCTTTACCATAGCTAGAGCCTAGTGGGCAAAGTGCTCCCTTTGCATGCTGTAGGCCATGGGTTGATTACCCAACTGAGTCTTATAAGAAATCACAATGTCATATTGCTTCTCTACTTAGCCCTTGGAACCTGTGACAAAGAAGTTGAACACACAGTGCTACCAGCGGAATAACTCCCTGCTGTAATGTCTGTGTTCTACACCATTAGGAAGTAGGATGTTGTACCTGATGGTTCCACTGAAGAGGATGGGGTCCTGAGGGATGATGGTCAGACGTGACCTCAGGGTGTTCAGGGGAACATCAGCGATGTCTATCCCATCAATCACTATCTTGCCTGGACAGAAAATATGGACATGTCATTGCAAATTCCTTGACCTCAAATGTACAGCACCTCACTAATCTAACAGGAACCTTCAAAATGTGGATTCTCCCTTAGCTAGCAAAGTAACCTGTCAGTAAGGAGGGTTTTCTTAAAAAATGATGATAAGGAAATAATCAAGTCTGAATTGTTGATATGCGTCATAAACAATGAAACAATAAAAAACTTTTATCCATCCATGGTGCTGATTTGCTTTCATTAAAACAGTTAAGAAGTTTTACTATCCATGGTGCTGATTTGTGTTCCATTAAAACAATAAAAAAGTTTTATCTATCCATAGTGCTGATTTGCTTTCCATTAAAACAATAAAATTTTTTTTATCTATCCATGGTGCAGATTTGCTTTCATTAAAACAATTAAGAAGTTTTACTATCCATGGTGCTGATTTGCATTCCATTAAAACAATAAAAAAGTATTATCTATACATGGTGCTGATTTGCATTCCATTAAAACAATAAAAAAGTATTATCTATCCATGGTGCTGATTTGCTTTCCATTAAAACAATAAAAAAGTATCATCTATTCCACTGAAGAGGATGGTGCTGATTTACTTTCCGTTGAAACAATGAAGTGATATCAATCCTTGGTGCTGATTTGCTTTCCATTGAAACAACGAAGTACATGTATTATCTCTCTATGGTGCTGATTTGCTTTCCAGCATACAAACTTTGTACATATCATTGAAATGAAGTTGGTATGTATATTCATGTAGCCTAAAATGGAGGCCATAATGTTGAATGTATATATGTAGGACCATTCAAACCATACATCCCTAAAGGAATAATGCAGTAAGCAGACACATCTTTGGTGACTCTTTCTGTACCTTGGAAGTTGTCAATCATCCTGAAGAGGGCCATGGAGAGGGAGGACTTGCCACTGCCTGTTTTGCCACAGATGCCCACCTGGAAAACAAGAATTATGGTAGCAAAACAATAGAATAGAATCTTAAACTTTCATTTTGCTGCAATCCTCCTACTTAAACTTCAGAAAATCTGTTCATTGTTCATAGTTATCAACAAGAGATCTGGGTATTTCCAATGTGCATTGAACCTGTACATACAGTACATAGCATCTCATCATGACCAGTGAAACGTAAGCATTTCTATAACAAACTGAGTTTGTTAGGAAAACGCTGTGATGTTTTTATTAATGTATACCTTCTCGCCAGGCTTGATACGGAGGTCGACTTCCTTCAGTACGGCGGGCAGGTCAGGTGCGTAACGCGTGGACAGGTGCTCCAGCACGATTTCCCCTTGCCCTGGCCACTCACGGTGCGGCTCTACATTACCTGGAACAAATCAACAATTACTGTACAGTACCCATAGATGTGTTCAGTGTACTACATGCAGAGACTAATACTGAGCAAATATTACGTGAATTTTTCTTAACTCTGAAAGGTAAATGTAAAAGGATGAGGCATGTAGTTTATGTAATACTGATCCAGGAACATATCAGAAAACATTTGTGCCAGACAGCTTTATTGTCACACAGTTGTGATTTTCCCACTATGTGTTCTTCTTACAGTGCAATGTTCTTCTTCAGTCAATGTATTTATATGACTTAAAGTTTTTAAAAAATGTTCAAAAGTACTTTCTTACAGAGTATAACTTTTTTCTTCAGTCAATGTATTTATACCACTTTAAGTTTATACATGTACCAATTTTTAGAAGTATAACATTGCTCTTACCCTCTGCCTTCCTGTAAGGTTCGATGGGCATTTCTGAGAATGTGGACACCATGTGGACAGCATCCATCTGCATCTCGATGTCTGCAATGTTCCTCACACCCCAGTTCAGGTAAGTGGACACCTATGATATAACAAAGTACCAACTATAGCAAAGGATAACAGATCACAAAGCAGATTAAGTCCTCCAACAGGAAAACAGGATACTAACAAAATGGTTGTTTCAACTAAAATGCATGGAGAAGGTATTACTACAAGATTTTCACTCATACAAATTAAAGCAATAAGGACATGGGTTCCATAACTTCATTTGCATGTTTCCTAAAAAAACATTTTAGTGAGGATCAGGCACAGGGGGTTACTATTTGTGTATGAATTCGGACTCAATAGTCCACAAGGGGGCGGGGGGAGGCGGATTGGTGTGGGCAATTCCCAATGTTGGAGGGAATGGGGGAGGACAGGCAAATGATTGTCGCTGCCAACATTACTCACCATAAGTGCATATGTGAGAGCCAACCCCACAAGTCCAACAGGGAGGTCACTGTAGACGGCCACTGCCAGGGAACACATAGCAGCCCACAACACCACACACGCACCCAGATAGTCCTGCAGAATGATATCACAGAAATGTAACATGGTAACCGCAATGGTAGTTCATGAGAGGTACAGGTAATTGTTAGCCTCCACTTAGGTATGGATCATAGAATGTTGAAAAAAGGGAATAATTGGCCAGGAGAGTCAGTCTGCAGGAAGGTTAACATTTCCCCCTCAGAACTGCCTGGCCAGCCAAACCCTATGGTGGCCAAACTCCCCAGACAAATTATTCTCAGCATAGTTAGTCTGGTAGAGACTACGTAATTGTCATGGGAAGATACAAATACACAGACATGAGAGAAAAGAAGAGAGGAGAAGCAAGTAACAGGACCTACCAGCCTGACTCCCAGCCACCTGTTTGCCGTGTTCAGGAACAGGAAGGCCAAGGTGTTCTGGTCAATCTGATCGTTCAGCTTCTGTTGAAAACGCTTCTCATCCCTAAACAATGGCAGAAACACACTAAACTGTAACAGTATTCTACAAAACAGTATCACGATTATTCCATTCAGCCTCATGTTTAAGTCTGTAAGACAAAAAAGCAGCAATAAAAGGGCAAACCACCAACTTTATCTATGGAGTAACAGGTCTACATGTATGTCTGATTCTACAGAGACATTCTGATGGTACTTTTTGCAGTGAAAGATAAAATTAGAAGAGGTAAATTGTTTTTAGAACTGGCAGTAGAAGCATCCTCAACCATGTGCAAAGGTTAGTTGGTTCAGGTAATTCAGAATGATATGACCAGCTGCGCATGCTGCCATGCCATGTGTCTGTGAAGCTGGTATGTCATGCTGAAGAGCAGTTATACCGGCTATAAAGAAACAGATAGAACATCAGAAAGCAAGCTGTCAAAAGGATTCGCATGAAAGTTATAGTTTAAAAATTTCCAATATACTGTCAAAAGGATATATGACACAAAACGCAGACATACAGACCTGTAAGCCCTGACAGTGGAGAGCCCCCGCAGTGTCTCAGAGAAGTGGTACAGGACAGGAGACTTCGTCAGGATGTCCAGATGCTGCAACTCCCTGTAAAAGAACAAAGCACAAGGCTACTCACCAGAACAATGCAGACACCACACCAATTTTTTGTTTAGATTTTGTTGTTGTGTTAGAATCTTACTTAACACACTCAGGTATTTGCTCAAACTACAAAGGGGACAAGCACTGTACATAGTTTGCCTTTAGTTGGAGAATCAAGCAGAAAATTGGTGTGGAAAAAGTACATATCCAAACTGGGGCCTGGCCAGGCTGTTTGTGGGGCCAAACAAATAACTGTTACAGGTACTGTAGATGTCATGAAATACATGTACAAATTATGCTCATGATTGATTCTTTGTGTGTTTTGCTGAGTTCTATTTGATTATCATACTTTTCATTCCCACAAACTGCCTGACCAGATGCCAGTTTGGAAATGTGAAGTTGGCATAACCAGGGTATGGGGAAAAACTGACAGAAAATCAGAAATCACAAGGGGTGTTCTAGAAAAAGGCAAAAATAGGCAGCCAATGCATGTGGTATGTTAAAAGATGTTTAATTTCTTTTTTATCTAACATTACATATGTATAAACATGCTTTACAAGTGGGCATACAGATTTAACCAACGAAGGGTATCAAACTGTCTACTGCCTTGCTTTTGGTTTCTCTGGAACATCCCTACACAGAACATACCTTTTACTAGTCACTTTGCAAGACAGCAGAGCCCCATATAGACGTCTGTTAGTACACAGTACACAGCACACAAATTCTCTTTAAATAGCTTGCACACTGTGATAACAATGTCTAACATCTATCCACCACAGACATTATTTTCAGCATGTTGCATGATATTATTATGATGACTTAATTCAATTTCAACTCATCCAGTGGAAATACAAATATTGAACATTCAAGACAGTCCCTTCTTGTCTGTCACAGACAAAAGAATTACCTGGAGGACTGGATAAAGAACTTCTGCAGCAGGTAGAAGCCAAAGAGGATGACAGCAGCAGGGATGAGGAAATATGGAGTGACAATGGCATTCACCAGGAGGGCGGCGGTACACATAAGGAAGGTTCGGATCAGAGACTCTACAGTCGTCGGGAGTTGCTACAAAGGTGTAGACAGGACAAGAACAAAAGAGAAATAGAGAGATCAAATAAAAGTTACATGTAGAAGGGCATAGATCACAAGATATTGACAGACGGAAATGATGAATAGGAATAACCTGAAAAGTTCCAGGACACACACACAAAACACAACTAAGAAGAAAACTAAAGCAAAGACAAAAGGAAACATAGACAGAAGTGTGGTATGTATACTACTAGTAGGAAGTTAAGATTACCTGGTCAATGGTTGCAGTGTCAGAGGAAAAGCGACTGAGGATGCGTCCATAGGGAGTTGTGTCAAACCATCTGTATGATAAATTACAGATAGAGATTTGGAATTGTTATCCTGTAGAAATTGTCAGAATCTAAAATCAAATTGTTAGAGATTGTTGATATTATGGATCATATATTGGTATTCTTCCTGTATTTCCATTCTCTATAGTATTAATATTACATTCCATTCATTGTAGTTATGTTTTCCAGCATCTAAAATTAAAAAAACAAACACTTGATTTATTCAACAATCACATCTCTTTAGACTAATGGCTACAAATAACATATTTGTGGCAATATTTTATCGTGATCACTATTGTAAGCAAAAGTGTGTTGGTATGCTAAAAATAATATCATAACATTAGCCTCATTCTAGAATATTGACAAAAAGCATACTTAAAGGCCATGTTAAGTATGAATGTTGATAGACCAATCCTATATGAACATTAGTCAAGTTGAGATGTCCATAATGTACCTCATTGGAGCGAGAATGATCCTCCTCAGCATCTTCTTGTGCAGGTTCTTCCCAGCCTGCACTCCTGTGAGCACGATGATGATAGACGCCAGACATGCCAGGAAGATTCCAGACAAGGACAGCCCGACGTAGCCGTAGATGTAGTAATGCCACTCTTCCTCTGTCAGAGGCTGAGAAGTCAAGCAAAATGAAACTGACTTATTGCTTTAGTTTATCTTGGGCAGGTAAAGGTCTAATACCGTTACCACTTACATTTGCACTTACCAGTCTTTCATACCACTAATAACCAACCAACACCTTCTATAGAATAACCTTTGCCTTAAGGACTTTCTTTACCATTCAAGTTATTGCACTCATAGCAGCTCCGATGCCATCTGATCCCCTAACTTTTGGAATGGGGCCACGAGGAGCATCAAATGTTACGACACTGTGCAACAAAGGTTTTAATGATACATATTGAATCTAGTAAATAGAATATGGTACCTTAATCTTTAGTAATATCATCAGCAGATGAAAAAGAAGCATATGCTTGTACACAGTACAATGAATCTAACCTGGTATCCAAACCTATTATACATGGAGCTCAAGAGTCTCTTCTGTCCTTTCCGCAAGTAGAGGAGAGGACTGAAGAGACTCAGGAGCTAAAAAAGGTTCAAATACCAGGCCACAATGAATCAGGCTTGACCAATAGGTATCTTGATATTGTACCGTTCCATCCATCCACAGTGATGACCAGTCAGCCAGCCAAAAGTCTCCTGCCACCATCACACCGTGCTTGAGAATGCTGACCAGTAGAAGGATGACCACCCACACCACTCCGCCTGCCAACAAGTACGTCAAGTAGGCAGACATGGGCACCGACATCAGGTCTTTTGCCATCTTCTGCTTCTCAGCTTCCTCTGAAATGAAAAGGTGGGGTTCCCCAGGGGTTCATTCTGGGACCACTGCTGTGTAGTTAATATTCTATGTATTGACATTGGCTTTGATTTCCATTATCAGACTAAATATACTTTTTTCATGTCTTTGATCAAAGTTATCTCATACATTTAAAGATGTACACACTAAAACAATGATATTTGATGTTACATGTATATGAACTGTGTACTAAGTCTTTTGAATTGTTGATCATGCAATCCACCTGATAGCACACTACAAAGTGATACCAGGTAATAATGAATGACACAACTTAGATAAAACATACAATAATGTAGGACATAGTTATTACACATGAAACAAATACATGTATCAGTGAAGTAACTGACATGAACAAAGTACAAAACATGACATTTTTTGTTAAAGCAAAATATATGGGTGTTATGCGATAATGGTATAATGACACCACATGATAGTATTGATACAATGAATTAGATAATGTGGCATGATATGATATAATGACTGTATAATCCCAGTGTCCCAGAGTGAAAGGGCTACATGTATCTCTCCTTAGGCAGTTTCAAAGAACTTTCCATTTCTGTGACAACTGGAACATACTAGAAGCAAATTAGTCTTTGTACGGTCAAACTGACTAGTAGACTGATTTTGCAGCAGCTATAATTAAATATGCAGAGTTAGCCTCGGTAAAAGCTTGTATTGCAAAGCAGTCATCATGGCAGCCATCTAAGTGTGTTTGCTATAGTTAGCAGCACAAGAACATAGTTTTATCTATAAGCCAACAAGGTTATACCATAAGAATTTAACAGATTGTGGAAAAAAACATGTTGAAAAAATTAGCACTAATAAACAGCTGGGTGAGATTTGAAGATAACAAGATTAGTTTATAAAGTATTACTCACAGTTTTGACAGGGCAAAACCATATTGGGATACCAAT
This sequence comes from Branchiostoma lanceolatum, assembly GCA_035149815.1. Taxonomy (NCBI): domain Eukaryota; kingdom Metazoa; phylum Chordata; class Leptocardii; order Amphioxiformes; family Branchiostomatidae; genus Branchiostoma; species Branchiostoma lanceolatum. Next base: position 25,296,981 of record CM068866.1, on the reverse strand, counting down.
ACCAATATGGCAATAGGTTTTGAGTGAATTACCTTCAGCGGCTACAGCAGTGGAGGGTGGACAGAAGAGTGTAGCGTGGGGGAGTAGAGGAAAGCATGGAGGAAACGAAGGTAAAGACTACGTCAACTATTAGCGTCATATCTACGTCTCAATATTGCAAGCAGTGTTGCGCTTATCATTATGATATGCTGGTTTTACATAAAACACCCTCCAGTTTAATTCTGGAGTTCCAGTTTAATTCTGGAGTGGCCTCCCAGATCTCAGCAACCTTACACCCTGATGGGCTAATATTACTAAATGGAAGTAGGAATGACGTAATAAGAAATACGTAGTAGCCATTGCCGACCCTCCGGGTTTAATCCAAATTTGCATAAGTGTTCATAATTATGCATAATTATGCATACAGTTCAAGGTTTATGCATATAGTTAAACATTGTAACATTATGCATAATTATGCATGATTATGAACACTTAAATGCAAATTTGGATTAACCCCCAGAGGATCGGCATTGGCTGCTACATATTTCTTACAGCATTTCCACTTCCAGTTAGCAATATTAGCCCATCAGGGTATAAGGTTGCTGACATATGCCACTCCAGAATTAAACTGGAATTCCAGAATTAATCTGGAGGGTGTTGATTAAGAACCTCCAACACATTCTGATTATGGCATGAAACCACTTGCAGTACTGGTCAAGAGTTATTATATTTGTTCCAACATAAACCTTTGGCCTAGAATTTTTTTAATCTGAGGATGGGACACAAATTGCAGACTCAAGTAGAAGCTTAAGTGTTACAGTATATGATGACAAAAGAACAACAAAAAAACATCAAAGGAACACTGCACTGCATCTCCAACAAATTGTCTTATTATGAAAGACTATTCTAATCCTGCTACAGACAACAAAAACAACATTAGTATATATGAATACTATCATTAGTTGAAGAGGACAACTGAAACACAGAAAGTTACTGTCAGCAAGTCATTACTGAAAAAAAAGCTTTATCGGGACAAATTGCAGACAACAGTTTCGTAGGATAATACAAAAGACACCACATTTGAACAAACAAACAAATCTAGTTATATGCAGTGCAGTTAAAATCTTTATTTTTTTTCAAAGATGTGCAAACCATATACAGCTACTTGCCTACATTCTAAAGATGTCAGAGTTAATAGTCACTGTCACAACCATCAACTTTTTTACCATCATCATACTAATAGTATGTGTTTTTTTCGAAGAAAATATAATTTGTAGTTGCCTGCGTTCTGACAGCAAAATGATGATATTGATGATGAGATGATGATGATGGAATATTTGACTGTGCACCTTACAAATCTCAGACAACTGTGAAATGTGACTAGCATCTCTCTGACTTTTACTCGGTTGAAAGTCCTGGCAACTGAGGGCATATAAAAGTGCAGATTAATAGTTAAGACATGACACAGAAGACATGATTAGTTTAAAAATCAGCTGAAACACAAGACATATACAAGTGACCAACATGGATATGCTACAAGAACAGTACTTGGAGAACTGAGGAGGTCTTGAGATGACATACTAGACCCTTTGCCAGAGTCTTTGTCCTCCTGGCCTTTCTTCTTCACAGGGACTTCCACAATAGAAACCACATCATGGTGGACCTTGTGGTCGTCATCTAGTATGTGAATGAGTGAATGATGTGGATATCAGAGGAATACAAAAGTACCAATGTGATAAGAAGGTGAAGAAATGGAGACAAACGTTAGAATGAAAAAGTAGGCAAGTCTACTTTTCAACTCCACAAAATGTTGGCCGGAAAGAATGGAAAATACACAACTAAGACAAATAATGAGCTTGCCAATGTAGATATCATGTACTTTTTTCTGTTCATCTGCAGATATAACAAAGAAATGTATCATGATTATCATACGCGCTAGAAAAGTAATTGAAACTTCAATAAAAATTATCTTATTGTACATTTATCAGTTGATAAATTACTGCAATCTGCTAATCTACCAAGGCAGCAGTGACTTCAACCTACAAAATCTACACATTATTCTTGATAGCATGCCTTATTCTATTATCTCAAGACGCTTTCACAACAAGTAAAAAGTCCAGACTAAGTGAAGACTAATCCATGAATTTGTCAGTGGGGGTGTGAAAAACAACTAAACATACTATCTTAAAATGAGCGATCTTTGCTACTGAACTGCTCGATAGACTTCTGACAATATGTGGGAAAATATTTATCCCTTTCTTCTCTCTCTTCTGGGAGCAGGCAACTAAAGCTTTCTTCTGACATGAATAAGAAGTACTTGAATGTTCTTTTAAAACCTACTGAACTACATACACCTGTACATAATACCTTAATTCTAAAAATCCTTAATATGCTGTAACAGGAATACATATACATGATGAATATGAAACTTGCCAATATACAACTCATGAGTGTGGCCCTGCTTGTCTGCTGAGGACAAAGAATGATAATGATGAAACATTTACCAAGAAATGTAAAACAACACTGCCAAAAGAAGCAACCATAGAAAAGAAAGAGACAACTAGCCTAAGAGTAAGCTGAAATAAAATGTACAAAATGGCTGGAAACAACTCGAGTGGAGTCTAGAATGGCTTTGGACTTGCCAACAAATATTTCTGGTTTAGGTACACTGGGCAGATGCACAGGTTCCTCTGATGAAGGGAAACAAAATGGAAAGGTTAGTACATAAAAGTACATGTATGCTAAAAAGGATACAGTGGATCGATTATAGTGAAATGTAGAGTTAACAATCAGGTGGGGAAAAATAATGATTGACTCTACACCAAACATGAGTGCTTTGATAGAGTATCATAGTTACTGTGCTAATACATAGCAGGTATTATATTTATAGCACAGGTACATGTATCACACTGAAAATGTCCAGTAAATCAAGGTGTCTTCACCATGTATCTCCGTCTATATCATCAACAGAAAGCTCTGTGGCAGTCAGTTGAAGTATATGCTGAAGAACAAATTGTTTAGACTAAATAATAATTAATACATGTACAGTTCTAACCTGACAGTTCTTCCTCCTTGTGGGTCGTCTTGGTTGCCTGGCGACGGAGATACTTCTTCTCCAACCCCCGCTGGTCTTTCCTCCTCTCCTCCTCCTCCTGTTGAGCCTGGGTACTGTCAAGTTAAAAACAAAACAATTCAAACCATTGAAAAAGCGCACAGTAACTATAAATGATTGGTTGTTGATACAACTGGTGTTGGTCACATAATACACAGTTATGTGACATAACATTATCTACTGTTGTGGGTGCAATGAGGGCCTTAACAATCAGTCAAGCAAGTACAGGACTTCACCTGATGGTGTTCTTCCACATCTGATACAGGGACGGGTCCTCCGTGGTGATCTCACTAAACGTACCCTGGTGTGTCACATGTCCGTCTCGCATCACCAAAATCTGCAAAATCAAACACCAGTACCTGATGCATTTTTTTATGCCTGATACAGAAAACAACTGAAAGCATCAATGACAAGGAGACAGTCTTACAGGCAGTTCAACAGCATTTTGATCTTTACCTCAAGTTCTAGCTCTGTCTGACTTCTTGTTATGACAAAGTAGAAATACAGATGGAATCTGCATATTACAACATGCCGGTCACATGTACAATGTACATGTATAGGCCAAGAACCTGTTATTGGTTGAATAACTCCAAAAAGCCCTGGACAGTGAGAGTTTTGTTACACAGTCTATTGATAGGAAAACCAATGAGAAACAAAATGTGTACATTGTCTGCCTCTTTGAGATACTCCAGCTTGTGGGTTACTAAGACGATGGTGCGGTTCTCCTCCCGCAGCATACCCAGAATGCCTTCCTGCATCATGTGACTTCCCTCATGTACATCCAGGAAGGACAGAGGGTCATCCTAGAAATTAGAATGCAGAGAAGCGGTATCAAACTGTACTTCAATATCAGATGCAATCTTACAAAAATAATATCTAGAATGTGACAGAAAACAAATAAATGAATAGATAGACAAATAATAAAGACAGTAGGCTTAAGCAAGGAGGTTAACCTCCTTGGCTTAAGCAATAATTAGAACAGAAAAATCTAAAACTTTTCATGATTTCTGCAGACATATATAATATTGTGAACCTACCAAGATGACGATGTCAGAGCTGTTGTATAAGGCTCTGGCCACACTCACACGTCTCTTCTGACCTGGAGTCAGCCAGATTCCCTGGGACAAGAGAACAACATTTCTATCTTTAAAGAAATGAAATTACTTTTCAACAGAGAAAATACAACACTCAACTACGGTATCTACTCTTGTCTAGGGAGCAGTTATTCCAGTGTAAGGTTGGAAAAGGACACTGGAGAAAAATTACTTGATTTGATAATAAACATGTCACTCATGATCAGATTTACCCTCTCTCCAATCTCAGTCTGGTCTCCTTCAGGGAGGATGTCGATATCTGCTTGTAGGGAACAAGCTGAGATGACACGGTCATATCTGTAACAAACAGTAACAAAAAAAGCTGAAGATATATAACTTAATGTACATCATAAGTATCAAACATAACCAGAATTACTTAAAGTTTGGATAACATGAAAAAAATCACATAAAGTTTAGTACATGTACATGTAGGGTATTGCTCAACATACCTGGCTTGGTCAAAAAGTTGTCCAAAGAGGATGTTGTCCCTCAACTTGGCATTAAACAGCCAACCCTTCTGAGCATGGAAGGACACTTTGTTCTTTTCCCTACAAAAGGACATGATGTACAACACTCATATCTAACATGAGAAATCTGATATATCACTTGGATGTCTCTGTAGGTTTTATTACTTTGTCTTTCCCTACAATACAGATTGCACACTTTGCAAATGATAAATTTCACAGGGTACAAGTAAGTTGCTTTTAAACATATTCCTATTGGCACAAGCAATCATCTCAAACAAAGATAGAAAGGAGGGAAAATAGATGACATCAATGTGTCAATATTGCATCTAACTGAAACTACGTATACTTACAAGCACCAGGCCACATCTCCAGCAAGCAGCTTCATCTCACCAAGTATAGCATTTATCAGGGAGGTCTTCCCAGAAGCATTGGGACCAATCACAACAGTCATGGCACCTGAAATACAGGAAAAAAACTACTGTCATTGACACTATCTACAGTCATACTATTGCCAAATGACTTGTAAGCTAAAAAGATACACAACTTCATGTCAAGATTTTGTACAGCCTTAAGTATTCTTGGTAGACTTGCGGATAAACACATTTCAAACATCATTATTTGGGAGTATTCTACGGAAATCATTTACCTCTAGGGACCTTAAAGTTGATGTCATAAAGTGCGGTAGTTGGAGCATCAGATGACAGGTCCCATGCAAAGTGTCCATTTGTAACCTGAAACAGAACATTAGCACAAACATGTATCTCTGTCTGTAATTCTACCAATATCAAATAATGTAGCAAAAGTTCTATTTGCATGTGGTTGTCTTTGTGAAATTCTGTTACCAACATGTCTCTTATAAAATAAGACTCTCTTGTAAAAATGAGCATTGTAATTGTCATGTCTTTGTACTTGTGTGAACTTTCTTTTGCTTTTACCTCCAGAACAAAGTTCTCTGGCACCATCTTGCATGACTTCTGTCTCTTGATGCTCTTCATATGAATACCAGACATCTGTAAAACAGCAAATGTTTCAAGTATTGCAACACCATGCAATTATACATACATGTAGCAGATGCATACATGTAGCAGATGCATACATGTAGCAGATGCACTATCAGCATACTTGTGGGCATGTTAAACAGTACTCTAATGCAGTACTGTAGTTACAAAGCAGATAAATGAATTGTAGCATCAATGATCAAATCTACTTTGCAATCTAAGCTACTTGCATTAAAGTCATGGTGCTCACATATGAAATACTATCTGTGCCTAAATTTTCATTTCTTGAAACAAGGAGGCAATAAATCTATTATTCATCTGGTCTCACTACTGTTGATTCTGAACTTTGAATTTGACTTGTTGTTTAAACTTGACCTTGAACTTACCCTGAGCAAGGTGATGAGCACATCCTTTGCATCCTCCTGTTCATCTTCCCCTGTCAGGTAAAATCCACGGTCCACCTAATCATGGGGGGAAGAAATAAACTGTGACAACACAAGTACAAAATACCTGTCCAGTAATAACAGCATGCCTTGGGTCGACGGTTTCATTTAAATCTGTCGTAATGGATCATTTCCTGATTAAGAAACTAAGGAAAAACAGTTTTAAGATGTGTTGGAAACTGTTTATGTGATAATTGGAAAGATAATGATTTTGACATTGTCAGAATTTGAAATTCCATCTATTTACATACCCTTAGTGTCAGTATATGGGCTGTGAGACATTTCAAGGATGATTCCAAAGTGTCAGAATCTTCAAAATTGAATAACAAAATCTATCCTTTCATTCCTGTTTATTCATTCACTAAATATCTGTGAATAGTTTCATCTAGTTGGTACATAAATGGATAATACAGTTACGCCAAAAATAGTTACTCAAGATAATACAGTTCTTTGTTACACAACCAAATGGATTAACCTGCCAATGTTTCAGTAGATCCTGTCAGTAATGCCTTGAGGAAGGTAGCAGAAGGACTATCAAAATGTTGGAGGGCAAATCCATTTGGTGAAGCAACAAAGAACTGTATTATCCATTAACTAAACAGTGGAACAATTAGGACTCCACCTCTGGGATATCCAAGAACGGCCTGAGACGTTTGGCACTCATGATGGCATTGACCATGGCGACCACCACCATGGGGAAGTTGAAGAGGGGGACCACCAGGATGTTGAACAGGACGAGAGTGGCAAAGGTCCTGCCGGCAGTCAGAGCCTCATCAGACATGTAGTGGTGGATACTGAAGGTCTGGAAGAAAATGGAGATTGTCACTGAATTAAATCTTGCATTTTAAAGGAAAATCACGATTTATTTTACTGTGGGGCTGTTCATGTTAATCAATGTATCTTAGTGGTGTTTATGCAGAAAAGTTTGCAAAGTGAAAAGGATATTTTATTTTGTTACAGTAGTGTTTCCTTTTGCATTACAGACAACCACAGGACCTGCATCTGAACTGAACAATCTATCTTTTTACCAGCAAGGTGTCACACAAACATGTAGCTTATCAACTTATTGATTATAGAGAAAGGACATGTACAATGTTTACCCACCACTACTGTAGCAATGATTGGAGTAGCTGCTGTCAAGAACACTGGAAAACAAAGGGAAAATGTTATGGCCGAACAAGCATTCGAAGTAAAATAAAGGCTTTGACTTGACTTGACTTAGACCCCGTTCACACTCATTTTTTTCAATCGCGATTGAAGTATAATCGCGATTGAATCGATCCGATCGCGATTGATTTTTTCAGTGTGAACGCTCCCAATCGCGATTGGAACGATCCAAAACGATCCAATCGCGATTGGATTGTAACTACCTCCGGAGGTAGTTTGATTGGATTAATCGCGATCGGATCCAATCCAATCCTATCAAATTTTGAGTGTGAACGCAACTACGATTCATTCCATCGCGATCCGCGGGGATTTCGGCCGGTTCAAGGCTAGGGTCGCAACTTATCACATAAGTAATGTACAAAGTACAATGTTTTCCCACCAATCGTCGCTTCATTCACGCTCCCAGATTGTCCTGTCTACAGCACTTGTCGCGTTCATTACCCGTACTACAGCGAGGCCAATATACAAAAGCCTTCGTCGTTCACGCCTTCTCGCGATCATAGCCCGCCGATTGCGTTCCCTTCCACGGCTACAGAATATTCTCCAGAGATACAAAATCATCAAGAGTTGGGGGACTCCCGCCATTTTGTAGCAAGCGACGCCGAACCTTTGACCTCGTGCTTCAATCGTGGTCGGATCACGGCGTACTTTAATCCACTTGGCGAAAAGCAGTGTGAACGCAAAAGTTTATTTGCGTTCAATCGCGATCGGATCGAACAATCGCGATTATACTTCAATCGCGATTGAAAAAAATGAGTGTGAACGGGGTCTTAGATTAACTTCATAACTGCATCATACTTTAGAGGTTCACAGAGCCTTGTTTCTACACAAACCAGGAAATATTGTATAAAAACATTTTATATTGCTGTTGCTGTATGGGATAACAATTTAACTCTTAAAGTTTATTGTGCCTGTTTTGTCACTACATTGTGTATTTTGGTTGATTTCAATAAACACCTCAACTCACATGAGAAGACTAGATAGACGGATGACTTCCTCATGCTGCTGATTTCGCGGTTGCGGGCGCGATCCACCAGCGTACAGAAGATGCTCTCCCAGGAGTACAGTTTCAGCAGACGGATGCCCTGCAGAACGGAACAAGACTGTTTCATTACCTCCACTTACAAAGTTATGTCTTCAGTTCAAAGAGAGTGGCCGATTCTCTTTTGCACAAGAGGCAAGAAAAAACTGTAACAATTTTTCTACTGTACTCTCCACGAAACAGATATCTGACCTTGCTACAGCAACAGGGGGAATGAAGAAAACTTGCAGCCGCTGCGCAAAAGCAGCTAATGATGATGATGACAACGAGTCCACCAGAATTCTTTTCAAGTTCAAAAATGCCCTCTACCAGATACATTCGAGTACACTGAGATGATAAATGATACTCAATCTATACAATTTATTGCCATGCACTCCTTTTCTCACAAAGTATGTATGAAATAAGTCTTTTACCTTTAGCATCTCGTTGAATTTCTTGAACCTGTCTTCAGAGTGGTCCATAGTGTCCTTCTGCATGTGTGTCATCTGACGAGCCACCAGGTACTGGACAGGACACAGGATGACGATGATGGAGGCACCGATCACCGCGGGGTAACCCATCTGGTAGTACAGCATCACCATGGCGATAACCACCTGGAATGTAAAGGAAACATATCCTGATCCAGTTTTAACCTACTGAGAAGTTACACTTCTACTGGTCTTGACAAGAGAGACTAAAATGGTGTATTGTATTCATTGTACCAGAAAATTCCTCTTGGTCTATTTGATAAGAGCAATAAACAGTGGACTGTGGATTAATGTTCTTTCCGTACTGTTACTTTTGAACGAGGGAAAACTACATATGACGATACTTGTACTGCAGCCATTGTCACAAGCAGAATATTCACAGTGGAAAGGTCTATCTGCAGGCAGGGTTGTCAATGGTATATAAATTAACATCTGGAAAGACCCCAGATCAGTGAAGTTGCCCCCCTCCCCACTTACCTGAACAGGCATGGCCCAGAGATGGGGGCAGAACCACACAAACAGCATGATCTGGTTAGCGTCCACAGACATCAGGTTGATGATCTGCTCAATGCTCCAGTCACCATTGGACAGGCTCCAGGAGGACATGCGAAGGGTTTTCTCATACACCAGTCCCTGTGTGCGAGAGAGGAGGAATGTGGGCTTTTGATATTTTCTTGAGGCTCATGCAAAATGAATCTATGCATGGTGATCATACTAAATTGCAATCATCTGTTATTTATTGCAATCATCTATTATGGAGGGCAACTGGAGTGAACGGAAGAGAGGAAATGGAGGAAAATCGGCAAGTCTTGAAGGAGGGATGGAAAAAAGGTAAGATTTGACAGAAGAAGTAAAGAAAGGTACATTGGTTATCATTATTATAAGGAGGAAGGAAGGAAAGAACATTACATGTACATGTGTATTTCAATAGTCACTCATCCTTAGCTATCATTACTAATTATAAGTATCATTTTCTCAAGAAAGCAGACTATATACTAAGGTGACCTACTGTTATTCCAGCCTTCAGATTGATGCCCTCCTTGATGGCCAGGTAATAAGACATCTCCATTAAGGTGTGCTGCAGGATTGTGGCCATGAACAACAGGTACGCCAAGATAAACCCATTCTCCATAAACTCTTCCAGGGATACGAAATAGTGCTCCTGTTTGGAAAATAAAGAAGAGGCATTACTTATTGCATGGGAGGAGTGGCACAGACAGCCTTAGGAACTTGAAGTTTTAATTCATAAAGGAATACACTTTTAGTTCAGACATACAGGACATTTGCACATTTTACATCGTAGCATAGCATCCCAGCATTTCTTTCACACATACAGCTAATTAAAATCAAAACAGGAACTCCTATAGAAGTATCTTTAGTATAAAAGATATACATAGGTGATGCCCTAATTACCTTGACTTGCTGAGATTCGTGAAAGGAGATGTTTCCTTGTCGGATCTCTACCAGGAACTTAACGATTCCCGCGACACACAGGGGACCGATGAACCCTAACAGATCACCGATGTACCGGAAGATGGAGCTGTACACGATCGACTGGCCAAACGCCTTGAAGAAGCACTTCCAGATGGAGGGGGTCTGTCCTGCCTTCGCAGCTCCCTCCTGAATAGGGGTGTGGCACAAAAAATCATCACCAAAACACGCCAAAATTAAAATTTATCTCCATGAATACTTTCATCAGGTTGGTAATGCAATTGTGGACAAAGCTCTTTGCACACAACCAATCTCCTCAAGTCATGAAGTGTGATGAGGTGGGATACTAGCTTTAGTAGTCATGTTTGTGAAAACATCCTTGCCACTGCAGTGCCACCTAGCAGCGAGAAGTAGAACAACATTGCACTAATGAAGCTGGCAGATGGACTAACAAAATGTTGGTTGTGCACAGAGAACTTTGTTAACAATAAAAGTAGTATCAACACTATTCAACACGTCCTTAAAAACAACTCCAACAATCAATTGTTCCATGAGCTATTTGCTACTTTGCTAGAACATGTACATGTGATTTATCTAAGAAGAGATGCTATTATAGCATTAGTACTAAGAACATTTATAAAAAACACACTGCCAGGATATTCTTGTTAAAGATATTAGAGGAAAAATGAATCATTTGTTTGTACCAAAGAGGCCTGATCACTCCTTCTGAATTTCGTTTTGAACATTTTAACCTATTGCAAAAAAAGACATATGAAGGGAACAAAATGCCATGAATTTTTCCACGTGACAACTGGATTGTCAAGAGAAAAAGTTCAAGGCTTGTCAACAAAGTACAAGACAACTGCCAAGCCTGGAAAACATGTTTAACTTTTAAAATTAACAGTTTTAAACATAAACATACTAAATTGGAAATGTTCAATAGTCATAGATGACATGTACCAACTTCCTGACTTAAAGAATCAGAAATGCTAAGAATATATGGGTGTGGATTTCATGTACTAGATGATAAATAATGTTCATGAAAAGTCTATTAAGTACCTTTTCTTTCTTGTAGACATTCTTGAACCTTTCTAGATTTGCCTGTGCTTTGTGTTGCTATAAAAGGCACAGAAATAAAGATTATACTCAAGTACACCATTTACAACAAACTACTACTGTAACAATCTATCACAAATTCACACCATTTAAAAATGATTCCAATTCGCACAAGAAATTTGTAAAAGAATGGTGAAAACTACAATCGAGAATGTTTGACTTAACAACGTCTAGACTTGGCTGCAAAATGTAATAATCCTTAATTTGCAAATTGGCCACTTCTCTAGATTGTCCATGCTGATTGGCTGCCTGTACACTTGCACAATGACTTCAATATAACAGCCCTTACTGTTGGCAGTTTCCCTAGATTGTCCATGCTGATTGGCTGCCTTTACCCTTGTGCAATGACTTACCGTTGGCAGTTTCCCTAGATTGTCCATGCTGATTGGCTGCCTGTACCCCTGCACCATGAGTTTGTTCATCCACCAGTAAGTGACCTTGGACAGAAGGTTGACATATGGCTGGTGGAAGTGCATGTCCTGTTGCTGTAAGTCATTGGGGATGTCTTCGCTCTTGGACGACTGCTTGAAGAAGGCATATTTCTGCGAGCAACATTTGAATAAACTAATCACTCAACACTTACAATCAAATGACTTAAGACATGCATTTAGCATGGGTGAAAGTGGCCACTAACCTTTGTATTCAATCTGTCTAAAAACTACATTTTAAAAAGTATGTTTGTCAAGGAAACAAGGTAGAGTCAAAAAAATGTTTCATAAAACACACTGACCATTTAAAGCCAAGCAACTTAAACTTGTTATGATAGACAAGAACTATATCTGACCTTCTGAACGAGATGGTTGACTTCTATACAGATGTACAGGAAGTAGATGGCAACAATCAGCCAGTTCAAGTCCAGACGCAAATGGCCCGCATTTAGACCTAAAGGTACAAAGGTTAAACACAAACAGTGAAGTCATCCTTCATACCAAAATAACTTAAGAAAATGTGATTTTTCTTCAAAACTAAAATCAACATAAAACATTAAAAACACTTGCATAAAAGTAACACATTAAAAGCACTTGCATAAAAGTATTGATACAGAATGAAACTTTTAGGGAAAAATAACACAGTTTCCCCGAACAGATGAATGTTAAAATACAATAAAAAACCAGTCCAAACTAAAACTGGTCACTAATCATGTAAACAAATGGTTACAACTGCATATCTATAGGTCAAGATCTAGATGAGGTCTGAATATCTAGTAATTCCTTGTTATGAGCCTTCAGTGTCAAATTAAAGTACATGTAGAGACCAATGGTTTACACTTCATGGTAGGGGGTAGTCTAGATTTGACCTGAGAGCAAGGCATGAACCCATAACCCCAAAATATTTGGATAGGTTACAGCTGTCAATCTATACAAACATCATGTCCTTGGCCTGAAATAGTCAAATATTTGCTTTTACTTCTTCAGGATACAGAGAGATCCTGCTACAACGATGATGGGCATACCAAAATGTACAAAATATCTGACATGTAGAAGGGTATGTTACTGGAAAACAAACAAGACTAGTACAGAATGACATATATGCACAAATAAATTCTATTCCTCACACAAGCCTTCAGAAAATGAATGTACTTATGAATTCTCTGAATGTCTTTTATGTGACCAAGGACCTCCTTGTGTTTACAAGTCCTACACAACAAGTGAAAGGGCCAATTTACACACAGCTTGTCTAGATATCTGGAGTGCAGATATCTGCCAGGCGACAGCTTTTTTCTGTGTCTAAACAGGAATTTTATGGTCTTAATGAGGGTTTTTTTAGATGTCGGGAAAATTTCAGCCGACCACTCTGAAGCATTCGCCCGACAACTCAGCGGGAGTCCCCGACCGCTCCAGCCGGACGTCTAAACAGAATGTGTCGCGTAGTAGACATCTGGAGGTCGGGGTTCACGCTAGTTTGCATATTTGGCGGGCGATAAAGCGGGAAAACTTCTTAGCACAAAGGACCATTTGTTCCCAAACGGACGACGGACTTCTTTCGTGATGCCAGATCGTTCGGTGGATCGGCCCTCCCCCCTCCGCCACGACAAGGGCAGCGAGTAGGAACGCAGCGTTGGTTCTGACCGGTCGCTGTCGTCTTCCCCGGTACCTCAAACGCCTCTTACGCTCAACCCTTGCTTGCTGCCTCATGTTTAGCCACACGCGAGTCAGATAAAGAAAGAATACCATATTCATCATGACGAAAAACACAGGCGGTTCTCCCGCCATTTTGAAACGCGCGCAAAAGGTTAAATAGGGTCACGAGTGCTATCAGCGCGCTGCGTGAGTCCTGCGGTACTTCCTGTCGGTGTGTATAAATGCGTCCAGATATCTAAGGCTCAGATGTCGGCGGATTTTTAGATATCTGAAAAAACTCTGTATAAATTGCGCCAAAGAAGAAATCCAAATAGATTGTGATAAAGTTGAAGTTCAAAATAACTCAAGTAGAATGGGAGTAATATTTGGCAAGTAATACTTAGTGCATGTAACTGCTAATGTACTATCATGTTAATTATATATGCTGTAGGACTATGTGTGCCTCACATGGATACAAAACTCTGCTGCCGGCCCTCCCAAACCATTGTTCATGATCATGACACTCTTATCAATGCATAGCCTCATGAAGGTAATACTTCCCAATTCTCTTTCTTCCAGTACTTAAAACACTACCAATAAAAAACTGACTACAAACACCCGAGGCTCAGTGTCGTATATTTTAGCTGCTGCAATTCTGACCTACCTTGTACATACAGGTTCCACAGTTTGAGGACCCTCATGATGATTGCTATGACCCAGTACCCCAGGAGCAACAGTAACAGCTTGGGAAAGTTGGACATCTCCACATTGTGGTAGTACACTGCAGTCACTAATGTGGCTACAAACGTTACACCCGAAGGTATATACAACTGGGGGAAGAAAATATTATTCATCCTTATTACAAAATGTACATGCTACAACTTTATTGTAAAATAGCGGCTGTCACACTTAGACTATAAAATCTGACATGAGGCAAGGATCTTATGTGACACCCTGGATATCTATACGATAACGAATAAAAAATGGGCACCAAGTTATAAGTATTGACACCCTTTTTTTCAAGTTATTCTGCTCGTTTCAAGATAGAAGTGACAGGACATTGAAATAAGGTGAGATTTTCCTATGGCTTGTCACATCATCTTTGTTATCTGCTATATTGACAACAGTTTTGTGTCAAAATGGTGGATACTTCGTAAGATCTCACTGGTTGGAATGTTTTCTGTGGGTGATGCCGAGAGGAGGTGGAAAAACAGTGCCTCCAAAGCAGTGATGTTGCTGATGACTTTTCAAACATAACTTTGGCTAGTGTCGCCCAAATTAGTTACTCAAGCAACTGGATAAAATTTTTGTATCTTACTACCTGGATGTCTAACCTTCATCAACGTATTTGGCTAATGTCACCTGTAAGTATGAAGCAGTAGAGTGCATGTCGGACAGCAGACCCTCGGCTATCTCACACGACAGGATGAACAGCAGCAGCACAGTCAGGCTCCAGCGCAGGCTATGGCCGGGGTAGTGCAGCCATGAGCTGTGGTTGATGTTGACTGTACCATATCCTGTTTGGATGTGAAGTTGCAAACAAACTGTAATTTTGTATCATAGATATTCAGAGACTGACGATTAATGGCAGCAGTTACTTGACTTCAATAATTTTTTTCTAACTTACGGTCAAAATATTCTAAAAACTTGTACTATTGATGAGTTACCATGACAGATACATGTTGCAAAATTGGTACCAAAAGGCTAAGTGACCTACATTTGTAGCTAGAATGTTGAATTCGCAAAAGGCCCAAATCCTCTATGAAGTCAGGTGCAATCTGACAGTTTTTGTTCTGACAACTTTTCTTAAGGCCACACCAATTTATTATCTTGGTTAACGGGATGAAAATATATTTTTTTAAGTGCTAGATTGGAAAAACAACATGAAAAGAGAATCTCAGAGGAATGTTTTTACTTTGGTGCACACGGTATCAGAGAGTGAACAGGGTCAAGTGCAAGTTTTCACCCCAGCCTTCTGTTTTCATGATTTTTTTCTGCTAAAATTAAAAATCTGTTAACCAAGAAATCAAATTGGTCTGGCCCAAGCAAAACATGACAGAAATGATAATCAAAATTCTGACTCCACAATTACATTCCTGGCAGGAGAAGAAAAAGGATATCTAAAAGAGAAAACAGAAATATGAAAATAAGCTAGTATTCAGTATGCATCTAAAACTTCAAGTAAGCATCTCTTGAAGATGTCTTCTTACCTTACAGTCTGACTGGCAGTGTTATAGATATCCACACTGATTGAAGTCATGCATGTCAGGAGAACCATGCAGGGTCGTCCTCCACATCCACACACCATGCTCTGCTTCAAATGTTAGTACATATGTTAAACATCAGCCAAAAGTTGCAATTCATACCTAAAGATAAAATTTTACTAATTTTACTCCACGTGCAAATATTAGATGACAAATGATTTCTCATTGATAAATATGTCCGACTTAGCCCAAGCTGTTCAAAATTAGTGTTATATACCAATATTCCACAGATATCATTATATTATGTGATAAATCCTATGACCTTAGCAATAAATGTCGTACTATATGTTTGTTAGGTCTTCATGTAAAACCAAATACCAAAAGTTACACAGTCTCTTCAGAGTGATTCAGTGATGATTTTGTTAGACTACAGATACATCATATCAAAGAATACAACCATCTAAGCAGTCAAATTAAGGCTGGGACAATGCATTAATCACTCAGAGGGAAGGAAGTTCAAAGATCTACTGAAAAAGAAATGAACGTTCCCTTACCCAGGAGCAGTATGGGAAGAGCGGCGATGAGGAACAGAACGTGTGGAATGATCCCGATGGCTTCCACAAAGCACATGTTATCCAGCGTGCCATTGGCCACACTGTAACCACTGGCGTGATCCCCGCAGAACATGGCGGTTATCTGTTCAACTATGTCCAGTTGGGAAATCTGAGGAAATGGCAAGACATTTGATAATTGATGACAATTATAAAATTAATCAGTTTTTCACTTTTGATACTGACCTTTGACCTCCTTATGATGTCTGCAATAATCTCAATTTGCAATAAATCTACTGATGACTAATCATGATAACATAATTATGATGATAAAGTGAATCAAATGAATTAATGAGTCTGGAATAGGTAAAAAGGTGAAACTGTGCTAGTAATGACAGCATATTTTCTTGTGGTTATAAATAACAGGATTAGGAGGTAAAAGGTCATTAACCCAAGGATGACAAATACTGTATGTCACTTTTTACTAAAATTACTACATGTCCGAGAAGAAATGAAAAGATGACAACCTGATGAAATAGACTTGAATGGAATAA
This sequence comes from Branchiostoma lanceolatum, assembly GCA_035149815.1. Lineage (NCBI taxonomy): Eukaryota > Metazoa > Chordata > Leptocardii > Amphioxiformes > Branchiostomatidae > Branchiostoma > Branchiostoma lanceolatum. The sequence goes on along the minus strand of CM068866.1, from coordinate 25,280,296 downwards.
ACATCACTGTTGACAAGGGCAGAAATCATGACCACACCCTTTCATAATTCTAGCATTATTCTTGCATATTTTTTAATGCATCTCACCCTCTTGATCATGAATGTCAATTCAAAAACTAAATAAACCTCTTCAATTCAACCAGAGACACTTTCTAGGTCTTTCCCACGGATATTAAGAAATCTGGAGTTATTTTGACAGCCCTCCAGCCCTGGCCGTTTGAACCCAATACAGAGACATCCCCGCCAAAAATAGTAGGCACCGCGACCACATGGGGTCGGCCAAGGTTCTAGAAGATGGTTCACTTTATTTACATTATTTTCTCTAAACTATCTATGGTACATAATATCATAATAAAGATCATAAGAAGAACAATTCTTTTGTATCAGAAATGTATGAAATCCAGCAAATTCGGAAAATCCCCATCATTCCATGATCTGTTGATGGCTTCTCCAAAAAATGATGAGGATGAAACTTGATCATCATGATGTCTCTGTCCAAAATGTTCAGCTATTCCTGCCAAAATAGAACATCATCGAAACTAGGATGCAGTAGAACACTACTTCAGAACATACTACATGGTTTCAGCTTATCGTAGGAGCGTTTAAATACTCAGAAACTAATGAAAACTTACCAAAAGTTACAAGGACAATCATCTGTACCACTTCACTCCTAGCAGATCCCAATGTTTTTATTAGAATGAAATGGTGGCTGTTTACCGTATTCAGGAAAACAGCCTACAGGAATTTTGCAACTTATCCTTATTTATTTGCCTTAAGAATGTAAAAAAGCTTCAAAAATGCTCATAAAACGAATTTCCATATTAAATCATATCGAATATTACTTTTCTGCTATATTTGATGGGAAATACAGAGTTGCGTTGAACAGGCGTTAACTATTTCTGCCGAAGACAGCCCTTCTGATGAAAGCACGCTGCAGGACATCGCAGCCATTTTGCTGAGAAGTTTAGTTCTTTGTCGTCTGTCATTTTACTAAATCTCTGTCTTTAGGAAGCGTTTAGAAACCAATATGTCGATGGAGACGGTACCCAAGGAGATGAGGAACCTGCGGGCTTGCCTGCTATGTTCTTTAATCAAGGTACGAGCTTTTGATATGTTCACGAACTTCTTTCTTTTTTGTTTGACAAGATTATATAATATTCGCCTTCCCGTTTCGATGAGAATATCTTGTCTTATGAAAATATGTCGGTCATCTTTATCGTCTTCCTTCAAAGTTCTGAGTCAAACCACAGTTTTTCCTTGGAGTGGAGTAAGAACTAAACACACTAAGTAATATTAAGTTGATAATTATAAGATAAAGTGTAACTTGGGGAGGGGGGCACCAGGGCTTTGACCATAGCACAGGGGAAAGAGTACCAATTGCTTGCCCCTATACTTTACATGGTAGACATATAAGGAAAGGGCTGTCAAAAGTCACCTACCTGAAGTTTAGGTCATGGAAAACTCACATTGGCAGCGTAGTCTGACCTCTAAAGTGTCAATCTACTGAGTTTCGCCGATTTTCCACCGGCGCAAAGTGGTGAACTTCTTTCAAAACATCAGCAGATGACCTTTGACCCCCCTTCACAAGACCTGATCACACCCAAACTACACCTATTTCAAAGTGTACCGGACACTTCAAACACAGCTAAAACCCTGTTTTTCTAACTAAATGAAATAGCCACAACCCTTACCCGTCAATTCCAGCTCAAAAACACCAACATTTCCAACAAAGAGGCCTCCTGCAGCTACTTTTAATAGCATGTACATGCGGTTTTTGTCTGGCATTAAAATGGACCCTCTGCGCATGACTCTAATGGTGAACTTTGCCCTTTTACAGCCTACAGGTTCAAGATTGACAAATTTCAATCACTTCACATGTTGCGGGTAAGAGTTGTCAAGCACTGACCCAAGTTTCAAAGATCTCTGACCTTGAACGGTCCCCTGGGAATACTTTGGGAGACAGGTGTCAGAGAGCTTTTCTCAGGCTGTGGCAGTTGATAGGTCCCATGTCATTTTGCAAGAAAAACTGACATAAGCAGGAGAAAAAGTTAAAAGCTACTCACCCTGACATAAGTAGGTTACTCTTCCTCACTTTGGCCACCTAAAGTTGTATTCAAAAGCTGCCTGGATACACTTTGAAGCATTCAATAACAGTGCATACAACAATTGTCAGCACTGTCACTAAAAGTTCCAAAAAAGTTTTAAAAATGGCAAAATAACTCAAAAATGGAAACATTTCTAATACATCTGACTCAAGTGAGTTAGCTGAAGCCAAAGCCAATCTCTTTCCCCCCAAAAAAAACAATTCGAAGGCAAATATAAGCCCTAAAGCCCCACCTGACACCCCCCCCCCCCCAAGTCTGTGCACAGTATGCACTCATTAAATGCTTCAAAGTCTGATCTCTCAGCTTGCAAATGCAACTCCAGGTCCCTGAATGTATTGGGAGCTATCTCTATATGCCAGGGTGACCAGCTTTTAACATTTTCCCCTCTATATTTCACTTTTTTTATCAATCATATGGGCCCTCAAACCACAACCATAGCCTTCATAGCACCTGTCTCAAGAAGTACTCCCAGGGGACCATTCCTAGGAGAATAGTCCCCTGGGAATCTTCAAAAGTTGTGACGATGCCCGGCAACTCTTCCCTACATCACGTGAAGCGACTAGCAGCTGTCAATATTGAATTTGAATCCCCTATCAAAACCCTTCAAGGGGAAAGAGTACCAATTGCTTGCCCCTATACTTTACATGGTAGACATATAAGGAAAGGGCTGTCAAAAGTCACCTACCTGAAGTTTAGGTCATGGAAAACTCACATTGGCAGCGTAGTCTGACCTCTAAAGTGTCAATCTACTGAGTTTCGCCGATTTTCCACCGGCGCAAAGTGGTGAACTTCTTTCAAAACATCAGCAGATGACCTTTGACCCCCCTTCACAAGACCTGATCACACCCAAACTACACCTATTTCAAAGTGTACCGGACACTTCAAACACAGCTAAAACCCTGTTTTTCTAACTAAATGAAATAGCCACAACCCTTACCCGTCAATTCCAGCTCAAAAACACCAACATTTCCAACAAAGAGGCCTCCTGCAGCTACTTTTAATAGCATGTACATGCGGTTTTTGTCTGGCATTAAAATGGACCCTCTGCGCATGACTCTAATGGTGAACTTTGCCCCACAGGTATCCAGCTTACTGTTTCTGTATAAAATCATTTGCTGTGTCAGTTTTATTTCCTTCGGCAAGGAGGTTATGTTTTCGGTGGCTCTTTACGATCAGCACAACTCAGGAATATTTGATTGTTTATGATATTTGGCACACAGTCCCTGGTAGCCGTGGCGACTCTTTAATCGGGTATATTTTGCTGTATGTCTAAAGACTCTTTTACATTACCCTCACAAGAGTCGTGGAAAGACCCATTGACAAATTTACACACAATCCATCCGCTGCGCGATAGTTGCTTCCCCGCCAGGTTTCTGGGTGTCCCTAGCTTCCTTGCACCCTTACCTATCATTCCGCACCCGTAGGAATCCCAGGTCACCCGTAATATATCCACAGCGCGACCATTTGCGAACAATCCCCCACGTATCGCTCCCTCAGTTCAACCGCGCGGCCATCTTGTTTGACGTCGGCGATGTTCGGAAGGTTCGGAAGATTTCCGACCGTTTCCGGAAAACTAGCGAAGATCCCCCGACGACGTTCCGAGCGCTTTCCGGAAACGGTCGGAAATCTTCCGAACCTTCCGAACATCGCCGACGTCAAACAAGAAACAAACCAATTAAAGAGTCGCCACGGCTAAGTCCCTGGTGGCTCTACTTTGTACTGCAGCAGAATTTATTTATTTTGTTCGTTTGACAGGTTTTGGATCCAACTTTGTTGTAACGTTATATAACGAATGTTAGTATTTGTGATTCAAGTGTCTGAAGTAGATTTTTTTGTACTTTTTCTCCCAAGCATCCGTTCTGAAAATCACTTGCCGCAACGGTGAAGTTAAAGTTCAGTGAAAATGTCAACTTTCTTTACACCGTGAAAGTTTGCTACCTTGTAGATAAAGTGAATTACTGTTATTTGGTAGGTAGATTATTTCAGTTATTCGTTTAGGGTTGGTTAGTTTGTTGGTTGGTAAGTCAAGCAGGCAGGTGGCCAGTCAGTTGGGTAGCATCTACGTTTCTTGGTGGACAAGATAATGTGAGAATCATCTGCCACACCGAGAGTCCTCCGCAGTTTTCTATGCCTTCTGAGATCGAAAGTAGTTCATTCCATGACTCCGGGCATAGAGACCCCCCTACAACTTTCGTTACAAGAAAGCTTTCCCTGGAGTATACAACCATATCATGTACATTGCATCTTCATAATTTTAAGTTACAATGTATTACAATAGCTAGGCTTTACTGTTAATCAATTGATATCATCATTATTAACTTGTAAATCACGAAACCTTTGCTGCAAATTAATGACACAGCAGACGTCTGCCTTGTATTACTACAGTATTGTACAACAAAATTGTTTCAACAGCAGATTTAAAACATGGCGAAGACCTTTTCCCCTCACACCGCATAATAAAACCACAGCAAAAGTAAATAAATTTACAGTATCTTTAACTCCTATAGAAATGTTGAACCTATGGGTTATTGTATTTTGAGGGCAATGTAGGTTTGATCTGTGTACCATTTTGAGATGGACGTTGGGACTTCTTTATATATAACAAAAAAGGTGTGGCTTTCGCTAGTCTCCAAGCAGACCTACGGGTTGGCAAAGACCGTATCCAACAGGCAGAAGGAGTTTTCATAGCCAACCCAAGGTCTGCTACAACTCAAACAGGGCGGAGCATTTCTATTCAATAAAGGTGCCGCTGCCCCTCCTCGTTGTAATGCTAACAGCCGTACGAATGTCCGGGGTACTAATCTTTTTATGACCAAGCCCAGTCACCCGCGCACGTCCCAGTGGGAGGTTAGCGCCTTGGTTGAGCCTAGTAAAAAGCTCTCACAATAGCAGTTTCTTTCACCCATCGGCGATGTTTGTGGCATCATGGAAAACCGTTCTTACAAAAACATTCGTAGACAATGTTTACTGTTTCGGGTTCAAGCCACTATTACTAGAGATTAACTGCAAGATTCCACGTGACCACATGGCGGGAATTGCCCTTACAGTTCCGACGGTAACTGGTCAAAATTGATCGCATTTTGTGACGATTGAAGCAGTTTTGGTAGCGATCTTCGTAACAGATTGATTTTGAAAAAGAGACCAAGTCTTTTCTGTTGGCAACATTTAGTTTATTTTTCCTGGGAAGTTTAATTTTCGCGGTACAGCCCTGCCCAAGTGAACGGCCTCTCAGTCGCGGCCTGGAGGTGTCAGCCCGGCATGGCGCCGCACGCCCGTGCGGACAGAGAGTAATAAACTCACTTACAGAAGCACAGTTTGATTAGGTAACAATTAGATGTTAATAGCCTTTGTTCAGACCGACTTGTTCCAGACCTTAGATTGCACTATAAGCTCCTTCTTCCAGTTGGATACGGTCTTTGCAATCTATTGGGTCTGGTTGGAGACTAGGCTTTCGCACCATCAGCAATTTTTGTCCAGTCTATTTGTGCTTGTCTTTTTATTGACCAAAAATAGCTCTAATGTTTTGAAAGCCACAGTTCGCTGTCATTTTGCAATGTACGAAAAATCTACATCGTTGTACTTGGCAAACCCTTTTACATATGAAAAAGTATGAACATTATGCTGGTCTTAGGTCTTTTTGTTGCACCATTGGTTGTTTACACCCCTGCAATGGGGTCAAGCATACGCTGTATCGTAGAGAACGCTGAACAGAACAGATGGGCATATAGGTCCACAGTTTGACTGAGAAGACATCGTTTTGATTCCTGAATATTCCTTAGAAGTTAGAAAAAAATGAAAAAGATATGATATTTCCAATCCTTGAATTTATTTCTGCAGTGCACCTGGAAAAATATGCATATAGAATAAGTTTCCTTTTTGTTAAAATCGAGACAAGAATAATGAGGTTCAAGAGGCAAAACCAAGGTCAAATGTCACCTGTGAGCGAATCTGACAATATCAATTGACTGAGAGCTATTTCTGATATGAGGAAACTCACAGGTTCCGGACCTTGGCAGGTGCATTCACAGTGCAGTACATATATATACAGCCTCGACATCCAAGTTTTTCTCCTTGTGGGATTGCATTGTCTTTCTATTTACTAATTAACAATGTTACTGGGTGTCAGTTTATTGTTTTTTCTATGTTCCTTTCACTGGTTCTCAATACTAGTGTTTTTGGTTGGTCAGTTTTCACGAAAACAGTAATACCTGATTAGAAAACAAAGCCTTTTGAGGTAGAGATGTTCCGGTGGCTCCCTCATTTGCATATCAGTCTGGGATTGGGTCACCATTGGCTGCCGGGATGTATTATGAAGATTAGCTTACCTAGGTATGTGGTCAAAGCGTCTGAACAGCCCCTACAGTTGAATTTTGCGATCTCTGACAAGGGTGGGATCGAGTCAAGTTCACGTGAGAAAATGGAGTTGAGTGTTTGCAGCTGGTGTGTTGGAGTCCATTATCCACAGGCTACATTTTTGGCTTTAACAGTTGATCTTAACCCCCCAGGTCAAGGGTCATGGCAGCGGGAGAGTCAGAAGGACAAGAGCGTGGCTGTTCTTTTTGTTGTACGGATAGAAGAGGGGTAAATACCCCTGCCCGAGACCTTTACCCTACTTTGTTTTTTGCAGACTTTCTTGAATTTGGTCGTCATTCATCAGGCACCCATAGTATTCATTGGTAATGACAGACCAGGCCTATGTTATTTGTGTAATGGTCACGTTGGCCATGGCTACGTGGACAGTAACCCAACCCGCCCGGTGGACTATGGGATCGCCGTGGCCCAGGTTGGTCGAAATTCTCCCGTTTTTGCTCTTTTCTGTGCGAATTTCGGCTAGATTTGGACGGCGAAATGTCGGCTACAATTGCTATTGTGCACAAGGTCAGGCTCAGGGCCCTGGCGGCATTCGAGACGTAACAGTGAACCAGATCTCATTAGACTAAGACCCACAAACAATGGAGGTGCCAGATCTCGAAACATAAATAGTGGCGGAGTGGACAATACAGGCGTCAAGGTCCGGAGCGAGTCGGGGTCACCAGGAAAATGACGTGTGTTGTGTGTGTGCTTAGTTGGCCCCTACCATCCTGCTCGCATATCAAATATGCACCCCCTTACCTCTGCCCTAGAAAACCCCCTAAAAAGGTACAAAAAAAGCCAAAAATTTCCCCAGAAATTTGCTGACAAGCGACACATTACCCACCCCCCACTTGCAACACTTGACCTTGACTTTTGTTGTAAGATGTCTCTCTGTTTGGGAGAAGGAACTTGGCAAGGAAAATCTCTGTGACTGCAGAAACCATGTTGATAACTGTTTACAGTCAAATTGGGTGAATATGTCAGTGTGTTCAGGAACATGCTGATACTGATAGAGAGGAAATAATACCATCTCAGAGATTTATATCATTGTCATATCACAGCCTAAATTACAGGTACATGTACATGGTATAAACATAGATAAAATTCACCTTGTTTGTGGCACATGATTTGCAGTGCTTCTAGGCATTTAGATATCACGTAGGCCTCCATTTAAGACATATCATGTGGCCGCTTGCCAGACAGGGAAGAATCCAGACAGCAGCCGTTTGACCTGGTTTGTGTTCTTTACAGTCTATATCTTCAGGCAAAGATTCGCCAGTATAAAATACACCATACTTGTACTCAGTATGAGTTTTTGCAGTCTAGGTACAAGATTATTGCAATGGTCAAAATTGTATGGACATTTCATTAAGGTAGGCATTTTTGTTGCTAGGCATTTTTGGAATGAACAAAGACTGGGTAGGTTGTTTTGTACACCTTAAACTGTGGCAGGTGAACACTTGCAGGATTTGTCTTTTGTGCTAGGCAAACAGAATATTTGTCTTTAGTCTAGACTGAAACCATAACAATCATAAAGGGGACGAAAACCTTGGTTGTTTTTAGTCCTACTGAAAAAATAACAACAACCCTTCACATTTTCTGTGGCATTTTGCAATAGCATCAAACCTTGCAAAGATTACATATAAGGTATCTTCTGCAAAATCTGAAAATTTAGAATATGTATCACATTCAGAAACTTTCTTATGGTCACAATTTTGAAATAAAATATGTAATGATCACCAGATCAACTTTCTTACATCTTAATAAAATTAAGCTATAATTCCTGTGCAGTACTAAAGCAAGTGTGCGTCAAAAGGTGTCCAAAATCTCAGCCATTATATTTTTCTATATGATTTGTCCACACACACAAACTGTGAATAAAGAGCCAAGACAATTTTCAAGAAGTACAGGTATAATTATACGCTGGATATGTTTACGTGCATATGCATTTGTACATGTATAATTTTGATAACAGAACTTACAGCCAGTGATATTACAAGATACAAAAAAATACATGATTGTATGAATGTCAACATTACTTCTTCTCCACATCTCCAAAAAGTTACTACTATTCTTCTATCTATGTTTTGACAAGACTTTAATACACGAATATAGAAAAGTACCAAATAAAGGTGCTGTAAGGCAAAACTATTAGACAGTTTTCAATTTTTTCTGAGGGAAAAAAGGAAGCATTCCTCTTGTCTGATGTCCATTCTCAGTGTCATTCCTGCTCAGAATTGAGGTTGACCTGTCTTGACCTCAGGGTGCCCCTAGCATTGACCCCTTAACCCTCATGGCCACTGCCAACAAAGAAAGGCAAGTCAGAAAGGACCTCCTGTTGACAACAGATGTGTGGGGATTCGGACGTCTGATTCATTATGTGGGAACTCAACAGTCCTGTCTTATTTACATTCACAGTAGAGTTACTAACACAGAAATTACATTCGTATCATGTGTATGTGAAAGTATCGATCCTATTGATAAGATGATGTTTAGGGATATTTATGATACCTGGAAATGTGGTTTCTTAAAAGAATTATTTTCTAGTTGTAGAGTGCTGTTATCTGAATCTGTGTCTAGCTAAATGAAAAGCTTGAATTTAGTTTGTTTTGTGCTTCAGTATACATGTTACAGTGACTGTGCTCTGATTTGTGAAAGTTGATTTTCTTACAACTTTGTGGACACTTTCATCTGAAGCTTATAATGTGTCTATTTTTGCTGTGACATTGTTGTGTAGGAACTGTTACAAGTTCTTATTCTTGGTTGTTCCTGTTTGTTCCAGACCATAGACCAGTTTGTGTTTGATGGCTGTGACAACTGTGAACCATACCTGCAACTGAAAGGAAACAAGGACCTTGTTTACGACTGCACTAGTTCAAATTTCGATGGGTGAGGAATAGCTTTTACTTATGAACTTACTGTTTCAGTTTTATATTCAAATTTTCTCATATAAAGGATGAATTTTGTTCCGTGCACCATGATGAATGGCAGTTTGCAGGTTAGTGGATTTTAATGATTAACTTGCACTGTAACTGTGGGCGCACTTCATGTGCCGATTCTTAAAGATATCACATGCCAAAGCCAAAGGCAATAAAGCTGAATCTGAAATCTCATATTTGCTTCTTAATCTAGTCATTATTGACAGGCTCACATTTGCTGGTTTGTCTCCACCCAGGAGCTAGTATGTAACATAGATCTAGTCTTTACATCTACTAGTTTGGGCAGAATTACCAGACATGGTCTAAGATATTCTACAGTAACTGTCATACCTATCTTGCATGTATGTGTTTGATGTTTCTGGATTTTGTTGTGATATTCTCTCATATTTCCCATCAGAGTTGTTTCCATGATGTCACCAGATGACAGCTGGGTGGCCAAATGGCAGAGGATAAGTAAGTAAACATATAAGCAGTCCTAGAGTGAAGAATTGAGAACCCTAAGTGCTGTGTTTGATTCATGGGGAAACATGGCAGGCTGTCAGTCATTGCAGCCATAGCAAAACTGCCCTCTATGAAGTGCAACTGGAAGTGCAGGCTGATCAATGGCTTGCTTGATTACAATTCAGTCTTTATCAGTGACTAAGAGTTGCTTCTGGAGCAATGTTCATGTCTGTATTGTTTCATTTCAGATCGATTCAAGCCAGGTTGTTACGCCGTATCAACAACTGGTCGTCTCCCACCGAGCATCGTACGAGAACTCAAGACTCATGGCATCACTTATAGGTCCAGAGATACCAGCCAGAATACATAAGACTGGCAACCACACCTGTCTAAGATAAAAACTCAAGGCGCAAGTTATAGATCATTGACAAAAGACACTCACATTTTAGTGTCTGTTATGGACCTGAATATACATGTATTAAATGAGAAATGTGAAATTGTGGATGGTTCATTTATTTAATATTTGTTCATAAGGAAAACATGTTAACTGTGCATCTTTGTAAGCAAGAAGTATTAAGATTGAAGCAACTCTTGAAGCATCATGTGAGTGATTAGACCTTTGTGATATAGTAAACATGTACTGTACTCATGTGCAAAATTCTACTGTAGTAAGGTCCTTTGTTGTGTGCTATTCTAAAGTAAGACAGTAAGAGTAAGTTAATGTAGTCCTTTGCTAATTTCATTCCATTAAAAAGAGTCTCAAGAGAGTATCTGTTTTGCACTTTTTTTGTGTTGTTGCTCAGGGTTATAAATATTTAGATAGGATTCTATTAGGTGACTACTAAGAATCCAGCCTTGCTAAGATGCAGTGAGAGTAATCTAAAATTTAAATACAAGTCATAACATAAAGAACAAAACACATTTCTGATCACACCTTTCAGTGGTTTAATTAATAAAATCTGTTGAGACTACAGGACATCATATTTTGCTGTTCATCTATATTGTTTGGCTGTTATGCTATCTTTCCTGAAAAAATATCCACAAGTAATGTATAATGATCACATTTTTGTCATTTACAACTACTATACACTTGTACAACTATGTACAAAAAAGTTTTGGAAATCAGAAAAATCATGTTAGAAACTAAATCTACTCCTGTTTGTCTCCTTCCATGCTAGTGTATGTATATTTCTACCACATTGGAGCTAGTTATATTTAAGATTAACAGCTTTAAATGTACATAATGGTAAATTACAATCACAGTGCACCGCAGCAATGTGGACATGAAGCAGATGTTTAGAATTCATCTCGCTTTGATGCACTATTTAAAATCTTTTTTGTACACATTCGGAGACAGTGAGTCAATTTGTTACTGGGTACAAATACTTTGGAATTACATGAAACTTAATAAAATCACAAAGTTAGATTTAAGTCTACTACCTTTGTTGAGAAGATTGCACCATATATGGATACAGGAACTTCAAGCAGTTTTTGTTTGCAACCTGGGAAATCAAATGTTTCAAAAGCACCAGAGCTTAGATAATTTTGCAGTACAATAAAGTACATTTAAAACTACTATCTACCGAGTATGGCTTTACTCAAAGGTTCTAAAGATGGCAATGCATTATGGATTGGCCTATCAATCGTGACAGAACATACAAATGAAGTGCATAATTTTTCTGATCTTCATGTTGGTCTTGTGTGGGATACATTACTTCAGGAACGCTTCAACTTGAGTATTCGGTTGGGTAAATAAAGAAAAGATTACCAAATGTGCCAAGCCTTTACAAAATTAGGCTAAATGACACTCATGTCTTTGATATCCAAACTTTGATGACCAATCACAACTTGCCATTCACCTAACTCTACCACAAAAGAACAAATCTGATTTGTTACAATTAACATGTACCACCATACATGGAGTAGTTATTGCATTGAAGAGTATTCGTACAAATATTCAATAATCCCTTCACACTTTCCACAATTAACAACCATTTAACACTGCTTTCATCAGAACTTAAGAAGATTCTTTTGTTTTAAAAAGCATCATTTGTTCGGTTGAAATGTCCTGGCAAGATTTAGAAACTGACAATTCATTTAACACATATGTACAAAAAGTGTGATTTATGTCTGGTAAACTGGTAGCAAGTCTTGCTTTTGCTGTGATGATTTGCTACATGTGAGTTCCAGAACTTCCCATTTTACAAATCTTTTTCAGCAAAATCTAATCACAAAAGAGAAGCTGTGATAGGCTAGTTTAAATGATATTTTGTATATAGCGACAGATTATTTGCACTGTGATTGGTCTACATCACAGAAAAATTCTGTCTCCCTGAAAACAAAGTTCTGTCTGGCATAAGAAAATGTATTCATGCATGAATTTGCATGAATTTGAACTTTCACACATCGTTGGACATTCAGAAGTCTTCGGCTTTTAGTATGATTATCAGCCAATAGTTCAATGCCATAAAAATGTACCTGGTATATACCATGGAAGTATTAGAAACTTAGTGGAACATGCAGGTAGCATGAACACGTCAATGGTCAATACGAGTGCGATGTGCTTGTGTTCAGGTCATTTACATTGACAGAATCTTTCAGACTGCCTACACAAGTCTTACTTTCTCAGACAAAATATGATGCTAAAAAGATTTTCAGTTTTCACTACAGTAACTACAATTTAGTCTCCATTTGGAATCTGTTTACCCCATGTTGCTATGACAACAACCATACATACTTATTCCTGTACAATTGCAAATTTGCAACTCTTCTTCATCTTTACATAATGATCTAATAAACTCTTAGGACGGTACATATCAGAGTATACATAGAATAAACATTTTACGGTGCTTGAAAATTGCGGTTGTAATAGTTGAGATTAAGTAGATGTAGCATGGTGGGTGAGGTTACAGCTGATTAACAATGTCAACAAATCCTGATCGCATTTTGGACCACATTTCTTGAGTCTAATATAGACAGATTATCTGTAAATATAATTTTCACTGTTGAGTAATACATTATAGGCTTTTCGTCTGTAATATCATTTCCCTTCATTAAGGGAGATAGAATTCCTACTTAAGCTACTTGTCTTTTCCAAACAATAGAAAACGTGGAGACAGGGAGTTCTATGCCGAGGTGATTTTGTGACCTTGCTAGCGTGAACAGCAGACATCAGCTGTCAGAGTCAGGCGAATCCAGCTCCTCCCCTCCCGTCTGCCGCGTGATGTTCGACACGATCATCTGGGCGATTTTCCAGGCCATCTCCTCCTTCTCCTCGTCTGGTTCGCGGGACACATATTTTTTCCACAGTTTGGACGCTGAGGGGGGAAAAGACATTGTCATGCCACATAAACCCACACAAGTGATGTATAAAGATATGTATTATGGAAAAACTGATTCTATGGTGAATACTCAGATTCAGAATACTCATACTTTCTGGAGTGTTGCCTTTGTATGACACATTCCAAAGAATAACACCTTCAAAAGTTAATGTATTTCAAACACACTTTCTAACGCATACAATTCATCTACCACAAAGCTGTATTGGACAAAATCTGAAAATTTCTGAGCGCATTATCTTTTTTAGAAAATAAGGTATGGTTATATAATCTGTAAAGCCTATGTGACCATCAGCTGATTTTTTGTATGAAGGTGTTTCAAAATAGAAATAGGACTACCTGAAGATTGTTTGGTTCTCTCAGATTCTGGAAGGACTTCATACTCAGGTATAAACTGGCCCAACTCATTCATCCTCCCAACAGACATGTTCCTGGGTAAAACAGACAATGATACGCATAAGAAAACTGAAATCACATTAGCATGTAATGAATTATTTTGAATCATCATCATTATTTTGAATAGAAGGCTCTCACTTCTTACTAAAGTAATCTTTCCGTAGAAGGTCTATGTACAATGTAGAACTGAAAAAGTGCTTCAAACAGCATTCAACAACACCAACCAATACCCAACAACACCATCAACAATGTTACACATCAAACAAAAAGGATATAACCAGGTACAGGAGTGACTACAGCAAGAGAGAACAAGCCTCCTTATACACGTACATTCTAACTATTGTAAGCTGTAAGATTGGGAGAGATGAATACAGGTTAAACCAAAAAAAAAGCTTTATAAAAAAGAAAAGTGAGACAGAAAAACCTGGGATGAGGACAGATATCAAATAGTTAAGTCCTGATTCACCTTGTCTCACTGCTTCTGGCATTTTGTGGTGGAGATGTGCATGCAAGGAACAAGGCACAAATGTTAAACCACACACTTCTGCACAGGCAATGTCTACAACTGTTCTAAATTGCTGTTGAAGCAACAACACAAGACTTTGGTTTGCTGGAGATACCAGGAAAATGCCACTGTCGTATATAACAATTTGCTGGGTCATTCAAAAAGTGTGTTTGCTGTGATACAATAACTGAAACTTGTGAACACCCTTTCCACAACTAAAGTAGATATGCTGAAAAAATTGGACTATCCTTACACAAATAAACATGTGATTCTGCATCTGATGGCTAGGTGGCTACTGCTATGTCCTTGAAAAAGCAATGGTATGACCAGAGCCCTTGTATAATAGAGTCGATTCCACATTACCGAGAGGGTGTTTGTTGCCTTTTGTTCTAACATTTGCAAAACCTTTGTAACAATCTAAGGGAGATAAGTAACTGTTTAGAACAATTTCCAACATTCATTTGATGTTCTAAATAGTTTCTGCTGTGTTCCAACATGTTAGACAAATTTCTAACATTACACATGTTATTTGTATTATTTTCGAAACTGTTGGAAAATAGGTTGATCATTTGTTCCTATATGTTCCAACATTATAACAACATGGTATAACTGGGTCAGTGGGATGGGAACAGGGCAATTCACACATCCCTTCAAAGTATAGGGGATTAGGCCTGGGTGCCATGCATAGACACCTCAAGACAAAGGTCCAGACGTGAAATCTAAAAATATACAGAGGCAGACAATAGAGTGCGATTAGCACCTACTTTTATGGGGGCAATAACCCAAATCTACCATTTGAAAAATGATGCAAATTGTTCCAACATGTTCAAACAGTGAAACAATCACATAGATGTTTGAAAATTGTTCTAAATAAAGAGATATTTGTGCAATTACTTTCCAAATAGTTCCAACATATATTTATAAGTTCAAACATGTTCAAACTTTCATTCTTGATTGTTTGAACAATTCAGAACATTTTGACTGGAATAGTCTTTTACCTAAAATTGTTTGAACTCACTAGCAATATTATCTGAAAACCCTCTCGGTGACATGGAATTGACTCTACAGAAAGAAACTGTTACAAAAACTAACCCAACATTTGGCCTCTGCCAGAGCTGATCAGGGTTGAACTGGTGTGGGTCTATCCTGAAGTCGTTGTCCAGCCCCTTGATGACCTTAGTGCTCTGTTTCTCCTGTTTGTGCACGACTCCCCCAGCTAGCAGTGTGTTGGTGGTGGTGGTGTTGGAACTCCCCACACTCCCAGCCTCACTGCTCGCATTGCTGCCCTGCCGACGATGACCCTGAGAAGGTTCAATTTCAGTTAGGCACCTTTCATGTTCAATTTCAGTAGGCACCTCCACAACATATACTCAAGATTGATTTTTATGCTTCAAAATTCAACTTCTTAAGCAACTTACACATAAACATCTTGAAACTAAAACGACCAGAGAAAAAGTCCATAATCTCAATGCTTCACTAGTTTGGAACGAGAAATTATGACTCAAACTTCAACTGTAAATGTAACCATGAAAGAGTATTCTGCCTTTCTACTATGTATTGTACAAAGTAAGTTCTGCCAACAGCTCTGACCTTGTGGTGTGGGCTGGGCGAGGGGAGACTGCCTGTACTCTTCACATCAGTCTTGATGGTGTTTATGAGCTCATTCAGGTACTTAAAGTACAGCTCACTGGTCAGGAAGGTGGGGAAATACATCTGGAAAACACAATCGTGTATAACATGAAAATCACAGCAGACACATAAATTCTTTCATGCTGTGTATGGGTCTATGGATAGCCACACTTTTCTTTTCGCTACACTATTCAATAGGATCTAACTCTAACGTTATGAATCTTGGCCACACAAACAAATCTTTCCTGATCAGGTAACGGACATCAGGACTCACAGACTCTACGGTGGTGAAGGTTTGTCTTTTATTCCATGATGTGCATGGGTCTATGGATATAACATACATTCAATGACCCAATTTGATAGGATCTACTTGTAACATCATGGCCACACAAAGTCCTATGTCTTGATGCTGTAGGTAACTGACAGCAGGACTCACAGACTCTATAGTGGTGAGGGTTTGTCTCAGCGGTATCTCGAAGCAGTTTGGCAGGGGGCCTCCCTCTCGACAGATCTGGTTCTCAATCTCGAACCTTGTGGCTTCATCCACACCAAGAGGCGATGATGCTTGCAACGAAAAATACCTGTGGGGGAACAAAAATGTTGAAACTAAAATTTGCACCCTTGTTATAACCCCTTTTTGTCTGACCCTTATTCTCTGATTCTGGGGGGAGAAATATGGTAAATTTGTGAAATATTCGTAGTGGTTTCATGTTCTCATCACACAATGAATGTATACTCTGTCTTCCATTGCATTGCTATACTTTGCCTTCCATTACGTTACTTTTCTTGTTTCAACTACAAACTTAGATTAAAACACAGTGATCATTTCTTTTCCCCTTTTGCTATGAAAAGAAGTCCCAGAGAACTTAAATCAATTTACAATACTAAAATTCTACAGCTAGAGTGACATCATCTGTAACAGAGCCTGTAAGAAGAAGTGCCGTGCCCTTACTTGTCATACAGCACCATGGCATCGTTCTGTGCCTCCAGCCCGTCATACTGGCCCTGCTTGGACGCCAGCGTCAGTTGGAAGTTGTTTGCAGCCAGCCAGAACTGCAGCAGGTTCATGGCTCCTTCTTGTTCCATAAACTGTTCAGGGAAGAAGCTCAGTCTTTTAAATCACTCACAAAATCGTTAAACTATGGTTCCATTCCGGTAAAGGAAATGTTACAAACAGAAGAAGAACTTTATTGCGCGACAATTGCAACAAGTACAAAGCATGGCAACTTGAAGATACATGACAATTGAACTACATTGTGTATTTCTAATATCTTGGACTAGCAATTTCTAAAGAACTAATCTAATATATGAATAACAGTAGAGACAGTCTATCTAAAAATGTGCATGCTAATGCTCTAGAACAGTATGTTGGTAACGTAAAACATGGCATGCAACTTTCCTTTTTGAGTGTTAACACTTTTAAAACTCCGAAAGCAAACTGAAGTTTTCAATGACTTTTAGGATCATGCATAGAGCCCAACATACCTCCATGAAGTAGAACAAGGCTGTATCATTATACAGGATGTCAGCGAGGAAGACGTCACCGCTAGTCAGCACATCAATCTGGTGTTTACAGTGGAACTCACTCTTGAGATACGACTGGTAGTGACTATCAAAGCAACACAAATCATTAGTGATACACATGTTCTGATATGTATCATACATGTTCCATGTTTTAAATTTCATTGTAGCACAGTCATACTTCTTGTAAGTTCTTGCTATCTTAAATTCTTAAAACTTTCAGGACATTTTGACTTTTTGCTTTAGGCCTAGCATGACCTAAACAAAATGTTGCCCCCCTTCTACCCTCCGATTATTATGTCTACATCAGCACTTGGAAAAGCTTTTGAGAAATTCAATCAGTTCTTATCCTCATATACAAAGTTTATTGTTATCATCTTTCCACCATTTAGTAATATTTGTTTCAGTAAGTATTGCATTACACTTCGTTGACACTATCATTCAACAAGATTCAATTCAGGTTGTTTATTTCTCTTATCCTATAGAGTCAGATCACCTGGCTTAAAGTGTTAATGATACCGAGAACTTACACTCCCGCAGGGATACGGTTTCAACCACTGCCTATAGTGGAGTACTACATGTAGATCCTAGCTTCCAAACAATTAGACTCTACCAAGACACGTTATTTAGTTTAGTCAACAAGTTTTGTGAGTTCTTCAGAAATCCTCCACATAGGGAGTGATAACGTCAGATAGAACAGCAGCAACCCATTACTCTAAGTGCGATGTACAGTCCAAAGATTTTAGCCAGAATAAACAGTTTATATCGGCTCTGTCACAAGTCCAGTTCTGCTGCACTTTGGCAACAAGACCAAGTGTTCTGGTCTGGTGTGCCTATCAACACTAGGCACTTGTAGTGTTTACAGTTTAGCCAAACTGTAGCTCAATATTCCCACAGTATATCTTCATACTCACTTTACAAATGAGGTTTATTTTGGGGTAAATAGCAACTATTTAGCGAGACTTACTTTTTGCACATTCTTTTCTAATGAGGTTTCAACAAACCTGTGGATCATCATCATCAGAATTTCTTTATGAAAAACTTTGAATTGAACAATAAATTACCAGCAGCAATGCATGAAATACAATCTGTCAATTCATTACCATTTCTTATTACAGACTACTAGTATTGCTCATTTTCTGGTCAAAGGGGTTGAATGTATGCACTTAACATTCCAGCACTATCTCCAGGACTTGACCTTAAATGCAGAAATCCCTGACTTGAAAGGACCAGATAAACAGCTTGGGAAAGGACAAAGTTGACCTTGACTTTCTTGGAAAATTGGTGAACTTCCAGGAAGTTTAAGAAATGAATGCCAAGGCTTCAAATACCCACCTGCAAATTTTGAGATTGTAGAGAGAAATACATATTTGAGTATGATTTATTCTGTTGTCTTTATTGTATTAACAAGTTAATGGCAAATGTTCAGTTTTTGCTGCAAGGCTGATTTGTTCTATGTTTGATCAACAAACCAATCACTACAAATGTAAACAACTTACAGTATGGCAAGCTAAAAGAATAGGTTCAGTTTTATCAAGGAGGCTATAGGCTATAACCTACTTGGTATTAGGATTGATAACAGAAAACAGAACTCAAGAGTCAAGTATATCAATACCCGCCTGTCAAAGGAAGATTTATGTTGTAGACTATAACTTTAGAACAAGGCAAAATTTATATACAGTCAAACCTGCCTAGGCGACCACCTTTTCAACGCGACCACCTGGCCATGGCGACCGCTTTTTCTCGGTCCCGAAAATTTTCCCCATAGGCACAAGCATTAAGCTGCCTGCCCATGGCGACCACCCGTCCAACGCGACCGCGACCGCCACGAATTGGGACCGCACAGAGCACAATCCCTGCCCATGGCGGCCGCCTAATTTTCAAGCGTGTGGTGACATCGGATGATTTTGCTGTCGGATTTCACGGAAATGTTTTCAAGACTTTAAAGGACAAAATAAGGACAAAAATATATGGAATAGCAGTGTCATAGCATCGATTCCTCCATGAAGTGTTTTAATAAAACTTTCCCCCTATAAACATTGTAAAGAAAAATGTTTGTGATGTTGTTGTGCCAATCGTAATCTCCTTGCGTAATCTTATAGTTTACCGCAAACTCAGTTCGGTTTAAACTCAATTTTCAAAACGAATACGTAGTGCATGGCGTCAAAAAGTCAGATTTCACAGAAATTACTATCTATTTCTTGTATTTTCAATAAAAATGTGTCTGTGTCTTACTAAATTCCGCCCAAAAATGACTTCGCGGCGGGCAAAACATCGGGCGAAAAATATTGTCCTTGGTCCCGACGCCATCTTGGATTTGGGCATTTTGGCGCGGCCCGGATTTGGCGTACCGCTGACCTTTCTAAAACACGATGCTTTTGTGTATGAACATTAACAAATACTCTAGTCATCGATGAAAACTAATATCCTTATTTTCTTTTTATTTTCATGAATCTCACAAACCTTTATTGGACGCTGTGCGTTCTGCTGCACTGACCCATACCTTTCGATGCGGTCGCACAGAGCTAGGCGGCGTGGCGCGACGAAATCACTATGACCTTCCGTTTTCATCTTTAGTTGTCAGATCGAAAACTTTTTGACCCTTTTATCCAGCGGCCGGCGTCCTAAAAAAGGCTGGGGCCAGCAGGTGTTTTCTAGGGATTTGTCTTAGGCCTAAAACTTCGATGATGTGTGTGTGTGTGTGTACGCCGGGGAGATCGCTGCGAGATCATCGAGGCGACCATTGTTTTGTAGACGAAAATTTGTACACGATGTAACGTTAGCGATATACAATTTACAACGATAACGGAAAACGTAATTTTTGTAGAATCTTTCTGTCAATAGGAATTGAACCTGGTGGGGGTCTCGCTGTCTAAATTCACATAATTTGTCATCCATTTATGTACTGTATTTGAAAACCTTGACCTGGAAACATGTGAGTGGAATCCTCTTCATGGCGACCACCTGTCCATTGCGACCGTTTTTGCTCGGTCCGCCGGGTGGTCGCCTTGGGCAGGTTTGACTGTACATTGTATTTCATGAAATCAAAAGGGCACAGATCTAAATGAGATAGAGAATGTACTGGTATAGCTTCCTTACTCTCTCTCCATGACTTTGACGACAAACTCCTGGGCCTCCTGGAAACAGTTGGGGTCCACATGGCCGTCCTCACTACAGATCTTAGCTGTGGGGCACAGAGGGAAAACATGCTAAAGATACACATCCATCCAACCATGATATATATTTTTGTACTTTACATCATTTACTTGGAATCTACATTGCTGGGTAAATGAAAAAAATTCTTCAAACTTGCTTTTGTTCTATCTATCAAAAATGTGTCACAAACAGGCTCAAACTGACAAACAATCTAAAATTGGTATCACCCTAAGTACATGTAAGACCTGACCCATTGAGTTAACTATGTACTGACCTACTATAGAGTTCCTCATCTCATCTGTAACTCCAACAGGTTTGGCTGCATCCTGAGCTATGTACTTGGAATAGATGCTGACGGCATCTCTTTCTATGGCTGGGGAAACAGAAAAACTTGGTACATTTGTATTTACAGTATCACGATTTACAGAATGAGATGAACTCTTTACAGCTATCCTTATTGACATTACATACAGACATAACATAAAAAGCCATGTGCTATGATAACTTCAATTGGCTACCTTATCACTGAAAGCATCACAATGTACTCATCATAAATGCACTATCACAAACGTTTCATAAACTTGCCTTCCCTCTTTTGACTCGATGACCATAATAAACCATTAAAAAATCTGTGCATATCTCCTTACCTTTCTTTAAACTGTCTCCTTCAGTGTTCTTTTGTCTTTCCCCTATACCGGCCTCCCTTCCCTTGCTTTCCTTGTCCTCCATCCCAGAATCGTCTTTTGCACTTGAGTCCCCGTTAGAAATTGCACTGTGTGAAGTCCTTACGCTTTCCGTTGATTGTAACGACTGCAACGAGTCTACAGATTTCCTGTCCACTGGAAGAGCCCGCTGAATTACTTCATTACTATTTGCGTCTTCTAGTCTCCCTTTAGAAGCACTGTCCTTTGCTAACTGTGACGTCTTTGTGTCTGTTGAATCTGTTGGCAATTTTTTCCTATCTAGAGGTGGGGACCCAGTCTGTTCTATCAAGCTCTTACTCATCGATGTGAGGGTGTGTGCTCGAATTCTCGTCCAAGCAGCGCTGCGAAAGCTGTCTACTTCAATCCAGAATTTGATGGTGTGTTGCCTCCCCACAGTGTCCATGTACTGGATGAAATACGGGATGGCACTGTTGTCATGTAGTAGTTCTTCCAGACTTATATTGAGTCGTGAACTGCCATGAACCCCTGTGATCCCTTGATGGGAATGGCCTGTAAAGTGTGTAGACAATAAAAATCGTGATTTTTTCTTCAAAAAAGGGAAAAACTATCAACTAGAAAAATTTGAAATCAGATCTTTCAAATCACAGTCAGAAGCCTCCTCAAAGGAATTTCAAAGGAATTTCAAAGGAATTCAAGAGATCTGATAAGGTTTCATTGGTATTTGTACCAAGTCAACCCGTATAAGCACCTGTATAGAGTCCCTAGGGTCATTATCATAATTTATGCATATTCTAAATATATTGTCATCATCAGCTTAAAATATATGTCAACAACCTGCTGGTCACAGAGGAGGATGTAGATAAAGATCCCCCACAATTTTGTTTGAGGATTATATCCTAACTAATCATCACTGTTCAATATTTTGCTTTGGACAATTTCAGTAACCACAAAAAGAACTTAAGATTCAATATTATCTATACAATGATGCTTACCAACATAGGTCAGTTGATATAACCTGTAATACATTTGGGGATAGGGCTTGCAATGCCCTTATTCCTGATATAATACAGGGAGAGGGAAAACTGTGGGGAAACGTACATCAAGAACTTTCTCTGTCTTGGCTGTCCCGTTACCCACAGACAACTTTTTTGCCCAAGAAAAAGAGTATATTTTCAACAGAGGTACCTTCCTCACACATTTCGTTTTACATCCACATTCTAGTCATAACATTAACATCTGATACTTTAGCAAACGGAGAATAATTAAGCAACTCTTCTAGAAATTACCATCTTTACAACTTCAACTTGGGAAGGCTTGATTGAATCAATGCAGCATGCATGCAAGTTTTTATGTTGTTCCATTTTTCAAATCATACAATATCAATAAATTTGCCTGTAAGATCTATTTCAGTTCATCATCTGACTTCATAAGTAAGTCACAAGGGGATAGTGCAAACCAAACAACTCTATATCGATTTGAAGATTAAATCAGTGTAAATTCTTGTAGGTAAATGTAAAGGTCACAAAGGCCTTTACAGGCCTTAGGGGTAATGGAATGTTAATCAACAGTGTCTGTCATCCTGTATTTTGGAACGCCGAGCCCATTCCTCTACTTTCACTACCTCATACCTCCCCAACCAAAGTTAGGTACCCATTTACACCTAGGTGGAGTTAGGGAAGTTGTATAAAGTGGCCTTACTAAGGACACAACTAGCCAGATATGTCAGAAATCAAACCCATGACCACTCAAACCGATGTAAGCTAGCATTGACACCACAAATCATACATCATAATTCTTGTACCCTCACCTAGATCTCCAAACTGTGTGTCCTGTTGCGTAGGACTTCTATCAGTCTGTATTTTTGCAGCTTGTATTTTGGGCCTGGCTCCTCCTGTGTGTCCAGTCGGTGGGACATTGTTGGCCTTCCCTTCCACCTTCCTAGCCGGGGAGGCAGGGTTGGACCCTGCCTTCTTCTGTGGTGCATCCTTGGCGGACTTTTTGTCTGTACAAGGGAGGTTGGAATATGTTCAGAATATAGATGGCACACTTCCTGTTTGAATACTAACTCAATTAGATGACATAATGTCTAGTGACATCTACAATGACTAAACTATAATGATGACCTAAGGCTAAAAAATAACAATAACTGATTTTTTAAAGCTTCTAACTGAATTAAGAGTGGATCAATTATCTAAAGTTGTATTGATTTTAAAACATGGTTGTTCTTTTTCACTCCACTAGTTTGGGTTGTTCAGGTATCAAAGGTCATGTTTATTAACGCCTACTGTGATAACACGTGCAAAATGTGTGTAAAGCCAGGAGTGTCATTTCAAAACTCAGGCGATTTATGATCTGAGTACAATGCTTAATTTTCCCAGGCACAATGGCATGATCAACTAAGCGTTCTTCTTCCTTCAAGATTTCAATCAACGAGATACGCCCACAAATCGCATTCCTTTGTATAACGTTGTGAGCTTTTTGTTGTTTACCTAATTGCTGATAGCGTTTTTCACACCAAGAACTCTGCATTCAGAGTCTACAGACGCAATTATGAGTCTAGAATGCAGCATCGACATGATGCCAAATTTCCTGCCTGAAGGGTTTCTAAATCATTATCAGATGATCTCTCCGTGCGCAAGAAATAATTCGATGATTCGGATGAAAATTAGGCCGGGGGCCGCTGACGGGACAGACCGGTGTCAAACAAAAATTGTGTTTTGCTCAGTCGATCTCGCCCATGATAAACGCAAAAGTCAATAGGAACATTCCAGTGTAAATGGAGAGACGTAATAGCTTCGTGGCAATAACAATATTTAGGACGGACGGCTTAGTTTGGCTTTGGAGTATTGGAAAATTTCAGGAAGAAAATGAAAGGACGATGAAAGTGGCAGATCAGTCTTACCTGATTTCCTTTTGAACAGCGGCATGGCTACATAAACATCCTGATGGCCTCCAAATCACACCAGATTAGTTCCAAGACTCTCGGCCTTTGTTATTTAACGTTGCCAGCTCGGATTTTTGCAGCGATAGACCGGGAAAAGCAAGAAATCTTCAAAAATCAAGATTCCGTCGTCTGAGTGGCGGCCATGATGGATTTTCAAAATCTCGTCCTATCTCGCGAGAAATTATTCGGCCAACGTTGAAAATTTACAAAAATTTCGGATTTTCATCATAATTTTGTAAGCTATGCAAAGATAAGTATCTATATATCCATAATCTTTATTTTTTTGCATATTTTGGGCAAGATGAGACAAATATGACTTCTGAGGTGAGAGGTTAACGCTATTAGCCTCGGTTTCGGAGGGGGCGGATCTCAAATAGCCCTTAGTAGGAGGACTGATTTTAAAAGTAGACCGTTACATCAGCGAAAGATAGTGATAAGACCAAGGATAAAACTAAGTATAAATGAAGAAAATTTATCTATTTGAATAAATGTTTATATTTTGTGTACATCAGATTTCTTAAATAGAAACAAATCTTTCAACTCTTGAAGAAATTAGCCTTAACTACTTCTAGAAGTAGGTTGATTTACTAGAATCATTCCTTTTGCTAACGGTCCTCTGTCGTCCAATGATGTGTGTGCATTGCGGAAGTAAGCTGCCAGGGGCAGTTCTCCTTTAGAGAGCGGGGTATTCCCTCGACAAAACCAGCCCGCGAGCGGTGAAATGGATTATTGTGGAGGAGAGCATGCGTTGGCAACGCACCGGAGGTCCAGGAAAGAGTTAACAAGGATGTTTTGATGCACTGTTGTTGTTTATCTTGCTCTTTTACCGACAGGTATTGAGGTGAAAGCGAACTGTGGTGGTGTCATGCCGGCTTGAAATCAGTGGAACCAATTTTCTTTTGTTTGAGACACTTGAGCGGGCATTTTATTTGGCCCAGACTTGCACAAGAGCACGGAGGCATGTAAGTAGACTCTCCTGTGCAAGCCCTGTAGTGTGTTGCTGCCGTGTCGGTCGACTGCGTCGGACATTTCGGGAGAATACTCCGCGATTATCCCGACTTTACCCCGGATTTTGTGTGGAGACAGCGGGTAGTGGACAGGTGTACCGTAAGATGGCCATAGTTGTCACAGTTGTCCAGGTGATCTGGACTTTCTTGTCCGTGTGTACGGCTTTGGCCTGCACCTTCAGCTTCGCCTCTCCTACCTGGTTCATCAAGAACGTCGGCAGACAGCTGGCAAGCTTCGGATTGTTCAGTTACTGTGTCCAGAACGTGAGAAGTCGGACCACGATGTGCTTGGGGTACGGGGATGAGTTCAGCTTCGCGAAGATCCCTCACGGAGCGTGGCAGGCGGGCTGCGTGCTGTTTGGCGGCGGCTGTGTCATGCTGTGTGCCGCGGCGATCATCGCCATGGCCAGCTGCTGTGTGCCTTACTTCTGCGAGAGAAGAATTAGCGTGTTTGCTGGGTACATGCAGTCAGTTGCAGGTCAGTCTTGTCTTTGCCAAACTATTGTGTCATTTTTCATCTGTAGTCCTAACGTTCATTTTTACAGGAGCAAGCTGTATTTCTCTGGAAGAGGATAAGAGAAAATGTGGAGCAGGGATGCTGACTTCACACCCTAGTTTACCAAGTGGAAAACTGTATGATATGCCTGGAGATAACCTTTTTAAGATAATGTTACATGAAAAGTTATGAAGAATAGAGTAGAGTAGATGGATAAACCAGAAGTGACTCCTTCATTATCATCCAAGCAGATGTTAGTATGGGAAGTTTTCTGACTAGCTAGCATCTGCTTGGACACTGAGTATGCTCCTTCATCCCATGTTCACGAAGCAAGGCTAGAATTTGTCTGTTGAGCTGAATTTCATTGGTCTAAGGTCCAAGGTACATGCTATCCCCCTTAGTAGAAAAACATTCTTTTGGAGACTGCACCCATACCATATCAATGGAGATTGTACTGTAAACATACCTTAATCAATCATCATTTGTGTAATGTTACATTGTATATCAGAGGATTAGTCGTAGATGCAACTTGACACAGCTTGGGGTGTTTCTAACTGCTTTTTTTTTCATCTTTCGTTGTGAAAAAGAATGATGCAACACACCTGCATCATCTTTTCCTTGGGTACTGGAGGTAATGCTTGGCTCAACCATACGTAGAGACTCGTAGAAAAGAAAAGAGATGCTGGTTGTCAGGTTGTACATTAAGCTGTGACAAATTTCTCAATATGCAATAACTTCTTCATAAGGACCCGTTTGTTCAATGTGCATGTCTGCCAAGTATTATGCGTTTTATTACGAGGTTCTAGCCCCCATCACAGAGCAATGTGTTCTTTGGTTGTCTCCAATTTTGGGCAGTGACCTAGCTGCCTACTCAAGCTATACCAATGCTGCCCAGTAAACAGTGTTCCCATGGGAAGCCGGGCAAATTGCTGGCATTGAGAGTATGGCAGAAAGAATGGTCCCCATAGCATTGCAGTGAAGCAATGTCCTCCTATGACATTTCCACATGTGTCACAGTTCCTGCTCACAGTGTAGTGGAGTTACGCTCCAAGCAGAGGTAAGGCCCGGGTATTTTTGCGATATTTAATATATATTTCTACTTGTGCGCTTTTTGTTGGGTCTTCCTCCCTTAAGGGGGATACAAGTAGAAAGACGTATAAAATACCGCTTAAATATGTCGAAATTCCCTGGACCTTACCTCTGCTTGGAGGGTAGTGGAGTTGTTATAGATTATTCCAAAAATGTCTTGTCTTGTCAGGTATAACCAAGTATGTGCACCAGTCTACCACTACCTTTGCCCCAGTAGGGTAGGTTTCACTTCAACATAAACAGGTCTTGTTAACAAAATGTTCCATTGTCACAGTTCAGTTGGCTTGCAGCATAAAACACACTTTGGTATTCCATGATAAGAATGTCTCTGATAACTCCTTGTATACAGTCAATATATAGCCTCCGTTGCAGACTCCTTCCCGGCTGTTTTCTTTTTCAAGTTAGAGTTTTATTATTAATTTTTTTTCTTATTGCTGGCCGGGAAGGAGCAATAAGAAAAACAAAAATGATAAAACTGCAATGGAGGCTAGTAAATATAGCAGTTTCATTCTTTGTTTCTGTCAAAACCAATAGATCATTCCAAAGTATAAATTCTACTTGTAAACGTGACTTTAATCATGCATTTAAGTTATAGCTACAATGTATTTTTTCTACAAAAGATTTAGTTTTCCCAGCAAAATTGTAAGAAAATCACTTCTTGGGAAGGGAAATTCCCATGAGTCCATTAAGTCCTCCACCCTTACATAGCCTGATAGCCAGTCCTGCCAAAATGATATTGGTTGCAAGTTGATGTACATAATGTAGCTCTCTTTGATAGCCTTTTACTAGGCTAACACTTGACTATCACATGGATGATTGAATTTCCAACACCTCTCCCTCCAGAAGTAATTCAGGGAAAATCATATCCCAAAGGTATAAAAATATGTACTCATAAATGACATGTGTACCCAAATCCAGGTGTTTGCATATGATTGACACAGGGGTGAGAAGTTGTATTGATAGGGAATGTAATTTGAAGGATGCAGCATTGCAACATTCGTTATAAATCCATTCCAAGTACTCTGGTATTGATTTTCTCATTCACTTATTGGGGGAGTGTAGCAGCTGTTTTGATGGATAGAGAGAAATGTCCCAGCCTCTCCAAGTGGTGTTGAAATTCAAGTATCCGGTGCTGAGTATGTGTATTCCAATCTCCAAGTACATGTAGGGTCATGCTTGCATTTTCTTTGTCCTGGTGTCTACATAGAAAATACCTTTAAGTTTAAAAATGAGCTGAACCCTGCATCTGCTTGGCGATTTGGGTATTCAGAAACCTTAATAAGAAACCTTAACGTATTAGCAGATACAGTAGGTGTAGTATAACTACTTTTTGTATAACAGTATAATAATTATAACTATTCCCAATGATTCACTGAAGAACATGATGTAACATTTCAGATTCCAGAACAAATGTTTCATGGTCACTAGGTAAGAAAAATTAAGGTTTATCACCCGTGCACCCCTCCTACTATTTCAAAAGGAAAAAGTCACCTCCAAAATAAGCAATTTCATTCCAGTTCCCCAGTGCTAATTTCCTTCCAATATCAGTCTCCTGCTATTGATTTAAATCTTGTACAGGCAGGAAATTTCATGTGACCCAAAGGAGGCTGGGTCCCTGACCGTCCCTCTTCTGAGGCCACAAGCTTCTTGTAGAAATAATCTCCAGACACCACAACCCCCACCTATTGTAGAACTTCCTGAAGTTTCAAGACACGATTTCCTGAAGGTCTTCCTTTGTAGGAAGTTGCTTGTGAATGGTGTCTTGTCTTGTCTTCTTTTGTGAATCATTTTAGCACAGATCATTAGTGTTTGAGGCTTTTGAAACTGTCCGAATGGTACAAGCACATGTACACACATACACGAATGTTTGAAATACTTCAATGAAGATGACCTTAAAAGTTCCAAATAAAAGGGATTAATTGTTCATAACATTGTCCTCATTGGTTCTTGTGGGAACAAAATATGGACTTTTTTTTCAAAGAGAAAGTTTTTGTGTTGGCATAAAAAAATCCACCCACCCTTTTGTGAATATTTTACTACTATTCAAACTATTAGTATGTACATTTTTTGCTTCGTCGGGCATTTCTAAACCAGATGTACACTAACATGGAATACAATAACCCTTCCAGTCTCTTTGCCAGGATGAAGTCTGACAATGAGATATGTTTTGACAAGCCGATGACTAATGTTCAAGATGTCATCTGCATTCGATCAATAAGATTAGGTCCTATCATATGCTGTTATATATGCATTAAAATGAGATAGGGCTCTCCTAATCCTTTCGTTACCTGCTCAGAGGCGCCTGGATTATGTGGAGTGCCTTTTGATCAGCTAATATATATCTCTTTAGCTTTCGTACCTGTCCTCTTGAAAAGTCGCATGCATAATACATTACTTTTATTCATTCAGATTGCAATGTACATTAAGTTTTGCTAAAAGACTGAGGTTGCAGGTTTTGTGCCATCTCATTCATCTCAAAGTGGAACATTGTGGAATGAAAGTACAACATATGCCAGTAGAAGGAAAGGAAATTGCTACTGGCTTGAAATGGCTAATGACTTACAATGGTTTGATAGCTTAAAAGTATTACAGTATATTGCATCTGTAGCCATGGCATTCCAAACGTTCCCGGGAACTTTTTCCAGTTTTGGAAATTCTAGCGGTACAATGCTAGCGTTTTGTTTCCACCATTGTCCACTCTGTGTCCTCCCCAGCCCTTTCTGCTTTCCTTATTATCTCATTAGGCAAACATGCTTTGAAGTGAGGTCAGATCACCTTAGTCAAGTGTTCTGCACCACATGTCAAAAACAGGTCTCTGAAAACAATCACATTGTGCTGTGTAAGTCATCTTTGAACCACATAAGGACACAAGGAGACGACGATTATCGGTAATGGGATTCTAATATGTCAGCAGAATCACAAGTGGAAAATCCATCTGTTCTGCCAGAGTGTATTGTCCCAACCAAGCATCTGCTGGGTATTGATCCGTCATAAAACCGTCAGACTTGAAAATTAGGACGTCAGAAACCAATACTTCCAGTGCATATCAGTGATTCTTATATTCAATATACTTGGAAGCAAATTAAAAGATGGATCAAGACAGATTATCTCTAATTCATCATATATTTACCTATACAAGATTTGCCTGAACATTCCTAGCTTGTGATTAAACCATCGTAATTTACAACTGGAACCCATTTACATGCAGACTGGGACTAGTAAAAAGGGGTCTGGTTGGGTTTTCTCGAAAAACCAGGTTATTGAAAGCATTCAGTTTCAAACATGTTGAACTTTGTTTACTCGATTCTGGGGCAGAAAGACTTTTCACTTGAGGGTCTTAAATTTTAACAAAAAAATAAACAGGTCTATTGTGGATAAATGTTTTCACTTTTTAACCACTTTAAGCAGATCATTGTAGGGCTTGACTTCGCCAAGACTCTGTTTTTTGGTAGGGGGCAAACCAGGTTTGAACCACCACCCCCAGTGCTGCCCTAGAAACATGTTCCCTAGGGCCCAGACCAGAGAAACCTATTGGTTCCCAATCTGAATGGGGTCATAAGGTCACATAAATAGGTCTAGATGGATTGAAAATGATTCATTGACTGGAAAATTATTCACAAGAAAGTGTGTGGTGAAGAAAAGTTTACAAAAACATTAAATTATGAAAATGTGGTTTGGGTGGGTTTTGATATTTCCTGAAAGGAAAGTCTTGTTAGTTGTTGCACAATGGGCATGGTGTTTGTTTAGGTTGAACTTGTTGTCAGACACTTAAGTTGGCTAATGTCAAGTACAAAGGACTTAATGGAAGTAAGGCTGGCAGCATGTCAAAAGACATACACTAGCATAGAATTACAAGGTTTTAAGGTCAATGTCGAAATATTCTTTTTGTGAAAACCACCAGTCTTGCTTTTGAATTGAGTTTGTCATACCTTTTAGAGCATACATATCCCATATGTATTCCGTTTTGTTTTCCAATATGCATATTCAAAAATCATGAATAAGTGCTGGAAAAGATTGACCTGTATGTTTGTATGAATTATCAATGAAGGTTTTTGTGTATTAATCATCTTGTTATTAAAATTTCAATGGTCTTTTGTATCTATGGACCTGTCTGTGTAATGTGCATGGGGGTACTTTGACATAGAAGGTCAAGTTTTGCCAGTGGTTGTGGATGACTTCAAATCAAGTCAAGTTTGAAAAATAGCTTGGGATATATATTTGATGCGCATAAAGCCTTAGATATAGACTGAATAATATGATGAATGTAAGGATGACATCAGTTTAATATAACTTGGAATTATGCTTTGGGTTTTTTTGTTGTCCAATGAATAACGGTAAGTTGGTCCACTACATTAGTATGTTTGCTGAAGCCTGTCCAAACTCATCTAAAAAGATCATAGCATCAATGTGTAGCGTGACTGATGATGATGATTTTTGTTGAAGACACCGCCTTTCTAAACTGCAGGAATGATGTCAGACTGTAATCTCAGAGCCAGACCTGTGTGTCTCCGAGATTAGTACGCTACCCCGAGGGAAGGATTTCGATTTCTGAAATGAATCTGGTATGGAGGTTGGGATGAACATGGCAATCTTGGACATGCATCTGGTATGGGGGTTAGACTATTGGCGTATTGAAATATTATGGTGTGCCCTGATCTTCTGATGTTTGTAGATTTGCATCAATATGCTTCTTTAAAGCTATGAAAATTAAATGTAACTCTTTTGTTTCAACAGATGACTTTTCATATTATTCTATGAGTAAAAGTTCTTCAAATCTACATGTACATTGTGCAACCACCTTGAGAAAAACAGAGCAGAATAAACAAGCAATGGAAAAACACAAATGGCTTCTGAGAGCCTTGTAAGCCCCAGGCATGCCTCTGTGGTCCCCTTGTTTATCCATTGTGAGGTTGCTAAGTTGTGATGTCCATTGTGTGCGGTATTTGGGTCCTGATGTTTTGGCATGTATGGTGCCCAGCATGAAAGTTACAGGCTTTATGTACCCTGTGTCAATACCCCATTCACATGCATCTGCTGCCTTCTAGTGCCATTCTGTAGTGATGTGTTACAACTGCATTTCTTGAGGGCAATATCAATTCTTATTGTGGTTCCCCTTTTATTCCTTAAAGTAAAGGAGAGGGGCATTATTTTCTGAGCTGAATCCGTAATTCCCCCCCTCCCATTTTCGCAAAATTATCTTCACCTCATCTTTTATACTAATTGTATACATCTAAAAAGCAACATGGAAGTTTGTGTTTCATTCATTATCATAGTCACCTTAAATTAGATAAATTTAGAACTTGTTTTGTTTTTCCTATTAAAACAATGAAGACACTTTAGCCTAATTAATTAGCAGAGATAAGATGCAATCAACTAAAGACTGATTAGTTATTGATTGCTTGGACCGTCTATGAAAAATGTTGTTATAATTACAAGAAACACAATGTTTTATTTGAATGTGATTTAAGTGTATTGATAGAGAACAATGTATGATTTACTTTTGCCCCTTTGGTGGCTGTAACAGTGATGCACTGGCAGCAGTGACAGCAAAAAGCCATTATTAGAGCCACCCTGGAGGTACGCACTAAATAAATAATGTGTCTTGGGATGACAGCCTACGCATGAGTTATGTCTGGTAATATCCTATTTTAAAAAGTCATTGTTATTTTGGTCCTTTTCATCACATTCCACAAGACTTGCTAAGTTGCTAACTTAGCATTTCAAAGAGGTTATTTTTAGTGGAGCTGAGCACTCCACATTTGTTTGGTGAAGTTTGTAAACATTTCTTTTTTATCTCCATGAAAAAAGGCTTTTTCATGGAGATACTGTTTTGCTTGCGTTTGGTGTTTGTGTGTATGTATGTGTCACCGGACGCTTAAAGTCACCATAACTGTAGAACCTGTACATGGATTGTAATGATTTTTGGTATGTGGGTGGGTGTTAGGAGGAGGAAGGTCAAGGTCGATTTTGGGCCCCCTGGCATGTGTGACTGGAACTGCAATGGCGTATTTGTTAAAATCTTCAATGTAGAAGAACTGAAGAGTGGATCGACAGATCGTCATGTTCTTTGGTACACAGGTAGGTTAGACCAAGTTGTACACACTTAAGTGCAAACTATGCAAATGAGACCGAATTTGCATAAGTAAGGAGGCTAATCGTTTGCATGGGTGTCGTCGGATGCTTAAAGTCAGCATAACTGTAGAACGTGTAGATGGATTGTAATGATATTTGGTTTGTGGGTATGCGCTGGGAGGAGAATGGTCAAGGTCGATTTTGGGCCCCCTGGTTTGTGTCCCTGGAACTGCAATGGCCTATTTGTAAAAATGTTCTAAAGGGGTATAACTGAAGAGAGGAACAACAGATTTTCATGTTATTTGGTACGCAGGTAGGTTGGACAGAGATGTACTCACTGAAGTGCAAATCATGCGAAGTTAGTGTGTTTGCGTGTGTGTGCGCGTGTGTGTATGTTTGTGTCACCGTGTGTGTATGTATGTGTCAACGGACGCTTAAAATCAGCATAACTGAAGAACGTGTGGATGGATTGAAATGATATTTGGTATGTGGGTAGGTGCTGGGAGGACAAAGGTCTGGGTCGATTTTGGGCCCTCTGGTATGTGTCACTGGAACTGCAATGGCGTGTTTGTAAATATTTTGCAAGGAGAATAACTGAAGAAAGGAGCGACAGATTTTCATGTTATTTGATATGCAGGTAGGTTGGACAGAGATGTACAAACTGAAGTGCTAATTATGCAAATTCATAATGAATTTGCATAAGTAATGAGGAATATCTACTCTATTTTTGGGCTTTGAGGTCGCACCATCTGTTGGTCTCTTATCTAGGTCAGTAGCTATTTATAGCCACTTCTCCCCTTGCCCGGCCAGTGTGGGTCATACCATTGAGCGATATAGAATGGGGGGAACTGGTTTAATAAAAAAACAAAGTTTCATGGAGATTTTGGGTCCTAAGACTCTTGTTTCTGTATGTAGAAGTGTACTCCTGCAGCTACACTTCAGGCTCTCCGTACGCATTTCAAATCACAGCCTATTCACAGGTTCACATATGATATACACAATGTCATGTAGTGCTTGTACACTTGGACTAGGTTTAGATTTGGTACCAGATCGATTGGTGAGGGGAGTGGAGCATCATCAATCTTTCAGCTGAGCATTCAGACTTGAGCTTGTAACCCATCTTGCTTTGCCCCTTTCCTCTCCAGTTCAATGTGACCTCCTTGATCCAACCTCATTACCTTTCATCAGAATAAATTTCACTGCGGGCATATCTAAAAGACTAGCACATCCTCAGATGAATTCCCTCTAAATCACACACAAATTCCCAGCAATCAGCATTTGGGTTTCAAGCACAACTGTGAAACTCATTAGTGGTATTTGGTAACCAAAGTTTGCAGGAAAAGTATCTGCCTGTTTGCTGTGGATTAGGACTGGAGCATGAAACTGGCCCTGTGTGTTTACCTCCTGCTGGGAGGGTTTTCTATATGGGGCAAAGCACACAGGGGGGGTATGGGATAAAAAGATAGTGATCTATACTGACTGGAGAAGCTTTGGGAATCAGGGCAAACTTTGCTAGACTATGATGCAATTTGTGATATGGTAAAATATTGGAAAGTTCTTGTGCCAGGAAAAACCAGTAGAGCTTTTAAGATTGATGGTTACTTTTTCATCACTATGTTTGGAATTTTTGTAGACTTGTCAGGCAAGCATTTGCCAAGCTGGTTCTCTCAGACCCTGACGATATCTAAAGCCCAACCAGCCACAAAGCCTACCCTGAAGGTAGAGTGCTGACTAGGGTGACTGATGATTGAATTAAAAGGGTTTTGGTACCCAAGGATGTAAGGAGAAATTGGAAGTAACTGGGTCAGTCCTGATGAAGTAGACAGGGCCAACATAAGGCCACCTACTGCAGCAATGAGATTGTAGTTGAACTGTTGCTTGAAGATGAAAACAGGCATTGCTAAAAGGCAAGCCTACATTCCAGGTTGCTGTGGACACAAGTGGATACTCTCCAAGCAGAGGTCGGTGGGGGAAGATTGTGACCTTTTTATCATATGCCTCGTATGCGGCATATGATAAAAAGGTCACAATCTTCCCCCACCGACCTCTACTTGGAGAGTAACAAGTGGAAACGTGGACTCCAAGGAGATCAAGGCATAGCTCTGTCAATCAATCACAGGAGCTCAAGTTTGTCTTGATGAAGTTGATAAGACCAACATTCAGGTACAACTACAACTGTTACATCCTGTAACATAATTGCACCAGGGTACGTAATTCTGCCACCCTGAAAAGATATGTCCCAACAGATGTCCAACCCAACGTCCTCCAGTGTAATCAGCTAGGCATAATGCACTTCTGTACATCTAAACTGTGCATACCTGGGGGATGCTCTCACCATCAAAGTTTATACTTTTCATTAATATTGACCAACAGGAGAAAAATAATGTATATTTTGTGTTCACAAGTTAACAAAAAGTTCAATCCCTGCTACACTGTACTGCTTCGGATGATATATGTCAGGGCCATGGTTTAGATAAGGATGGGTGCGCATCAGAGGAGTGGACTGTGGCTAGCATAGGATGGATTCCAGGCTAGGAGGAGATACCCAAGGGTATAGTAATAATGACCAGGAGCATCTACCACAAAAGAAACATTTATCTCCTTCATGTTTAGTCTGGTTCCAGTCTGCCCCCCTCTGGTAGAACCAAATAGAAACAGTTCTCCCCCATGCAGGCCATGTGCTGGTCATCAGCTCCGATGTACCACCATAATTATCAGGTACATTGGGATGAGGCTCACACAAAGAGGTCTGTGTCCAGGGGAGGACTCCTCTGTGAGTCAGACCAAGACCCCGTTCATACTAAATCGCGCAAATCGCGAAATCGCGAAATCGCCCTGAGTCGCATTCCTTCACACCAGGGGTCGAACGAGCGCGAGTTGTAAAATCGCGTCCAACAGCTTGATAAACGGCGGTTGCGTTATTCGATTGTCACCACTCTTACTGTTGTGTTCAATGACCTTCCTGTACTTCATCTTGAGTTTTTTTACCTTTAATAGTGCGGCATTACTTCCATGTTTTCGCGTATTTGGCCAACTCAGGCAGTCGCCACTTCAGCGTACACGCTCTGGTTTCGGTGTGATCCCTTGAGTTTCTTCTGAATCCCCACATCCCCGAAGATGGCCATCAGTACATGCGTTTTCGTCATTCCATACGCCAAAATCGCCGCCCGATTCTGACATATTTCCGCCGCATTCGGCGTAATATTCCAACAAGCTAGGAGGTAGATGAACATCGTATAATGAGCGGAAAGACTGAATTTGCAGATGACCCCTTGACCCATGACCGGGTCAATATGCAAAGTAAATCGCCCAACGCGCATCAAGGCGATTTCGAGCTTTCATACTAAGTCGGAATGCAGGCAAATCGCGAGTAAACCACCTCCGGAGGTGGTTTCGCGGAAAGCGATTTCGGGCGATTTCAAATGCGATTTGGAGCGTTCATACTAAGCCACATTATCGCGATTTACGCGATTTCGCGATTTACGCGATTTAGTATGAACGGGGTCAAAAGGTTTCACCCCCTATAACTTTTAATAGCAAATATGCATGGAATGTGTCATTTGAGTAGGTGTAAATGACTATTTATATATTTACAAAAAAAGTACCAATGTACATGTCAATCAGTCAGATCAAGTTGATGCCATAAAAAGGTCAGGTCATCCATTGTACTAGATAAGGGCCTGAATTTTTCTGTTTTGTGGATTTTCTAATGGATTTCATTGAAGGGATTTACTGTGTTTCAGACATTGATAGTCTAGCAACCTGTCCATCAAATATTGGTTAAACATTTTTCAATGATGACACCTTTCAAAAATAAGAATAATCCTTTCTTTCTCAAATTGGGAACAGATTTGTACATGTACATGTACTTTGTGAAAAATGTCATTACCTGTCTGTAACCTGCTACATAATGCCATTTGGATGTTTTCAAAGGGGTTGAAGTCACCTTTCATCCACAATGAATGTGCCCAGTGTGCTGTATGAACAAATAATCTTTGTGGCGACAGTCCTGTTTATATTGAACCAGCCCGTCCAAATCCTTTGCAACTCTTGCATTGCAAATTTTTTGTTGGTGTCCACCCTGGTGTGTTGGTGGCCAGAAAGCACCTGAATTGACAGATCAGGGGAATGCTTTGATTATAATCTCTCATTGAGAGACTTAAGTGAGAGAATGCAGGTGCATTTTGGGTTTGTTTGTACATAGGATTGGAAGGGATTTGGGGTTCTCAAAGAAAGTCAAGAAGAAGAAGTAGCAATCTCAGGATATTCAGAATTTGTGCTGATGGACAAGTCATACTTGTACAGGTAATACTAATACATTAAAACCTGTACAAGTGACCACCTCTGCATAAGGACAGCTTGGCCAATGTAACCTCTTTTAGGTGGTCCCTTACCTAGATTTTTCACAAGCATTGTGACCACCTATCCATATATGTTGTAGACCAGATTTTATCTGTCCCCTAAGTTGCAATTTTGACTGTATCCCATGATCACTAAATGTACCTTTTAAAATTTTGCCATCTAACCCTACATCTGCTTGGAGATTAAATGCAAGTTCCACCAATGGTGACTACAGTTTCACCCCTATTAGATATGTAGATAATCCTCATCATCCTTGTCAAGATCAAACAAAAACAGGAGGATGAAGTTAAACTCCCACGGCTCGCTGAGTCTTTGTTAAGTAGGTGCTAAGTGGAGACAATCCCCCAGCTGCTTGAGCAGTCATTGCCATGTGTAAAAATTATGCAAATGAGGTCCGCATTAGCATAATTTAATGTCAGGTGTATTCACCTTTCCTATAGGTACCTACATCTCAAATATGACATCTGTAGCTTTTACGGTAAGGGAAATACAAGTTTCTGCATAAATTATGCAAATGAGGTCCTCATTAGCATAATTTATTGTCAGGTGTATTCACCTTTCCTATAGGTACCTACATCTCAAATATAACATCCGTACATTGTAACATAAGGTACATATGACTTTCTGCAATACCATTACTAGAGCTACCACCGCACATCTACTTGGTTTTTGGCAGAAGAAGAAGAAAGAAGAAGAAAGAAGAAGAAGAACAGGCAAGCAAAAACAATATATCCCCCTTCCCACTGGAAGGGGAATATAAATATGCAGGTTTCACAGACACACAGGAAAGTGTGGGAGAGGGGAGGCTTCCCATCAATCATCCCTAAAATAACAGGTCTGCCTGGAAACTCAGTCCCTTTTGGTAGCTTGTCCACAGAATTTGAAAGGGTACCATTTTGGAGAGGTGTAATTTCCCAGGCAAGCTGTTATCAACAGATCATAGGAGATGATCCTAATCCAGTTGATCACAGCAAATTAAGTATTTGTTATAGACTGCTTGACTATGGTATCCAGGTTAGCTCAAGCCCTCAAGCCATCCCACCCCCTCCCTCTACGTGTGGGACTCAACCAGGGGGTAACTTTGAAATAGCACAAAGGGCTAAACGGCGCAAAAAACATGGCTAAAACACTGAGCTAGACCCTACCTTCTACTTGTACTTTGAGATTAGTTTCCAGAAAAAAATTGATAATGGCCTTTTTAGAAAAGCTATGGCCTTTAGTTTAGGAGAGACCAAGGAGGTTATATGGAAACATATGACTTTCATGTTATGATTCCGACCACTGCTGTGGTCGAAAACCACAATTGGCATAGGCTGCCACAGTTTACATGTCACACAGCAGCTTTGTACATCCCGACATTTGCCTTGCATGGTGCGAAAACATTTACTACCATCATAGGTCAAGCACAGGGCACAGAGAAAAGCTACCTCCTCTCCCTATTTCCTGTAAAAGGTCTGGAAAAATGTCCTCAGGAGGTACCCTAATGCCCCCAGAATCCTAAGGATTATGGAGATAAAGATAAGAACCCTTGTATGGAAGTTGGAAAGAAGGTCTAGATCTGTACTGTCTGTACGGCTACTGTTTCGAATGATTACAGGAAGAGGATATAATTCTAAAGTTCAAACCTTTTTTAAAAACTGTGTGACTTTATATGAACGATTCAAATGTTACGTGCATCTGCAAGATTGCAAACATTCCAGTGAATATCAGATGGGACTGTCCTTTTCGGCCCCTTGGATCTTATACACGCAATTTACTTTTTGAACTCCCCTGCTCCAAGCTTTATCATTAACAACTCCTAAGAGGTAAATCACTCTAAAACATGTCAATCAAATATTGATGGCACTGTTGATGGGTGTCCTATTGGACCTCGTAATTTATTACTCCCATTTTTCACGCCCTTTGATGTATAATGAAATACCTTGGGGCCTACCTAATCTTATCATTAATGACTTGAAAAGAGACTTGAAAAGCTAAGGAACAAAGGGATCAGGTCCTTAGGTGCTTGGGAATGAGGATTACCTCGTCAATCTCGCCACCTTGTTCTTGACCCCAGTCAAGCTCATAAATTATGTGAGTTATCCTGCAGCTGATTGCTTCTCTCTATTCACTGACTTCAATACATCAAAATGGCAGATTCAGGTGTCATGTAGCCTTGGGTTTATTTGGCTTGGCAAGGCCCAGATAGATTGCTTCTGCACCTGATGTGATTATTCATGCTTTCATAGGTTCAAATAAAGTGCAGGTTGACATCGTTATAATGTAGGCTGCATTCATTTCCATTTTCTGTGAAAAGGTCACTGTATTAGAAGAGCTCTGTCATTTGGGATTGAACTTGAAGGTGCACAAT
Organism: Branchiostoma lanceolatum; assembly: GCA_035149815.1. NCBI lineage: Eukaryota > Metazoa > Chordata > Leptocardii > Amphioxiformes > Branchiostomatidae > Branchiostoma > Branchiostoma lanceolatum. The sequence continues at coordinate 25,240,929 of CM068866.1, read as the reverse complement.
TGTTAGGCTGTAGATCACTTGAATACTTGATGTGCCATTGGCTCTGACCAAAGTGTGTTGGCAGGGTATTACATGTAGTTAAGCTATATGACATTGTGTTCCATGGCTATTTCATCCTATTATGACCCAGTTGATCTTGTGTGGTTCCCCTAAATGACAGAGAACTGTTTGGTTTTTTAGTGACCTATCATTTTGTGTGATTTTCTACCGATAATAACTCAAGCAAGTTATGAGACAGGTTCATTGCTGATGTAGCTGATAATGTAAGTATTGCTATTACTATGGTTAGTGAATCATGAATCAACACCCCTCTCCCATGTATAAGATCTAGAATGGGACAGTCCATGGTAATCACAGAAACCCACTCACCATACCTCCTTAGACTCCGGTATAAATTTTACATTCATCTCACAGAGCAGCCATTATGTTGTATATTTCATGGTTTCCAGTTTAACTAAGTGCTCCATCAAGCTATTAAAGTTGGCAAGGCTGGGTCCAATGGAATTGCCTAACGCTATCATTTCCTGCTACCTTTGAAAGAATTATTGCCTTGATTTCCATTACTCTGGTTGTATACCTGTCTGTGATATAGTGATGTATTGGTATTGATTGTTTTTCCTTAGGATTGTTGTCAATTAACTAGATTGTAGTCTGATACTGGACACTGTAAAGACATGTACTAAAGGATAAAAACATGCATGTAAAACACACGCACGCGCACACACACACACACACACACACACACACACACACACAAATTAGACACACACACATTTTCTACATATTTATCTGTGGGCAATGCGAACTGTCTGATGGTAGTCTGGGCTACTTGTGGGAATTTTGGAATGAAACACAGAAGCTTTTAACCTTGGAGAGTTGCCTTTTCCATATGACCTCCATTTATTTCCTGGGATGTTTTTGCCCACCTTGGCAGATGAAATTGCCAAGATACCTTGAAGTGGTCCCCATGAGGTTGATTTGTCATTAGGATGACCTTCAAGTTCAAGTCTCACAGGCATCCAAGTGAGCAAAGAAGGAAACCATCACCAAATAATGCATGGTTTGCTACTGTGACATTGTTTCACTTTACCGTGATATCACTGACAATATATACAACCTATGCTATAACTTATAAGTTATGATTATAACAGTCATTGGAGAGACTATATCATGTCCTACTGACTGTACTGTACACTTGACAAATGTGTCACAAACTGGTACAATTATTCAGCATTACTAGCCAAAATAGATTTTTATTATCATCCACCAGATGCTTCTGCCTTCCATACCTCCCCTATCATCTATGCACCCTTCGTGCATAGGGGAGGTTTGGCGCCAACTATTGTGAATTTGATGACTGTCTGTGATGTTAGGTCAATAGTCTATTACTCCAGCTAGACAGATATACAATGTACATGTATGTACATGTAGCAGATAGCACACTGTTTGTTGGTTTAAGGTATACTTCTGTTAACTAGCTGTCAGAAACTGGCCGTAAGTATATCAGACATTTGTACAAGTCATACATATACATTATCTGTGATTGTCGGTATTAACAACTTGCATGATTATAACATTATACACATTTATGAAAGTTTAGAAAACTCAAAACGAACTGAAAATATCTATTGAATGGTATCTCCGAGGTGCTTATAGATATGATAAAAAGTTACTTTGTGCAATCATATTGATTTAAGCGATGATTATGTTTCGCCAACGAAACATATTGTTTTTGTCAGGTTTCTTCTTCTCCTTCTCCTTCTCCTTCTTCTTCTTCTTCTCCTGTCAAATCTTCAAATCGCTTCTTCTCGGTCGTCCGTCGACCAAATAAGCTGAAATTTGGTATGCAGGTAGAGTATGTGTATACCCCTAGACCCTTTTTAAATTTTTTTGATATAAGTTTTTAAAATGATTTTATGGAGGTTTTTTGGTCATTTTCAGACAAAAGTCGCACATTATGGCCTCCAGTGCCGTGGTGTTGAAACCTGAGGACCTGAAATTTGGTTTAGTTGTGCATTGGATATTTACCCAAAGGACCCCATTATTTTTTTTGGCATACACTACTTCAAAATGATTTATTTTGCAATTTTTTGATGCAATTTTTGGTTATTTTCTGTCGGGGCCAGCAAGAACTAGGTCATACTGTAACATAAGCCCTCCTACACTCACCCCTTTCTGGGACGTAAAACCAAGCAGATGTCAGGGTACCTATACTAATGGTATTACAGAAAGTTATATGTACCTTATGTTACATGGTACGGATGTTATATTTGACATGTACGTACCGTTAGCAAAGGTGATCACACCTGGCCATGAATTATGCTAATGACGACCTCATTTGCATAATTCCTGCATAAACTTGTATTTCCCTTACCGTGACAACATGTAGGTACATGTAGGAAAGGTGAAAGCACCTGGACATAACTTATGCTCATGAGGACCTCATTTGCATAAATTATGCAGAAACTTTGATTTGCCCAGGAGTTCTTTTGGGACAGCCCACTTCTTGCATGAGGAGTATGGGCGAAACATCCTGAATTTGCTCTTAAAGCAAATGACGGCCAGTCTAGTTTGTGGTAATTTCTCTTTCTTCAATACCAACATTGGACCATTGCTCATTGACATCTGCCCTATACCAAGTACTGTAATAGCAGTCTGTAGACAGGAAAGTAATGTGGAATGCATACCTCAAGCCTCAATACAAACATTACTTTTGGTCTGACATTATGAACAGACCAATTAACTCTGCCTGATAAATCTTCCACTGACCTTTTGACCCCTCTCACCCTTTGCTTTAGACTTGTCTAGCCTTGGCCCAATTATGTCCTTTCTTCCTTTGAAGTATTGATTTGTGTATGAAATATCTGCATGACCCGTATCATCATTATGAACTGTTTTGATTTGAAACATTTTTTACATTGAACTCATTGTACTGAAGGAACAATCATGAGAGTAATGGACATCTACTGAGTGATATTAAAGCTTAATTGATTCCAATGAAAAAGTTTCAAACAGTGCTGTTACAATGAAAAGAAGAAAAAAAATTTTTTAGGTTATTGTTACCTTGAGGATGAGGGCAGGGCTTCTGTTTCTAGTTAGATTGTCCATAAAATATAATGGTCTGACTGACACATCTCCTGTTTACACAGGCTGGTCTAATCCTAAAGCAATCAGAATCTGAGCCAACTGTTCCTTTACTGTCACCCAGTGACTGTCACCTGAAGGAGTTCTTATCTTATCTCATCTTAAGCTACAGGTCTGATGACAAGCAGCCTAAATCATTGAGGTCATTGTAATGCAATAATGCAGGCTTTGAAAGAAATCATTCTGTATGGTCTTGATAGTTTTCAGCATTTTCATAACAGGAATTTGCAATTGCAAAAGGCTATCAACATTCCAACAAAACATGCACTTTTTCATTACTTCAGAGCAGTTTCTTGTCACAACTAGACTGGCCGTCATTTGCTTTAAGAGCAAATTCAGGATGTTTCGCCCATACTCCTCATGCAAGAAGTGGGCTGTCCCAAAAGAACTCCTGGGCAAATCAAAGTTTCTGCATAATTTATGCAAATGAGGTCCTCATGAGCATAAGTTATGTCCAGGTGCTTTCACCTTTCCTACATGTACCTACATGTTGTCACGGTAAGGGAAATACAAGTTTATGCAGGAATTATGCAAATGAGGTCGTCATTAGCATAATTCATGGCCAGGTGTGATCACCTTTGCTAACGGTACGTACATGTCAAATATAACATCCGTACCATGTAACATAAGGTACATATAACTTTCTGTAATACCATTAGTATAGGTACCCTGACATCTGCTTGGTTTTACGTCCCAGAAAGGGGTGAGTGTAGGAGGGCTTATGTTACAGTATGACCTAGTTCTTGCTGGCCCCGACAGAAAATAACCAAAAATTGCATCAAAAAATTGCAAAATAAATCATTTTGAAGTAGTGTATGCCAAAAAAAATAATGGGGTCCTTTGGGTAAATATCCAATGCACAACTAAACCAAATTTCAGGTCCTCAGGTTTCAACACCACGGCACTGGAGGCCATAATGTGCGACTTTTGTCTGAAAATGACCAAAAAACCTCCATAAAATCATTTTAAAAACTTATATCAAAAAAATTTAAAAAGGGTCTAGGGGTATACACATACTCTACCTGCATACCAAATTTCAGCTTATTTGGTCGACGGACGACCGAGAAGAAGCGATTTGAAGATTTGACAGGAGAAGAAGAAGAAGAAGGAGAAGGAGAAGGAGAAGAAGAAACCTGACAAAAACAATATGTTTCGTTGGCGAAACATAAATATATAACAGCTTGCTTCTGCCCTCTCAGTACGATTTAAGATTTCTTATCAGGAAAGGGACAATCTTTCAATGTAGCTGAGGTGTACAACAACTGGAGAGTGATATATTTCATCTTTTCCCTGCTGCCTAACCTCAATAGCCATAGGGCTAATATCAGTTAGGATTTTACCATGGTCAATATTGACCTAAGGAGGCTATATAAACCTCAGTGCCTGTTATCTACTACAGCAGGAAGAAGGTTAAACCCAGCCCTCCCAAGTAGAATTCTGTGTTTGTGGTTGAACTTGAAGTGTGTTTAGTTCTGGAAATGGTAACATTTCCCCAGGAAGAGACTAAACATGTCCTGTGTTATATTATAAGACTGTCCAGTTCCAGGGCCGTGGGAACATGCTGAACACCCAAGGATATGACTGATATTACAAGGATGCCATTAACTTTGGAATTCACTAGTCCCCACCGCTTCGTCTATGGGAAGATATGGGTTGCCATGGTAACGACCTTTGGGTCAAGTGAAAAATAGGACATGTGGTCTATATTTGTACCTTCACTCCCACTTGTAGAAGGTTCCAAATGTCAGGATTGTTTAGTGCTACAGATGGTCAGGTAATGTCCAGGCCAGGCCAGGTTAAGTCCTGTAAGCAGCTGAATGGCATTAGCCAAATCGGAATACTGAGTGAAAAATCAAGCAGCTTCTGTTTGTGTTGCAGGGACTTAATTTAATTATTGTATGGTACATATACTAGATGTTTGAAAATGTCCGCCGAGAATGCCAGCTAGAAAAGTGTAAACTTGAGCTATTTCGGTATTATATCGTTTGACAACATAGAAATATTGGATACAGGTAATGATGTCAGAATCCTGCCCGAAGCCATACATATTTCCCCAGTGCTAAAGTGACGGGCCCCTGACTTTATGTCATCAAGAACATAAAACCATACTTGATCAATAACCAAAGACATTTTTTTCCATCTCCGGATGTCACCTCAGGCCTTTCTTGAGGACTTTTCTATGAAGACAGAGTACAGAAACAGAGTTTCGTGAAAAAGCACCAGACACAATTGCACACTTAGGATTTTGAAAAGCTTCAATCTGGTAGAACAAAATAATGACTATCATGCTTGCTTATAGTTGATACATGTATATATAAGCTCAAATAAGTTATAACAAGCATACTGGTTTAGTATTGGTATTTGTATTTCCATGTTCAAATCATTTGTCTACACAAAATTTGATCTACCCACAGATAAATTGTTATAGATGGATAGATATGAAATTGCTGTTGATCTTGTTACAATAAAATTACACCAAGGCCCCAGACATCTGATGATCGATGAGGTTGTCATCACCTGGTGCCCCAATGTCTGTAAGGGGCCTTGGGGTCAGCCCAAAGTTTACACATGAACTCCTCAGAGATTAGCTGTAGTTCCCCATGTCCCCTGACAAGGAACAAAATTCTTTAGCTAAGTGCTTGAAGCAAAATTCCTTGTAAAACACTTGAGAAATTAGCAGACAAATGTTAGTCTTATATCAAGGAAGGTATTCAGTACTGCTGCCAAATCAGTTGCATTCTGTTACATATGTATACATGCCTGTAAAGCCAAACAGAATACTTAAATGGCTGGACAATCTCCGCAAAGGTTTTATATTTCAAAGTGAGACTTATGATTTATATGTCACATAAAGTTACAGGAACATGTATGTATATAATAAGTTAATAACCTCAATGTCTTGCTGAAAAAAACGGAAACAGTTTACTGATATCGCATATCGACCAACATGGCTTAAAAGATTGTGCTTCAGCCACCCTTGTATTCCAGCTTTTCAAATCCATTTCACTTCACCACAGGTAGTACAGGCTGAACGATTTTATGGTGAAGACTTTTGTGGGGTCATCAAAGCAGTAATTATCCCCACTGCTGCGCTGGCCATGAAAAAGGCAATTCCAGCCACATTAAGGCCCAATTTATACAGAGTTTTTTCAGATATCTAAAAATCCGCCGACATCTGAGCCTTAGATATCTGGACGCATTTATACACACCGACAGGAAGTACCGCAGGACTCACGCAGCGCGCTGATTGCACTCGTGACCCTATTTAACCTTTAGCGCGCGTTTCAAAATGGCGGGAGAACCGCCTGTGTTTTTCGTCATGATGAATATGGTATTCTTTCTTCATCTGACTCGCGTGTGGCTAAACATGAGGCAGCAAGCAAGGGTTGAGCGTAAGAGGCGTTTGAGGTACCGGGGAAGACGACAGCGACCGGTCAGAATCAACGCTGCGTTCCTACTCGCTGCCCTTGTCGTGGCGGAGGGGGGAGGGCTGATCCACCGAACGATCTGGCATCACGAAAGAAGTCCGTCGCCCGTTTGAGAACAAATGGTCCTTGATGCTCAGAAGTTTTCCCGCTTTATCCCCCGCCAAATATGCAAACTAGCGTGAACCCCGACCTCCAGATGTCTACTACGCGACACATTCTGTTTAGACGTCCGGCTGGAGCGGTCGGGGACTCCCGCTGAGTTGTCGGGCGAATGCTTCAGAGTGGTCGGCTGAAATTTTCCCGACATCTAAAAAAACCCTCATTAAGACCATAAAATTCCTGTTTAGACACAGAAAAAAGCTGTCGCCTGGCAGATATCTGCAGTCCAGATATCTAGACAAGCTGTGTGTAAATTGGCCCTAAGTGCATTAGGAGAAGTCGGCATACCTGCAGCTCTAACACCATTAACGTGCCCATTACTGCCCATTACTAGGTGGTGCTGCCAGAAGTAATGACCAGCACAACTGAATCGGTCTCACTTCAGATTCACTTCTGTATAAAGACACGGCACTACCATATTTGGTCGACTAAAGAAGGTTTTGCAACATATTTTTAGTGTGTCTTATCTTAATTTCCAAATTAAGGTCATTAAGATCATACAAATATCCAAAGTATGATGCAGTGTATATTACATCAAGGTTTCAAATAGAAATTACAGTTACAATTTTTTTCACTGTCAGTCTGCAAATGTAAATTTACTTTCAAAAAAAGTTTGAGATTCTGCATACATGAGGCAGGGACTTTGACTTATTAAGATAATTATCCAGCCAAATGGATCCCAGTCATCTGTAGTATGGCATGTTGCAAGGTCATGGCCTGAGGACCTCGGGTTCCCTAGTGGGCAGGTTTGGTATTGCAGCTGCTTCATGCAAGGCTATTTCCAGGCACCAGGGACATGAGAAAATATTGCTGCTGTCACAGTTAGCTTACCTTGAACCAGAAAACTCTATGAAGTTACATATCTCAATCCTTCAGTTGTCATTCTATAGTGTTTGCACAAGGATTGAAATATGTGTCTTTGGATCATCATGGCCTTTTCTAGGCCTTCTACTGTGTCTAGTTGTATTCAATATATTTTTCAGAACATCAACCTTGCCCACCTGGCATAAAAATGATACATATACGATATCAACTTCCAAATAGTTTTTAGTTGATATTTCCCTAGCCTTCAAAATCACTGGAAATAGGGTTTCGGAGGGTTAAAGATTCCAACATCTGCAGACCCCCTAAGTAGTGCCATTGGCACTTCCTACCTTGGTTTCCCCCATCCACCATGAATGCCCTGTACAGCGGAGTCTAGTGGGAACTCTATGCCGTGATAAAAAAACTCCAGAGAGTTGTAATATTTGTATTTGCCTAAGGCAAAGCAAAGCAGCTACAACTATAAAGACATGCAATAACCTGTGATGGATTTTCTACTGGCCGGGGAGTTTTCATCTCTCCCTGTAATCTTCAGTATCAGCATCCTCTAGCCCACTGGTTCTCTCGACATGCAGAAAATGGATTTTTGCTCTTCCCGGTCTCCCAGGAGATGATGAGAGAGATTTTACTCAGGATTGGACTTGATGTGTTTGCAATACCGTGGATGACAAGCACAAGGCCTGCGGATTTCCAGTGATGGGAATTGGCATGAAGAAAGCTTTTTGCACACAGTTTGAGAGAGCCTGTGCATTTATTACAGGAGAATCACCAAGACCAAGTTCACCTGGTGCACCATATTTGTTTTAGCTGTATTTGACATAAATCATTGTGTCATTCTCTGTGAAAGGTTTCTTTTTGCTTGTAGATTATGATCTCTGAAACACCTGAATGAAATTTCTAATTTTAGTCAGCTGTAGGGTACATATTCATTAGGACATTTTATAGGGTCAAGATCTGCATTTACAAAAAAATTGACCTGTACATATATTTCACATTCTGTTTTATATTTTTCCATACTAATATAGTAAGCAAAAGCTTCCAGAGTTACATGCCAAATGTGTCAAATCGAAAGGACATCATTCTACTTTGAATTGTGGGGAGATGCCCTAGAAATAGTAGTATAGGTTGCGCTTACAGACAGGAGTACCAATCAAAACTGCTGCAAACATTTTTGCCCAATACTGTAGCAGTTTGTGACTATAGCACTGGCGCAAACTTAAAACCACCGCAAACATTTCATTCTCGCCTTTAGCGCGAAATAAAAAGCACAAACTTAAATGTATTTACAGAATACCTAGGCCTGGTACTGAGGTGGAATACTTTTGTCAGAATCACAACTCCAACATCGTGACAGACAACACCCCAGGGGGAACGTTATTGCCGCTTGATCATTAAAAATTCCTATCTGCAGTTGTGCACACTGCCCCCTGGACAATATGATTGTGACCTAAGGTTCCTTGGGGAAAAGCTTAGGCATGCACACCTTTACATACATGTACATGGCTACAAATATCTGCACTTTTCGGCAGTACATCAACTTCCTTAGTTCTAAGTTGTAACTACATTATTTGTCTGTTATGGAGGTGATAGAATGTCATAATACAAAAAACTCTTTATAGATCTATCCTCTTTACAAAATAGAGAAAGTGTGAATGGCATCAGTTTGAAATCAAGACAACAGAGTTACTGAGTATTTATGTAATACGACAAAATTATTAAACACAGAAGTCTAGCTGGGACTGGGGAATTCAAAGGATGGGCTAGTAATGGAAATTCATTGTCGACAGTGGGAGGTAAAAAGTTAGCATTTTGTTTCTAGAACTTTCATTAGCTGTGAAGTATTGCACTGTAGTTACCTTAATACAGAGAGATAAATGTTTTAGATGACCTTCAATGTGAATGGCTGTGTGGCCGTGGTACTGAAATGCCTTCCACAGAGCTGTCTGACTGGAACACTCTGATAAGGGCTAGTTGGCATGCTGGAAGATATATGTCCAATCCCAGCAGCTTCTTCTCATGTGGGAGTCGCAGGAGGCAGATTTGTAGCCTTTGTTTCAGGCGCACTGTTACTACTGCTGGGTCTCTTGGCAGTTTGTCAGGAGTGAAAAATGGTGGATACGGTGTGAAAATAATTGCGTTTTTGTGGCGTTAGTGTGGATCGATAAACGGGCTTGTAGCAAAGTAAATACCAAATGTTTAAATGATGGTGTTGGATAGAGGACTTAGGCCTTAGTCACATTCCTAATCTAGTTATTCCTGGCAAATTGGGCCAATGAATGGAAATAATTGACATTTGATATTACAATTATTGATGTCAGAATACATTTTTTGTGGTAATTTACTTCATTATTAGCAAATTAGAAATAGAAACATATGATACATTGTAGGGTGAAAACAGTACCAAAAGAGTTGAAAGTCAGGATATAGAAGGCTGTCATGAATCAAGGGGCTTATAAGCATTTTCTCCATGGTTCTCATGAATAAACCATGAGTGCCCTTTACCCAGACAGTATTGTAATTTGAGATGAAAGATATCTTTGAATTATGTACATATCTGAAGTTATCTATAATGAGATCTGACACATTCTGCTTTAAAGTGTCAGAAAAGCAGTTTTATTTTCCTGTTTGTGCCTTGAAAGCAAAATCTCTAGAACCATGCCAGATTTGTTAACATATACTAACATAATTCCCCCAGTGTAATAATTCCGCCACTTTGAAAAGATACGACCAAACAGATCTCCAACACAACATCCTCCAGTATAATGCACTTCTGCATATGTTAACTACCTAAGCTATGCATACCTGGGGGATGCTGCACTAGAGATCTCTCAGACACACTGTTTTTCAAAGTGTTGGATTTATGTAACCCGGCGGATTAATGTTAATGGAGGCTATACATGTATGTCCAAAGTTTATTGTAAAGCAGTATGATGTATTGATTATGAACATTTATCTCATTTTGACTACATGTACATGTGTATTAGAATTTTTAAATGCATTTTCTTGTTATTGAAATATATCAGACAAGGCACAGACAAATGTTAACTGTCATTCATAAGCCAAAACCTTCTTTGGGGCATCAATATCAATTCTTCTTAGGTCTAGATGATGCATCATTTTTCAGTGTAGACATGTACAGTACAGATAGACAGGTATAAACAACTTTGCCAATATAATGTGCACCTAATGCATTACAATGGATGACCCTACTGTAGATTGTTTACTAGTATCAGTGATACCCAGAGGTTTTCCTTGAAAGCTTTGCAATTACCCTGGGAAGGGTAGGCTTATTGATCAAAGCAGGCTTCCTGGTGGTAAATGTTCAGTACTATACTGAGGCTTCACTAAGTTTTCCCTCGTTTGTCAAGCATTGAAAAAAGGGGGGAATGAAAAAAGGTGTCTATTTTTATGTTGTACTGATTGCCAAAAATGGGGGTGCATTGCTTTAGAATTGCTTTATCCAAAGTCTTTCCAAATTCACATTATTGAACTGTAGATGATGAATGGTATTGTTGAATGGAGTGTGTGGATGGCTGGATTGATTTCTGTTCTTCTCTACCTGAAGAATAATGTTAGCAGCATCCAGCTTTACAGCAGGATGCAATATAGGCTTAGCCAGGATTTCAAAGGTGTTCTAATGTGTCCATAGGATGCAATGTATTTAAAGAGATTTCGGCATCCATTGGAGATATAGCTTTCTATTCATTGGTGTGCAAATATGATAGAGATTGAAAAACAGTTTTGCTGGATACATTGATTTAAACAGTAATTGCATTTTCAACACATATTTTGGGAGGGATTTTATTGATTGAAAACAATTTAGACTAAGTAGACATTCCTTGGACTTTTGGCAAAGACGCCAATTTCTTGACTATACCTTTGAGAAGATGGAAGAAGAAAAGTTGGAAGAAGAAAAGTTTGTTGAACTAGCACGCCACCGCCCCCCTCCCTCTACACAGGTGATAGATGGAAGGAACCGGAGATGCTGACAAGTCAATTAGCCAATCAGGGCAGGATGATGATGGTCTGCCACAGGGCAGAGATCAACAGGGTGTGTGCACCTGTGCCCTGGTGCTTTGGGATGGTCAAATCTTTCAGTAGTTAACTGCAACATATGAACGCCAATTTGGGAGAGTGGTGGTGTATGATAGGATCCAATCTCAGTGGCTGATATTTTATGTTAGGGGCCGACCATTGACGTAGGGAGTATATATAGGGGATGTGGTATAATGGGAAACGTGTGCAGATTCATATTTGTTTCTCATGCCATCTGCTAGTATATTGAATCAGTCTGATTTTCCTATATCGTATATGCCTTTAATTCTTCGTTCTCAGTCAAGCTTGCACCCAATTTTGTCACAGTAAAAGGAATTTTAATGTACATGTATAAGGATTCAATGGAAGCTGCAATACTAGAAATGACCAATGGAAAAGGTCTGGTCATTTGAGTATTTTCATCAAGAGGGAAAAGGAGATTTTAGTGAATATCCTTTACATAAATGAAAGCGGATAGAGCAGACTTGGGCTAAGGTGCATTTTCCCATCACGAATTGAGAATCAAACCCAGAAATGTTTCATCACATTATGGAACTGGTTGTTATATGTTATTCTGGGAGCAGCTAAAAATCATGTTGGAACAGTCAAACAGATTCTAGTCACACAATTCCTTATTACCTTTTTTAGATTCTGAATAAAATGTGCCTGTAAGTACTCTACAAGCACAGGGGGAAAAGAGAATTATCTATTAAAGGATCGTTAGCAGTAAATAATGAGGAAATGCTATGCCGCTGGTGACCCAGATTGCCATGTCTTCCTCCAGAGCATTAATTGCAATATGCACCTTCACAAAGAAGTAATTAGCATATAGATAAAAAGCACCTTTGGTCATATTAGGAGGTTGTGCAGCAGTAAATCCAACCAAGGGAAAAATCAATTTCCTGTCTTAAAACTTCTAGAACTGCTTAACACATACTTTAATGTGCATCATCTGAGTCAGCATTGGTAGAATGTATACTACTGTCCAAGCAGATATCTTTAATGTTCCAAGTGTGCTGTTTTATTGAAAAGGTTTGTGCAGGAAAAATAGGGAAGTTGGGAAGTGTCTTCAAGACTTCAGACTGCAACCATACAGCAAACATGTTCTTCTGTTCTTCTGCCATGGGCTTTGGCTTGTTTTCTCTGTGTGTGTCAGACTGTGTGTCTGTATGTGTGTGTTTCTGCAATCCCCAATATACATAATGCATCATTGCCATGCATGTAGATCCTTAGTACTGCTATTTTTGTCTGTGGGAATTTAAAGGGTCATAAAGCTGTAAGTGAAGTCTGCCATCTCTGATTGCCTTGTTTTGTCGATTACTTTTGACTTGAATATTCAGGCAAGGCAAAAAAACACGTGAAATCAAGTCAAGTGTAACACTTTGAGAGGATATAATAGATATTTTATACATGCTGCTAATGAATAGTTCAACACTTATTCAAAGTAAGACTGAACTATTCTATGGGAAGGAAAGACATCACATCTAGCCCAAACAAATGGTGCGTGCTATTGCCTTTTTATTTCCACTGATGCGGTAACAACGTCAGCCGCCATTGCGAACAAATCACCATTCATACGACAAATCTGCCACGCGCCACCGGACCGGAAACTCATCACACTGTGGTTGGAAATCGAAACTTAAACATTCGGCCCGCCCATAGATCAGTGTGATCTGTTTTGTAATATAGTTTTACACATCTGTACATACAATGTACATGTACAGAACATGAAAATGAATAGTGTGCTTAAAATTTCAGAAAAACTGTTAAGGATATTCCATTACAAAACCTCTAGGGGTGCGCAAGAACATATTTAGTTCCTGCTGCTTTCCAGTTAACTACTGTCCCCCCATGGAATATTTTCTCCATATTCTTTATATTGCTGGCAGCCCCCCTTGAACTTTCAAAATGACACAGCCAGGAGGAAATAACAGGAGCTGCAGTATGCCTCATTTCACATGTCTCCAATTCAGAAAAAAGTTACGACTGAATGATTAGCTCTTCATTTCATATTCATGGCACAGAAGCAATCGGTTTGTATGTGGATGCTAAATATGAACATTAAAGTACAATACTAATGGAGTTTTGAAAATAGCTTTTCATGTTCATGTCCATAAAATCCCAGACATGTCTTTTGTTGGGGGTGAAATGATCATGCAAATGATGAGGCATTTATAACGGTAGTCAAAGCATTTGTAACAGCACAGTGAAGATTTAGTGGGGCATTCGGGGAGATTTACAGCTTCAGCAAACTGACTAATCTTTATTTATGAATTCTGCAGGGACTGCTGGCCAGCGATAACGTTTATTTACTGACCATTTCTTTGTAAACACCTGACAAAAGTTACAAATGTCGCAACATCCCATAAAAGCATGGTCATATTATGGTAGATAAATTTCATCATCATCATCATTGCCACTTATCAGTGACTTCATGTAGTGAATACTGAGGTGGGCTGTCATTGTTCTCCAATGTCTCTTGTCTGTTGACATCCGTTGTCTCCTCCTATCCCAGCTACGTATCCATGGGCCACAACCTATCTCTCAAGAATCTCTCACTCTACTGTCCTCCAAGTTTTTGCTTGGCCTTCTCTCTTCCTCTTTCCTCCTGGGTTCCAGTTGTTCTTTCATGATGAACCATGACAGGCTACTACTCAGTTGAGTGAGTTGTCTGCCACAAGGAATCTTAAAGTATGATATGATATCCTCAGTATGGCAGTTTTAGACTCCTCCATACAACTACTGTAAGAGTGTATGTCAGGGTGATACCATAACCCCAACCTTTATATGTAAACCACTTTCATTGGCTTATGAGACCACAAAGGATCGTAGGAAGATGCAGAGAGTTGTTCATTTTTTAGTCGTTTAGTCATAAAGTATAATTCATGACTTTTACCCATATCTTGTCGACTTCTTCTTCCAAGTCAGAATGTATCTTCTATCAGAGTGTGAAACATTCAAATTATCTCGACAATGTTTTTATTCCATTAAAATTGCTAACAACCCTCTGGTACATCATCATGCTCCCAAAGGATAGGATTCCTGTAGCTTCACTGCTATCAGTTATTATTTCTGACTCGCCTGTCTGTAAGTGCAGATGATATTGTGTTAGATAATTGATGATATTATTTCAGCTCAGCTGGGTCTGTGTCCAGGCATAATAAGGGTCCTTACTCTGGAGAATTATCATAATATCATGTTTCATAATTAGATAGATGGGCAGTTACTTTCACCATAGATATTACATGTATATGTAGTTGAAATGTTTTTAAAAAACTTGTAAAAAAAATTGGCATACCTAGCTATCTCTTGCCTAGCCTTACATTTGTGAAACACTACAGTACAAAATGTATGACTTGACTTGTATAAAACTTTGTATGGATATCGAAAAGCTCTTTCTAACAGTACAAAATTGAAGCTGTGGAACAAAGATGAATTGTCACCCTGTATGTTTACTCATATCTAGTCATGTCAGCCTTATTTGCATGCCATTATGATGTCACCTTAAAATTATGTATTTATCGACATTATTTGACCATGCAGTGCTTAGCAATATTGTGTCCCTGCCAAAATTACTGTAATAATCCAGACTATAATGGTCCCCTGAGGTCCTTTGCACAAAGCTTACATACATACAGTATGGAAATATGTGGCAATGGTAGCAGCCTAGTTGTCCAATATTGTTACTGTGTATTAGATACAGTATAAGAGTTTAGCAATAAGTCAAAAACAATGAATCCTATGAAACAATGTTCTTCATCAATGAACCATGTCTTTGCTATAGCTTGTCTGTATTAGTTGAATGAAATTGCTATTACAATGTATCATTAGAATCTGCCTATGAGTCATGGGCAGATTCTAATTATGATAGGCAGCAATTATGAAAAATAGTATGAATAAAACGTAGGACTAGCAAATGTTGACATAGTTTTTCTAGTAAAGTAGGACTGCATGCCCAAAATGGGACTAAAGCATAACCCTTCAAATTGTCCATATGGTTGCTTTGAATTTAAAATCATCATCAAACATAGATGATATTCAGTACTCAGCCTAGTCAGGTGTGTGAAAGTGAAATGGCCAGCAATAAAGCAACATAAACCACAGGGTACAGATGTCCCCTCTAAACCCCACAGTGTGAAACATATTCTCAGTGGTGGAGCAACATGTTGTTGGTTTGATCAGGCTTATTACTGGACCCAGCAGGAGAGATGTTTATGAATATGAATATTGTAATGGTTTGGGTGGTGCTCAGCTGGTACCCTGCCCTTAGTGTACCACCAGGGATGGGTCTAGGGTTTTAGCAGTATTCTACTCAATCCTTCATCTTGTGAACATATTACAGACATGGATCAGAAGTTATGTATGTAAATAAGTGCAATTATAACATGCTAAGTGATTCAATGACTCGCAATTTTGTTTTTGTTTAGGCCAACAAAGAGTCATGGAATTTTTAGAATGTGATCTCTTTGCCATGTTTAAGTATTATTTGATGATATTCAATACTGATACAATTTTTACTTTGTTTTAAGGTGGTTTGTGAAGACTGACAATCGCTAAGGATATACATCTCTCTGAAATCCACTTTTGTTCTTACTCCAGATCCAACCTGAATATGCATGAATGCAGGTAACTGGGGATGTAAGATGCACATGCAGTTAGATTGATATTGATCATACCCATAACTTTATTGTGTATCAATATTTTTTTGTTTCTGGTTCCTAACCCAGTCTTCGTCTCCTGTCCCTGCAGTTGTCATTTGCTCGGTGGGTCTCATCATCTACCCTGTCGGCTTGGAGTCCAACGTCATCAAGATGTACTGTGGCCAATCGGCAGCCTCGTTCAACCCCGGGAACTGTGAGATCGGCTGGGGGTACGTGCTGGCGATCATGGGGACGGCGCTCACCATGTTCGGACCCTTCCTGTCAAAGTACGCCATCGACAAGCAAAGATTGGAGGACAGCGAAGAATTTGTGTAATGTCAAAAATGTGCAAAGGACATTTTCTTCTTGTACTTACTTGTGATGTTACCTGAAAGGTTTCTATTATGTTTCTATTACTAGTAAAGGTTATGTGTTTTATATAATATTTCTTTTAAGACGTCAAAGTAGTTACAAAGATTGTTTCAAGTAAACAAAAAGATTTCAAAAAACTGTTGTTGGTATCTCTGATACATAACTTCTTCAAGCTCTTTTTTTCTTACAGTTACTGTAGTATTACTATTCATTTCTCTGTCAGAGTTCAGTGAACATTCTGCAACCTGAACAAAAAGAGTCTCAAAAAGTAATGTAAAAGTTTTTCGGAGGTAATCTACATGTACCTGTGATACTGTCAGTGGCCCACTGTCATGGTTTCTTGTTGTTTGGAGCAAGGTAAGGCCAGTCAACAGCTTGATGGCCTGATGAATAATGTTCGGAACACTCCTTGACTGTGCATATGCCATAGTGTGTGGCTTGTCCGAAATGATTCTTCTGTCTTATATTTTTGTGTAAGAAATCTAAAGGCAATGCATTCCATGCTGTCATTTTGTTGAAATGATTCAACATTTTCATGATTACTGCGTAAAAGGTGAAAGACAAGAAAAAAAGGAAGACGCTATCAGTATAAGCATACAATATTATTCACTTACAATGTATATATATTAGCTACCTCTATCTTATTTTGCCAAAAGCAGTGATTTTAGTAACAACTACAAAAAACATGCTGTTCTCTTGCATGTTTTTTACCATGACAAAGTATGCTACAACTTCAAATGCAATTTTTTAAAGTATCAAAGCTACAAAATGTAATATGGAAGTCTGTTTTTAAGTGCTTGAATCTACATAATTACTTAACTTCCTGAAACCTTTTACAGCTCTACTCAGGAACTTTCCTATTTGCCTCTTATATTTATTGCTAGTTTTAAACTGTTCTATCTACATGTATACAGTAAACATGCTATGTAGGAGATGTGTTGTAATATATTGTGACAGTGTAAATTGAAGTTCAGTGCTCTGACTACCTGTACATTCTATGGGGCAACAAACACAATTGTACAAAGGATGTTGTTGCATTGTGTGTGCTGTGTCTGTTGGTAACTGGAAAACTAGGACCTTAGAATTTGTAAATGAAGACTTTGCCAAGCATGCAATTCATGTAATCAGCATTCCCACCAGACTAGATTATTCATTATGGTGGGACACCCAAGTAGTGAGCACTGAAGGCCAGGAAATAAAGGGGGTCCAATCATGGATCCAGAGGCAAAAATGTAGTCTCCAAGCAGAGGTTTCGGTCGAGTGGGGTAGTAGTGGCTGGGTTTTTTTTACGTCTGCAGACTCCAAAATATTGGTCTGGCAGGAATGTAAGGTTCCGGGACTGTGGGAGAGAACATCCCTATAATCATGTACATGTATTAGTCTGACATGAGCTGTTTTAACTCACATTTTGTCCCTCAGAAAACCTTATTGCTGCCATTCCATACAGTATTTGGTGGGAGGACAGGTACTAAAAAGATTCATTTACAAAGGAATGATGAAATCCTCAAGCTGATGAAAAATTCAAGAGCGCTTCCAGAAAGTCACATGAACTTGAGATGTCAGTCACCTTTTAGAACGCTGTCAGCATAACGTCCACCAGAATTGTTTGGTCAGCTGGATGTTACTGTTTTCCTTCCCTTCCCCCCAATGCTGATTCATAGCAGCATTCTGAAGATAACGGAACAGTTTAGTTTTCTCTGCTCGGCCTGTGAATGGTTTGGCAGTGACCTTACACAGGAAGTTGTGACTGGATTTCTTGCTGTGACTATAGGTCCACTCTACCATCTGTTACAAGAACTAGCAGCTGTATATATATACACATTGTCATCTAGAGATTTGTCCGTCTAAAGCTTGATTAAAAAAACTACAGAAACGTTAGCTGTATCCCATTTGGATAAGGAATATAATGTGTCACAGATCTAACAGTATTGCTGGCAAATTTTGTATTGTAAGATATTAAGTCCCTTTATTGTATACCGTTAAAAGCGTAATGTGAATGTTGTTGTGCCAAGGCTAAGTTGTATTAATAAAAACAAGAAATTTTACTCTTGTATCATTTTTGACTGGTCATTGATGGTTTATTTTCAACTCAGAAACGCTACAGTAATATAGTACTTAAGTTTATGGATATGTCCTTTTAACCTTTAAGTTTATATCTGTGCATTGAGTTTGGTATTTTCCCTAAAAAAACTTGTCCTTTCAACATAAATGTTACAATGCTTGCACCTTTGTAATAGATTGTCTCATCTAGATTAGTGGCTGTAAGTAAGATAGGAAAGGAGTAAACAGCATAGTCTTATGCCAAAAAATAGTTACTCAAGCAACTGGATAAAATTTGCCAGTGAAAAACTATTTTGATATGTACTCTTTTGGTATATAGCGGATGCTGTCTGATACGTCTGGCTGTTTCAACGTTTTATCCAGTTGCTTTAGTGACTGTTTTTGGCCAACCTTATTACCTGGATATCTTACCTTCATCAACGTATCAATTAACGTACTACTTAGTAGTATTTTCTCCATGGATCAAAAGCGTCCTCTATTATTCGGTTACAGTACTGCAGTGCAAATGCACCCAGATGCTGCAATGATATCATAAACCGCCAAATGTGCCTTGGCGTACTGCAATTAGGTGAGGTCAATAACGGGTTTGAAAGCTATTTTGATTTCCTCTACTTCAGTCAATTTTCAGTGACAAGTTTAGTGATTAATCGAAAGCCAAGCGTCTAGGAGTGAGTTCAGACAAAAGACGGATGCACTGTGTACGGAAGTTTGCCGGCTGTCCAGAATGTTCTTTCTTTCTGTTCTAAGAAATTTAGAAAATTTTGGGTTATGGATGATATGCTTTCTTTGTATCTTACCAATTGTGATTTCCTGGAAATTGTCACTTTCTGAAGGGCTATTCATCATAATTTCAATCGTAATTGATGTAACAATATTAGCACGTTGAACAAATGCAACAGTTTTTGTCTGATTGTCAAGAAATATACCAAATTTTTCTCCGTATGGTGTGAATGCACCGGTGAATGCCATGGTAATAGCATAATGTATTCATCTTGATATGGCAGTTAGTTCATGTAAGTTGTTGTTTGATAAGGAAAGTGTATTTTGTTTGTTATGCGTTGGTGTTTTAGTTCATGCCATAGCAATAGTTTATGATAATAGTTCGGCCGACTTATGCCGCTGAAATGCTGATGTTGCACACTAGTATTAATTTCAATAGTGAACACATGTTAACGTTCATATACATATAACAGGGGTGCCAAAGAATACATACGAATTTTACGGAATACATACGAATTTTACTGAATACATACGATACATTACTAGAAACATACGATCCGTACGGAATACATACGATCCATTACGCGGAATACATACGATCCTTACTAATTTGCTGGCCATCGCGCTAGCACCGAATCTAGCTTTGTCTGGTCCTCCTAGTTGGTCTAAGCCTATATCAGTCTTAATTTAGTGCAGCTTGAGATTTTTAGAGTTTATCCGAATGGGATACGCCATTATTAAGCTTTTATAAGCCACGATATCGTACGAAGAACTGGTTATCCCTCGTAATGGATCGTATGTATTCCGTACGGATCGTATGTTTCTGCGTAATGGATCGTCTGTATTCCGTACGGATCGTATGTTTCTAGTAATGGATCGTATGTATTCCGTAAAATTCGTATGTATTCCGTAAAATTCGTTTGTATTCTTTGGCACCCCTGTATAAGCCCACTTTCAAACTCCTCATCTAGCCTGTTAGGATGGTTAATTGCCGTTTATAAAGCTAATAAGCAAAAGAGTTCAAGCCATTTCGATCAATTCGAGCAACTTTGATTCGAGCAAGGCCTTGATTCAAGCAACTCGCTGCGGTTCAAGGACGCCACTGTTACATAGCGGCATAAAGTAGAACTGCAGTTAGACCTGCCAAGGCGGCAGAATACGGTTTTTCGCCTGTCGATTTCTGTAGTTAAAAACCACAAAGTAACGGACACAGACGCGAATATAACTATAGTAGGGTACCCTAGAGAAGCACGAAAAATCAATATGCTGAATTTGAGGTTACAATCGGAACAATGAGGTTATAGTCGGAACAATGATAGTAAACAAACAAAAAAGTTAAAGTTGTTAACATCCTGACGCCCTCTGCCGGCTTACCCCAGCAGACAGCTGTAAAGGTCCGCATATTTGTACGCCGACTGGCCAAACTTTATAATCTTATTCGTGCGATCTAAACGCCGACTTATTATACTACCGTACATTCAATTTTATGCCTCGCTGGCTTTCACGTTAAAGTTATCACCTACAGTTAAAATATTTCGGTCGTACTATTTCTTTTACCACTCAGTCGCGGATACATACTGTGTTGTGCGGTCTCAGAGCCACGTGAATGCTGATTGGTTCTCTTGGTATAAAAAAGGATAATACTATCGATATTGCCTCACATCAGACAATGGTGTATGTTGATAGTTTTTCGCCTATGGTGATTTTTATAGTTAAGGACCACAAAGTGACAACACAGACTCGGATAAAACTATAGTAGGTTATCCTAGAGAAACACGACAAATCAATATGCTGAATTTGAGGTTGCAATAAATATAAAAAAAACAATAAATGAACAGTATATAGTTCTTTTGCATCCTTTTGCCGGCTCATCCCAGCAGACAGCTGTAAAGCTGCGCCTATTTGTACGCCGACTGGCCAAACTTTATAATCTTATTCGGACGATCTAAAAGTCGACTTATTATACTACCGTGCATTAAATTCAATGCCTCCCTGGCTTTCACGTTTAAGTTTTTACAAACGGTTCAAAGATTTCGGTCATACTATTTTTCTAACCGCTCAGTGGCGGATATATACTGTGTTGTGCGGTCCCGGGGTAATGTGAATGCTGATTGGTTCTCTTGGTATAAATACGGATAATACTATCGACATTACCGCTCATCAGACACTGTTGTATGCTAATTGGTCAGTGTAGAATTTATTCACCAATCAATGTGCAGCTATTATGAAGCTGTAGTCAATGTGTTGCATTTATTTTATTGACTGCTAGAAGTCGCTCTTAAATATCTAATTGTATTGTAGTTGAAAACTTGGTGAGTGATACTAGTCTACCACACTACCGATTTGTGCACTTCTTGAATACAGGAATCAAGAACTTTTGGGCCGTGGTACCATGTTCTTCTCATTACAACGTTTATGGTGTCTATTTTTAAAATTTAGCCATCTTGCTTTTGTGTCAGAAGATGGTGTAACAAACTGACATAACTTACCTCTATTCCAAGGACCGCATCCTTTCCTAAAACTAAAGCTTCATGCTACGAGTAATGCTGGACGCTGCTCTTATCCGTGGTCCTTCAACAAATCTCAGTTAATCAATGCAAATAGACTTCAGCTGATAGTGTCTTGACAAGTGCCATGTACGTAGACTTTCGACAGCCATCGACCAAACAACGTGGTGACGTTAGTGCACGACAAAATTGAAAATGCAAACAGTAATCCTTATTGTTATTCGTCATTTTTACATTATCATCTACCAACAAGAGTCTTAGGACCCAAAATCTCCATGAAACTTTGATTTTTTATTAAACCAGTTCCCCCCATTCTATATCCCTCAATGGTATGACCCACACTGGCCGGGCAAGGGGAGAAGTGGCTATAAATAGCTACTGACCTAGATAAGAGACCAACAGATGGTGCGACCTCAAAGCCCACAATAGAGTAGATATTCCTCATTACTTATGCAAATTAAGTATGAATTTGCATAATTAGCACTTCAGTTTGTACATAACTGTCCAACCTACCTGCATATCAAATAACATGAAAATCTGTCGCTCCTTTCTTCAGTTATTCTCCTTGCAAAATATTTACAAACACGCCATTGCAGTTCCAGTGACACATACCAGGGGGCCCAAAATCGACCTTGACCTTTCTCCTCCCAGCACCTACCCACATACCAAATATCATTTCAATCCATCCACACGTTCTTCAGTTATGCTGATTTTAAGCGTCCGGTGACACATACATACACACACGGTGACACAAACATACACACACGCGCACACACACGCAAACACACTAACTTCGCATGATTTGCACTTCAGTGTGTACATCTCTGTCCAACCTACCTGCGTACCAAATAACATGAAAATCTGTTGTTCCTCTCTTCAGTTATACCCCTTTAGAACATTTTTACAAATAGGCCATTGCAGTTCCAGGGACACAAACCAGGGGGCCCAAAATCAACCTTGACCATTCTCCTCCCAGCGCATACCCACATACCAAATATCATTACAATCCATCAACACGTTCTACAGTTATGCTGACTTTAAGCATCCGACGACACCCATGCAAACGATTTACCTCCTTACTTATGCAAATTCGGTCTCATTTGCATAGTTTGCACTTAAGTGTGTACAACTTGGTCTAACCTACCTGTGTACCAAAGAACATGACGATCTGTCGATCCACTCTTCAGTTCTTCTACATTGAAGATTTTAACAAATACGCCATTGCAGTTCCAGTCACACATGCCAGGGGGCCCAAAATCGACCTTGACCTTCCTCCTCCTAACACCCACCCACATACCAAAAATCATTACAATCCATGTACAGGTTCTACAGTTATGGTGACTTAAAGCGTTCGGTGACACATACATACACACAAACACCAAACGCAAGCAAAACAGTATCTCCATGAAAAAGCCTTTTTTCATGGAGATAATCAATGCCTACGATATAAAGCAGTTCTCTACAGTCCTCAAAGTCTACTCCTGCTCATATCAACATAAACATCAGGCGACCATGCACTGCAGTACTTACATGGCATCATAGGAGTCGCTGTGACACCATCCGCAACTCCATTCAGTAATTTTGGAGACCACATACTCGCACATACAAATTTCATGCCTTTTCCCACACGACATTTCTTCCAGTCTTGTGACATCTTGTTGTCTCCTGACTGCCCCGATACCACATCAATTGTTTGACAGCTGTTCTGCACACAGAATAGCATCTTTGCTGTGGCCTCATGCCGTCTGGTTTACCAAACCAAAGCAGTAGTTCTTTCGATTTCAAGATGCATTATACCTTTGGAAAAGAAAATACTGCTCGAGTTACTTCCAAGGGTAAGAATAAGTCTCATCCTAACCTTGAAAGCAACTTCAGCATCTTCACTAAAACTTTTAGCCTTAATGTCTGTGTGTAGTGTGTGATGTGAAAATATAAAACAATGATTGCAACACAAAGTTCTTGCTTCATCTGTTTAATTTTCAATTACTCCACTTTGCCAGAGCTAGTCTATCAACATTGATCAGTGGAAACTTTTTAGTTTTTCAAAAACTTATCTTTATGTCAATGTTAGAACTGGCAGTGTTTTCTATATAGGTAAAATATCTGTGGAATTTGTACAATCAAAATAAAATCGTTTCTTGTTTTAGTTAGGCCACAGCAAGTAATTTTTATGGATGACATCAGCGCGCTCATTAATTTTCGCCTGATTTCGAAATAAAAAACAAGAAATTTCATTGCCCTCCGACGGCGGTCAACATGCCAAAAATTTACAAATATGTCATAAACGTTGACAGTCTAAGGTGTTTTATTGCATATGAATACCCAGTGTAGTTCCTGCCCGTGATGGTATGACAAGCTGTTTTCTACATTCGTTCTTAGTTAATTGAGCTGTATACACATCTTCAAGAACAGTTTAATGTTGACAGTCTAAGGTGTTTCATTGCATATGAATACCCAGTGTAGTTCCTGCCCACGATGGTATAATAACAAGCTGTTTTCTGCATTTGTTCTAGCAAGGACATGAAATACTAGTAAATAATGGGGGGGGGGGTCTAGTTAATTGAGCTGTATACACAAGGTGTTTCATCGCATATGAATTCCCAGTGTAGTTGCTTCAGATGATGGTACAACAAGCTCTTTTCTGCATTTGTTGTAGTTAGTCTATTGAGATGTTTGCACATATACAAGGACATGTTTACATGAAATCAAGGAGGTTTTATATTATATGTGAAACCTCATTGGTTGAATACAGGAATAAAAGACCTGTTGTATGATATCATATTTCGTCGTCTCAATTCTTGTTTAACAAGACTTATAATCTCAAAACTTGAAAATATAGGAATCTTGTTTTTTTTGGCCCGCCTTGTTTTTTTTGTGCCCTATCTCATTAATTTTGGAGTCTGCGGAGGATGTCATCCATAAAATTTACTTGCTGTGGCCTTACCACACATAAAGCTTGCTAGCTTTTTTCTGTCAGCATTTATTTCACACACAGAAAGGCATTACAGAACAACTGTCACAACTTTGGTAGCCTTTGCAATATTTTTTTTAGAAACAAACCTGTTTGCAGTTATTAGACATTACCTTTGATGATACATACTTTTAGACTGTAAAGAAAATAAATGTCATCACCTTTTTAGCATTTATATGATTTTGTCAAAAGGTGAGAAAAATACTTTGATGTTGGAAAACATATGAACAAGTCTTCATTTGAGGAAAAAAACAGGCAAGCTTGGCAACTAAGAAGACACACTTTCAGAGCTACAAGTCCAATCAAACAACATTCAACATTTAAGCTGCCTGATTTTAAGATGCCATTAAAATTGTCGCCAGCATTGGGCCTTCTGATTGGACAAAAATAACATATCATCTCTTTAAATACCTGGACGGCAGAACAAGACTTCTTACACAATGTGTTCTATCTAAAAGCCAAAAGATCCTTTACTTTCAGAGCCAGAGAGCTGAGAATTCAACACTGTCGTGGACAACACTTGGACGGAGCATTCTGTCATAGAATCTGACTTGATTCCTCAAATTTCCTGTCTCCTGACATTTTGTATGAGGGAAATTTTTCCAACTTAGGCCACACTGACTTCAATTCATGGATTTATCAATGATTTTTTTCTGATTCAAATTGTACCCTCTCTAAACTACAAGCAAGCATTTGCAACAATGCTGTAACAAGAAACAAGACAGCTTACCTCCTAAAAGGATTTATGGTTTTTGTTAAGTCCCCCCCCCCCAAAAAAGTTCAAAAGCAACTCTTGCTTAAGAGTTACTTGAAAATGAGTGAGAACTTAGTGTTATACCATGTTTTAATTATCTTACTACCTTTGTGATCACTTAATTCAGAATCTAGGATTCTTTTTTATTGCTTACCTTTCTTTCTTTTCTTGATGATGTCTTCCATAAATCAAGAAAGTGTGTCCTTCTCCATGGACATGTCAGGGAATTTTGTTGGTGTATTGGAAGCACAATGAAACATGAGTGTCATTTGGGCAAACAAAGTCATCCTAGGATCAAATGGCTTTGCTACAGGCTGCTGTGAAAGCACTAGCCTAGCTATTTGTAGCAAAACCAGTTCTAAACTACATTGAAATATTCTTACCTAAGCAGTGATATAAAATCAAGACAAAAGTGTTGAGCTTTTCATTTGTGTCATATTCAAAATACTTATGACAATTGCTTCATTGGGATTGTGGACGACAAATACCAATCTTACTGTGACAACATGGAAGTCAAGAACATCTGATTACCTAACAACATTTATCTATCCACTGTGTTTGACAAAATAGTTTTAGAATCCTTTATAAACAACAATCAGAGAAGCAACTCAGGTTTTTATGTGCCAAAGCAGAACACCTTGCACTCACACATGATTAACTTCACACACAGAAATGATCAATGGAATGAGGAAAAGTTCTGTGAATGGACTTAATGATTTACACATGAAATGGAAAATTAGAAATTCTTATTAGTCTACTGTGGTCAAGCATATTAAAAATGTTTTCAATCTATGTAATTCCTCTTATTGGCTGGCTGAGAAACACTTTGGACTAATTTTGGTAGTAAATCTATTATATTATCATTGGCATCTTGTCAGTCCCACAATGCTTTGCTTCTTCCAAGTGCTTCAAGGTCAGAGGTCACAAACAAATGGCTTCCAGAATAGGATAAAAAAATCACTATATATAACATCATCTTTCAGCTGGGTTCACATAAAATTTATACAACTTTCACAGGATTCTGGAAGTTAAGTGTTCTGAGGTAAAATCTTGTACAAGCGTAGGAAATCCCTCTTCGCTATTGTTACATTTCACATTATATCTAATCAAGGATAATGTCCTTGATCTAATAGACAATTTAGAAGACTGTTATTGAACATCATACATGTACAAACGATAATACAGCGATTAGAGCTCTGTGTCATAATTGAATGTTTGCTCCACGACTGAACATACTTTTCCCACGGGTAACAACATTATTATGTCACTCTGCTCAATTTGACACTTACTGAAACGTTGCAAGGCATCATGGGACAAGAAATGGTCTTATACAAATGAATACTGATTCTCCACCGCACGCGCCTGGACGTCGGACGAGTCGCTAGCCTGGCTACCTAGCGACGACGTGCGTAATCGTACAGAGCCACTGAATGTTGCAACGAGGTTTCCTCTGGCGCCCTCCCCACTCTCTGTGGACAGGTTCCCACTACTCTGACTGTTGGAGATGGTGGAGACTTGGGGGTGGGAGGGAGGCTGTTGGGGTTGGGGCGGGGCACAGACAACGTAACTAGATAGCGTGATGTCGGCAGGGCCGCCAGATTCCAACGGGATGGGGTGAGTCCGGAAGTGTTCCAGCATGTCGAAGATGGTTTGGAACCATAAATGCTGCACTCGACATTGTCCCTCATTGTTCAGCGACATTCGTAGATGCTGTGGAGATAAATCATTATATCAGAGTCAACAAAAGTATTCGCATGAAAGTTCATCTGAGTTGGCCAAATATTCTCCAACTCAAAAAATTCACTCACCGGAATTTTTGACTGAATGAAGAACAGTTTATTTCTCATTAAACAAAAGTATTCCTTGTCACTTCTTGGCAGTTGATACTCTTTTGAAATTCTGCATGTGACTGGTGAAAAGCCATGTACAAGAAAGAGGCCTTAAAAAATTATCCTAACTTTATCCGAGTACATCCATACCTTAGCCCTGCCCTGGTAATTAAACGTGAGCACGTATTCTCCCCGCCGCGTCTCACTCTGTCGGACCAGGAAAACGCCGTGACCCATCGGCCCCTGAGCGAGCACTAACTGAGCTGCCTCGAGTCTTGACAGTGTCCCATGGAACCATGGGTAACCTGCCAGGGGGTGGTCGGATTCGGTTGGTTGCGAGCTGCGGCCAGCGAGCCAACGAGCTGAAGGGGAATCAGAACAACAACAGAACTAGTAAAATACTGTACAAGAACATTTTATGACTTCCTGGTTGTTCACCGTATCTTTTTTTCACTAAACACCATCCAACAGTATGGTTGAAATGGTAGACAAAATATAGAGAGAGCAACATGTTGAATAACACCTGATAAGAAATCTATCACATATCAAACCGAATTCCAGATTATTTATTTTCAATGTAAAGGGACAATCTAAGTCACCACAACTTCTCAACTTCAATTTTGTTGTTAACTAATAAACTGTTGACAATGTCAATTTTGATGGGAATTCATCTGCACGGCCCTTCTAATTTCAATGTATGATCCGTGGAACCATCCCCTTGTCCTGTTACCTAGCTACTGAGACATAACAAGGCTCTGACCCTGGTGTGAACAAAAAGTGCAGCAGTACACCATGAACTGACACCATTTGAGGAAAAATCGTAATGGTCAACTTATATGCACCTCCTCCGCTGGCCTGATCCTGACCAGCACAACTGCCCCAAAGTCTTTTACGCAGGATCCACAGGAACAGGTCCGGCCAATCTCTGTCCTGCCTTACAACTCTGCCAGCTTCCGGTAAGCACAGAAACAGAGCAGAGAGGCACCCATATCTGTTTAGCCATGAATGTAGAGCATTTCCTGGTCTTTACTTCCAGTACATTCTATTCTATACAGTTCTTGGAATTCTGTTTCTAACTAATAGATTTTTTTTCCAGTCTTTGTGGATTCTCTTGGTGGATTTTTGTCCAGTTTTGGTGGAGTCTTAGCCTACCCCGGTAGACCAACCCACCTTTTCTGGAAACCCATAGAACCATACAGGCTGTAGCTAGGTAGTGTTTTTGTTCTACACTTATAGGAACAAATAAAGGCAACAGTCCTAACCTGGGTACCGCCTTGTTCACCCCCTACTGGTCCATTAAGGGTGGACCATGTTTAACCTTCAGCATGCTGACAGCAACTCCACAGTTCCAGATTGGAACAAGACCCATGCAGGTACATTCTTGTGGTGACAACTAGTAAAGGTGTCAATTACCAGTTCTGTTACCCCATCCACAAATGTGGTCAGGGACTTATACCACTTTTTTTATATGTGGCCCAAAAAACTATCTACCACTTTAAAAATCAGGACAATAGCATGT
Source organism: Branchiostoma lanceolatum (assembly GCA_035149815.1). Taxonomy (NCBI): domain Eukaryota; kingdom Metazoa; phylum Chordata; class Leptocardii; order Amphioxiformes; family Branchiostomatidae; genus Branchiostoma; species Branchiostoma lanceolatum. The sequence goes on along the minus strand of CM068866.1, from coordinate 25,211,968 downwards.
CCAGCACAGAAGACCAGAAGTTCCACTGTAGTACTAGGGAAAGCTGAATATAGCTCACAAATGCCAAGCATGTTTGAGATTGCAACACCTACCCATATACGTATACCAAATAACATCACAATGCAAATACCTCAACTACCCTTAAACTCTATTCCAGATCCGCACACAAACATACACAGAGCCACTGAAAACAATAACCCCTTTACAGAGGTTACAAACAAATAAATAATCTAAAACATCAAGTTGCTTTCAGCATGCCAAGGGTGAATGATAGTGAACACCATCAGTCACTGCACTTGTGTGTGGGTTTTCTCACCTGCGCCACTCTCCATAACAGGGGGGTGTGTTGGCACTTCTGTACAGTCTGCTGGAATCCTGGGGGGGACCTGGGGCGGCGGCGTCCCAGGGGGGGTGGAGTCACCACTCGGAACAGCTGCATTGGGGGCCACAGAGGCTGTTGGTTTCTCTACTGTATTAGTACCTCCCACTGCTCCTACTAGATTTGAGAGAGAGAAGGTAGCAGAAGAGCGGTGAAAAAAATGCCCCATCACCATAGCAGGCAAAAAGTCTTAAAAAGGGGAGTCTCGTACTGAGGATAAGCTTGGTTCCTGACAGATACAAGAGCTTGGAATGATAAAAAAAATACAAAAGCTGTGAAAATTTGACTCATCTTTGCCATCACTACAACCAAGAGGAAAAAGACTTCTCTGATCTAACAATTTGTCATATAGCAAATAGAAAATGTCTTCTGGTATGAAGTGAAGAATTTTGCATTTGGACGCAAGTAAAGATGTCTGAGATAATGGTGATTGATGCTGTCTAGATCTTCCCAGAGGAAGTTCTTTATGACCATGATGATATGAAAATCTCTTGCAAATATCTTGGCATGATCAAGACATATGATTTATTCTAGGTCTAATCAAAGACGTTATATCGCTCTAACCCATTCTGAGTCGTAACTCAATTATTCCACTTGAGGGCATCTGTATAAAAGCCTCAGCATGAAAGGCAATGTTCGTCTGGCTTTCATTTCTTTTTCCTTGGAGAAACGTCTGGGTGTGCTTTTCACAACAAGAAGGAACAAAAAACATGAAAAAGTGCAGCAGAAGAGAAGATGAAGAGATATGCTGTTTCAAAAGACCCCAGGGTCATGAATAGTGGTGTGGATCTAAACCCGAGTTTAGGTTTAGGTTCAGGTTCGGACTCGAGTCCAGAGGTTTAGGTTCAGGTCCGGACTTGAAAGTCCGGACCTGAACAATAATTTTGGAATATTTTTTCGTGTTACATGTAAAATTGCATATTGGCAGATATTTTACACGTAATTTGAAAACTATATATACGGAATTATATACAGTCAGTAATTAACACAAAAATTCAGTTATAAACACAAAAACAGCAATGTTTTAATATTTTTCTAGTGCAAATTTCACGATTTAAGGAAGGTTTAAGATGGTTTAAAACAAAAAGGAGTGTACACTACCAAAAATGCATTTTCTTATTTTTCTTATTCTTCCTTGTTTTTTCTTGTACTAAGAAAATTTATCTTGCATGAAGCACATTATTCTGTGTACAAGAATTTCAAAAAGTCCCTGTTTTGAGCAAATTCAAGAAACCCATATTTTTCTTGCACTAAGAATTTTGTTCTTACAGCTATTCAACCAATACTTCTAGAATATTGTTCTTGCAGTCAGAATGTTTAAGACAAAATTTCTTTCACATAGATTGAATTTCTTGTTAAAGGTTAAAGGTCTTGTTTTCTTGGGCCTAGAATGAGTTTCTTGTACTAAGATTGGGATTCTTGTACAAAGAATACCTTTCTCTTCAAGACTGAATTTCTCACACCTAGAATGAGTTTCTTGTACTGAGATCAGGGTTCTTGTACCAGGTATACCTTTCTGTCCTCAAGACTGAATTTCTTACACCTAGAATGAGTTTCTTGTACTGAGATCAGGGTTCTTGTACCAGGTATACCTTTCTGTCCTCCAGACTGAATTTCTTACACCTAGAATAAGTTCCTTGTTCTAAGATTAAGATTCTTGTACCAGGAATACCTTTCTGTCCTCAAGACTGAATTTCTTACACCTAAAATAAGTTCCTTGTTCTAAGATTAAGATTCTTGTACCAGGAATTACTTTCTGTCCTCAAGACTGAATTTCTTACACCTAGAATAAGTTCCTTGTTCTAAGATTAAGATTCTTGTACCAGGAATAACTTTCTGTCCTCAAGACTGAATTTCTTACACCTAGAATGAGTTCCTTGATGTAAGATTACAATTCTTGTACCAGATAAACTTACTGTCTTTAAGACTGAATTTCTTATAGCTAAAATAAGTTTCTTGTAAGTAGAAGTGTTTCTTGTACCTTTCTTTCCCCAAGACTGATTTCCTTAAAAATCTAGAAACAGTTACTTGATTTAAGATTAAATATTGTATTAAGAATACCACTTAATTGATAGTATGTTCCAAACATATTTATTATCATCAAGAAGTTCAGTGCAAGTTTTTCGGTGCTTTGTACGTTAACAATAATTCTTAGATAAATGTTGCAGGTACAATTACCAATTTGTAATATTTCCTAACATCGTCAATTTGTGATACGTCCATATCTCGTCATCGTGCATGCATCCATGTTCCTGATACTTTGCCTGCATGTGAATTAATTGCAGTTCTACAACAGTCTGACTGTCAGTGCTGCAGTGTTGTCGTTCGTATAACTGACGACTTTTCCAAACTGGATACGGGGATATCTTCTCTGGTCCAGCATATTTCTAAGCCTAGAAGAAAAGCACAAAGACTATATGAATGATTGTTAATCCCTATATCGCCCCCCTCCCCCCTGATACTGTTCATGCGAATAACTGATTGTCATTCTAATCCACCTTATCCAACCATTTTAAACTTGAGATGGGGGCATCATCTTTTGTACAACTGGTTTCTAAGCCTAGAACAACACACGGGACAATCTCCTTGCAAAGCCTGACTTTATGGTGAATGATTGTCAGCCAGGACCTATATCGCCCCCCTCCCACTGTACTAAGATATAATTGTGTATCAGCATGATGTATTAATGTGTTTTCCTTTTCTTGAAAATATGTTGCAGGTATTCATGTACTCAAGTTACAGAAGTTGCAATAACTGGTTGGCTTTATCATTCAACCACAAGAATAAGACTGAGCATATTAGTTAGAAAATTGTAATAATTTCCATGGTGGCTGACGTACCTGGGGCAGACTTGCAGCTTCGCCTTGGCTTGGGTTGCATTTTGGAACTTCAAAAATGTTATCCATGTTGTCTACAGGGTCCCATATGCTGCACAAAAGTGTCATTACAAAACCTGCCACATCTTTGCCCTAAATATTGTAAGATCTAACGCACATCAGACAGATATGTCTAAGGACAAAAGTTACCAACGGCCTGAATTCAAATTTTGGCGCAAAGGATGATGGGAGTAATTTCCCATGATTCATAGCCTCATTAGCATTCTTGTTTCGAGAATTAATTTCTTAAACCGTCTGATATTTAGAAAATAACATAATATCAGTCTGATTTCATTTGGCTTTTTTTCATATCTTGATATTCAAATTCAGTAACTTTTTTAACAGAAGCTAGCACAAGAAAAACTACATGCATCTGAAAATTCTTCACCAAGTAAAACAAGAATCATCTTTTCTGGACTTTCTTGATAAAAATCACAAGAACATTCAAGAATCATATGCTAGTGATAGCTTGTTTTGGAATTTCTTGTTTTTCTTCCATGTTTTTATTAGTATTAGTCAAGTTAAGTTAAGAAACATTTTCTTGCATCTTCTTATATATCACCAAGAAAAACTAGAATCATCTTTCTTAAACTTTCTGAATAAAGAAACCAAGGACTTGGAAGAATTTTATGAAAGTTATAACTTGTTTAAGAATTTCTAGATTGTCTTGTTTTTCTTAACAGTATTCGGTCAAGGTAATGAAGAATCTAATTCTTGTTTCTTCTTAAATATTACCAACAGAAACAAGAATCACATTTCCCAGACTTTTTACATAGAAACATCAAGAAAATTCAAGAATATTCTTCTTAGTGATATCAAATTTAAGAAAAAATGGGCACATGGCAAGAAAAAAAATCTTATGGGTAGATTTTATAAAATACACCATTTGACCAAACAAGAAATGAACCTTGTGTGAAGACTGAAAAAGAAAGTTTTACTTAAATTTCTAGAAGATTCTTGTAGGTGAGCGTTATACTAGAACTACTTTCTTCACTTAAGAAAAACAAGAATAAAACTCTTCATGCAAGAATTAACATATGTAGATTTTGCTGAGTGTTTCTTGATTTTTCTCAAACTTTCTTTACATAAGAAAATCTTTCTCACCTTAAGAAAAAACAAGAAAACAAGAAAAATAAGAAAAAACATTTTTGGTAGTGTATGAGTGAATTTTTTTCAAGTCCGGACTTGTTTCCAGACGTTTAGGTTTTTTTGGACTTGAACCTAAACGTTTTACAAGTCCGGAACCGGTCCGGCCGGACCGATCCGCACCACTAGTCATGAATATGTTTCTATAACAAACACTAAACTTTCCAGGACTCCAAATCTTTCTTTACAGATTCTAACACTGAGCAAATAAGGGCAAGTTGGACTTGTGAGAGAAAGCAAGGTACATCTCTAGAAATACCCTCATCCTATAAAGTATAGTTTATGGTTACTAAGCTGAGCAAAATCATAGCAACATCATGCATATTTGTAGACACTTTCTTGAAATTGCTGGCAAAATTTCAGACAACGTACACAGTTAACGAGAAAAAGGCGTTTTGAGTCCTCTAGCTACAAAACTGTAAAAATGAACTGCCATTCATGCAATGCATGCAAAGGAAACCATTATCAGTAGAAATTTATTTGACAAAACAATCCCAGCCATGCTACAATTTAGGGATACTTAAAACTCTGCTGTTGAAGCAAACCTTTGGCACATATACATTATAGCAAATATCAATCTATAAAGATGTTGTCTTACAGTCACAGGTACATATATATCTCAATATAAACATTGTGATATCTAAGTGTTTCAGGAAGACTTCAGCAGGAATCAGAGCCTACTGATGCCTGCCCCTTACCTGCAGTGGTGACCTCCCCATGGTGGTGCTGTACTGCCGGCTTCCCTGTACTGGACCCCCCTCGACTCCTGGGTAGGGAGGGGGAGGGGAACGCTGGCTTCTCACTGTAACACACAAGGTTAAACATCTTCGATGAGGAGGTGATCCACATCCGTAGACAACGTAGCACCTTAAAGAGGGGCAGGGGACGTCACCATCTCAAGCCTGTATATGGCTGTCTCTTGTCACATGATAATCAACATCATCAGTCAGGTAACAAGACTTCTGAAAGCTCCCAAAAAACACTTTTGTTGCATTTACTTAAAATTTCCTCAAAAGTAAGGTGAAACATCTTCATTCCAGTTCCTGGCAGAGCCAACTTGGTTCTGTCAGAAGTAGGGATAACAACATCGAATACATATTGTGCACATACAAAACTTTCTTGGACACTCTTTACTCATGCCTGTTTCTAGTTTGACCTCCTAAAACAACCTAGCTTCCGAGTCTTCTCTATACTATTTACCTCTCCCTGCCCCCAATCATGCACTCTCGGATGTTGGCCAGCCAAGACTGCATGTCCTCCACATCATGGCACTCGTAGATATACTCCATGTTGTTCTCCGCCTGAATATGGGGAAATGTAACAACAGCAGGGTTGTAATACTGCTTCTTTCTGATAGATGGCGCTGCTCAGAAAGCTAGTTGGACACTGTTAGTTTTCAGGCAAACTGCACAGATTCTCCATGAAAGGGTCTTATCATAATCCAGATCTTTCCAGAATCCCTATATTAAATCAGGTTCTTAGCCATAATCCCATGTGAATGGATTGTTATGAAAGGATAATACTCCCTTCCAGACTTTGCCTGGACGCAACCAGCATATACAGACAGGTATTGACACACAATCACATGTATGATCAGCATCCAGTAGGAGGAAAAACACATACGATGGTACTAGTATCTATGTAGAATCAGTAGTGGTGAAGCTGAACATTTTTGACTCATCATTCTGTCCTGTAAACTAAAGTGTTAACAGGTGAAAGTGACTACAGGTGTATTAGTTGTTAGAATATTATGGAATAGATCGAACAAGCAAGTTTGGGTCAACATAAAAATGTTATGTTGCAGTCCTCAGCATATACACATGTAGGGAGGAAGCAATTGGAGAATAAAAAGCTAGAAAAAACATAGTTCAAAGGGGTGATCTGACATTTTTTAGCATGGAAGAAATGCTTTAGAAATGAAAATGTGTAAGAACATTTGATAGAGCTTGATATGTGAAATAGAATTCATAAAAAGGCAAAAAAAGTGTTGAAACTTTTGTGGTCACAGAAACAAATTCAGAGATAGAATTCTGAAATCATTTTGCCAAGATTTATGTTGTGGGAGAACTTTAATATTTTTTTCACTTTGTGATATTTCTCTTTGTCCTGCAGGTCCAGTTTTCTACCCATACAAGAAGCCTTTCTGCACTGGCCAGATTTGTTTTCCTGAAAAGTTTGTGTTCAATCTACTTGGCATTGTCAGTTGAAATTTTTATCCTACATTCTTTTACCCAATGTATTCTCCTCCTGGCCTGTCGCTAAGGTGGGAAAAGTGTTAGTATTAATTTTGTCAGGTGCTGTGTATCAACAAGCTAAGGGTGCTGCATGGTGACTGTTTACCTGCCATCTTGGGGGAGAATCACTGGGGAAGCTCCAAAACTGGAGATACAAGGGACAGCAAGCTGTCAAATACACTACACATTCAATACTTCTTCAGGGCTGTTTAAGAAACATATTGAGCAAAGTTAACGTTATCTCCCATGAACAGAGTGAAAAGCTGTGCAGCTTTATTGTGACATGTGGGATAATACATTGTATTCACACAAAGTATACAGTCACAGTATTAGTATTACAATGTAGTAAAACATAGTCAGGAACAACGGGAGGTAAAGAAGTTGTGCCTCTAAAACAAATAGACAACATTATGATTCTCCGAACGAAGACCGATAGTTCCACAGAACAAAGAAGATCATTGGTTATATGAAGTATCTCTTTAAAACATGATGGCAGTGTTTTGAGACAGCTCTTCAGAAAAAGGTCAGACTCTGCTTGGTAAATACTTCTCCATATCAAGTGTACTTGATCTGAAATTCAATTACCTTTAGACCACCTTGGTACAGGTGAAGACACATACCGGGTGCATGTTCACTTTTGTAAACCCAAAATTAAAGCTGTGCATCCATTTTTTGACATTTTTGTAGGCTATGGGGGTCAAGTTGAAACCTACAATGAAATATCAGAAAAAGCAAGTCTTAACACTTTGTTGTACTTTGTTTGATGTATTGCTTAAATCTGTTTAACAATTTGCTGGCATTCTACTTGATTTCATGTTGTGCCCCCAAATTTCTTTCTGTGCACCTTGATTTTTATGTGCATCTATTCCCAAAAATGAATTTTGAGCCCTGGTTTAACCTAAGCTGTGTACTATGTGGGCAGCTGGTGCAAAAGCCTTTGGCATATGTTTGAACTTGTAAATGAGCTACCTACAATCACTAGCAACCCTGAAATGCTAAGCCCTAAAATGCCTTACTTACCATGTAATGCTCTAAGACCCACACAAGATCTATCATAGTGAAGCTCTAATTGATATAAATGACGTCAGGCTCCGTTTTGAATGTTGTAATGTATCAAATAAGTTCATGGAAGTTGCAGAGTGACAATGAACGGTTACAGGTTGTTCTTATATTTAGTAGAGTAGAAATGTAGAATGTACTTACTCTAAGAACAAAGGTGTTTTCTGTGTCTGGGATTTCCAAGGGGGTCGTCTCCCGAGCCTCCTTTATCAATGAGCAGAAGATGCCATTCTTTGGCTTAGATGACTGGAAAACATTAAGACACATCATCAATTATGGCATGATCCATATCTACATTGTATATAATGAATATTCTTGCAATAATACATGGATATCATATACATGTATATACATGTATTCTCACTCAATACAGAGTTAATTATCAACACAGATGAACTTATAATATATATTTATGCTAATATATTCTAACTTGTTTGGGGTAATATGATAGAGCTATGATCATAATGATCTCAGTACTGTATTGGCATTTAAAGAAGAAATTCAACTTGCTTTTATGATGAAGAAAAAGAAGAAAATGATTTCCGTACACCTTTGACCCTTTTGAAATATTAAACATTTTATCCAATTGCTTGAGTAATTATTTTTGCCGCATCTTATTACCTGGATGTCTAACCTCCACCAACTATATTAGCAGTCAATTACATACCAAAATTTCTAACCTATTGAATCACAACGACCAGCTTAATAGTTCGAGAAATGAATAATACAGTCTCAGCAGTCTGCTTCTTACATATAAAAATGTGTTTAAAAAATTGGGGGAAGATTGCCATGTAATGATGAAGAAGCGTAACATAGGATACCATATAATTAACTATCAACTGCTATGTTACCAACTCATCTTTTCCTTGATGGGGATTAATGAATGCAATTCAAGGCAGGGAGAAGACGTGAATTAAGCTGGGGTTATGGAATGGCTCTGCAAGGATGATATTCAAAGGAGTGTGCATATATTATGAGCATTTTTTGAATGACAACTACAGCGCAAGGGACTGAGAAACAAACTGGTAGCCACAACTCAATGATGGGAGGGATTTTTTGCAAACTAAAGGGCTATTTGGTCGGTATCAGTGGCCCAACATAAGAAACATTTCTCATCTAAGGATATCAATGTATGTTGTAATATTACTGTTAGTATGAAAAATTAATTTTCAAAAGAAATCGGAGACAATTTTTCAAACATTTTCAGTAGAATATTGTGACACTATAAAAATGTCCCCGCCCCTGAGGGTGTCGCCAAAATAAGCCAGTAACCAAACAAATTTTGAGATGTTATGAGATGTTCATCTTAGAACATAATATCTCTTTCACCGTGAGTTACAAACAGGTTTCATCTGATGAGAAATATCTGGAATGCTGGACCACCCCATGCCAAAGCCTGGAGTAAAAAAATGTCCACTCACTTTGAATATCTTCCTTGCCATTTGCATGATCTACTGTCAAGATACCACAAAAAGACAGACATATGAAATCAGGTCCTTATCATATTCCAGTGGTTGACAAATATACAATGTACCATAACAAGCACAACCAACTAAATTTACAAAGTTACCTCGTAACTGCCAGATGAATATTATGTTTGGCAGTTTCAATATATATCACTGTCATTAGCAATTGCAAAAGGGTAGATAAAAAAGAAGGGAACTTATAACTAAGCTGAAAATTCAGTTACAAACACATTCAAGTATATGCGCTTGTACAAAATGCAACCACCAAGATCTACACATAAATGAGTTACCCAAATAAAGACAGGCATCTTGTGAAACTTATCACTTATCATTTGACAAAATGTTCCTTCCTTGAACGAAACCCATGTTCAACTTTCAACATCCTACAGCTCAATGATCATCAATTTAAAAGCAGCAGCGATGCATAGGGCAAATCGCCCACCCAGTCCTTGGGCTAAGTAAGAGCATGTTGTACAAAGGACCCCTCCTATCTAGTTGTGGGTGAATTATTCCAAAAGGGGACAGACTTGACAGGCGATACTTTGGGTTGCTTTATCTGCCAGAGGCAGCCGGCAAATAGACGTTGCTGGCGCTCTGTCCAAAGAGTACTTCTTGAGGCAGATACACCGCCGCTGAAAACACATAATGTTACATCTATTACATCTGCCCTATTGCATGTCTAGCGTAGGCAATACTGGTTGAATACTGGTCTTAATTTTGACTTTTCTAGTATAAGTGGACGGGTATACTGGTACTTAGTAACTTTTTACTTTGCAGTATCAGTACGAAATAGCCTGTTGTATCCGTCTCAACTAAGTTGTCAATGACTATAAATCATTCAGCATTTCTTCACACAGCATCTATCATATCGTATAATCTCTTCACACAGCATCTATCTATCATGTCATATAATTGCTTCCACTTCAAATGAACTGAAAAGGCGGTCATCCTAGTTTATCCCGCAGATCATAAAACCTCACCGGGACTTCACATTCTTTTTTATCAAAGGCTACACATGAAAGGCTTGATGCTAAATAGTAATACTCAAAAGTCAGAAAACGTACATGCCGGCTTATACCGGTTAGTCTATCCATCATGCTACTGTGGCATGAACTGCTGCCAGCGCACAATATCCCTCAGGCATCTACTCAAGATGCAGTACAACATCATTCACTTCAATATCGGAAGCACTGCATCAACTTTTTCATGTCTTCTTATGGAACAGCTTCATCTCCTTCAAAACCCAAAAAATTAAAGGCCTCTATTGTAGGAGTTTCTCACAAAAACGCATGGAAATATTCCCAGGAACAATTTAAAAAAAAATTTATAATCTTACATGTATACCTTCTTTTAGTTTTACCTTTGATTCAAGAAAGAAAAAATTTTAACATATTTTTCACTGTATCATATTCTGAAGTATTCATCTACAACGTTAACTAGTCGGGTATTCCTGACAAGTCAAGTCGCAAACAAAAATTTGACACACTCAGATAGCTATGTGGCATGCTCAGAGTCAGACAATGTGCAAACTATTTGGCTTGGATGATTCAAATCATCCATTCATTTAGATATAATTAACTTATAATATGTTTCAGACAACTAATGGAACATTAAACCAAGACAGCCACATTTTTTCAGAGAATTCCTGGCCGAACCCCAAAACATTCTCACTAAAAAAACATGCCTGGAATGCAATAATTATGCCCCCAACACCTGTGGGTCACAGGTCAAACCCCCGGCATCTACCCATCCTTAACCCTTTGATTTTAACACCCAGTTTGAATCAACCTTGACACTCTGGAGGTAAAGTGGTAGATATCCGCTGGCTTTATCTCTTACACCGTGTGCAGCCAACACACTGAAATGTACATGTAGTAATGATAAGGGAGTTTAAGGTCAATGTCAAACTTTGAACTCATGGAGGGAAGGTAGGTGAGAGATTCTCTGGTAGTTTCATCAACACGAATCACACAGTGAGACAACTGCAGGAATTTTAATGCGCTGACCTTCAAAGAATTCCTAAGCCACTTCTTAGAAATGCTGGCTCTGTGCCACTGTTTATGTACAAATATGTACTGTAAATGCATTTAATTTTGCCATGGTTTTATGTTCATGATTTTCACAGTTACCTCTTCACATCAAACTTACAATCTCTGCAAAAATGACTGTTGTCCTTTTTTTACCACCTTGCTTCAACAGTGAACACTCCCTTTTTCTCCCTACCGCGAAATTAAATCACTGCAAAATCAAATACATTTTACAGTAATATACCCCCCTCTCCTCACTGTCTGCCAGTCCCATATTTTGTACACATTGCAGGTCTACAGAATAATTCCATGAATTAATCTTCCCTTGATATGTATGACCTACAACCAAACCATGCATTATAGTATACACAATTATCAATCAAGACTTTGTGCAGTATTCAATTTTATACAGCAAATAAATTTCATTAAGGAAATTATAATTTAACAGAAAGATGATGAACATAAATCTTTTAATTTTGTTCTCCAGCACAAAATCTCAAAACAATTATTAAGTAATATGACTTATCATATAATAATAATAATAGTCTTTATTGCATATTCCTGCCCAGAAGGGCTAAATGCACAGAAAACCACACATGGTCTGTAAGGAGTATAAAGTAAAACATAAATTGATAAAATGCTACATTCTAATATTAAGAACTAAGAACAAATATACAAAATGTGGGCTACTGCTAAACTAAATGCTGATCACCTAGTAGTTTCTTCTCTCTTTTTGAAACATTTGGAAATATGACTACATACTTTGTCCATTATATGTTCGTTCTTACATGACATCAGGTATATAAAAGTGTCCTGTTTTGACATATTTGTACATTTCTTGTCTAATTCTATTATCTTAAACAATGATTGCCGTTCATCTTTATATAAGGAACAATCAAGAAATAGATTTCATTGAAGATATCTATTTTGATACATATTGTTACAAATATAGAAAATGTAACTTAACTCTGTTTTCCTGGTTATTTTTAAATTGGAAAGTCATGTAGATTCATTACAACGGGGTGAGGTTTTGAAATCAAACCAAGAATTTAACTCGCTATATTCAGTATTCATCCCACGCAATAGTTCTACCCCATCCAAATGGAAAACAGTATTCTGCTATATGGTCAGAGAGCTAGCATAAGGCGCTGCATTGATTTTGCAACAAATCATCTCTTTGAAAATAAATTGAATGTAATGTTGAAGCACAGTAATAAACTTCCAGGCTGCAATTTCATTATCAAGGCTTGTAGACATTCTCAATCAATCTTTCTGCTGTCTTAAAAATCATGCTGTGTACTTTTAATTCATTTAAGTTGAAGGGGACTTGATTTTGTGTTAGGGGGAAGAAAGCATGCGCTGTGTCTTAAGTTTGTAGTGGGTACTCGGAGTCCATTGCTGTTAGAGATTCTGTATTGTTTGCAACATGATAATTTCATGTTAGAACCTGGCTCGGTCCAACCCACAAATGTGCAAAAATGTTACTTTCTTTTTCTTTTAGAACCAAAATATCCTTACTACCGTATATCATAATCACAGTTTGATACCTTAGATACAGTTGAGTCTTCTTGAACGTGTTTCTTAGTCAGTAAATACAAAATTATCAAAGTTACTTGCGGCCAAGGGCAAATCAATGTAGGAAGGAAATAAACACTTAACTCATCTGCACACATTTCAAACATAACAAGCGACAATTTCAAGTCATGTAAGTTCAAGTCTGTATGGTGCCAGCTTTATTACTTAACTATTCCATCCGTCTGCCAGGTGTAATGAACACTACCCTCCAGGTGTCAGGAGAGATTTGTGCTGCTGCCTTTCAGTCTGCAGTGCACTGTAAACCTTTAATATTTGCGACAGTTTCATGCTCACCGTTTGATAGCTCACTGCAATCTCATCACATGGTGAACATGAGCTGTCTTATACATTTTGCATTGCATTACTACAGTTCCATCAAGTATGAACTTCAAACATCGAGAACAAGTCCTTTCCCATCCTACTGCGAAATTGAGTCCCCACGAACTTAAAATGATTTACAGTGATGACTTTGTGCAATGCAATCATGCACAACAATAAAAAACACTAATTATAAGAAGGGATCCCGCATTCCTGCAGATTATTTGGGGCAAAGTTCAGTGTATGGGAACGCAATTAAGCTAACACAAATTAGGAAAAAAAATCTGGGTTCCGTCTGGGTTCCTTCAGTTGAAGGACAAAGCCGTTGAAGAGGGTGTAGAATTTTTCACAAGACATTTTAAGAGCTGTAATAAGAGATGGGAGGATAGCATATCAGTTGGAACCTACATGTACATGTAGACTTCTTGATAGCTAGAATCAGTTTATGGTCTGTCATTTTGTCGTAAAAAGTAGATGGAGGTAGCCGTGTACATGTAATGACTGCGTTATGTAAGGTCAATCACGACTTCCAAGAACTCGTGAATCCATCCAGACGATAGCATGATTACATACAGCTCCAAGGCCTCCAGAAATAACAGTTCAGCCTCTTGAACAACCCAGGAGCTTACTATATATGGTATTTAACTTCACCTGCACGTTTTTTACCTGGAAATTCTTCAAACGAAAACAACCTGATTATTGAGTTAACGTAGACAAGTCTTTGATGAATAATCTGTCTAGAGTTTTCTAGGGATGTCACACCCTGAAGTTTAAGTGTGGAAAGGCATGTTTGGCTGACTCACTCCTGACAATTTGTCCTGAGAGATAACAACTTGCAAAGACCACCCACGCAAGGACTCAACATGGGCTCACCCACACAATATCCTAGACAGCTAGGCCATCCCATTCTCTGAAAAGGAGTCAACTTCTACAGAATATCAGACTGAACATTAAAAGCAATATCATATGTACTTAATTTACCTTTCATTGTACATGTAACTAGATGTGGAAGATAGTTAGACTGCTCCATTCTCAGATCAATTCAATACCATTATTATTGTTGCTCAAGTCCAAGTGCAGCTCCTCTACAAACAGACATGTCTGGGATGTAAAGGGCTTGTTATTCCACCTCCTGCCAACTGCTGAGAGCAGCTTGGCAACCTTCCCAAACAGCCCTGTTAGACCAAAACATATGTCAGATGTTGTGATTGAAGATGGGAAAAAAACAATGTTGTCGAGAATACACCAGATAGATACTCTTGATTTCAAACACAGTCAATGCCTAGCAACATTTCCATCCCACAGGCAAAATTGAGAACATTTGCCTCTTGACCTAATGGTTGACCTGTGATGAAAATAAGTACCTTGTAGTTGACATAAAGTTCTTGACACCTTATAAACCTCCAGGCCCGTCTCACATTCCAGATAAGAAGAACCTATCAGTGCTGTTCCTAGATGTTTGGAGGCCAATTAGACTGAAGGCCCTATCACTATCATGCAACAAATCCATGAGTCTAACTTTGTCCTATACTTAAGTCTACCATTATCATAATCAACAGAACAATTCATAAGAATTTACAGGAAAATTCTAGTTTGTTTGGTGACGATGACCCAACTGAAGCATCGTTAAAATGCAAGATGTTGAAATCACAGATAACTTGATGACCCCATTTGCCAGCACTAGTGCTGCGTACCGGTACCGTGTACCAGTACTGTACCGTAAAAACTGATTAGGTACAGGTCCAAAATACCGGATCATGAAGTACCGGTACTGTACCGATATAAATTTACATCACCATGTGCCTATTTTGTGACTGATCTCTTGTCTTGTCTTGAGTTAATACTGGACAACACCCCTCTTGTTGGGGTAAGGCGTCCAGGGGAGTGCGCTGCACTTATTGTCCTCTGAGGTGCAGGAGCCTGTAAAGATACTGACATTATTGAAGAAGTTCAGAAGTACACATGTTAATTTTTCAAATTGTTCAGGTACAGGTACAGGTCCGGACCTGTACCTAAACCTCTGTACCGGTACCTGTACCTGTACCTGATGGTACGTTTAGGTACGCAGCACTAGCCAGCACAACTTTTACACAGTCATAGAATCACCTCACCCTATATCAAAGCTTACTAATAGACAAGAGGCCTTGATTCAATTACCCGACAGAATCTTTCCCCCTCATCTAAGTTACAAGCAGAGCTGTCCTTGCCCTTCAACTTGTTTGTTTCCAGAGAGGGGTAGAGTTTCGTCCCTCTGACTAGCTGTCTGGCACCATAAGTTAGGAAAACCCAATATGTCCAAGTTGACTTGTTGTTACCTTTGCCAAGGCAATGACAGTTTTCGGTGGTGTTTGTGGCTGTGTGGTCGTGTTTGTGGTTTATCAGCAAAACCCAACAAGCAATTGAAGGATTGCTATGAAATTTGGTATGTGGGTTGGTGTTGACAAAACTAAGGACACTTTTGATCATGGGCCTCTTAGCTACTTTCTATGGTACTGCAGAAGAACTTCCAGTTACGGTATCCCATGTTCTAAACATGCTATATTATGGTCACCTTTTTTGATTGGCAGGGACTTTATGGGCTCTGAATACTGTAAATGCAGAAATGCTTGCGGTGGTTTAAGTTCGTGGTTTTTGCGGCGACCGTTTCACCGCAAACTTAAAACCACAGCGAACATTTTTGTCCAATACTGTAGCAGTATGTTACTATAGCACTGCCGCGAAATAGAAACCACCGCAAACACTCCATTTTCGCCTTTAATTTTTAGCGTGAAACAAAAAACAAGAACTTAAATGTATTTACAGTAAGTGGCATGAGTTTAGACCCCAGCACTTTTTCACGGAATTGCAGGCATATTTTGAAGCAACACAACACGAGAATGGGTGAATGGACTTTTGTAAATCCATGTAGCCAAGTATATTTGTGTAGGTTATGTTCCATGATGTTTAATAATGTAACAATGATGTTTAACAATGTATGAAGTTCAAGGGGGAGGCAAGTTTAGGAAAATATCACAATTCATTACCTCTTTGAGGACGTTTAGTCATTGTAGTCTATTGGTTTGTATGGACTCTTGTCGAACCTACAATTTTGTCTTGGATTCTTTGTGAGGCAGCTGGGCAATAAATAATTATATCAGCTTCCTTTCAGATTACAACGGTATATTTGGATAATAAAGAAACAGCACCTTGTCTCCCCTGTAATTAGCTTGCAAAATGGTATGGTCCAAAGATAATGTACCTGACCTTGAATTCCATGGTCTCTCTGGAACTATGGTTGGATGATGGAATAATCTTAAGAGTCCAGGATATATCAGCCGATAGGAGTACAGATATTCTGAAGAGTATGATCATGCATTTGTATGGGGGATCTTTAGGGTGTCAAACCTTTACACGTAAAAGAACCCAACACACTTATTGAAAAGAGTAGGGTGGAATGACCCGGTGTGTTTGGCCAAAAATGTGTGCCATGGCAAGGCCGCGCCGTGCAGCTGCACAAACTTTTCATGCATAAAACCAAATGGGAAGAACTGTCAATAATTAATCCTATATTCAAAATATTGATCCAGAAATGAATAAGACTTAACCCTGTCCTGATATTTATGTTATTAGACAAGATTTCCAGACAAAGAATCTATGATAAAGACAATACAAATAAGATAAGTTTCCTTCATACGAGATGTAAGTTGTAAACACAGGATTTTAATGCCACTGGACTTGACCCAACACTTGGATGGTCGCAGCAGGAA
Organism: Branchiostoma lanceolatum; assembly: GCA_035149815.1. Taxonomy (NCBI): domain Eukaryota; kingdom Metazoa; phylum Chordata; class Leptocardii; order Amphioxiformes; family Branchiostomatidae; genus Branchiostoma; species Branchiostoma lanceolatum. The sequence continues at coordinate 25,195,142 of CM068866.1, read as the reverse complement.
TGCATCTTGCCCTGGAGCTGACCCCATAGACAGACAACAACAGCTCCCTGAACCCATCCTAGATGGCAGTCCTCCAGAAAAACACTCTGTGAGTCTGTCTGCTGTACACCAAATAAAACAGTATCTACGTACATGTATGTTTTAGAATATCCCATCGTTTAGAATGATGCAAGGCTAAGGCCACACCAATTTAATTTCAAAAAAATTTTAGAAAAAAAAAATCATGAAAACGTTTTCATGATTTTTTTTTTCTAAAAATTTTTTTTTGGAAAATAAAAATCCGATAACCAAGAAATTAAATTTGTATGGCCTAAGAATCCTTTTTTTTCTATAAAATCTGCAATCTTGCAAGTTTTATCTGCAATTTGAAAAAAATCTTCCTGAAAATACTCCAGCCTATGATGAAGCCTATACCATCATCGTAAAAATTCATATGCGCAAAAGTGTAACTTACGTCATGTGAGATTGAGCCTAGGATCACATCATGAGATAACAACTCAGAAAGCCTGGATCCCCTTACACCAGTCATCTCTTTCATAGATGTACTATACATATCATTTTTATAGACTTCTAAGTTGGATATTATTTGATACATTATAAAACAAGTGCAGGAATTCAATAAAAGCAAATTTAGCACTTCAAGGCTATCTCATGAAACATCCCTCATAAAATCCCTCTATTATATATCATAACTGTTTTGTATCTAACCTGCACCATCTAGCAATTGCGTATTATGTATATGTTAGTGATGGTAGATAGCCATCTTTGCAACGTATACATAGGTCCAGCTTCTTCTATAAGTACATATAAAGAATAAAATCATCAGTTTCAAATTCAATGACAGTCACTTTATGAGATATTCACAAGAATGTATATTGCAGATTAAAATTTCATCGTAAACATTAGCCATCGTAAACATTAACGATCATGACCTTTTGATGGCAGGGAGGATGCGTCTTCCCTTATTCTCCCTGTAGGGGGCTGTGTACATCAAGCTGGCACCCACACGGCATTGCACAATAAAGAATCCCATAAAGATTTTCATTGCACAACATAACACATAACGATTCTCGTGAAAGCTAAAATTAGTACAAGGGTAGGTCCGGCGCAGTGCAAAAAAAGAACTTCATACATGTTTAAAGTTACGAGGCTCATTTTATACAGCACTTTCTTTTTTATTACCCTCTGACGATGAATTTAAGTCATGACCATGAACTATGGTGAACTTTGGGATAATATAATTCAAGTTTAAAATAATACATGCATATTATAACCTTGGACTGAGAAGACCAGATAATAATCTATCAGACTATTCAGACAGTTCAACTGTTCAATCATATACTCTGTCTAACAAGTGTTCCTATTGGTGGGTCTGATGATCTAAAACAAATATTATCACCATCAGTACCAATGATAATCCACTGGGTTACTTGATTTGTTCCCTGATGAACTACTGTAAATGCATTTAAGCGTGAATTTGTTTAATGTCCATGGTTTTCGTGGTAATCTCTTCACCACAAACTTAAAACCATTGCAATGCTTGTTCTGTCTTCTGCCCACCTACATATAGGTACATTTTTGTGCCACCGTGCTTTAGCCGCAACCTAAAAAGCACTGCAAACACTCCCTATCGCAAAATCAAATCACAGCAAAAATGCTACAGTATGCTGTAAACAACATAGCAGAGAGAATGTTAGACATAACCTAAAAACATGTGAAAACAACAATCTCAGTTGTTGATGTCTATTGATTGGTAGCTATAGCCACCCTCTCAAAATCCACTTGCGTACCACTTTGCTTGCTATTTCAGCAACCTCCCCTGGCCCAGTGCTATATTTTAGTGAATTCTATTTTTGACAACCTACATGTAAGTACTGAGGGGATGGTAATGTGTCCAAACGTGGTCAGACGAAGGTCAGTTCTTCCAAAAATAATTCGGGACAATCCTACCTTTGGATAAGCAGAAATAAATAAGACTAGCGTAGACAAAGAAGGAGGAATTAGGAAATAAAGCTATGTTTCCAAATGCAAATTTTTCTTTCTAAAATTTTCTTGTCAGCCGGTTGCAAATTTCTAAGACTGGCCATATTTTCAGATGAAACATCTTAAGTGTCAGTTGTTGATGATAAGTTGATAAAACCGTAATAGAAAATTTGCTGACATGGGATTCTATGATTTTGTACATGCATACAGTGTGTTTTACATTATATATCAGGCACAAAGAACAGTGTGTTGTGTGTCTTCTTGTGTCTCTGTAATACTTAATTAGGGGTAGGTGAAGCTGGGCGAACTAGAAGGTATTTCCCACCGCTTTAACGCACATTCATGCAGCCGTTTACTTTTGGAGAAAGGTACTCTTTTAGGGTACCCACTCGGACTCGGAGTAACATATGAATGAGACCTTACATAACTCAAACTTTACTAACACTACTACATGTAGGTAACATGTTTTACTCTTGTAAGACTTCACTACAGAAAGCCCTGGTTCTGAATCATAATTTCCAAGGGAGCCTGGGAGATGCTTCAGACTGACAAACCTAACTCCACTCTCACCAAATATGCCAAAGGAAACATTGAATGTAAGCGCTTGTGTATATCAGTATCCTGACATACATAAATTTTTATGTGTTAATGTCAAATCTTGTGACGGTTGACATAAATCATGCCATACAAATTTTATCTTTGGTACTAACGTTCTAACTGACATCATTGTAAGAATGAAAATAAACTTTATTATCTAAAGCAGTAATACCAGCTTATACATGTACTTCATTATTCCTATTGTCATGTTTAGTAGTTTTGTGTAATAAAAAACTGTCTTTGTACTTGTAGCCTTGTCTCCTTCCAGCCTTCTCAATAACATTCAGCTGCCTTCATACTAAAAATTTCAGAATTGTCTTTGAACTTTATGGATATATCCTATCATAGGATACATTGTATATACATAAAGTTGAAAGATATTTCTGAGACAAAGTTGTGATCTGTCTTAAAATTTATTTTCCAATGACCTCTATACGCACAGAAAACAAATTTCGAGGGAGACAAGTTGTTTTTAATTTTATATATACCTAGGAAGGACATGGTGACCTTTTCAACCGTTATTGATCAGCAGTTCGGAAACAGGTTCTTTGTATTGATCACCAATCAAGCACAGCCCTTTGCAGAAGTGGGCCCAATTTACATGTACAAGCCGTAAGCAACGGACGCCAGTTGAACATAATCACTGTTCTGTGCATGCCTCATTATGCTCCTGGCACGGTCTAGACGCCCTGCAATCATCATGCACTCTATCACACAGGCCCTCTACCGCAACCTTCTCATGATGTATTATTTGTCTAAACTGCAACAATATCCAGCAAATATCCTCATGAAATTTCCACATCTCTCATTCTCTTTCACATTTTTTGAAATGTGGTTTTACCAGCCACACCTACATCATGAGATGATCAATGTTATATCTACCAACAAATTAAAACTATTCAGGTTTACTGGCATCAAGCCCTAAGTCAGATTCATTTTGCATCTACTCACAATGTAAACATATTACGTACTAATGGTACATTGTAGGTTACTTTTCACAGCAGAATTGAAATTTTGACTGATTTCAGAACACCATTAGACGAGGCCTATTACTTAATTCTGCATTGCACAAAATACAACAGGCTCTACTGAAAAACATCAACATACTGTAACACAGCTATATTTGTATGCGACACAACTACTGCTATACACAGATACTAAGATGGCCAGTAGGGAAACATTCATTTGCCTTATGTAGATATACTGTACATTTGACACATAGTCCTGATGGTTAGTATTTGCAAACAGTAAAAGTAAATGCTCCTCTAGGGTAGAGGAAAAAAAGCTCTTTGAGGTTGACAGGTACTAAATCTTTTAATGGTCTCATGTTTCTGGGCTTGCCTGGGAGATGCTTTAGACTGACAACCTAACTCCTCTCTCATCAAATATGTAAGATGGGTACTAATTTTGAGAAAAGTGGGTTGTGGCAGAAATCAATGCTAGCAAAGTTGGGAAGTGGAATAAATCCTAGTGTACAACAAGTCTATCAATTGCTAATCAGGAACATAGTTATAAGGTTAATAAGTTTAAGTGAGGGGGTGCAGAAGAGACAGAGGAGGTACGAAAGATGCTCATCTGTTGCGAACGATGGGAGAACCAAGAGAGAGAGAAGTTTAAGTATACAGAGATGAAAGTTAATCTACACACCACCTATAAACTTTGTTCTCTTTCTGACAGGTGGATATATAATAATCAGTCAGTAAATTTTAGTTAACATTAAACTGACTTATTATGCGTTGCGGTATGTTAGGTACATCTAGCAAAATAATATTCTCTGATGATAACCTCTGACCCTTGTTCCCATTGCATGCTGGGTAATCTTCGCTGTGTCCAAGACGGCCATGGCGCACTCTCTTTTCCTCACATTCTCGCACGAAAAAATATAATGCCGTGGATATAACCCGAAGAAGTCGTAGTAGGAACACCGTTTTGTCCTACTGGATTAACTGCGGTACCAAAGATGGCCAAACATAACAGGAACCTTGGATGCAACGTAAAACTAGCTGCGGTGATGGTCCTTGTAAACGAGCCAAATCAGCATTGTTAGGACACGAAGCCAGAATATATACTCCAAGGAAGGACCCGCTTTAACAAGACCACCTACTCGGGTAAGTCTCACTGGCAACACAGACGACCTATGAAGTGCAACAAACTACACTGTATATAGCTAAATACTATAGCAGGCGGGAGGACAAAACTTTAAGGGTTACTGATTTTCCCTGCAGCTGATTCCATGGGGCATGGCGAGGAAGCCAGTTCTAACATCTGGTGTATCTATCGCTCCAACAAAACCAGTGCTAGACATTGGTCCTGATGTGCCCATGGATGCTGGAGGGAAAGGAACAATAGGTCTGATACCCGAGGGATGTGATGTAGGATTATAGAATATACTCTCACTATTGATGTTCATGGGATTTATAGAAAATTGCTTCAATTTGAGTTTTAGAAATGCTCTGGCTGAATAATTTGTTATCAGAAGGGTCCCCAGTTTCATTGAATTCAGCAATAAAGGTTTCACTAACAAATGTAGGTTGATTTATTTTCATATTCTATGCTCAAGATGTTTCTCTTACCACCTAGGTAGGCACAAGAAAATATTGCAATTGTAGCTAGGATTAGCCTGAGTACCATCCTCCGTAGTGACCAGTTAGCAAGCAATTTGTTTTCTAGCCAGCGGTCACTACGGAGGATGGTACTCTAAGTTGGGATATCTGATGATAATAAATTTCACAGCCAGCAGAACTTGATCAAACATCACATCATTACAAAACAAAAATGTGATAGAATTTGGTGGTACTGGATGGATCCGGGTCAAATGTCAAAATGCCATTGAATAGAAGAGGATATACAAAAATGTATTTCAGTGAGACAGTCATTTCCTATACTAAAGATAGCATAGAGGCCCATGTCTGACTATATATAGTGCAGATTGTCAATTCATTGTGACAATCTATTTAACAGGTAAATACCCCCCACAGCCCTGCCTACTTTAGTAAAACAAGATATTTTTCTGTTTTTCTGTTTCCTGCAATGTCAATTATAATTGCAGGTATGTAAGTTTTAGCTTGACAAATTGTAAGTTGTTTAATAAATACATTTTTCTCCCATCTCGAAAATCTGTGGGTACTTTGAAGTCTGACAATTGAAACGTACAGTGGTCAGGTAAACAATATCCATCATGACCAGGAGGCCCAAGGACGGAGGAAACCTCATCTGACTGTGCTTGTGCTAACTTTTGTTGTTTTGTTACTAATCCACATGTTGTGCAAGCTTCAGGGGTTACAAAGGGGCACAATTGATCTTCAGGCAAAAATACATAAATCAAAGAATAAAATAGCAGAATGCATTTCAATTCTGAAGTCTTATGTCGGTTTATTGCTTTACTATAATGCTTGTAATTTCTATGTACATGGTAGGGCTGATCTGAAGGTACCATAGAAAGAATAGCGGCACCACACTGAAACACAAAGGGATAACATTGCATGATCCCATCCATCAGAAGGCTCGCACGGCGTAAACACGTCTCGGCGTTACAGGAACCAGGCCTAGGGGTGCACCCAGTTGACAACAATGTTTGTCCCTGGCAAAAATGCTAGACATTCGGGGAGGCAACAATTAATAGGGGGTAGGCTCAGGTCAGGATTTCCAAATTTAGACTTGCTAGGAAAGTGTGTGTACATATAGAGCACCCAGGACAATTAGGCCAAAATGCTCAACACGTTTTGAAGTGTTTTCTCACACAAACAAGAGAAATCTTCTCACGGAAATGAAGCCACCAAGAGGAAAATGAAACTTTTTTGTTGTTAGCATACTGCATTGATAGAAATGGCTTTACCTCTCTACTTTGGCCTAAACCTTAAAGGGTCATAATATCAAGAAACCTGGAAGAATAAAAAAAACAGGTCTGTACCCTTGTTTGCTAAAAGGTAAAATACTGTACATTTCAGGCGTGCTCAAAGCTGTCTGAGCTATTGACGTTTAATCTATGTACATGTAACATAATGAGTTACCGCCTTACTTTTATACAAAGTTTTCATACTGCTGCAGATTTCTAATTCCAATCTGAGAATAGAGAATGAATCAAGTAGCACTTTAAGAAGTTTTGATCTTTGTATCTTTTTTTTTAATTTCAACAACACCTTTTTTTATTGTAAATAAGAGAGATACCTGTACAAATTTGCTTTGTAAGTTGATAGGACACAAGACGCATTGCCTAACAGCACTTACACTAGTGGAAGAAGAGGTTTTGTTTCAGCCAAAATTCATTCCCGTGACTTTCATCATATAGAATGTATCACAGCATTGAATGTAAATAATGTAGTGCAGTCTCACTGAATGTTTTACTCATCTAGGCTGTCAATACAACTTGTTATTCTGTTCTACCCTGCTGTTGCAATAAGAGGGGTGGGTTTCCACCTGTGCCTACTCAAGGACATGTTGTTTACAAGATTTCTGCCATCCCCAATAACAACTCTCAGTAAAGAGTATGGGCCAACTCAAGGCAAATCTGAAATACAAAACTTACAATGATAATTATATATAGTAAAATCCATCCTGAAGACCACTTACTGATTTTTCAATAAATAAAAGGTCAGGGTCAGTGGAGTACATTTTTGATATGTTTGTCTCAGTTCAAAGTTTCCCAGAGAGAAAATACAGGAACAGGTGGTTTGAGTATAGGTAACTGTAATAAGCCTTTGAATGACCCCCTACTACTGTACTATAAAAAATATCAAACTTTCATTTTTTCAAGTTTACCAAGAGTAACTCCATCTCCAAAAATTTTCACTAATGATACACAGATAATGCTACTAGTAATTTATTGCTATGCTATCATGTTTTGCTATGCAATCACGACTGGACATATTAACTTAATTAAGTCACAAATCAGTCATAGTTCTGTGTTTTATCAAAAAATAGATCTGTTATTGAACGTAAATTCAGGCTGGAAGGAAACTGGTTTGCAGCAAGTTCAATGTCAATACTGACAAAGCAAACAGGGCGAGCGCCAGACATGCAAAACAGGGCTTTCGTGCATGCCAGCCCAAACATGCACTGTAGTGTTTACTGGCCAGGTGCCACCGTATCAACACTGGCACCTGTTTGTGTTGATCTCAGACACTTCTGGCAGAAAAACAGCACTCTTCACTGCCATTATTCTGTGTTACTTGAATGCAAATTGGACATGATTTGAAATTTGCCTGTGTTTATCACACAATAATTTTGACTGAGGATGACAGTTTACCTGTGTGTACTCAACAATGACATATGCTGTTGTAGGTCGAGGAGTTGCCAATATTACATCAAAGCTACACCCGTATATCTATGTGGTTATAATCTGCATAAAATAAAGTAACATCATACTATCATAGAACTACAGTAGTAGAAACAGCGGATTGATTTCTAGATGCTAGACAAAGACTGTTGTTGTACTATCACAAATTTGGATGAGTCGAATTGTTTGTGTTAAAAGTTGAAAATTACAAATCCTTCTTCATAATGAATTCTACTAACACAACTTTCCTGATAAAACGATAGATTATCATACAAAACTGTTGTCCTTTGGCCAACTTCCAAAGACAGGTCATCATACTGAACAAACCATCTCATTTTACTCCTAGAGTCAATTCCACATTACCGAGAGGGTGTTTGTTGCCTTTTGTTCTAACATTTACAAAACCTTTGTAACAATCTATGTGAGATAAGTAACTGTTAAGAACAATTTCCAACATTTATTTGGTGTTATAAATATTTTCTGCTGTGTTCCAACAGGTTAAACAAATTTCCAACATTGAACACATTATTTGTATTAGTTTCCAAACTGTTGCAACATAGATTGATCATTTGTTTGAACATGTTCCAACATTCTACAAATATGATATAACTGGGTCAGTGGGCTGGGAACAGGGCAATTCACACATCCCTTCAAAGTATAGGGGATTAGGCCTAGGTGCCATGCATAGACACTTGAAGACAAAAGAGTTGCCAGTGTCCAGACGTGAAATCTAAAAATATACAGAGGCAGACAATAGAGCCTGATTAGCACCTACTTTTATGGGGGCAATAACCCAAATCTACCATTTTGAGAATGATGCAAAATGTTGGAACATGTTCCAACAGTAGAACAATCACACAGATGTCTGAAAACTGTTCTAAATAAAGAGATATTTGTGCAAATACTTTCATAATATTTCCAAAATATATAGATGAGTTCAAACATGTTAAAACTTTCATTTCTAATTGTTTGAACGGTCTGGAATTATTTTGACTGAAATAGTCTTTTCTCTAAAATTGTTCAAACTTATTAGCAATATCATCTGAAAACCCTCTCAGTGACATGGAATTGACTCTACATGTAGATCATCAGGTCATGTTGAGGAACTCAGTCAGAGATAAGAGTCGGTCATTTTCTGCATGTCCTTCCTCAAATCTAACGTTGTATCTTCCTATTGGCCTTATCTCACTCAAACAGCTTCCTCCGAGGTCTGATATGGACAACTAGACCTTGTCATGTTGAATGGCTCCAACAAAGGGCTGTTACTAGTATGGGGTACCAGTAAGACATCGCGGAAATCTTTCAGGTACAGGTCAAACTGCTGAATGCCAATATACAGGTACTGTACCTAAATAAAAGTAAACTCAAGTATACATCTATTTTGGGACTAAAAACATGCAATTGTTACCACAAAGAAACAAAAGTACCTGAAAAAGACGAAAATATTGTATGTGCATCCTCTGGCGAAAGAAGGTTGCTTGCATGAGATACCAAAAGTCAAACTACATGTTTGCAATCTGTTTACTGTTTCGGTCAATCATCATCGAAGACCACAGGGGTGTAATTATTCAGGTACAATTACAGGTCCAAACCTCTGTACTACATGTGTTGGAACTAGCACCTGTGCTACGTTTGTAAGTATATGTATGCAGCAGTATAGCTCCAATGTATTCTGTATTTTTCTCATTGAATCCTCTCTGCCACTAGTAACAAAGAGAAACCTGACATTCACCCTAGTCTACACGTACCTCGCTGTCGTGCCAAGAAAAATCTGGTCAATTTTTAATTTATATGAAAGCGCCCCATAGCTGTGTTTGTTTGAAATGCAAATCGCGTTTCTATTACATGATGTAAAGATCACGATATGTTCAACTTACGTACGACTTAGATCTAAGGAAGTAGCAAATGACCACCAATGTGAATGGGGTGAATCAAAGGCAACATTGGACTCACTGTTAGTAATGAACTACATTTGATTTAAGTCTAGTAATACAAATTGTACTTTACAAAATCTGCTTCGCTGTACACATGGATAATTTTCATAATACTATTAGATAAGATACCTTCTAGACTTCTTTTAAAAACAAGTCTTAAAGCCTACCAGCTTAAGTATATTCATATCATAATTTCAATGCAGTCATGAAATCTGTAGTCACTTCTATGACCTCATCAGGACACTTTGTACTTTGATCTTACAGCTTAATGCACATAAAGTAATAACAACAATTCCTAAGTACAGGATAATGCATGGTCAGCTTACGGTATATTTGAAACACATATTCATATACAAATCATCTGCACATTGCAAATTATGAACAGATTTTTACTCATACATAAGTAATAAAGCATTAACAGTTTTATTGCTATTGTCTATTGTTAACTTATACATCGTAATGATAACTCTACTTAACCCTATTTAGCCACATAAAATATATATTTGTAAACGTATAACAATTACTTCATAAACCATAAGAACATTTGAAGCCTGCGGAAACTTCCTTGTCACTTCAGAGCTGATGATTCCCATGCCTTTGCTCCTGACCTTGACACAGCCAAGGTCAAATCGCTGCCAGTGGATCTTGGGGTTTGTCACAGTCAATTAGTGCGCCTGCCACTTAACACTTCGAGATGCATCCGCCCTCAAATCTCTTTAGCGGTCACAGACAGCAGAGATGGTAGTCGTTAATAGCGTCACCGTTTGCCGATCTCCGACTTTAACCCAGACTCCGAAATAGATATGGAAATGGGTAGCTTTTGACAACGATCACCAATCTATCCTGATAATATTCACATTGTACATTATTCTCTTCCCTGCTAACAGCCTTCCCTGCGTACACACACTTAATACATGCCAACTTATTCTACTGGACAGATTCTGTATGTATTTGAAACTTAACTGGACCGTTTCCGCTTGACCTTGCAATAACATCATGTCAATCTATAGTCGTAATAGGCTAATGATAATAGAATGGCGAAATTGACCTTCAAAACTCAAGATTGGAGAGTATTTTCTGATGTATATCTTTTTCAAAACAGTTATGGATTTTTCTACACAAGAGGAACAACAACCAAGACCTTGGATAGATGTCTAAGGTCTAGTACCGACCAAACACTGCTCCCTGCGACCTTTAAACTTGAATGACCTCAGCTTCCTAGAAGCCCCTTGCATGCAGTTGCCACACCCCTCCACATGACTGCTATTTCCCAGGGGCTGGACTAATTCCCCAACTCTCAATTGGTTGGATTTTGGACTCCACAATGACCTTACTGTGTTAGCTTACTCTGATCACCAAACATGGAAGGTTCTGTGGGACCTGAAGATTAATGTGAACAAAAGCACCTCTCCCAGTGACACATGTTCACATGGTTTCCATCTTTCTGAGAAGCAAATTTATTATCCTCAACATTCCTGCTATTCTTTGTACATGTACCTTCATTCTGAATAAAATTCTAACCCTGGGTCCTAATACCGACAAAGATGTTTTTGTCTTGAACAGTCTTCATAACAATGAATGATACTGCAAAAAAAACGCTAGGAAAAATTGAGATGTTGAAATTTCTATTTGTTTTTGTTTAAATTTTCATGTCCACATTTTTTACCTAAAAATTTTAGATATCAATCAGGGTGCAAAATACCTGGTTGCACGTTGCACAGTGCAACAAGATTTCGGTTGGTGCAAGTTAATTCCAAACCCAGGTAGCGCAGTGTGCAACCTTATATTTTGAGCCAAAGATCTCAATCAGAGCCCTGTAAGCTCACAAAAACACAGTGTCACTCTCATGAAATTCGGTAAATCTTCAATTGAAATAAAGAAATCAACACTTTTTCGTTTTAAACCATCCAAAACCCTTCATAGATCGTGGAATTTGAGCTGAAAAGACGAAAACAGGTCAAACAGGTCAATGGGAATACAATACTATCTAATTTATATTTTGAAATATTAGTAGTATTATACGCTACATACGAGCTTAATTTGAAGAAATCAGTAAATGTTGCTGGAGCAACCTGAAATTTGGATGTGCAACCTAGCATTTGCCCTAGGTTGCAACAAGGGCAACTTGGCTCAAAAAAGTATTTTGCACCCTGTCAATTAACAAGAGATTATATTAAAAGTCTCTACATGTAAGAAAATGGTGGGAAAATGTCCATTGATAAGAGTATAGATAAAACTACTTCAAACACACACTCAGAATCATGCAAGGTATCATACAGTATAAACTTGTTGCCATTATCGTGAAGGCAATACACACAACATCTGACAAGAAACAGTGTTGATCGCTATCAAGAAAGAAGCCCTTTATCAAATGTAGCCTGGGTAAGTGGGCTGGGAGTCCTCTACCAATAGTGATTATTTGCTGTGATAACATCAAAACACACAGTTTATCTCCACACTGGAGAAGCTTGTGTGTTGAAGCGGTAGGGGCCCGTTTGCAGCACAAACTTGTTGCTGGTGCCCTGGAATGCGGATTGACATGTGAAATGACCGCTTGTAACTGTAGAACTTCTCTTTAGACTGTACTCTCGAATTACTGGTCTTCACAAGACAAAGTGTAACCAGGTATCAACCTTGTCTCAAATAGCTTGCTCAACACACACATATCTGATGTCAAAGTATGTTGTTAACGTTTGGTGGCCAGTTACCTTACAATACTACTCTTCAATGTTAAACCCCACTTTCCCTCTGTTTTGAATAAGCACGAATGAATAGTTTCAGCTAGCATCGTTAGTCAGGAACGTCCAAAGCGGGCCTAATTCTGTTGTACCCTCCATGAGCCGCAGGAATTGCCAGCTGTACAATACGACGATTTCATTTGTTTTCCAGAGCATTCAAAAACTGAATTTCTGGAGTTGTTTTCCAGAGCATTCTTAGGTCTTGAGTGATTCAAATGTAACAATTGACCAATTTGCTTTGCAGAGGACGTATGCTTTTAAGTGACAAACAAGTGAGAAATTTTGAGCCTGGGGCTGAAAAATAAATCACCCCTTTTTACAGGTAATCATCTGAACTTCCTGACCGCCCACACCAAGCGTTGCAGACAAGAGTTATAATCCAAGAAGACAACAATTATGACTCATAAATATCTCCCTTTTGGACTCATATCTACACCGACATAGCACTTAATTAGTACCCTGGTGAGTACTATCAAGTCATTTCCCTTTCGTTATTGTTTTCAAAAGGTCATTGACCCCATTACAAAGGAGGGCCTCAAGCACAGTGACTAATTGGCACAAATCTTTAGTCATTAAAGATAAGTTTCCAGACCATAACGTTAACAGGTCAAAACACCCAAATACTTGCCAAAGCCCAAATTTTTATGACTAGGGTACAAATGTAGTAAAGTAGTCGTCCCCAAATAAGGTGAAAGTTGATGCTTTTTCAAGCACCAGCCAGTGCTAGGCTTGGCTATTGCTCGCATTATGAGCCAAGCACACTGGCTGGGTCTATCTTCTTGATGAGTGCGTTGGGTTTCTTTCACATGCAGAAGTTAGATACCTGAGGCTCATACAAAAGGCTTCTCTATACATGGCTAGTGACCATCTAGTATTACGTCTGAATTTAAATTCTTCCATGCCTTCTAGGACCTAAATCAACAATATAGAATGTTCTGACAAGATGAAAGTTTTTCAAACATACATCTGCTTCTCTTCACATTACACTGGGTGTCTGGTACAGTACATCACTGGAAAGAACTTTGAAATCCTTTTCTCACAGATCACCACGCAGTGCAGAAGATCCTGTAAACCGGAAATGAAATCATACATTTCCTACGGTAACGTTAGTCTCTGTCCTTACCGTGGCGATATAATGACTTTGGTATCTAAGGAATGCACTTCCCTAGTGATGCTTGTCTTGTCTAGCGACCCTTCCATAAACTTGGCACATGTCCATACTCATTCAAAATCTACCTACAAATGCATATTTTTTTCCATATCTCCTGCATATTGGCAATTCGCCAGTGCTGGAAAGATAGGCCGTTTCGTGCTTAGAACACCTGGTCTACAAGGACAGGTGGGAAGCGTTGATGACTCAGCCGACAATAGGGAATGTCATTTGACACCTCAACAGATACTTGCACGGGATGACCCAGAAAAACAACGATGTTCGCAAACAAAAGCTATGATGACGATATTGGATAACCTCGCGCATGAGTAGAGTAGAGTAGAGTAGAGTTTCTTCGGCCAGGTAGGAAACGGCTGGTTCCATTTTAGGCCGCTCTTCACTTTTATGTGACATGACATGCTATAGTCTTGTGTCTTCCCGCGTTCTCGCGTCCCGTAGTAAACACGTGTAGTGCCCCTGGCCATGACCAAGCACCTTTAGTACGGTCTACGTTAGGCGTGATTCTGGCGCTGTATTTTCCATTTTCATAGCTGTACCTGAGAGCAAGCATTCCTTTTCAAACTTGAATTTCAGTGATTGTAATAGTTGAAGAAAAGAAAAAGAAAACACTTGTGAAAATAAATCACAGCTTTTGTTATTAACCTTATCTATTGTGTACCTGATTTCTTATACTAGTAATCTAAGGTTTGGGACGTACCATATTACCGTACTAGAGGGGGTGTCTCACCTTGGCTGGGGTGTAACACTCCAACATGTACCCCCCTGGAGTTTTCACCAGCAGCAGACGACATTTTTCCCACTTGTTCCTGCCGTGATAGTCCTCCCCGACCAGTTGGTTGACAGTTCCCTCCTTCTTGACGTCGGTGACGTCTATTTTGGGTTGTAGTTTGCCTACGGAGGCTCCGTCCTTTGTTTTTCTGTTCGGGGACCTCCTGGCCCCCGCCCGCTCCTCGGGGTGTCTGGGGAGGGGAGGCGACCCTGTCCCGGAGTCCGACGACTGCCGCCGCAACATGCGGCTCACGCTCCCCTTCACATACTTCAAACTCAGCCGCTTTCGTAGAGTGGTTTTCGAAGATTTATGGGGGCTTGCTCTCCTGGAAAGATCGTCCGCGCTAGGGGAGACAGGGGGTAAGGAACGCGGGTCCAACTCTACAGAGTTTCTGCCGTGCTCCGCGCTTTTGGACCGCGGCAGCTGCGAACTTGTAACGGGGACTGCCCCCGGACCCGACCTGGGAGGTTTAGATGACGAGGAACTTACTGATCGCAAGGTTACTTCTTCTTCGTTCTCCCCAAAGAAAGGTTTCTGTATTTCAGGAACGAAGACTCTCTGTACCTGATCGTCGAAGTGTTCAAGGAAATGCAGAGTGAACCTTTTGGCGAAGGTGGGGCCTGCTTCGGGAGTGTCGTACTCGGGATGATCGTTGAGGTACTTCCGAAAGCTTCTTGAGAAGTCCACGGCGGCTTGTTGTGCCTTAGATTCGCAGAATTCCATCCATCCGTGCGAGGAAAAGGGGTCCAGGTGGCCACCCAAAGCGCCGTTGGCGGCTGCCATGTCTTTTTCCCGGCCTCCGCCCAGATTTTTGCGGGAATTTTTGCCTGTTTTCGAGGAATCTCGTGTTCCGCTCCTCCGGACTAACACTTGAATGGAAATGGAGCAAAATAACATGCGCACACGGGCTGCGCACTGGCCGCCGGAAGTGCACGGGACAAAGGTCAAAGAGCACCCGAAAACCGCGCCAAAGTTTACACTTTCCAAGTTGTGTGCAGTTTTGGACAACAAAAAGTTTTGAAACATTTTTTCTTCATTCTAAACGAGGACAGCAACAACAACAACAACAGTTGTAAACAAATATCAAGCCACGCCAAACTTTTCTTGTCATTTATAGAAGAAAACAGAAAATCAGTTGGTAACGGAACAAACTTCATTTGGTCAATATCTGGAATACTAGATTAAAGTTGAAAATCGGGTAGATTATAACAACATGCCCCATCTAAATAATGTTAGAAATTGTGGTCAGAAAAAGTATATTGTGGACAGAGCATTGAAACTGAACTGAAAGGGACAAATCCTGGGTCACTATAGCCTGAATTCAATCAAGCCTCTTGTGACCGCTCGCGGCCCTGTAACCACCTCGCAGGAGGGGAGAGAAACCCCCGGACAGCTGGAGTTTGCGTTATACAGACTAGGGTCACTAGTCCTGTCGTAGTTTTGCGGCTATGTCGTATATCATCTCCCTACAATGTGACATGTCATTTCTTTGGACCTGAAGCTTCGGGAAGTTTGTCAAATGTGGCGGGACAGTGGGTGTGAATATAGGCCGGGAAGGTGATAAATCTTCCAATGTCTGTTGCCAGCCAGCGTAGCCTAAATACTGATGTCTGTACACATTAGATATATATCTGACGGGATTAACTGTTATTTATTGACCATGCCTCATATATAACCGTTGGACGTAATGGAAAGGAATGTGGACCAATGGAGGAAATACGATTATTCTAGATACTATCTGCTCGCGTACATCCACTGTGACAGTCTAACCGGAAGGTCCAAAGACAATGTTTATGCAGATTTCATGATCACGCGATCAATCGTAGCTCCGCTTACAAAGAGGTCTGAGTAGCCTCGCTGACGCCTGCACTTCCAACCGGAAAATTTACCATTTTTCATCATTTCCAAATTCAATCCGTGTGTTTTGTCCCTTTGCAGCGTTTTCTCCCTTGTTCCTATGACATTAAACAATTCAAAACACGAGGGGAATTTCTAAGAGCGGGGTTCTCGGTAAAAAGTAGGTCGTTTTCTTCATAAATCACGACGGAGCGTCTGTCCCCTGTCGTGATTTGGTCTTTTGACTAAATATTTACCCTTTGTGAGGATTAAATCTGACGTTACTTTTGTTCGTTTATGCTCCCATAACGTATCGATCTCTACTTCTTCGTTACACGCACCGCGATTTTTATTATTTTCTGGCTTAATTTATGATTCGGAGCATTTGAAGGGTTGTATTAAAAGAGTGCCAGGCTGATTTATTCTTTTCATCGTCTGCTTGTACATCCCAATATTCTTCAGACAGAGCTCGAGCTTTTTTTCAGACTTGGGAGAAGGAGTGAGGCGACAACACATGTTTTATGAATGTGTCAAACTCATGAACCATATAAGATGACGCAGGTACGTCCGTGTCTGTTTGCGCACAGGACTGCCCACATTTCGCCTACGCGGAACAGCTCAATACATCATGTCAAAATTGAACGTCATGCCTCCGACGTTTTCACCTGCGGGGCAGTCATGAATTTAGTGGAAATAGATCCGTCCACACACGCACATATGAGTCATGCAGGCGAGACTGATTTTTGTGGCTTTGATATGTTACTCAAGTGGTCCGCGTAAAAGCCCAAGAAACACGCGTAAAACATATCTACTTGGAGATTAGATTTAGCCTGACCGGAGATTGCCACTAATATTATTGTGCATGTTATTTTCAAGCAAATGCAGATGCATGGCTTTGGCTTGTTTTGCACGTCACCACAAGAGAGGGGAGAAGTGCAAAACGCCTCGAAAGACGTGTAACCCAGTCCGATCCATACATCTGCTTGGAGATTTGTGCACTTCTGTTTCATCACTCACGGCACGTTCTCATCGGCTTTCCTTTGTGACGATGACTGATCATGCGAGAGCCGCATGTCTTCCAAGGCTTGCTTCACCTTTCGGTCAATAACCGACCGTCTGACGCGCGCAACAACATGTTTCTCCTGCGTGTCTTGAGAGTAAAATGTACTCCTAACGTCACAGACGTGACTGATCGATATACCTTCCCCCACTTCACGGCTTAGTAGGATCCAGGAAAGTGAAAGTGGAAATGGCCATCCGTCAGCCATATCAAGAGGAGGATGTCAGTTGCTAAGAGAGTGATAACAGTTTGGCTCAGCGGTCGTCGCTTTTCTGATAACGTGCGGTTTTCTGATTCTAACCGTTTTCTGATGG
This sequence comes from Branchiostoma lanceolatum, assembly GCA_035149815.1. Lineage (NCBI taxonomy): Eukaryota > Metazoa > Chordata > Leptocardii > Amphioxiformes > Branchiostomatidae > Branchiostoma > Branchiostoma lanceolatum. The sequence continues at coordinate 25,177,465 of CM068866.1, read as the reverse complement.
CTCCCGTATTTTCAGCAAAATTTGACATACGGATCAGAACACAGCAGCACCAATCAGGAACATTAGTCTCCAAACTCCTTGGGTTGCTAAATAAGAGTGAAAATTGGCCAATATATGAATCAAGAAGGATACCAGAGGAATAGGCCGGCCACGGATTTACATGTTAACTTGTCACTCAAGGTTTTCCAGCAACCCAAGGGGTCTGGCAAACCACAGAGAATAAAAGACGGTGACCGCAGAGCCTGCTCTGGAGGAAGGAGGGGGAACGATTACTAGTAATTCGCCCAGAATTACTTGTCGATATGTCAAAGTTGATTTGACACGCTCAGTGTCAGATTCAGTCCAGAACAAAGCGGATCTACTTTCTAAATCAATAATTTTGTATCCGAGTAATTCTGTCACGGCTCACGAAGCGTCAGCGTATTTCGTACACGTTTCTTTTTGTTCGATCCATTAATTTCTAAAGCATCGAACTTTAATATGGAACGGTTGAGTGATTCTGACCGTGTCCATTTTTCCAAGAAATGAAATGTAACGTGGCGACAAGCACGTGTGCATAGCCCACTGCTATTTCGGATGCCGGCCGTGTAGATGTTCCCGCGACTTAATCTCAAGTTTAAAGCGTCGATGGCGCACGCAATGTTTGTGCCAAATTGTGCGTTATGTTTTCTGAGTCTACGAACGAAAACGCCCACGGCATTGACCGTGGTTTTTAAACTCTCGTGCATTCTGACAGAAAGTATTTAGCAAAGAGAGTTAACCCCTAGCTTGCTATTGGCGAATCTCATCGGTCAAACCTTTCAAGTTCAAGTTTTCAGCCATTTAAATCAAGCCTCAGCGTTCGAACATACGGCGATGGAATAAGGTATGCCGTGTCTTTCATACCGGATGGGGTTCTTATATGGCAATGACAGGTGAGATTGTTGAGATAACGATCTGGGGAAATACCTACGTCCGTCTAGCTCAGCCAGACCGTAGAAAAGCAAAAAGCCTTGTCAAAACAACACGTCAGGTGCGCCGGGTATGTCGTTTGCTGATGACGTCATGTGCAGCATGTGGCCCCGGGGGGAGTGGTGTTGGCTGGTGTCCAGAATGGCTTCTGTATCTGCTACCAGATGCTGGGAAGAAACTTTTACGCCATAACGTTTTCTGGTTTCCTGATATACAATCCTTGGGCTTTAGACCGGTTCCAAAGTCATCTTTTTACATGTCAATCAATTCTTTTCTCTAGTTTTGGTCCGAATAAAGTGTGGTATGCGTATATTGATAGAAGTTTGTACAAGGTGACAGAAGAAAGAAGACTCTTTCTAGGATCTTTCCGTCAATGGGAATTGGGATGATGGAAAAAATTCAACCTCGCTTGAACCCTCTTACTGCACAGCGCTAGCGCGCTCGTCACGCATAGCGCACCTTTACCCGAATGCATCCTCTGATCTCCGTGACACGGTTCGCCTTCGCGTGATCTAAACCTCGCCCGGCAGACGTCACGAAATCAATAAACAGTCAGATACGAGTGCGTAACGAGGTGCTGACGCCACGCAATGTGTTACATGAATCATAATGTCACCATCACGATACAGGTTCCCGACGTGACGGCACTCTGTTACAGGATGTACGAAGTGTAACCAAAGAGGTATAGAACCTCATTGGTGTATACATGTAACAAAACAAAACTTCTGGCGTGACGTCTGAAACTTTCAAGAATTTTGATAACCACTGAGCCAAGACAATGAGAGCATATTCATATTTATAGTATGAAAGAACATTTGAAAGGTCCTCTGACAGAGCATATTTCCCACCATCAAATATCAAACGTCAAATAATATAGTTACTGTAGTAAGTAGGTAGTCGACGTGCTTACGTGCGACGTGCTTACGTGCGACGTGCACCGTCTGGGTTATATACCCCTTGCGGGGTGACATACCTTTTCAAATAATATACATACCTAGTAAGCCAACTAGGATCAACTAGCCAAATGATATAGACCTTCGAATGCCATATAGATTGTGGACCAACCATGATGCCCTCTTCTACAAAAATGCCTAAACATCATCATAGAAAACCATATTCGTTGGTCGTTGATTGATAATTTTCTATTATTTTCATTCCATTGTGCCTTTCACATTTCACTGAATTAACACATCGTCAGAAATCTAGAATGTGACCACCATGGTGCATGCACGCTGGAGATAGCTCTTGGGGGCCGGCTTGATCATAAACATATAGACTTCATAGTCAAAGCGGACAGAGAGAATTCACTTCGCCTTGCAAATGGTCCCTTCGCTTCAGCTAATGGATTGGTACCGTTTTGAAAATCTTCTTTGTCAAGTTAAATGCGCCAAGAGATTTGTTGAAAGGAAAAGTGCACTCGCGTAAATGGAGCCGTTTTCCCCGTGAAACGTCGTTAGCGTTCCGCAAGGCTGCGTAGTAGGACCCCAATGGGATCCATGGCCAATGCTGTTGATATTACTGACTGCTGCAATTGTTTCATTGCTACATTGATGCAGGGAAAGTAGCCTCCACTGCAGGCATTGTTCTCAATGATGTCGCCGTTTATTTATCATTCAAAAACTGGCAAGGGTTTTTTGCCGTTGGTAGTGGACAAAGCTAACAGTAATAAGGCTGGACTCCACGCTACAGCCATGTGATTGTCCGTGGAGCAGGGGAGGTTGTACAAGTGAACTGTCGTTTTCGGACTTCGGTTCTTTGTACACCAAAGTCCTCAGAATTGTGACGAGCAGGTTCTCCCAGATTGACGAATTGTTCATTTTATTCTTCACGACCCTTCATTCTCCAAGTGTGACGTAATAAGAAGACATACTAGTATATCGGTTATCAGGGCGAAGATTGACGCACCCAGATCGGATCGCATGTCGACGTCCGCATCGCACGCGCGGTTTGACGCTGGGCGTCGCCGCTAAATGTGCCAATTGATTATAACGCTATCAGGACAGTTCTCCAGGCTTCCGCCCCGCACATACATCAGATTATTGGCATGCGGAGGATGTAGTATGGACAGATAGACAGATAAAGCCACCGTATCCAGGAAGTCGGTTTTGTAATGTGGTCACAAGGGACGGAGCCGAGGGAAGTGGTATTAAACATTTAGTTGGGCTATTAGCGATGTCACGATATGGCTTTCACACATATAAATAGGATGGGTCTACCACGGGCTTGGGAAATGCTCATAGCATGTTTTGTATTATACATATAAATATGTAACGTTACATATTTATTCATATTCATCATATATCCTATTTGGGAGGCCGATGCACGTTTCTTAGCCTCCGTTGCAGACTCCTTCCGGCTATTTTCATTTTCTAAGTTCCAGTTTTACTATTAGTATTACATTTTTTTCTTGTTGTTGGCCGGTTCCCCGGCCAGCAATTAGAAAAAAATGTAATAGTATAAAAACAATAACTTGAAAAAGAAAACAGCCGAGAGGAGTCTGCATCGGAGGCTACACGTTTCTAGTGTTTACTATGTACTAAGATCAGCATCATATCAAGAAAAGTTTTAACACTTAGATATGGGATTTTGAGATTCAGCATATAATACCTATGTGTTGATGATTGGGGCATTCAACAAATATAACATTGTCGTTAAGTTGCCAAGCGGTGTATTGAAAATGCCTAGTATATGTAGAAAACGACACATCATAAAGCTAATAACACGTGGGTCACCTGTATGCTATATTAGTACAATGTTCTCGTGCTCAATCCAGCTGACTCGATCTCTCACTTCTGTTATCCTCCAGCAAAACACTGAACCAGTAAGGGAGCTGACATACATGCAGCTTCCAGTTGGCACATGCAGATTCGTAACCCGCGGCCGAATGAAAGGCTGTGAATAACACAGATGTCTAATGTGTTTGCATTATCCTTACTTCATATCGATATTAACAACGGACAGGAGGGACTACATGTACATGAATGATACACCTCTTCATGCTGCTACCTTGGATGGATGTTTGTTATGTTGTAATCGTTACTGTATGTATTGTTATTTTGATGGTGTATTGTAAGATGATAAGAAGTCCAGGAAGACTTAGGGCACACCGCTAATGGATTTTCTTCAATTAAGTCAAAGTCAAAGTCTAGTTCATTTTAAAAGACTAGATAAGATTTTCTTTTAATTCATACATTATGTGCTATTTGCCCCGTTCTTTGCTGGTACGGCCCAGCTCTCAGCGGTACATTTTGATCTTCCGACAGCTTCATTATGGATTATGGTCAAGGGCCTACCAATGACGTCATACTTCAATATAACGTCCATGGGCCGACCAATGGACTGAGTGACATTTAAGGAGAAATCTATTAGGAAGTAGGAAGTAACGCATAGCCTCTCTAAATGGACTTGGCAACAACTGAGGGTCGCCACTGAGTAGATTTTATCGTATGAAGTAGACAGTTACCCAGAGGGGTAACACGCTTGGAGGGGTAACTGCTTTTATGTTTCCCGTATGATACATTAAGAATCTATTTATAGACCAGCTGCTACGGGTTTAATAATTGCGCTGTAAATCGCAAACAATAAAAGTGGCGAAAGGACTGCCAGCACATAGAGTTACTCTCCAAGCAGAGGTTGGTGGAAAAGATTGTGACCTTCTTATCATATGCCCCGTTTTCTAGCTGGTGGAGAGTGCCGGCAGAAAACAGGGCATATGATGAAAGGTCACAATCTTCTCCACCAACCTCTGCTTGGAGAGCACATATAGTCGGGTTCTTCGTTCAGTCGATGCAGTCTTTAAAGGTTGTATTGTTTTAAAATCCATCCCCTTCGCAGTTAGTTAGTTCAACCCTCCAGTCACCTTTCGGTGTATCTGAGCTAGGGAGGTGCCCATCTTCGTTTCTTAACCATTGGGCCACACAGACGTACAATTGCTACAGTGGGCCGGGGGCCAGTCCAATGATACTAGCCAATGATGTGTGTTTCACTAACATACTCTTTCTCATCTCATATGTGCTGCGTGAGTGCTAGCATAGCCGTATGTTCCAGTTTGAAACTATGACCGTCATGGGTTTGAACCTGCACCCAATGAGGTTTAAATCATACTGAAACCTCTTTGCTGCAACCTACCGAATGCAAGGTGAACTTTACACACTTGGCTAGTGCAAAAGTGACCTTCTTGACAATTTGTAACAATGCACAAAGTGTCTTGCTGATCGTTACCTTGTTAACTTGTAATTGACAGCGACTATGACGTCCGGTGAATCTAAAAAGCACCATACAAAAGTAGCGCGAGCGTAGGTCCGCCAACGCGTGACGTCACATTTGACGTCTTTTACCTTCTCAGAAACTGAAAACACGTCAGCAAAACGAACTCGAATCACAACCTACTCGCTTACCTGTGGTGGGCCACAGAATACGCTTCTTTAATACATTCACAGACAGTTTCTTCCGCTCACCTTTCGAATAACACCTATGACGCATCCAGGGGATCTGAATATGGATCCGGTTTGTAAAAGTTGTCAAGTTGCGTAAAGTGCTTACTTTAGTCGCGTATGTACAATGATTGAACCTCGTCACGTGTTTCTTATGTGATTAAAGTTGTTGCTTAGCCAGGCGAACACATCTCGGATCGACCTAGATTGTGACCTGTTTTGTAGGTTCTCATGGATAACAGTACAATAGCATTTTAGGCGATGGTCACAAATTTACTTACATTGTCATAGACGACCATGCGTGGTTTCAACATGAAAGATAGTTTTGGCGCAATTCTGCAGTTTGTATGTTTGGAAAGTAGCTTCATCCAGTAATCTTTCTTTTTACATGTATCTTTCAACATCATTTTGGGTCATTGAATTTCCACTTTCCTCCTGTACTGAGCTCCATACTCTCGTGTGACATTCTCTAAGTGTCACTGAAGCGCCTTTTTGGCCTTTTCATGACCAAGATCTAAAGACCGTGACATTTGTGTGTGCCAGAATTGGTTCTCCCCACAGCTGTTACACAGTGTGCTCTGTACCTCTCCCACTCGGGGGCATTCTCCGCAGCTCTGGTCTTGGACCGGGACCCATAGATGGTAAGGAATCCCGGCTGGAACATCGTTCAAAACCACAGTTTCCTGTGCCATGACGTTACCACTACAACCAACTTCTACAAAATGTGGATTGATTTCTACTAGCCCAGAATTGGTGGTGGTCGTGTGGGTAGTATAGTTGTAGTACACCGTAGTTTTATTGAGAGAACCTGCCGACTGTCTAAAAACAAGTGCTTTAAGTAATAAAAGTGAAGATGCGGTAATACAATCTATCAAGGCCTAGGCTATTGTCAGGATATACACAGTCATAATACACAGTCACTATTGTCTTCACCTTATTATGAGCACGCGCTGAATGCGTCATGATTCAAAGATGATTGTGTTCCAACCCACGTCACGGTAAAACATTCGCATTGACCCTAAAAAAAGGTGCAAAGATAAGACTTAGACATTCATGAGCAATACTCATTAACCATATGGTCTCATTCGTGAGTTTTGTCTTCCCATAGACTTCTATAGATACGCTCATGGTCCGTAAAGCAAAAAGACTTATGCTTGTCAATACCCCGAAAATAATTTCATCAGGTTGGTAGAACATAGGATATTTGGGATTACGTTCTCGCCGCAAAAGCGCCACCTACATCGGCTACTTATAGCGATGAGAAGCAGTACTCCAGTCAGAAGCTCTGAAGAAGGTGTCTGACAGACACCAAACGTCAGCAGGTAAGATTACCTGGTTGTGATAAAAGAAACTCCAAATATCCTTGTCAATACCGTTAGGTAGTTGCTTGGTTACTTCGTGGATATTCAGTTAATTGGTTAGTAAGTTAGTAGGTTCGTCAGGTGGTTGTTTGGTTCGGCTGATTGGTAAGTTGATTGGTGCCTTGTTTAATATATTTCTATTTTCAAACAATAAAATACGCGTATACGTCATCCAATACAACCTGGTCTACTTTATACTAATCCATTTGATCCATGGTCGAGAAGCTATATAAGACCAGCAACAACATTTGTATGATGATACAATAAAGTCTGCAACAGACAGGGTGGTTGGTGATCATCATGAAATGCACATCACGTGACCAACTATCATGACGTCACAGACCAGACAAATCATCCCTTTTCTTCTCACTCCGCCACGACGTCGACTGACGCTGCGTCTTCACCGGGCTCTACTTTTCTTAAGGTATGCAAATTCTAACAAGTAGTAACAAATTTCGGTGAAACAAGAAGGAGAACAGTTATCAACAGTTTGAGGTATGCCAGAAAGTACATAAATCAAAGCCGCAGCCAAAAAATTGTCATGTCTCTGGCATCTTTTGCAAAGATTTTGGTGCAGCCAAAAAGGTTTCTCATCTCCTGGGTGCAACTATGGAGATTAATCATTCAACAAATTTCAAAGTCGTAAATACAAAATATCTTCCTTTCTATCTCAGAACCTACTTTGTACTCTTTCCGAGACTATAAAATCATCAATCAATCAAGTTGGATGAACCCCAAAATCGTTTTTTTTGTATTATCCACGCGTTTTCTCAAACGAAACAAGTGGTCTTGAATCTTCTTGTTAATGTTAGTTAGATCAATATTTCTAGAATTCGGTGTGACTCTTTGTCCGAGAGAGTGCGGCCTATCCTGAAGATTAATCATTCCCGTTCTTATCATCGGTTTATTCATATCTGACTCCAGACAATACAGCAACAGGAGATTGCACGAACATGATTACACCAAGATAGTAAACTGTACCCAACAGCTTTCCATGGATCCCATTGCATAATGGGAGAAGTGGAGCATTTTGGGTAACGCTATGGGCAAAAATAACGCAGCAAGTAGTACAGTACGCACGCGTTACATATGCGTTGCCATAGTAATGATATTGTTTTCCCCCTGTGCTACCCATAGTACCTCACGTTTCCCAACATGCAACGAAGTCCGCGACCGTGAGAAGGTCGAGGTAATCATCTATCTGAAGGAGAGGCACTGAGGCAGACAATCAGCCGTTCCCTTCCTTGCTGCGTCATTACAGGTGTTGGGCACAGCAGCAGCGACTTGTCTCAGCCGGCATGCTCTGCTTTCTTTAAGGGTACGCAAATGTTTGCCTTTTTAAGATAGTTAAAATAGATACATATGACAGGAATTTGCTTCTTTTTAGAAATGCAGTTGAAGTTTTACATAGTTTGATCATCAGTTTCTGGTGTTTCTTGTCTCTTTTTTATCTCGTCGGTGCTTCTGTAACTGAATTTTTCAGGGCAGGGTTGTTGGCATTCCGCTAACCCTTCTTCGTCTTAGAGCGAAGTCTAATCTTAAGGGGATGAACTTTACATTTGCAGTATTAACATGTTAATTTTGTTGCTAACTCATAACGAATGGCACTGTGATACTAATAAGACTTCAGTCTCAAGAAGCAACTTTTCCTTACGATATGTGATTGATTTCTCTGCACTTCTACACAGTTTACAATTGGACATTCCTCTTCTATTACTTTTGATATGAGAAGCCATTTATGATGTTAAAGGACATCGAAGCCCACTTTTATCACTTATGGATTCTGAGAATTTTTTCTTGGGTTTCGAAATTCCAGACGGCAAGAGAGTTTGATGAAGAATACGTGCGGCCCGGAGAGTACAGGTTTGCTGAACCGGTCTTCAGTCGACAGAACATCGCTTTCAGGGCACGAGCAACGGCGAGGCCTGCATGCAAGTTCCTTCAGTGGTCAGACACACTGCGGTTGAATAAGTAAGCAACCGTTACCATTAACTGTTGAAAATAACGCCCATCTAAATGTGTTATGAACATAGAATACTAAGTATGATAGATGTAATGTAGAAATAAGGAGAGGTATCTCTCTGGTGTTCCTTTCATTAAAAGATTCATTTCCTCTTAATTCTGGATATATTTCCACAGGCCAGGTAAACAACCTCACACTGACCCAACAAATTCTAATTGATATATCGATGTATATGCTTGTGTATGTACATTGACTGATCATTGATTCAACCACTAAGTTGTGAATCGAAGTTAGTTTCTCCACGAAATCTTTTGTATGTATCTTGCAACGCACCGTCGACATGCAAAGCCACCGTAGACCTGCCAGGCTTCTAAACCTACCCAAAGTTCTTGGTGTTCTGGTTTTGTTGTTTGTATCTCTGACTGTAGCTGACAAAACAATGACACTTGCCAAACTGCTAACCAAAGGTTGTCGCTTACACAGTCTCAAACATATACCGAAAATAGACTGTGACAACAAAGAGTTAACAAGCCTTCCAAAAGAACTGCCCAAAACATTGTTTAACCTTCAGTTTCCCAACAACAACCTAACTACATTCCCGTGTGTGAGTCTACCCTTTTTGCATATACTGAACCTAAGAAACAACACAATCACTGATTTTCCCGGGGCATGTCTGAGAGAAATGCCCAGATTGACAGACTTAGATCTGTCTCATAATCATCTTTCATGTATCAAGCTCTTCTCTGTGCGGAATTTCTTACGCAACCTAAAAAAGCTGGACCTTTCTTTCAACCACCTGAAGACGTTGTCTTGGTGTGATTTAGGGTTTACCTATAGCGGCCGTGTACCATACGAAGGGATAATCACTGGGAACCCTTTTCATTGTGACTGTGACATCGCATGGCTGATTGACTTGGCACGGCTTGGACGAGAGTGCCAGTCTGACAAAACTGGCATCAGCCATTATAAGGCTTGCCTGGATGAAATTGAAACAAATTCTCTTTTGCGCGAGTTTACAAGGCAGCCGTATTTGTTCCGCTGTAAAACACCTCCTGAACTGGTCGATGTGGAGCTCTTCCGACTAAATATATCACACTGCCCATACTGCGTAAACCAAAATAAAGCCCAGTCAGAAACCTGTCCTCTAGATTCCTGCCCCACAGGATATTCTGACGTCAATACGTCGTCCTCGCAGTCATCGGTACCAACCACAACTGAACTGGCAAAATCAAAACAAACCGAGCTGTATGGGGTAGTGCCAAATGCGAAAGATATTTCTAACCTTACCAATACTACCCCAGTGGCAGCACGGACCTTCGGCCAGATTCAAGTCTCATCAGAAATGTTTACTCCATTAGTAAAAGGGACACACTCCGTGTCCGTGACAGAAATGCCACAAAACTCTAGCAAGTCATCTTCACAGCCAGATACCCCGTTTTCAGGGTGGATACTAACAGCTGTAGTTGTTGCTCTAATCGTTGTCATCTGTGGTGTAGTCCTGGTTGTGTTTTGGATCCTGGTTAGGAACAAAGCTGGCAAAACTGTCCAACTTGACACCAACGTCCACGATCAGAAAAGCTGTCCCAGTGCCGATTCCAAACCAGACTCAGACCCCGGCGTTTATGAAGAGATAACCGACGAAGAAGAACCTTATGCAAAGTCGTATGTTTTCGACGTTCCTCAATATGAAATTACTAACTTAAAGATTTCACATGGATGATGATATCGGACATGTGCCCTGATAGATTTGTAATTCCAAGTTTCTTAAGATTCCCAAGCAAACCTATTGGCAAAGAAAGTTTAAAATCTTTGAATTGAGAGTAATGTGACCTAATCAGATTCTGACTTGCTGTTGGTAAAATGTGGTAATTCAAAATTCATTAATACATAAAATGCTTAACAACTCAGTGGACTAGCCATCTGCTGTATAGCTTGCACAACTGTGGCCCAAGGGCTATACACTGCACTATACACCAAAAGGTGTGGAAACGATATTAACGTAGCGATAACAACAGAAATCAAACTGATTATCTTCTATTTCATAGCAGCAGCATAAATGAAAATCATCTTATGATTATCCAAGCACATTAGACACAATGTAGTACTGAAATAAAAGAAATGTCATACTTTAGGAATATATTCAAGATGAAAATGTAAAATATTCCAAGTTGGTTGATTCTTTTTAATAATTGTTATTCATAAGCCTGTAATATGTAGTTGAAACATATTTCCTATTAATTCTGAAAATGTATCCACCCTTTAGGCAGTGCCAGCAATACATAATCTTATAAGTAAGAGTAATAGCAGACATAACAGTCATAATCTAAAATAGAGATTATGGCTGATATCGGTAACCTTAGGCTGAATAATGCAAATGAAGTGTTGCAGTACGTGATGTTATGAGTAAGAGTAATAGCAGACTTGACAGGGTTATAATAAAGAAAGGTTATGGCTGATATTTGTAACCTTAGGCTGCATAGTGGCATAATGCAAATCAAGAGTTGAAAGAGATGTTTTGTTTTGTCTAAATTCTGAACTACATGTATATTATCAATGATGTAATATGCACATCTAAATGACAAGAATCAAATTTGTCAAATACTGTAGATTGTAGCATTTTAGAACTTACCACTTTAGAAAATACCACTACTAACATTAGCAGTGTTTATATATATGCATTGACTATGAGTTTAAGTGTGTGATGTAAAAAAGAGTTTATAGTTGATTAGCATCATTTTTATCTATGGAACACATAGCAGTGTGATTTGAAGAAGAAATCGTTTGGACGGTGAGCAACTGGATAAGGTACAATAGAGTTGGTATGGATGTTTCGTTCATGGCCACTTTTCAGTAACCACAACAAAATTAATGTGGTTGAAAATAGGTGTCAATAATATACACAAATGTTCTTTAGATGGGACAATATACTTTACTAAGCACATTGTACTTTCTGTTGTAGAAAGAAGTAAAGCACAAAGCACAACCTATATACACACAACCTGTATCCACAGTTTTATTTTGGTTCATGTTTGAGATTCTTGTGGTATTCATCTGATGTGTCAAGAAGGGCCTTATCTTAATTCACACTGTCCAGTATTTTTTGCTTCCTAGCATTACGGGTCATCTGCATTGACTATACTACATGTGTATAACACAAGAGTTGAGCTTTGAATTTTACATACCAAGCACAAGCCTTTCTTTTTATCTTAAAGTTCCAGTCACAACAAACTGTTTATCTGGTCACAGAGATTTCACTACCAATCTCCGAATCTAATTAGGACTGCTGTCCACAGAAGAAAGACCAGCTAAAAATCTATTGGACCAAGTCCAATTTTCAATGTTTTTCATTTTTACCACATTTTAAGCAGTAAACCACTGTTCTACTGACTGAAAAATAGCTGCAATATAACATGTATCAGGGTCTTTGACCTTTAACACAAAGATAACACAATGAGAGTTCCAGGGGCTTTACCAGTGTACAAAAGAAAATAAGAGGGCTATTTTCAATGTAAAAGTGACTTAACGTTGTTACAGTATGCTGCTACATGTAATTATCGCTTCTGGTCTCCTAGGTCATCAATGTTCTCTTCATCAATCTGAAATAAGGGGAAAGAAAGGTCTTTTAACACAATACACTACAATAAATGTATCATTATCTCTATCAACCAATGTTTGATCTTTTTCCAAACGTCTGAAGACATTTCTTCTTAAGAGAAATTTAACATACAAAAAGAAGGTAATGTCTTTAAATACTGATACACAAATTTGAAAAGAAATCAGTCCACCCATCCATTGAGTCACTGATGGACACACCAGTTTTTTCACATTTCAATTTGAGGCCACACGCACTCAACTCTAGCCACTGGAAGAACTGGGGTTTGTACTGTAAATGATAATCAATTATACATTGTAAATGTTACCAACTAAGGATGTCTCTATAGCTCAACTGGCTGTCTCTCAGAGTAGAGCTTCCATTCCAGTTTGTTTTTGACGTCTTTTAGTGTTTTTATCGGGCTTTTTATTTTGTCAGTTTTTTTTTTTTTGGCCAGAAAATAAAAAACCTGACAGAATATAAAGCCTGATAAAAAAACCTCTGCTTGGAGAGTAACACGGCTGGAACTCAGGTTATATCGACCATACTGACCTCGGGCCATTTCTCTGGGATCACGTCAAAGATGTCGTCTGTCACGTCCCCCTGAATCACGATCTCATCTTCTTCTGTTCTGGACGCTCCACAGGCAAACCTATTCGCAAAAAATTTTCTGGCCTGCTCTAGGTCAATATCTGTGGGAAGAAACAGAAAAAAAATTGTTAACATTTGCAGCAAGTATTTTTATACTTAATTAATTGGTTGCTTTTTCTTATCATATTAAAAAATTGTTCACTCTTAATAGGAAAGTCTGTTACAAACAATCCTTATCTTTCACAGATCAAAATGACACCACTCATCCAGCACTAAAACTGACTTTACTAATCTCAATGCTTTTAATTAAGATCTGAGACATTATCTATGGCCGCAGTGCATAAAAAGGATAGATACTACACGAATCATGCATTCTTGTTGCTTCTAGTAACCAAAATACATCAACAAATCACAGACTCTTTGCAATGACACTTCACATACATTTGTATAACCACATGGGTTCCCTTTTTCTTAGATGATATGAAAAGATTTTTTATACCTTAAGTAGTGTAATATCATATAAACCATGTAATGCACAACACCATACTACACTCGATGGCTTATGACAGCAGTGCTCAGCCCATTCCCAGTGCTACCATTGTTCAAATAAACATGTGTAAGGCAAACATATCTGCCTCAGACTTGTTTTTGTCCCAACCAGGTAATCACCTTTTCAGTTAGAGGGCAGGTCTTTTATTAGCCTTAATTGCAAGGTTGAGCAATAAATGGAGAACAAATTGGCAAGGAACTTCCTGTCAACATGTTTGTTTACTCAGGACTACGCCAAAATGCGAGCGGATGTATTACAATATTGCCCTGCACACGTACAAAACAAACATGTTTTTCCAGATGGCTTAAGAGACGTGGGAACAACATTGTTATTCGTGACAGCTGACACTAAAAGCAGTATGTTTTCAGCACTTCTTTTGTCAAGATAACAGTGATTCTAAGAAAACAGCAGTAACATATAATTACACAAAACTGACTAGTAAACATTATCATCAGATTGTCCTTCATTGTTTGAAAAGTATTTATCATATCATGAACAACCACCCTTAGGTAAAACACAGCAGCTTTACTATTTCTTTGCAACATTGAAAATGAAAATTTATACACATCATAAAACATGACACTATGCTAACCCACTTTAATGCAATAAACATTTATGTCTAAACATTCTGGGTGCATGTTTGATATACATGTACTAGAATGTCTGAAGCAGATATTGGATATGTCAAGATGTAAAGCAGAGCCACGATGATAATTTTCCATCAATATGTTGCACGGAAAGAGGGACAGATTATTGTAGACCCACCATATGTAGCTAACCCGCGTATCCTCGTCACATATTTCTTCTTGTTTCTTTGTACACGTGCGATCGTCAACCCCTGGGGTTCTGCCTTCTTCTTGATTTTGATGTTGCCTCTGCCACCTGTTGGATGGACGTGATGAGAGTTAATTACCCGGTAGGCAACATACAACAAGCTTACTTATGATGCAGAATGAAAGGTAAGGTAAAGCATTATCCTTTAAGGTAAGCAGGATGCTTTTTAAGTAGTGCAATGCAGTCTTTCCATGGCTTATATTTTTCAGCCAAGCACACTGAGTCATCCCTAGTTAAGTTGTTCAGTTTTACTTGAAAATGACTTGCATGTCACAACAGTCACATGAAAGTTGTCATAGCTCGACATATCAAAATAAAATCAATTCAACAAATCCTATTCTTCTTGATAAGTATTAGGCTCTTTTAAGTGCGGAGATTTGACACTTAAAGCTCTCCCATAAACGTGACTACCGGATATAAGTCTACATCTGAAGGGACCAATGCAACCCCATCCAGCCATGCCAAGCTAGGCCTGAACCTTCACTGTCTGGATCCACAGAATCTCATCCACATGGTGAGGCACCAAAGAAGGTCACCTACCATTTGCACCACAGGGACAAGGATGTTTAATAAGATAGAATCAAAGAATAGAAATGGACCAGGTCTGCGTAGGAGAAACTTACCTCTCTTTTGTCTTCCCTTCTTGTCTGTTTCTCCTGTGTCTCCTCCTTCTGGGGATTTCTCTGCAAGAGAGGAATCTGTTGGTGTTTTGTAGAGAAATTTGTACACTCATTAGTACATGCCAACAAACCTATCAGAAACAAAGATCCAAAGACAAACACTACAGAAATACATAGAGGAAAAAACACAGGAAAAATATTGCTCACCATACCTGAAAGATATATCTTGCCAAACTCGGAGGGCAGGTTCTTCTCTAACCACGCTTTACACTTGTCATTGTTTGGCATGTACTCACAGTACTGTAGGTAGATGTTTGTACACAGGAAAAGAGGTTAGATTATCTTGGGCCTTGGCATTAGCCAGATTTGTACTGTACATTTACACTATCTATTTTTTTCTTTACTGAAATTAATTTTGATGCATGCATCACATTTGCTAAGTTTTCTAAACTCCAAAAAAAGAGATATCAACGCATGCATATGCTTTCGTTCACTGGGGCACAAGGTCAAGGTCTACAAAGGTAGAGCCTGGAACTAAACAGGATGACACTCAGGCTAGCAAGGTCATACAGCTTCATAGAGACATCATGTGCAGTACTGATATACACAACTAGGTGGGGCTGCTATACAGGAGCCAGTCTGCCTCTACACAACAATATGAACATAATATGTCATTCTACAGTCACTAGAAAATCACTCTAAGTACTTTGTCATGATTCCAATATCAATGCCCAAATCAGCCTTACCTCTACTGGTAGTGTACATTCTGAAATTGAAGCAAAAGAAAGATACGTAAGAAAACATGTTTTGATGAGACAGAAACTGACCTCCTGAGTGAATTAGGAAGTATTAGAATCCATACGACAAACTTGTCAGGGTAAACATAAAAATTGTTACTCTACATTGATGAAGGAAATGTGCTTCCCTACCCAAAACTATTCTGCAGTGCAGGTTTCCTTACAAGTCAAACATCAGTAAAGTTATCCATTCATAACCATAGGCATGAAGACTGACGTATGTTTCAGCTGTCCTATACAGTACATACCTCCACAGTATAAGATCCTTAGAGGGTATGACACATTTTTCTTTGGTGCTTTTGCTCCTGCCTCTGCCTCTTCTGTGGACGCCATGTCCAACCTGAAAAACAAAAATTATTACAGAACTCTGTGCCAGGAAATTAACAGTGAAACATACAATACTTCATCCAAGACTATCTAAAGTTTTCAAAAAGATTAGTTGTTGTTTTGTGCAAAGTATCACAAGAAAGAAAGCCTGCAAAAACACATGTGTATACAAGAATGCTGCTAGTATGAGGCACTACTAGCTAGTAGCAGCGAGTGTAGTTCCATAGGCTATATCATTTGAAACATTTAGCAGCCGCCTTAAGAAAATTTTCTTTCATTACGTATTTCACAACATTGCTCACAATGGCAATCTCAAAGGTCTTTAATTCATGAACAAAACAAATGATTTGACAATTTCTCCTAAAAAAATAAATGTTTGTTAACAAGTCTGCCTTAAAGCTCCAGATTATAACTTGGCAGATTCACAAATTTAAAGGATCATAATAACTATCATGAGGCACTTTCATCCTTATCTTATTTTCTACTTGTATGCTTCTTGCTAACAAATCAAAGGAATACAAGACGAAAGAAAAACAAACACAAAATGTTCAACACAAATGTTTATTTCCTTGTGTATTGCATGTCCTTTTAAATGGTAGCAGACCTACATATTGCAGCAAATATTCTTTGGATGTACAAACTATCTCTAGCTTAGAAACAGTTGTTGAAAGATACAAGTAAATCTATTGAATACTAAGGAGCAATATTAAGCACTATCTATGCCACACAAATGTAAAGAACAAGGCTAATAAATACAGGAAAATATGACTTCTTACAATATAGGTATGTACCAATGCAGACAATAAACACCTGGATCTTATAAATTTACAGCAACTGAGAGATGTAAATGAAACAAGGAATTATCTACAATTTAGCACTATGCAGCTCCTCCACCAAGTATTGAGTGACAATTCAGAAAACAAGCCAAACATCCTCACGAAAAAACTCATACAAATTGGCACATGCAACTATCTGTCTATCATTATATTGTTAATCTAAGCTCCTCTTAGACAGTACCGGTATTCTGTTTACTAGAATCTAGATTGCTATCTTACTTAAAATTGTCTATCAAGTTGAACGTAAGACTTATCTCTTGGCTGGTATACATCATGTTGATAGCGATTTTGATATGAAACACATATAATTATAAAGGACGTATTGCTATTACCATACATGATCAATGTCTTAAGTTTGACAAAGATGGTATCTGTGATTGTATAAGTACAGTAGAAGTCTTACAAATTCTTACAAATTTGGACCCTTGCTTGCTAACTTTGGCTTCTTTTCAAATGGCACTGTTACAAAATGACAACATGTAATGTGTTTAACTACTGTCATCAACAAAACAGTAGGTAGATCAACTTGCTAATAACAAAGGTCTTTTTGAAGCTAAAGTAAACAACCATCAACTCCATTTTCCATGCACAGTTTTAACAAGTCTCTGGCTTGAAGTAAACAAAAGCAAACATTGCATAACTGGTCAAGTCTACATGTATATATACTACTTAAAATTCTATCAACATTTACTGGACCTTTTGAATTTGATGCTACATGTATGTTGATCGCAATTATTCTAATGCTTCACTCTTGTAATCATGTACTTTCAAAACTTAATGGCACATGAGTTTCCATGATTATCTGCTTAGAATAGAATGATCACACAAGTAGGAATTTAAGGACTACATCTGTGTATATATACATGTATGTGTACATACATACATGCATGCATGTTTGTATGTATGTGTATGTGTAAAAAGGCTAGAACCTCCTTAGTGTGAATTAGTGTGTACATGTAGGGCTTGGGAACATCATTAACTACAAAATAGCCCATCAGAAAATTGATCATGAAAAAGTTTTGACAAAGCACATACTGGTCCCATATACAACGTAATACAATATAATATAATATAATATAATATACAATTATTGTACTAATTTCTTAATTGAAGACTCGTGGCATATAGTACAACAAAAAACAAGTAAATTGCCATTCTTCCTGCACACCCCAGGTTATATCTATATCCGATTCAAGAGAAGCATGTTTCATTTTCATTATATAATATCTATAGTCCTGACAAGGCAGTCTGGTATACAGTTCTCACTTTATATAGTAAAACAGAATATTTCTGTCTGCAATTGCAACCTAATGACATCACTCTAAGTATTAGAAAACAAAAATACTACTTTATCTTCCTCTTGCTATACAGCACTTTTTCAAAGGTTAGAGTCAGCTGAACTGAACAGTACATGGAAGCCAGGAGTGTTATTGTGGTAAAGGGGAAGCCCGAAATGAAAAACTTATCAAAGTACACGTAACCGGCACTGGTTCCTCCCAGGAAGACCAAGTTGAACAGGATGAGGAAGGCCAGGATGGGTGCGTTACACAGCGCTTTCAACCGCCTCTGATTCTGCCCCGACAGTTGGCTTGTATAATGTTGTACAGTGGCCGTCTTTGCAACAATGGCGCCTATAGATTCCAAAACAATGCCTGCCCAGTTGAGAAGAGCCCATGTGATAAGGTAGTACTGTCCCCCGTGCCAGTAGCACACCATCCCGAAACAGGCCGCAGATGCCAGCAGCTGACGTATGGTGCCCTTGTGTGATCCGCCCAGCGGGATGTAGATGTACCTGACCAGGAAGGTGTGCAGGCCATTGTCAAAGTACCTCCACATCGCCGTGAAGGTGTACAGGGCACTGACACATCGTGGGAACATCGGAGGTTCGATTCCGTCCAACATGGCGATGGTTGATGAGAACCCATACAGAACCATGTATTTAACATGGAAGAATTGCACGTGAAGGTACCCTATCCCGGTTATTTCCATCAAGGGGAGGTTTTCCAGGATAGATATTTGTTGTTCAAGTTCACAAAAGTACAGCAGATGATATGCAGCCTCGGTGATGACGGCCCATATCGCTACACGGCACATGCACCACACAATGCGTTCCAGGCGAGTCTTGTCCAATGGGATGGGGTGTCTAGCGTATTCGTGGAATGTGTTGTACGTGATCACGGGGCCATTGAAGAACAAGGGAATGTAGAAGTTGAACGAAAGAAAGTCGATCAGAGAATATGCCTTTTGGTCCTTTCGAAGTTTGCACACTTCCAGGCTGAAGCTGAGCTGTCGGAGAATTGACATCGCCGCGGTGAAAAGTAGTAGATAGTACGTGCTCTCGTCCTGTCCTGATAATGTGAACTGAAGAACTTTGAACAGGCTGGAGTTGAGTGTGGCCACAATAAATATTCCCACGCCCCAACACAGGAGTGCAGACCGCAACAATGCTGCAGCGTAAAACACCATACAATGAGCAAGAAGCACAACTAGGGGCTTCCATCCAAGCACAAAGTAAAGGCATAAGAAACTGTAGGCTAAGTATGCTTCTTTTCTGTATTTTGAAAGGAACATTGACATTAGCCTACTGACCACTATATGGCCAACAAAACAAAACACAAGTCCTTCCTTGAAGTGTGTCTGCCAGAACACCCACTCAAAGTCTGCGATATCCTTCTTTCTTCCTAGGAATGGCAGGAAGCTAGAGTGGTCCAACTCTAGATCCTCAAAGAGTGTGTTTTCCATCTCCTTTGATAAAAGATAGACCACATAGATGGAATAGAAAGCTGGACCACAGAATCCCAAGAAGTACAGTAGCATTTCAATCCTGGGAAGGCGGGCGGTGTCGGCAGGCATCTTGCCAGAGGCCATGGCTGGGGAAGCTTTGTCAAAACCAGTCCACCGGGTAAATGCAAAATCCAGGATTGATCACCTCGTAATTTCCAGCCGAGTTCAGCCAACCATCTGCAAGAACAGGCCACAAGATTCTCTCAGTATTTGACGTCAAAAGGCGAGCAACCATGACAAACAGCATGAAGGGAAAGTTTGACAAGAGGCACATTGGACAGAATAAAGGTACATGTAGTCTTCCAGCAAATCAAAGTGCTTCTGTCCTTCCCAGGATTACCACAGTTGACTTCAATTGGCAACATTTGTCTTTCACTGGGATTTCTCACGACATTTCTGAATTATTTGAAATTGTATTTTCTTTTTAGTTTTAGATGAATTAGATCTGATGACTCACTTTGAACATTTGAAGTGAAAACTGCATGGAAAGAAGGCTGGGATGTAACATGGCATATATTATTTTCATTTGAAAGAATCAAGTCAATTGCAAAATTATGCACAGAATATGCAGCTGATAGCATGACGTGTTGTGCATTCTTTAAAAAATGCATCACCTCAACTGCTTTAAGGGACAAATTTTGTGCACAATCCTTTGCATAACACTAACATATGGTGTGATGTGCATGTAACATTACTTGTATAGGTAAATTAGTGATAAATCATTATGTGAAGGGTTGTTGGTATAGTTGCATGGTGAGTGTTCCATCTAAATATACATTTTTGCATTCACAATGACATCTCCTTGTCATAATCTATATTTTTGAAACATGAATAAATGTGAAAATATTATACTCACGCTTTGTAAATTTTCGACAATGATGTTGATTGTTTTATGATTTAAAGGTAAGTCAACTATTATTGTAACGGTTACCTTTCACACAAAAGAACTGAGGAACACAAACGTCATCAGATTGTTTTGCTGTAACATGACGTGTCTTATTTTGACTGGTTGCTGCATGCTGCCCCCCTCCCCTTTCAACATGACTGCATGTAATATCATGTATGGACGTCGCGTGGTTCACATGCCGCAGTTCATTGCGAGTATTTTGTGGCAGTAAGCCCGCCATAACTTCTTATACTCATGTATTTTGAGCGAGTGACTCTTTTGTACAACACATGCTGAGACATTCCCGTTAAAGTGCTCACTTGCAGTGAAAATAGGCGAAAACTTACCAGAAATTTCTGAAAATGTAACAAGATGGTTGGAGCTCAGCTCACCTGAGGTCACGCTCAGTGCGCAGGCGCCATGACCCCACGCATGCGCTCTAGCAAGCGTTCGAGTTCAAACAAATTCAAATTTCCCAGCGGTGACTGTTGTGTTTTTGTGTACTTAAGTCAGGATTTCAACCCTTAAGAACGGACTCCTGGCCGCTGGTATTGCTTCAGGGGTGAGTAGAAAGTGTCAGTCTGTCAGTAGCCTTCTGTTTAGTTATTAGACAACTGTACAGGTTGTGAAATATGCGATTGTTTGCAGTCTAAAAAGTCGCTTGGATCGCAAGTGGCAAAAAAGTCGTCTGTACAGCTGTCGGTCGATGCTGTCGGTCTGATCAAAGTTTGTTTTCAAAACTTCAGCACTGATCATGTAGACGCAGTTTCATTCTTGCTTTTCAAAAGACTTGATTTTCCTGAAACCATTTTAGTTTTTTACCTTGCCGTTTTGAACAAAGTACTAAGAGGAATAAAGGTTTTAGTTAGTCCTTGTGACAAAATTTTACGTTTTATTCTTTGTGACATGAACAGCTCCCCATATTTTGCTGCTTCCAAACTCCACCAGGACACGAAAAAACAACTAACTATTAATCTGCTGGGAAGCACAAATGTCCCAAGTAGATAAGAATAGGAAACTGCGAGTTTGCATCCCATAATAAAAGTGTATTCAACAGATGTACTGTTTGTATATATATACCAGCATAATTTCTAGTCAAATTACAGCATGCTGATGCTAGCCCTGTGTTTAAGCTTCATTTGCATGTCTTTGTTACTTTATAATTGGCTATTCCAACATGGAACACAAGAGATTACAATTTACTTTCAGCCAAACAGGTGTTATTCTGGAAGAATGGTTTCAATAGAATAAATCTTCCAGAGATTCCCAATATTGTTTACTTGTCACTCCAGAATCACCAAGATCTCCAATCATTAACTAAGATTCAACTGAATAAGAAGCCATCAGTGACTCATCGCACACATATTTATGAAGCTCAGTCATTAGACTTTAGTGCATCCATAGTAACCGCTAACCGGACTGTTATTTCTTCTCATACTTATCATCGGACCAAAGATGGACCACGCCCCCACTTCACCTGCTCGAGGATCACCGTTTAGCGGGCGGAAAGACTACATCGGCGCCGGGAACAGGAGCACAGATGGCACTGTTGTCAGAGGTACTTACAATTCTTCCTGTAAAATGCTTACATATACGTTTCTATATTCACTCTTTAATTGTTTGCAGAATACAAAATATATGATTTGCAAATGTTATCGAATTTGCTACAGATTGTAATGAATTCTACCATCTCAGATGAAGTCCTATATGCAAAGTAGCTTTGCCAACTGATATTTTGATAGTGTTGAAACTGAAAGTATGGACTGGGTGGGATGATATTATATCATCCTAAGGATGTCTACTTGCAACTCTGTCATCCTATATCATCCTATAGCTATGGTACCCAGTCCTACATTCTTGGTGTGTCCTGTTTGTTTTGGAATAAGACATAGAAAAGCACCCTGGACAGCCTACTTGATACTAATCCCAGGGCAAATCAGGGCTTGACCACAGAACAGGGAAATGGACACCAGTGTGTTTGTGTTATACAGGTGAGCCATGACAAAACTAGCCCAGTTACCATTGGGAACAGTTCTCATCTTTCCCCTGAAACTGCATTTTCAAAGCAGCCTATATACTAGTAATTATAAAGAAGCTGTAAATTCTATCTGACAGTGCAGGTATTGGTAATTGCTTGTCTGTTTGCAATGATCTAACCAAGGAGGTCTAACAGTACACATACATGGCCGAAGCTGTAGGGTTGAGGTCTTGTTCCTGTATTACTGCGAGTGCGCACTCACAAGAGTCCAGTCTAAAAATGATTGGGTTCAAAAAGTTTTGATGTGAATTAGGATTTTAGCATGGTCAATATTGAGCAATGGAGGCCATATACTAGTATAATACATAGCTCAAAGTTCTCCAGCCAGTAACGTTGTAGTTTCATTATTTTATAATCTGTAGAATGCAGGTGGGTACTGTGACCCCATGACCGATCATCCAATCACTTTATCTATGTTAAGCTGTGACAAACTTTTAATCTCCAAGCAGATCTTCCGGTGGCAAAATCATTATGTCGACAAAGACTATATCCATTGGCCACTGGGCTAAAAAGGCCCAGTGCTCCCAGTCCCAGTACTGAGACATTACGATTTTGCCTTTCTACTTCTGCTTTGAGATTAGTAACCTTTGCCATGTGTTAATCAATGGTAAACCAACAGGGGGAGCTTGTGCATCACATGTAGCTACAAAGCTTTATATTAGCATTGATCAATAGGATCCACTACTAGTATTTGATATCTCTTCAAGTCCAATATGCAAGTACAGCTTTTCATGTCTAACTATGATACTCGAAGTGATTGATTGAATTAAAAGATTTTGCATGTAACATAAAGATTTATTTTCATCCCTGAATGACAAACCTCACAATCATTGCTTTGTGCTAAAATAAGCCACAAAATTGTGTAGAAAAAAAGAAGAATTTGTCCTTTGCAGGCCAAACTCACTGTACTTTCTAATTATTTTCTTTGTATTTTCTTTCATCTTCTGGAAATAAGAATAGGAACAATTGCTCTGACTTGCCGTGTATACATTCTGTGCTTCACTCGAATTGATTAACATTTTCAAGCTCAAATATCGTAGTTTACAAGACCAGTGAAGCAAAGAGATCCCTTTGTGGTGGACACAAAGGTTGCCATAAGTGTTGCTAATGGTATGGAAGACAAGTTGCTTCCCTCTCATTTTTGATTTGCATAATCATGGTGATCTGCATAAGAACAGTCTGTAGGATACATTTACAGGGGGTGAAAGCGCACAATGATTGGTCTGCATTCTAAAGCAATCAATGGAGCAAGTAGCCGTAACCGCTCAGCGTGGGTTACAGCTGTTTGGGACACTGTAGATACATTTCTGGCGGTAACATTGTAACGTTTGTTGGAGCTCCTCTCGTTTCCCTGTGAGTGTTGGTGGAAACATGGACCGTAACGTCTGCAATGTGCGCTGTAACCAGTTCAGAATGGTGTATGTCAATATAGGTAACGGCTTTCTCTTGTTCTGTCTTTGTTCTACAACTTGTACTGCTGAATTTCTGATACAACTGGTAACAGACAAGTAATCGATGGTTGTTATTTGAAAATGTCTAGTTGTTCTTAAGCCTGGGAGAATTATTTTGGCTTTACTTTAAGCACTGTAGGATATACTTATTTGTATGCGTAATCATTTTTTTTTGGAGAATGATGTACTTCAACATTGTTGCCATCATTTTCTCTCAGTATAGGTAACATTGTTATTTCCATGTCACTATCAAAACTCTGTATAAACCGACATTGCCCTTTTTTTTGACACAGTGTACTATAAACAGTGGCACACAATGGCTAACATCCAACCATTTTTCGTTCTCTTTTGAATTTGTGTTTAGGCAGCCAGGACGACACACTGTTTACATGTTTCTTTATCCTATACTCAGGTTTCCTAAAGTTGAGATCTCAAATTTCAGCAAGGACAAAGCCTACTAATTCCCACAACCATCCTTAAGCTTCTAGAATGTGTCCTCATTTAGTCCTCAATCAGTTCAATTTTGACCATCTAAATGAGTGCCCAAGGATAGATTCTACAGAATTTTCCATTTCATGCCAGACTGCACCTTTTGTGTTAGTTTGCTACTTCAAGGTTACGTTTAGCTTGGTTTGGATGCATGGTACATAGCTTTCCCAAAAAAAAAGAAGGTGGGGAGGGATGAAGTTTTGTTTATACAGATTGTTTGACAATTTGTTGAGAATGAGTTTACATTGTGTCCATTGTCCACCAATAGGCGTCCGTCAATTGATACTTGTTTACACTGTGGCAGGTGGGCTGCTGCATCAGATGTTGCATGATCCTGGTTTTGATCAATGGAATTCTGGTATGAAAAGAATTAGATGGGTCTTATCACAATATGTATCTTCTGTAAAAGATATATCAAGAGTTTTTTTCATATCATCATCATGTACAGGCCGTATGATTGTAGTGAATAAGAATTGTATAACACAATTTTGTGTCTTCATGTTTTGGTCTGTATCAGTCTAAAAGATAATTTATTTGGACATTCTGTCTCTTAAAAATACTGCCATAGCCATACCATTATTAACCCTTTTTGTCTTTTTTGTTGTTGTTGCAGCAAACCACTACAGTCTTCCCAGCTATGACCCACAATACCAAAGTACACCAAAATCAAAGGTATGTTTCATATTGAAAAGTTGGAAAAGGCATGTCATAGAATCTAAGTACATGTGAACAAAGGTATTGAATTTGTGATACTGTATATGAAATGTCAGAATTGTTTTTACTTTCCTTGCGGGAAGTCGACAGCTTGCTTGTCCCCTAAGGGCAGTTATGAGCTGTTTAATAACAGCACTTAATAATAATATCTCACTTGTGTATAGTAGTTTTCTCATTTATCAATTATTCAGTGTTGAACCAACAGAAAGGTTGACTGTATGTGCATGGAGCAGAACCTTTTGACTTGTTGTTGACCATGAAAGGTAATGGATAGAAAGCCACTTTAGAAGGTCCTGGCCATGCTTTCAGGTTTCTACAGCTTTAAAAGGCTTGAAAACTTTGATGCTTGAGGATCAATAGATGGACCCACAGCTGTGACGTATACTAGTAATGTATACTATGATTTACATCATACAGCTGTTGTAATACACGAAGTCTCTTTGTTTTGTATTATTGTAGAATAGAATTAGAAGTCTACCAATAAGAGAAGCTGAAAATTTCGTATCAGTTCTTGACTCAGGTGTTTTTTTCGCCCATCCAGGGTGGACGACCCCTTGGCTACTCCCCCGCCCCACCCTCCACTGCTGCCTCCAGCTATCGCTCCCCCAGTCCTAACAGGGGAACTCCCCCCAAGGGCAGGTCCAACAGCCCAACCCGCATGTACAATGGATCTCCCCCTAGACAGGTAAAGAGACACAAATTTTCATGACATGTATAATTAATTAAAAGTAGTCAGCGTTTTTGACATTTGTCATTGAAGAGACTCTTGGCATTAATTCTTTTTCAAAAACGGTGGTGGGTGTGTATGAATGATAAACCTTTATATAGACGATGAGGAGGATCAAGACAATAAACTGGGTAATGAGTGTGTGTGTGTGTGCATACATGTATGTGTGTGTTCTTAAGTGTTTGTGGAGTCTTTTGTAAACTCCCATGTCTTCACTTCCAGAATTATGTGACTGATCTGGAGCGTTCCACCATTGAGAAGCAGAGGAAGGAGCTGCAGCTTCTGATTGGTGAGCTGAAGGACCGCGACAGGGAACTGAACGACATGGTATCAGCACACCAAAAGCAGCTGGCCTCATGGGAAGCCGACAGACAACGTGTACTGACGCTCGAGCAGAGGTGTTCCAGACTAGAAGGTAGTGTACCTGTACTGTGCAGGATTAAAATGTCATTTTTGATACTCAAATTGTGATAACAATACAAGTATATGATATCCTGGGAAGGCATAGGTACTGAAGAAAGACTTTGTAACAAAATTAGAGATGTGGATAAAACTGTGAAACGGCATGGTTTCAAAAATCATAGATACAGAAGATTACTTTCAATATCAGATAAGTCCATACAGCAGGTAAAGAGCCACTGTAAGTTGTGAGAATCAACAAAAATTTCCTTTTCAAATTTTATGATCATAAACATTTTGACAAATCAGAGGGATAATTTTCTCAAAGTTGGCTAAGTTAATGACATGTTTGCATACTAAAATGTTTGCTACTTATTTTTGTGTGTGTGGCTTGGTTAGCTGACT
Source organism: Branchiostoma lanceolatum (assembly GCA_035149815.1). Taxonomy (NCBI): domain Eukaryota; kingdom Metazoa; phylum Chordata; class Leptocardii; order Amphioxiformes; family Branchiostomatidae; genus Branchiostoma; species Branchiostoma lanceolatum. Next base: position 25,150,717 of record CM068866.1, on the reverse strand, counting down.
CCTTTTCTTTTCTCTTTAAATGTTCCTCAGGAGAGTTGCGGAGCCGGTCAGAAGACCTGAAACACATGCACACACAGATTAAAGTAGTGGAGTCCCAGGACCAGTCAAAGTCATGTGCGTTAGAGAGTACACAGGCACAGCTGGTCAAGGAGTCAGAGAGGGCCAGCCAGGCTGAGATGAGGGTGGAGATGCTGAATGTGAGTTCTTTGAACAATGTTCCCTACAAACACTAACTAAAATTGATTCTTCACAAACAACACCTGCTAGGGGCAAATTAGACTTTGTGGAACTGTGTCACTGGACCATGCTTTTCTTGAGGAATCATTAGCTTTTCTTTAGATTTCTTTTTTCTAGCCATGTCCTTTCCATTCTATATTGAGTTGGATTTGTAAGGTCAATCACTGACAGTGGAAAAATGACTGTCAAAAAGTGGCTTCAATGGTGGTGGTTTCTCGCGTAAGAGATGGTCACTAGTACAGATTTGACTGTAATGTGATTTTGAATATACATGTACGGTCCAAATCTGTGCAAATTATAGGGCGATGGTTGGCATTTTTCTCTTGTAGAGAGTCTTGTCGTTGTAACCTTTGATTAATTATGAAAGCTGGGAGACATCCACAGCTATGGCAGTTTTTACACACACAATGAGGAATGACATGTTTCTGTCCACAGGAGAAGAACGAGAGCCTGAACACGTCCTTACGGGACATCTCGACTAACCTGGGCCACCTGGAGGCACGTGAACAGGAGTTAGCCACCCTCCTACAGCTGAAGGACAAGGATCTGATAGAGGCATCTTCACACATCACTGAGATGAGCGCCAAGCTGAAGAGACTGGACCTCACATGTCGGGTAGGTGTAGGGGCAGGTATAGGGACAGGAGAAGTCACAGGGCTGGACTAGCCTCCATAGCAGGGTTTTTAGCTTAGCTGGACTCTTTGTTATTGCCTTTTGTGTGTTGTTTTCTGATTGTACATTGTATATCATAATATCAGCTTCTGATTTCTACTTAAATTCTGACAGCCATCCAGCCTAAAGCCTGCAACCAGCTGGTGTTTTATGATTCTTAAAAGTGCTTAGTAATAGAGATGATTGGCATGGACGTGCTGACTCTCTGCATCATGTGGACTGCTAGTGGACTGCATGTGCTTCTGACAATGTGCTGTTGTTATGTAGGGCTTGAAATTCTAAAAGTCCTGAAATGGTTTATCAATGGATGGATTACCTATATGCATGTAGTGTCATTTATCGTATTTTCGTTCCAGGAATGTCAGAAAGTGGAGTCCAACCTGAGGAGGGAGATGGTAGAGTGGAAGAGTAAATATGCAGAGTCCAGGAAAGAGATTGACAGGTTCAAAGGTACTGCTGTGTTTTAGCTATAGGTACTGTAGAATACTACACATTTTCAGCTATAGATGAGTTCTTAGAAATGGGGTATTTGACACAGAACATTTTTGTTTTTAGAAAATAGATATTTGACACAGAACCTTCTGTCACATAAATTGATTTATCTATTTGATGTGTTTCCTGTTGTGTGACTTGATCACTTTTATCATTATTGATTTTTTTCCTTTGCCTACATTCTGTACAGAAGAGATGACGAAACAGCATGCAGATGTAGAAGCTGTACAGGACAACCTCAGGAGAGCACAGAATGAGTTAGAAGCAGCCAAGAAGGACCTGATATTGTCAGGTAACTTATCCTTTTCTCAACATGAATATGATTGTTACAGAGACACACTTTTTGCCATTGCAATAGATTGGGATGGTTTATCTGACTGCTGTTTCCATACTATGATTTTCAGCGGAAAGAGAGAAGAGGAAAGACCAACTACTAGAACTGCAGAGGTCCAAACAGGAGAGGACAGATCAGGAGCTAGCCAGTCTAAGACAGGTAGGAACTTTTGTAAATGTCTTTCAGATGATGAAATTGTGCCAAAATGTTTCATGGAAACGAGATACATGTAATTGCCCGATACAGGTTGAAAATAATTCACTCAATGGTGCAGGTAGATTTAAGATCTTGTTTCTGTTGTGAAATTTATGTTTGTTTTATTTCAGATATATGAACGACAGCAGAGAGACATTACCTTGTTACAACTCAACCTGGACAACTCCAAAGACAGACTCAGGAGCTCGGGGTAGGTTGGGCTGCAAAACAGATGAAATGAATTGTAGAAAGAAAACAGCAAGGCATTTTGTGTACCGAGCAAATTAGATGTATTCATTAATCTATCCTCTGCAAAAGGAACTTCAGTTCACTCTTTAAAAACCTTGTTCATTTTTTGTTTTTGTTTTTGTTTGTAGAGGTGAACTTGAACTGAGTGGTCCCAGAAGAAGCTCCTCCCCCTACAGACCCTCGCTGTCCCCCCGCAGCAGTCCAATCAGACCACTCCCCTCGCCAACACGAGGGAACCCAGGACACGAAAGCGCTCTAGACGGGAACAGCTCTCTGAACAGGTCCTCGGATAACGACAATCTCAGTGTTAATGATGTAAGTTGTGCTGAATCTGTTATTTTGATCTGAAATGACTGAATGGTTTGCTGCATTTGTCTTTTTGGTGCATAACAATTAACTTCAGGGAAACACTTTGCTGATATAGCTTATAGCGATTTCTTTATCATGTCATTTTTTGTCATTTGGCAAAACATCCATAACTACAAAAATGTGTAATTGTAATTAATATAGACCGTAAGCAATAAGATACAAATGTAGATGTATTTATTTATGAAAAATGCTTGTAAAATGACGAAAAATCTTTTAGTCTTTCCTAAGCTTGTTTATCATTGGTCCTTCGTAGCTTGAAACAGCCTCCCCGACCAGTAAGCTGCACCGACTGTTAGAAGAGTCTCGACAGATGGTTGCCAGTCTAGAGGAGCACACCACACTGCCCCTCCCTCCTAACACAAGCAAACAGGTAAAGCACAACTATCACCTTACCTGTGTTGAAGTTCATCTACTTTGAAGGAGGCTACTTGCCATGTGATAAGAGTGCAATCTGTCTTATGCTATTTTGTGTAACATTGTACTTATTTATAGTAACATGATTGGAGCTGTGTGTGTTATTTGTGTGACAGATCTGTTTGAATGTAGGAATGCATCTAAATGGTGAAGGGTGGTTTCCTTTGTCTTTTCAGACACATGCACTCTGAGCAGCACCTATACTAAAGTGGAGGTTAGGGTCTGACTTTATGGTGAATTTTAACAAGCCTGGGCTTCAAACTATGTGTCTGTTGACATTATTGGTCATATAGTTAGGAGCCCAGGGTAGATGTAGTAAAAGTAGTGTTTTGTTAGCTGCTTTAGTACACAGAAGTGACTGAAAACACCAATGTAGCTTGCATGCTGTAGAAATAATGCTTGAAGCGAGTTGTAACAAAATATCATGCAGCTTCTTTTTTCTCTTTACACAAATAGTTTCCTGGTTTACATGGCTTCTTTCCTTACTAATTGGGATGTCTGTATACTCATTTACCATTGGCAGTGTGGGTGGTTAATATGATTGAATTAACAGTGGACAATTAGGAAACATCTAGGAAACAATGAAGTAAGGATGAATCTGTTTGCTATTTGGAAATAAACAACATTTATCTTCTACAGATGCCAGAGGAAGTTGAGGAAGAGGCTGAGGAAGAAGCAGCAGCAGCAGAAGAAAATGGGGAAATATGAGAACTAAGATTTCACGGACAAAAATGGTCAAATGTTGAAGCACATTTTAAAATGATGTCATCTCTTTCTCCCTATAGACATACAATGTAGTCAGATGAAATAGTTGATGGCAATACACAAACAGTTATAAGAAATTAGAGGCAATATTCAGAGAAAGGGGAACAGAAACTAATGTAGTCTTTTTTAACTCTCTGTTGTCACTTCACCATGCTTTTATGATAATTTGTACACATTATTTTTAAAGGTCTTTTTCTCAATTGCACATTGGTGCCAAAAAAAATACAGATGTTATACCACATACTATTTGTTTAGTGATATTCAGTTGATATTTATGGGAGGGAACTTAGTTTAAACAATTTTTATGAAGTACTTTCTTCTACTGTTAAATGTAATAGTTAGATTATGTTTGTAATTATTGATTCTGTACAGTATATTTGTTGGTATATTCAAGGCTCGGAACTGATGGCATTCTCGATGCACCTCTACCTATATTTTAGATGTTTATTGCACTTTTATCTCATAGGACTGTTTTCAGATGTGCTTGTATGGTCCAAGTTCTGGCAATGTTCAGCTGTGTCTACTTCTCAACATCAAATGTGAACATTCCAAATGTACATAACTCATTCTACATTTCAATAAATGTAATTTACATAAGAAGATATTTTCACAAGTATCACAAAGATTGAATTTTGATATGCAGTACTGACAGTGAATAGAAAATTTTGTAACTCTGTATTTTGAGTGAAATATTGGCATGGCAGCTCCAGGTAAAGATACCTCAAATTGTTGGCGCTTTTGTGGGCCTGGGATAGACTGAACATGTAATAGTCTTTATGTAAATGTTCCAGGTGATTATGCTGTTCAGGGCTATCGTCTATTGAAACAGATTGCTATTGCTATTATTGAACCCTTTGTACATTGTATATACTTTATTTGTAGTTTCAATATTGACAACTGTACAAGTCTTACAATATGTTGTTGCAAGCGGGATGTTCTTTCATTTCATAGCTTTTCCATATCTTGTGTATTGCTTGCTGTTCAATAATGTTATTTATGTAAGTCATTATCACTCTACTGGTGCAAGTTCACTAAATCTATCAGTGATAAACTAAAGGTTGATTTTTGATTTGCATTGATATTACCATACTGGCTGCCTATAGATAATGTTTTCAAAGCCACACTTTATCTGTATTATTTGCACATATTAAGATATATAGTCAAGGTCCTATATCTTGCCTCGTGATATTCCAATTTTGTACCCAATTTGTATCTGAACAATCAAAAGTAAATGCATTATTCTCCAGCAGTACGTGTCCCCTGTTGATAGTTAAAAATTTAAGAAAAATGAAGGTTGAAGATTCCTTTCAAACTGTTTATTTCAATCTGTAAACATAGACTGGCACAATAAAGCACTCAAAAGTCCAAAATGTTGTTTTGATGAACAGAAGGTAGGATAGATTTTATGGATATACATGTAACTGTGTATGAATAACAAGTCTTCATTCATACAATACTATCTTTACAATATGTATATCTTGAGTATCTTTCAGTATTTGAGTAGCTTAGACTAGTTAGAGAAACACATCCACAAAAGACAAAATAATGACCAGCGTTTCAGTTCAAACAGTTGTTTAGTTCTACAAGAAGCGGACACCTATTTCAAATCTTTCTTTACTAAATGATCATAGGCATCCCATTGGATATTGACATTTGGGGGAAGGTCTTTTTCAATCAGCTGATTGTAAACATCATTGTCTACTACTGCCGTTTTGTAGAATTCCAGTACATCTTGAAAGGTTTTCATGTTCGCCAGCTCAGCATTTGGAACTTCATGGCCAAACTCCTTGTAGCATCTTGATAAAACCTGTGGAAAAAACAATCATAAACCCATAAGTCAGTTGGACTGAAACCCATAAGACTAGCTGGATATTAAGGTTCTTTGTATACACCCAGTACTAATTACCAGCTAATGTTTTGGTAGTCCTGCTATCCTCAGGGCATTACTATCTGAGTAGTTCGTGGGAAGGAATCCCAAATGTGACTAAGCTCATATCCCCTCACCACGGTTAAAGATGACAGCTGACATACAAATATTGAATACAGCTGTAATACCAAGGAAAGGTATATCCATAGATTACATATAACATCACAAAATGCAAATCACTTGAAGATAACAAGTAGGATAAAGAGAAGGTACTGAATTCCTTATCTATATGATACACATAGTATTTTCAGAAAGAACCAGAATGTACCTGGAATTTGGTGCTGATGTTTTCAACACTGACATTTCTCCAGTTTTCTGTTGGTCCTCCTCTGATTTCTGCTGCCATGCCTTCCAATCTCTCCTGTAGGTCTGGTGGCGGCTGGTAAGCTCTGGACTTTCTTGTGGGTCTAGAGACAAGAAATAACTGAATAATAGGCTACACAACAACCTCAGGCATGTTAAAGAACCCAACTCCATTATCAATAAGTGTAGAGGTCCATGCACACTGTTCAGACAGCTCAAATCAGAAGAAGTCAGACTGATGCACAGCGCAGAAGAAAAGCGGGTCCGCAGAAAAGAGCTTTGCAACAGAACTGAGTCAGCTCACAGATGTGATTTTTGTGGCAGAGACTGCCATTCTCGTATAGGGCTGTTTAGCCATAGTCCATGCTGTAGGGCTGTTGCGAATTAGGATTTTACCATGGTCAATACTGACCGACGGAGGCCATATATAGAGGTCCATCCAGTGTGAGTGGATCAAACCTAAGTCTAGTCGTATGCAGCTTGTACCCACTGTACAAAAGTGGCATGTTACACCTAAACTGGCTAAAGGCAATCTAGAAGTTATGCAAATGAACAAACTAATCTGCATATATGAAGGGTGATGACAAACATGTACTAGTACTTGTTGGGTCTATCTTAGCCATGGGGACTGATGGAGGGCTTTTCTTGCTTGCAGTCTTATACAATAGCCCTATCAAAGGTCGAGGAGCCCCCCATTATGGCGAACAGAAAAGTGTTCAAATAAAGTAACAGACAGTGACCAGATAAATGAGACCAGTTGAGAGTTAACTGAACCCACCTCTGTGACAGAACGTCCAGAGCCTCCTGTTCAGCTGCTGCCAGCTCCTTGTCACCTGACCCTCCGAACAGACTGGACAGAAGTCCGCCTCCTTCGCTGTAGGCTCTACTACCAGTACATACTGTTGCCTGTTCCATGAAGAAGTACATCAAAAAGAAAAACATTTATCTCTCGCTCGTTCACCATTCGAGTATGCATGCGCACGGTCAAAGGTGAAGGCCCGGCTTGTAAACAGGTCTAGTATCGACCATTGTTTTGATTTGTATAACAAAGTCCTGACGTGTTTTGTTTATGTCTCAGGGGCCGCGTGCATACGTACTCAAAATGGTGAACGAGCTTATAACATTGTGGCACTGTGGCAAAGTGCTTGAACACATCGTGCACAGCCACATGATGAAACATCTTGACACTCATGGCGTTCTGTCCCCGGCGCAGCACGGTTTCAGGAAGGGTCTGTCCTGTGAGAGCCAGCTGGTACTCACCCTCCAAGACTTGGCCAACGATCTTGACCATAACAAACAGGTCGATGTCGCGGTGCTTGACTTTAGCAAGGCATTCGACACCGTGCCCCACGAGCGGCTGCTAAGCAAGCTCGAGCACTACGGCATTTCTGACCTTCTTCAGTCTTGGTTTAGGGCCTTCCTAACAGAGAGAACCCAGAGGGTTGTCTTTGACGGCGGAACATCTAAAGCTGTCAGGGTCACCTCTGGAGTCCCTCAGGGTACAGTGTTAGGCCCTTTGCTCTTTCTACCGTACATTAACGACCTCCCCAGCTCCGTAGATTCACACGTTCGATTATTTGCCGACGATTGCTTGATTTATCGAACTATCAGCACGCCTTCTGACGCACAAGGTCTACAGTCTGATCTTGATGCGCTAACAGATTGGCAAAATCGTTGGCTTATGTCGTTCAATCCCTCTAAATGCCACATCCTCCATATCACCCGTAAAAAGCACCCCATCCTAACCCAGTACTCCCTAAGTGGAGAAGCCCTCACCGGTGTCAAGTCCCACCCCTATCTTGGAGTACAACTGTCCGACGATCTGCGGTGGGACACCCATATCAACTACGCCACTAGCAAAGCCAGCAGGGTACTAGGGGTCATTCGGCGCAATTTGACCCATTGTCCATCTAGGGTCAAGGCCACTTGTTACAACGCGCTGGTGCGGCCCCACTTGGAATATAGTGCCACCGTCTGGGACCCGTACACCACCAAAGGGATACAGGCGGTGGAGGCCGTCCAGCGCAGGGCCGCCCGAGTGACTCTGAATGACTACCGGCAGACTAGCAGCGTGACACAAATGCTCAATGACCTGCAGTGGACCCTTCTCTCTGAAAGGAGGAGGAACGCCCGCCTCACCTTTTTCTATAAGCTAGTTAATAACCTCATCAATATTAATACAGATAGTCTACTGAAACCAGCTCAGGGGCGCACCCGGGGAAGCCACACGCTCAAATTTCAACCTCTTTACGCCCGAACAGACTCCTACAAATATTCATACTTTCCCCGCACCATACCCGAGTGGAACGCCCTGCCTGGCGCGGTTGTTACGGCTCCCACCGTTGAGTCTTTCCGCGCCAGGCTGGAGGCCTGCCCGCCTTAGCCTGGGACCTCCTCCCCCCCTACTTTGCCCCTAGCGGGGTTATCTGGGGGTATTTTTGTTGATTGATGTTGATTGATTGATAACATCAGTCGAAAACGCAATATTTCAGTCCATTCTGTTTTCAACTCAGTTGAACCAAACGTAGATTTAAATGTCTCTACAACACGCTGTATTCACTTCATAAGAGTTACTTTACTTCATACAACATTGTCCGTTGCAGTTGTTATGGCTATCAATATAATTTTTACCCTACAAAATACACTGCCAATCCCCCTCCCCACCAAAAAACTGTCCACAGTTCAATCAAATACCCGACGTTGTCACACGATGTACGGCAACCAATGAGGCTAAAAACCATCTTTGTGTGATGTAGAGAGCAAGAGATGCTTAGGGAAAAGTAATACCTTTTGTAAGTGAAAAGAATTTCTCGATAAAGCAAAGAAATTCCTGAAAAGCGCTTTTCCAACCAAGGGCGCAGCCATTTTGGACTCAGCTCTCGTGCAGAAATCAACTATCGTGAGAAAAGACGAGATTCATTTTTAAGTGAAGGGACAAAGCAATATTGCTCCAGGGGTTTCGTTACAGACACAGGAACTCTCGAATAAGAATTCAAAGCACATCATTATAACAGTTATTATGTCAAAAATAATAATGTACTTCAAAATGTATTGATCATATGAAAAGTCGACTCAGCTGAAGGGATTCAGTTACTTTCGATACTGAGTTTTGAATATAAAACGTACTGTCCCCAAACACCAAGATGGACGCCTTGGCTGGGTATGATAGTGAAGGCAGCGAGTCAAATGATTCAGCTTTCACCGAAAAACCTCGCCCTTTCCCGTTAAAAAAGCAGGTGAGATGTACAGAATATACTTCATAGTAAACTTTCTGACAAAATTTGTGGTAGGTAAAGGCGACTGTGCCCATATTTTGAGCTAAAACTTTGAATGTTTTGTAGCCCTCGAGGGCGCCCGACTGAGAACAACATGAAAACATTTCTTGCCAAATATGGCGGTGTACCCCCCCCCCCACAAGTACATGTTTGTGATGTTATTTTGAAATTATATGTACATTGTACTAATAAGTAGCTTCTAACAAGAAGACGTAAGCTTGCATACGGAGAAAAATCAAGATATTACAAGGATTCCACTTGCATGATATTTTGCAGGTAACCACCTCAAAGAATATGATTTGATATTTTGTTCCCATAATTTTTTTTGGCTGTAGAATTATACTTTTTAGAAAAATTAAGTTAACATCATAGTGTATGTAACTTGTCAAAATATCTGTATAGTTGTGTTGAGTTGAATTTATATTTGTTGTAGATTGTTGGATAGTTATTTGCAGTGGTTTTATTATCATGGTTTTCTCAGTGAGAGCTGATCATACGACAAAAAATGTTTGTTGTTTTGATTTCATTACATGTACCAGGGGTTCATCTAAATCAGGAAAGAGGGGCGCTGCACCCTCTTGTTTCAGCCCAGTGCCCCCTTGTTGAATTCAGATTTTTGCTAAATCCCCAGCATACAGCCTTCACTGAGCGATTGATTCTTCCATAAATACATAGAATTTACTTCCTCGCCTGTGTATGCTCCCTCTTGTTCAATTTTTCTAGAAAAACCCCTGCATGTACTATGTTTTATTCTATTGCGAACTTTGCCACAGGAGTTTTTCTACCAAAAGGGTTGACCAGCCCCTCCAGAGTGGGCAATGTTAACCCAAGGAGGTTATTCTTAACCCCTCCTTGTATTGGTTAACCTTACTGTGGGCTGACTCTTCTGGCCAATTATTCCCTTTTTTTGCCAAATTTTACGATCCATACCCCTGTAGGAAGGCCTGGTTGAGGTTGTACTTTTGCTGTCATTAGTATGTAGGGTGTCGCTTTCAGGGCCTTTCATTTGGAAACACAATCATCTGTACTCTGTTCAATTACACACAAATGTGCCTCCCGTGGACTTGATGAAGTCCTGCTGTAGCAGCAATGTTCAGCATGATTTACTGGGGTTTATCATTTCATCAAATTATGTCTGAAATGGAGATTGCTTCCGCAGCACATTGCGGCCTTGTGGTTAGGGTGATCCACTCAGAATCTAGAGGTCCTGGGCTTGAATTTTATTAACGGGTCCCAATACAACTTACATGTATCCTTTCGAGAAAGGCACTCCCCATGATAAATGAGTCCTTCTCTGGGGATATAGGGTTTAATATTCACTATGACATTGCCTTCCACTTGGTGTCAGCACAATGTCGACTCTACTGACCTCATGAATAATGTACCACTGTACTACGGTAGTTGCTTTTTTTATGTAGATCCTCTTTGTTACAACTTACAATAATTTAGATACTAGTGCCCTTTGTAACAAACATACAACATGGAATTTTGTTTGCAAGATTTTTATTAATTTTTTAGAGGCTATGACAGAACTCACTTTGGAAGTTTTAATTAGGAGGTACATGTAGCACGCTCTCATGGAGTATATTTGTGCTTATATTTCAGACCCTAGACCAGTTTTGTTAACTTATTTGTCTTAAACCTGTTTTACATGTATAAGAGGATCATTACAAGACGTCATCTATCATTCTATGAAAGACAAAGAGTGTTAAATTCATGAGATATGCTTAAAGTTGTATCGTAAAAAGTCAGTGCTGTTTTATAGGTCCCTGTTGTGATGGTGCAGCCACAAGCAGATGTGAAGTATAGGAGAGAAAGCCAGAAGGTAGCTGCCAGTTCTAGTGGTTCGCAGGCTGGGATGTCTGACCTACAGCAAGACCCAGAGGTAAAGTCATGTCTCTTTACCATTCAGACACTTGTAACTAACGGCCAAGCATGTTGTTGTATTGATTTTATGCTGTAGTAATACAGGGTTGCACACGTCATGAAAAATTGATTTTGGGGATTCTAAAATGACTTTAAAGTCACTGTAAATTCTTAGTTTTCAGTTCTGTGTGTGATACAATTTATCAATATTATGTGGGATATTGTCGGATTTGTGAGCCAAGTTTGACCCAATTCTGCCAGTGATCTATTCATGTACATGTATGTGTAGTATTTCTGTCACAGAGATATGTGTGCTTTGTTTATCGGACTGATAGTGGTTCTGTTTATCTCCCATAGTTTGAGACCTAGTCCAGGAAATTAACAACTTTTTTTCCCCACAGAATTTTACATGGCAGTAGAGAACAACTAGCATTTTATTGGACTATGATGATATGTGCTTTATGAATTATAGTTTCGTGCATGAAAAATTCATTATACACAGTATAGGTCTTCTCAAATATCTCAAAATTGTTCCAGAATTGTCTGGACCTCTGTCTACATGTTAAAATCTTTGAAATTCATCCATGTATTGAAAAAAATGCAAAGATGCTATTTTTCACATGTAGACTGAGGTTACAGCTCAACTTTGGTGCAATTTATTTTCTCCTGAAATGTCTGTATTTCAACATTCTCTAACTCAGAGTTAGATCTACAATTTTATCCAAATTCTGGAGGTGAGTGTTGCATATAACAAGTTAGCATCTTAGATGTAAATACACTTGGAAGGAGCACTGAAGCATAGTCTACTGTCCTAGTACAGTGGAAGAGATGTAAAAACACATAATAACACCTCTATAATTGATGAACTATGCACCAGCTTAAACCATGCCTCGGCGAGCCCAGTACTCCGAGTGAAGCTGGCCGGGACAAAAGCATCCGGCCCTTCTTGTTAGACCGGTGGCCGCTACAGGTAAATAGCTGCTTGGTGTCTGTACATATCTCAGACTGAGTCTTCTCGTGTATGAAAAAGTATCTATTCTTCATCGTATTGTGTATTTATGTGATATGTCTACGTTTCCCTAGATTTATAGAAAGAAAGACAGACAATTATTGCTTTGGTACTGCTTGCTGTAATCATGCTAATCTTTGTCTAGCTTTGATATGAAAAGCAATGATATTTACTTTGGCTATACAAATGCGTGTATGAATACAAGGATTTGAACGTTGCATCACACAAATTTCGGCATCACTGAAATAGAAAAGTATTATTCTTACATCGTTATATCAAAATAATACAAACTGTAACAAAGAGATACGGGTTTTGTAATCTAGTATCAATTTCTGGTGCAAAGCTTGAACTAAACAATAAACTACCTATTTGATGAAATAAGTCCAAATGGCAAAGTAAAATCTCACACAACAAGCAAAGGAATGAGTTATTACCGTTTTGGATAAAAGAAAAGATATTTAAACTTGCTTCTAGTCTGTTTTTCTTCCAGGTGGACGACTCTGCCACTTCTTGATACTAACTTTGTTTTGTTGCATTATCCCTTGTAAGACGCCACTTCTTCCCAAAACAGGACAAGTCCGTCTCAAACAGACGTCACTCTGGCAGATCCCCGTCATCCGATCGTAGCCCGTCCCCGAGAAGACGACGAGATTCATCGCGGTCGGCAAGTCTGAGTCCACGGAAGTCTCACTCACTCGAGGATCTGCGAAAGAAGTCTCACAACAAAAACAACACAAGATACTCCAAGTCTCCTAGTAAATCCAAGATGTCAAGGTCTCCCAAAAGGTCAAGATCACCAAGGAGTTCACCAAAAGCTTCAAGGTCACCAAGAAGGTCAAGGACATCGCAGACACCATCACCCAGAAGATCTGTCTCACCCAGGAAGGGATATAGAGGTTCAAGATCATCACGAAGTCCTTCTCCAAAGCGTAAGAGGTCTAGGTCACCCAAAAAAAGGTCGCACAGGAGTAAGGGGTCTCCAGAGGGGAGACACAGACAAAAATCTCCGGACAAGAGACGGCGTTCCCGCGATAGGGCACGTGGCTCGCGGGACAGTCCAGTTCGGAGGCCGTCCCGAGACTGGGAGAAGGGCAGACCCAAGGACAGGAGGGACTCACGCAGGTCACCGGACAGGAGACGACGGAGGTCACGTTCAAGGTCACCTCCCAGGTTGGTTCAAGCCTTCTTTTGCACTTTCTGTGTTACCAACAAACCAATCTCTGCTTAACATTGCAATTGTCAGTTGTACATGTATAATTACAAGGTGTTGCTTTTGTTTTGGGATCAGTCTAAGAATTCCTCATTGGAAATACAGTTTCCTTTTGTCACATACACATACATGCCATCACAGTTCTTAGATCAATTGAAAGATTAGATTGAACTTGTCATCAACAAGTTAGGATAAACATGTAAGTGATTTTTAGCATTTTTCTGGAATATTTCCAGTATAGATGCAAAAACTGCCTTTTTTGGTTTGATAAAACATCTGCTATTTCCTGTGTTTTAGTATTTGTCAGGAATATTTCCAGTATAGATGCGTTTTTTGTTTGTTAAAACATCCACTACGTGTATTTCCCGTTTCTCTGATCTGTAGGGAGGCGCGGAGGCGTTCCAAGTCACCATCTCCAGACAGGAAGCATTCGTCCTCCAGATCACCCTCCCCTCACAGATCAAAATCAGGGTCAAAGAGACATCCAAAATCCCGATCCCGATCACTCAGCCCAGCTAGATCCAAGTCACCTCACCATGGGGGTTCAAAATCAAGGTCGAGATCTCCCAGAAAGCAGTCAAGATCACCACGCAAGCAGTCTAGATCTCCTCGTAGAAGGTCAAGGTCGCACTCACCATTTATTCGCAAGAGGTCAAGATCTCCAAGGAGACGTCATTCAAGGTCACCCATACCCAGGAGAGATCATCGGAGGTCCCCCCCACGGAGGAGAAGGTTGGTTCTGTAACTTGTTTCATGCAGTGTTAAAAATGTTACAAATCTTGAGTTACACTGCTAGAAGTGTAGAAGAATAAGTTTACAAGCATGCCAAGGCAGCAATTCATGCATCTACTAATACTAGGATTTAATGCCATAAGCTTGTAATCTTGATTCTCTCTACCCTTGTGGAAATATCTTTGCCTAGCTAAATTATCTCTTGTAGCACACGAAACCCACCAAAAATGTGTATTAGAATGGAAGTCTCTTTGCAGAAGTTCACATACAGATTCCTCACATACTTATATGTATGTCCAATGTTTGTGTGCAGTCCCCACAGAGGTATGCGTGGACGCGGTCGTGGCCGTGGCCGTGGGCGCCGCCACAGCCCTACTCGCCGGGACCGGTCAGGTTCCTCGTCTGGAAGTGCCAGTCCAACAGGTGACCCCGCCCTCGACGCACAGGACGCTCTCCGTAGGAGACTGGAGCGAGCCAAGAAAAAGCAGCAGGAAAAGGCAGAACGAGAGAAAGCTGAGATGGAGGCTAAGCTGGAAAGTGGTGAAGGTAGGATGGTGTTGAAAGATAATAGCCTCTAGCAGGCTCCATAGGTTGCTGGAAAAATAGTAGAAATTGGCCAAATAGACAGATTACATACCTGAGGAGTTTAAGCCAAGAGTACAGCTTACCTCCTCACAGGCTGTGTAAGTTGCAAGCTATACTCCCAGCTTAAACTCCTCCGGCATTTAATCTGTTTATTTCTAGCAATCTATGGAGCCTGGTAGATGCTAGAAAGATAAAATGTCAAGGCATTGTAAGAAGTTCTTATGCTTCATCATTGTGTCGTTCGTGTTGTTGTTATGGCTTTTTTTGTCATGTGTTAAAGGAATTTATATGTGTTTCAGCTGCTGCAGGTGCGCCCCCCTCCATCGCTGGAGTGAACCCCCTGCTGGCAGGACAGCAAGTGACACCCCAGGAGGCAGTGTGTGCAGCTGCCAGGGCCATGCAGATGAAGGTGGCTGCTGAGACAGGCATACAGGTGAAAACCTCATACTGTACACGACTTTACTTGACCTGACTATAGAGTGTATCAACTTGCATGGTCCTCATGCTGTGATGATTTTTTAAACATACAAAATTTCAGCTGAAGAGGGTTGTTAATCATAAAGACTCATACTAAGTTAAATCATTCATGACTGCATGTTTTATGTGTGTTGACAGGTGCCAAGTTACTACAACCCAACTGCTGTGAACCCCATGAAGTATGCAGAACAGATGCAGAAAAGAAAACTGCTCTGGGCTGGCAAAAAGGAGAAGAAAGAGGTGGGTCAACAGACCTTGTGAAACAATGCTAGTATTTTTACTTCCGTAATCTATTAACTGCTATTGGTATGTTATGTTTAATCTTCTTGTAAATATATTCCATGTTCCATATACATATTGAGGTAGAGTTCTAGCTTGTATAGTCTTTCCAACTTTGTTTTTGGTTGTATAGAAATTTGGATAGGTATTAATTAGTGAGTTGTATGCAGAAATACATTTCTTTCTTCACTAGCTTAGATGAAGAAAATATTTAACTCACTTTGTCATTCATTAGCATGTACCCACATTAGTTCCATGTTTGGCTCAACTTTTTTAGTTATTTGACTTTGAGTGTCCCGTCTGTATCTATATCTTAGGGTGATGCTCCTGCGGGCACCGTCTGGGACAAAACCAAGTTCCACGACGAAGCCACGCAGGCTAAGTTCCGGCGACTGATGGGAATCCATGGAGAGGCATCCGGCAGTGGGGAAAGTCATGTAAGTCCAGCTTAATTTCTTCAGCTATGTGTAAGTACTGTACCAAGTTGTAGAGAATTCTTAAATGTGATACATAAAGCTTGCAATAAAAGGCAGCCGAAAAGTCTCAGATATTAAGAAGGTCTAAGACTTGTATTTATCCAAAGCATGGTCAAGCTCTCAACATGCATGGAATACTTAGCTGTTACATATTTATAATCCAATCCTGGAATTCTAGACCTCTGTTATAGTACATGTTCAGTCAAATTTGCCACCTCTGTTTTGGGGCCACCTGGGCTGTCTTTTTCTTTATTTTTCCCAATCATTTATTATTTGCTCTATCTTAGTTATTTTGGCAACACCCCAGGGGTGGAAGTATTTCTTATTTGTTATTTCAACCATATCACACAAGTGGCCAACATGAATATTGTTGACTATAGCTGTCAGCTGACTTTGAGTTTGATATTGTTGATCTGTCTTTAGGCACCAGTGGAGGGGCCGGACATTCAACAGGAGCAGGAGAAACTTTTCCGTTCCTTGGAAGCGCAGTACGAGTTGGCACGTGGCACGACACACACCCAGAAGGGCGTTGGGCTCGGCTTTTCGTCAGCACGGCAACCTGGTCCCACGCTATAACAAAACAAACAGTTGTTACCTGTGTAAAACAGCAGTACTGTAGACAGAATGACTACAGCAGTGTTTTCTACTTCCTGTGTTACGTGTTGAAGAATGTGAAGCATAGTCAGACATAGATGAAGTTATCAGTAACAGAGTTATGGAGAAGTGTTGAAAGACACCCTTTCTTGACTTGTGTCATTATTCTTTGCATACAACGGTATCAAGCATTGAAGCCATTTGGTTATCGAAAAGAACCAAAAAGAACAAATTATATCATCATGTAGTCCTTGAAAAGATATTTTGTTCTAATGCAATCAGTAGATACGAAGCTGATATATATATCACAGATTTTTTTTTACCTCATGTTTTGAAACAGCAAATCAGTTGTACTTGTATGAAAAAGGTGCATGTTAACATAGCTTATCTGTACCCCTGTGGCCATTGCTTGGTGGATAAAACTGTATTCGTTCTGTAGGGATATCTAAGCAATATACAACTAGTACATTTAATTCTTTAGAAGTTTAGAATAGACTGGAGCCAGTATTGTGGAAGTGCTAGAATCAAAGCAGTATTTTTGCATTTTTAGTACACTTTCAGACTCTCTTCAACACATATGGCCAAGGCAATTCTAGCAGCTGGGTAAATTCCATTGTTTTTTGTGTAGCAAAAGTGTGTTTTTCAGGGCACAAAATGTTACATGGATTACTTACTGTATAGACTTATGTGTCCCCAGCATTGGGAGGTTTTGACAGGATACACATCACTTCAAATGAGCTGGGGGATGGTCATAGACATTACATGTATATCAGCTGGTAAATATTTGATTTTGAGATATAATATTGGTAATATGTTATTTGGAATTTCAGACACGTAGAAAATGTACAAGTTCTAAATTTCCCTGCAAAATACTGATTTTCACAAATGTTGTTGTGTATACTTCATACAAACTGATAATCATTTCTTTGCTGTGAACTCTGACTATTCTAATTGTGTTTAATGCTCACTTAATCCATTTAACATCCTTCTACTGGCAGCTTATATTTCTCCTGGGTGTTATGCCTCATGTTTCTCAATACCAGCCTTTCTTTTGGTGTTTCTGCAGTAAGTTTATGTCGAAGTGTCAGACAGTAAAATGTTCAAACTCTGTAATGTCATGAAAATATGGCATTCAAAGCAAAAGGAAATCCATACATGCATCATTTGTGTGTGTCTACATTTATTTAGTTCTATATAGTAGAATTAAGATCCTAGGTTTTACTAAATTGAACATGTGTTTGTCCCAGTACTTCTGACACTGCTGTAACGCTGATTTCTATTGGCCACAGAAACTGACTAGTTCTGTTTTTATGCCAATCACGACACAGGAAACAATGAGCAAATGAAAGTACAAAATGGATAACACAAAGTACAACACTTGATGATATTAAGTGTGCCAGAATATTTTATTGCAATGAAGCCAAAACATAAAACACCACTTCACACTGTTAATCATACATCATTTACCGTACTTAGTACATCCATTGTGCAGCCTCAACAACACTGCATGGGTCATTGCTTTATATTTCTGAATTCAGCACAATGTTGAATAATGAGGAAAAAAGAGAATGCATATTTTCTTTCCTGTGAGAAACAAAAAAGCAGTTGTGAATGAAAGCCATAAACCTGATATTGTAGACAAATATTGTACACTCACCACCATAAACATCTTGCACTCTCACCTCACATTGCAACGTCTTAAAATATTAGTACATTCCCCTCAGATGCCAACATAGCAACAGCAAAAGACAAAAAGAAGTTCAAGTCAAGAAAAATACATGCAAAATGTTGAGAAATGTAATGAAGTCTGTTTCCTGTTGTACTGCATAGTTGACATTCAAACCAATGTGTAGACATTGTCTCAAGCAAATATACCTATTGAATATTCAGCAAAAATTATGTATTAAATTCCAGGTCAACTAATGAAATTTGAGGCATGTCATTGTGGCAAGGCAATGTTAATCCATAACATTCTACACATATTAGTTATGGTTTGGAATATAGACTGACAGACCCTATTTTGATTATTACCAGACTTGACATTTACATTAAACAGTTACTACATTATCTGGGGGACATAAGATAACCTTTCGCACACTGAAGTAACCATTTGGCACCCCTACTCTATTGGTTACAGAGGTAGGCAGCAGGGAAAAAATCACTTGTAGCTTCATCCTTACTAGCAGCTCCAATAGACAAGACAAAGTCTTCAGCAATTATCACATAGAATGAGAAGACGCAAATTAATTAATTAATAAAAAGTCTCATCATGCCAGGGTGTCCTTACTCCTGTCTCAACTACATTATATTAAAGAGATTCGAAAATTAATGGACGATGTGGAGTCCATATTTATTAGAATTCCTGATTTGTACTAATAGATCTATTGCAGCATGTGGCAACTATTTTTTTCTGTGTGTAGGAAGCAGCTTTATGTTTTCTTGTATTTCAGTATTGTAACTGAGAAGTGGCAGTTCACAGCTTCAGGGAGTGGGAGGGAGAATGTGAGCGTGTTTGTGGCCGGGTCGTAACACTGCACGGTGTCCAGGCTCTGGTCAGCCTCCTCTGTGGACCGCTGCTCCCGGTCAGACCCACCAGTGATGTACAACCTCCCGTTACACGCTGCAATACCGCAGAACTCCCACAGGGTGAGCCTCTCTGCTAGCGAGATCCATGTGTCCGCCTTTGGATCGTAACACAAGATGGCTGGCAGCTTGCCACCCACGACATAGATGAGAGAGTTCAGTAGAGCAGCGTTGATGCATTCCCCCTTTCTGGGCATAGGTGCCCGAGTTTCCCAGCAGTCCTTGTTGGAGACATAGCACTGGACTTGAGGACTACACACACCAGTTTGCCCCTTCCCACCTATGACGTAGAGTTTTCCATCGGAACTTGCAACAGCAAAGGAAGATACTGGATTGAGCAAAGGTTTCCCTTCTGTCCACTCATTTCTATTGGGTTCATAGACCTCTACACTATCTAGATACTTGCAACCGTCGTCCTTAGAGCTGTCATACCCACCCACAGCATACACCTTTCCGTTCAGAACTGCCATTTTATGTCTGCTTCTTCGCTGGGCTAAAGATGCCAGCTTACGCCACGTGCTGAGTTTTGTGTCAAGCTCCCAGACCGCTGACCCTTTCCAGCTGCCCCCCGACACAATGATGTTGTTGTGTAACGTGACTGCTGCATACTCTACGGAGTTACGGAAATCAATGGCGAGGTCTAACAAATCGTTATCCCACATCTGCTCTGTGGGGTCAAAACAGTTGATGTGGTTGGTCGAGACGTCCTCTTCATTTTCCACGTGCGTCACCCCTCCTCCGACCACGAGGATCTGCGTGACGCCCGATCTTTCCCGTGGAACCGTCCTCGTGGAAGAGACCTCCTCAGGAGACAGGTGGTAGATAGATGCCTCCTCCATCAGACTGTCAAACCCTTCTGTTTTATTCACCAGCTCGTTCCTGCGCACGTTTCGAACGACGGACACCGGGTCCATCAGTGGGAACCTGATGTGTGGAAGCAGGTCTTTCAGCTGTGTCCCACGTGACTTTTTATCACATTGCACCCACCGCAACAGTGCCTCATACACCATCTCCTCCTTACTCACATTCAGCCTGTTGTCAGACATGTAACCTGCCAGCTCTCCCGGTGCCAGCTGGGTAAACTCCTCAGACTGACAAACGTCCGGGAAGTGTTCCAGCACGAAGTCCTGCGCTTTCTCCGCAAGCTCCGTGCAACACAGCGCCGAGGCAAAACGATGGATCCCGAGACAGTTTCCCGTTTCTAACATCTTCCCCAGGTACTTGGCACATGCCTCCACTATGGGTGTCAGCTGCATCAGGTTCGCAGCCTCCAGCAGCTGCTGTACGTTGTTCTTGTTGATGACCAGTTCTGACGAGTAGATGTAACTCAGGATAGATTCTAGGGTCGTGGGATTCATGTTTTTGATCACCACCTTCGTTTGTTTCGTTTCCTTGAGTCCGTTGGTAAACATGGCCTGGAAGTACCCGCTGCAACACGATAGAATGGCACGGTGGCATGGGAACTCACGGTCCCCCGCACAGAGAATCACATCTACGAGACAGCTGTCCATACGAAGGCGCTGTAGACCTTCTAGTATGTTGGTGGCGTGAGATGTGTTGGTGAACTTCTCGTTGCCGGTGGCGTTGTCGTCCACGGATGTGTCTGACTGAGCTGGTGAGGACAGTTGGGTTGTTTGTGGACATGACTCAGGGACCACCTGTACTCCTGCCATGGTGATGTTACGATCTGGTAAGGGAAACAAAAGATGGAGAATGTAAACAAAGAATAAAGGTGGTACATCAATTTCAATTGCCTTATCTAAATCTAAATATGTTTAGACTAAATTAGAGATCCAAAATTTCAACTAAACATCAACATCTTAACTTTGAAAAATGAAACCACTGATTCAGACTTGTGAGGTACTTTTCTTCAAAGGATAGCTGATATTTTTTCCTCCAGGCAAATCCGGTGAACCCGGAAGTGAAAACCCGGAAGTGAAATGTAACAGCCGCTACAGAACCAGTTCTGCAATACGCCGCCATCAATCTTGTTTCACAGGACAATATTCGAGCAGTTAAAACGTAATCATGGCGTGTTCGCCATCTGAACTCACGTCATTACTCACACTGTTTATTTACACAAGGCGCCGTCTGTGTTTACAGTCGCCAATATGCAACAATAAACCTGTACAACTCTGTAACCACAGTAACGTTAGACCTTAGTACTCGTCACATGCCATAGTCTCTTCGAAGTAGGACGTTTTTTAGCGTTCTGAAAGATGTTAAGACTATGTGATGATTCTTGCAACCTCCTCTCTCAACGAGACTCATAAAGGGTCCGGGAGGAGGTACTTGTGGCAGATTGTGCCCCTATTTTCTGCATCACTTCACAACAGGTGCCCCTGTCACCAAGGCCACCAAAAACACAGCCATTTCTAGTACAGTACAAGGTAATATACGAAGTGCTCACCTGCTACAGAAGATTATAACGAAGTTTCTTCAAGCACGCGCACGTAGGCCGGCCGTGGAAGCTGCAGGAAAATTATGTTTGTGTTCGGGACGAGTTCGCCTCGCTTGGGCCAACAGCGGATATGGCACAAAGAGCCGAACAACACAGCATGGTACGGTGTATCCATGCACCTAATACAAATGAGGACCTCTTAATGTATGAATCATGACAGTCAGCTTATACTACATGCAGCTGTTTTAATTTCATATAAAGTGCCTTGCAAAATATAAGCATTTTTAAAAAGATTTGTAGCCTGTAAGCCTCCCAATTTGAATCATATATATCATACCGCGTGTCATTCGGCTTACTTTGTACAAGACTTGCATTTATTACAGCATCCGCTAGATGTCACTGTTGAATGGTCAATCCTTAGAGTTGGTGACGCATACTCTCCAAGCAGATCAGAGGAGGGGTTCCGTCTGGTTTTTGACGTGTTTATCTCCATGAAAAAAGGCTTTTTCATGGATATACTGTTTTGCTTGCGTTTGGTGTTTGTGTGTATGTATGTGTCACCGGATGCTTAAAGTCACCATAACTGTAGAACCTGTACATGGATTGTAATGATTTTTGGTATGTGGGTGGGTGTTAAGAGGAGGAAGGTCAAGGTCGATTTTGGGCCCCCTGGCATTTGTGATTGGAACTGCAATGGCGTATTTTAAAAAATCTTCAATGTAGAAGAACTGAAGAGAGGATCGACAGATCGTCATGTTATTTGGTACACAGTTAGGTTAGACCAAGATGTACACACTTAAGTGCAAACTTGCAAATGAGACCAAATTTGCATAAGTAAGGAGGTAAATCGTTTGCATGTGTGTCGCTGGATGCTTAAAGTCAGCATAACTGTAGAACGTGTAGATGGATTGTAATGATATTTGGTATGTGGGTATGCGCTGGGAGGAGAATGGTCAAGGTCGATTTTGGGCCCCCTGGTTTGTGTCCCTGGAACTACAATGGCCTATTTGTAAAAATGTTCTAAAGGGGTATAACTGAAGAAAGGAACAACAGATTTCCATGTTATTTGGTACGCAGGTAGGTTGGACAGAGATGTACACACTGAAGTGCAAATGTGTGCGCGTGTGTGTATGTTTGTGTCACCATGTGTGTATGTATGTGTCACCGGATGCTTAAAATCAGCATAACTATAGAACGTGTGGATGAATTGTAATGATATTTGGTATGTGGGTAGGTGTCGGGAGGAGAAAGGTCAAGGTCGATTTTGGGCCCCCTGGTATGTGTCACTGGAACTGTAATGGCGTATTTGTCAAAATCTTCAAAGGAGAATAACTGAAGAAAGGAGCGACAGATTTTCATGTTATTTACTATGCAGGTAGCTTAAGCAGAGATGTATACAATGAACTGCAAATTATGCAAATTGGACTTAATTTGCATAAGTAATGAGGAAAATCTATATCTGCAATGTTGTCATGTGGCACCCCACCTGTCAGTAGCTATTTATAGCGAAAGTAGGTCAGACTTCTCCCCTTGCAGTGTGGGTCATACCATTGAGCGATATAGAATGGGGGGAACTGGTTTAATAGAAAAACAACGTTTCATGGAGATTTTGGGTCCTAAGACTTTTGTTTTAGAAGTTTTTGTCGGGCTTTCTACTTTGTCTTTTTTTGTCTCATCTTTTGTTTGAAGAGCCCAAAAAAAGACAAAGTAGAGAGCCCGACAAAAAAACGCCTAAAAACACGTCAAAAACCAGGAACCCCTCCTCTGCTTGGAGAGTAGGTGACGCATACTATAGTAAGAATTCGAAGTATTGCATTGATTGGCGTTACAGCGTTGTCATCCTTTGTAGTGTATTTAGTATTTTATAGTGGATTCTTTCGTTTTGTGCATTTGCTATGGAGACTGTAAAGGCTCTATGAAGGGGGTTGACGCATGGGATATCATCCCAGCCCACACCTAACCGTGCAAAAATATTTATTGGTGTTCAAAGCTTGGTCTATCATTTCAAGCAAAATAAGGAGAATTAAAGACAAAATGGACTGAAATATTGGGGCCATATATCAAATATAAGTTTCATGATTCACTAACTACTGCAAAAAGTGATCATGATCGCTTCCACATCACCTATTTCTTTTGGACGTAACCTCAACATATAGTCATCTAGAAGATCAAAAACTCCACGAAGAATATCGAAAACATACAAGTTCATGTAATAAGACAGGTAGAAGGA
Source organism: Branchiostoma lanceolatum (assembly GCA_035149815.1). Taxonomy (NCBI): domain Eukaryota; kingdom Metazoa; phylum Chordata; class Leptocardii; order Amphioxiformes; family Branchiostomatidae; genus Branchiostoma; species Branchiostoma lanceolatum. The sequence goes on along the minus strand of CM068866.1, from coordinate 25,127,043 downwards.
AGGTTTGTAGGTAGTATGTGCCTGAAAACGTGTCCCAGCCGGGACGACTTTCTCGGAAGTCGAGGCGTTTGGAACCGCCACACGACGGGCATGCGCACTACAACCTCCTCTGTGTCTTTCTGATAGAAAACAATCGTAAACTGAAGAGGCAATATGTTGTATCTCAACATTAAGACACAGAAAGGGTACATATGCTACAAGTCGGGGTACATGCGTTTCAGGTCGGGATACATACGCTACAAGTCGGGGTACATACGCTGCAAGTCGGGGTACATACACTATGATTCGGGGTTAATGTTTGGGTACGCCGGACCTTTCAAACTACTTTGGCTCCTTTGGAAAGGACCATTCAAACGCTACATGTCGGGAAACATACGCTACAAGTCACGGGGGTACATACGCTACAAGTCGGGGTACATACGCTTCAGGTCGGGATACATACGCTACACGTCGGGGTACAAACGCTACAACGGTCGGGGGGGTACATATGCTACAGGTCGGGGTACATACGCTACAAGTCGGGGTATATACGCTACATATCGGGGTAATGGTTTGGGTACGGACCTTTCAAACTACTTTGGCTCCTTTGGAAAGACAAATTCAAGCAATACAAGTCGGGGGTACATACGCTACATACCAGGGAACAAACGCTACAGGTCGGGGTACATACGCTACAGGTCGGGGTACATACGCTACAGGTTTGGGTACATACGCTACAAGTCGGGGGTACATACGCTACAAGTCGGGGTACATACGCTTCGATCAGGTCGGGGTACATACGCTACAAGTCGGGGTACATACGCTACAAGTCGGGGTACCTGCGCTTCAGGTCGGGATACATACGCTACAAGTCGGGGTACACACGCTACAAGTCGGGATACATGCGCTACAAGTCGGGGTACATACGCTACAAGTCGGGGTACATACGCTACAGGTCGGGGTACATACGCTACAAGTCCGGGTTCATACGCTACAAGTCGGGGTACATGCGCTACAAGTCGGGGTACATACGCTACAAGTCGGGGTACATACGCTACAAGTCGGCCACGGTACATACGCTACAAGTCGGGGTACATACGCTACAAGTCGGGGGTACATACGTTACAGGTCGGGGTACATACGCTACAGGTCAGTGTACATACGCTACAAGTCCGGGTACATACGCTACAAGTCGGGCTACATGCGCTTCAGGTCGGGATACATACGCTACAAGTCGGGGTACATACGCTACAAGTCGGGGTACATACGCTACAGGTCAGTGTACATACGCTACAAGTCCGGGTACATACGCTACAAGTCGGGGTACATGCGCTTCAGGTCGGGATACATACGCTACAAGTCGGGGTACATGCGCTTCAGGTCGGGATACATACGCTACAAGTCGGGGTACATGCGCTTCAGGTCGGGATACATACGCTACAAGTCGGTACATACGCTACAAGTCGGGATAAATGCGCTACAAGTCGGGGTACATACACTATAATTCGGGGTTAATGTTTGGGTACGCCGGACCTTTCAAACTACTTTGGCTCCTTTGGAACCGGAAAGGACCATTCAAACGCTACATGTCGGGAAACATACGCTACAAGTCGGGAAACATATACGCTACAAGTCGGGGTACATACGCCTCAGGTCGGGATACATACGCTACAAGACGGGGTACATACGGTACAAGTCGGGGGGTACATACGCTACAGGTCGGGGTACATACGCTGCAAGTCGGGGTATATACGCTACATGTCGGGGTAATGGTTTGGGTACGGACCTTTCAAACTACTTTGGCTCCTTTGGAAAAGACCATTCAAACAATACAAGTCGGCGGTACATACGCTACATACGGGGAACATACGCTACAGGTCGGGATACATACGCTACAGGTTGGGGTACATAGGCTACAAGTCGGGGTACATACGCTTCAGGTCGGGGTACATACGCTACAAGTCGGAGTATATACGCTACAAGTCGGGGTACATACGCATAAAGACGGTTCGGCCCCAGGCCAAAGACGGTTCGGCCCCGGGCCCCAGGCCAAAGACGGTTCGGCCCCAGGCCAAAGACGGTTCGGCCCAGTTAGTTATTATATAATATGTGTATCATTGTACTATGCAAGGTCAATCTATGTGAAACAATTGAACGCGTTAAACTTTAAGACGTTAAACACATTGAACATTAAGTCTTAAAACATAGCAAACCCACCTGTGTAACACCTGAAACAGCAAACACTCTGTCATGTAGCATGTTCCAGAATCCACTGACCGCCGGCGGATTGACAATCAAGATCATTCTCAGCAGAGACCGCGTTTCTTTTGTCAAACAACTTCAACTTGTAGTTTGTACTTTGTTGTTTGCCTGTAACGCGCATCGGCAATCAACATGATTTTCAATCAGAGACCGCGTCACTTTGTCAGACAACGTCTCTCGGTACTTTACGCGCATCGGCAATCAAACGTGCCTGATTTTCAATAGTTCTGTGAAAAGGAAATCGACAACACAATACAACACAACAAAAACTAGAGTTCCACGAACACATTATCTTCGCCAAATAATCAAGGCTTATTATGGAGAGTGATTGATATTTACGTGCTTATCACCCCCTGCAAATTTGATCATGCACCATACCATTTGGAAGTTATGATGGGGCGAAGGAGTCCAGTCTAGGTTCGATATTGCAGTGTTGTAAGTTGAAAGTGATGATGGAATGGTACAGTCAACATATATGAATAGAATAAATCTTTATACCATATCATACACATTTTGAAAGACATAGTACATGTGACTTTTCCGCACCTAGCAGTGGTGCAGTTTTGGTACAGTGTACTCTCCAAGCAGAGGAGTGGGCCTGGCTGGTTTTTGACGTGTTTTAAGGTGTTTTTGTCAGGCTTTCTATTTTGTCCCCTTTTCATTATGTCGCAAATCGTGGTGAACAAAAATGCCTAAACTAAACGCGTTAAAAACCAGCAGGACCCACACCTCTGCTTGGACGATAGTTTATTTATTTGACCTACATGTACATGCAAGGCCATCTGGTTACATGACCTGACAGTCCCATGTCCGATTATGAAATGCAGTGGGTTAACAAACTTTCCTTTCTAATTATGCAAATCAGCTCCTGATTTGCATAATTAGTCATTGATTATGTAAAGCACCATCTGAGCTCTGTAAATAGCAAATATCACGACGATCTGTCGACCCCTTCTCAAGTTATTCATGTCCGAATGTCAAAAGAAAAACACCCACTGCAGTTATTAACAAGCCGCTAGGGGGCCCAAATTTACAAAACTTACTTTCTGTGGCATGAACTATCTACCACAGAAAAATCATGACCATAGCACTTTCAGAAAATATGCCTCCAAATTTTGAAGCTCTGTTGCAGTACCTTAGGTGCCCACTAGAAGACCCATTATCGAACTTGACCTTTCTTTCTGTAAACCCTACCCATCCACTAGATATCATACAGATCCATCAACAGCTTCTTGAGTTATGCTGGCGACATACAAATACACATCCACACAAAGCCCGCTGCAGTACCGACGGAAAATACAAGGGGAACCATTTTTTAACTTGACCTCCGTTTTCACAACATCTACACACCTGCAAAAAATCATGAAGATCCATCAACGTTTCCGTCACTTTTTTTGCCTACATATAAACACAAAAAATGCAAAGTCCGCTGCAGTACAGTTGAAAAACGCAAGGTGAACCATTTTCGAACTTGACCTTCCTTTGCACAACCGCTAGACACCTACCAAAAATCATAAAGATTCATTGAAGCTTTCTTGAGTTATGCTCCTGACATACATTCAGACCCACCCAACAGATTTTTCAACCGAAAACATAATCTTCTCCGAGTACAAGTACTCGGCGAAGACAATGAGAAAGATTACAATTCCATAATGGTAAATTATTAGCATTTTATTCTTGTGGAATTTCGGACGTTACGTAGAGGTGAACATCATTTTTGAGCCCGGATTTGATCACTGTGAACTTATATCATTCGTTTTGCCGACACTTACCTACATTCCAAATATCATACGAATGGTGCAATACATCCACATATTGTCGAGTTATGTAGTTCACAAACAACCAAACAAACTCACAAACATACCTGCCCACAGACTGTACCGAAAACATTAACTTTCTTGGTGAAGTTAATAAAACAACAAACACAAACGCAGTGTAACAACTGTTTTATAATAATAATAATGATAATAACAACCTTTATTGTACATTCATGCCCTGTCACGGGCTAAGTACAGGCATATAGGTACAGAATACATGCTAATGTTCATATAATGACACACAGGATTTCTGATACTAATCTAAATACAATGGTTCTGAAACTACACTAATTCATAGGTTCGGCTTCTCGTCTCTTTTTTAATGTTCGAAATATAAGTTGAGATGGACTTGTTTAATATTGTATCACTTAAGCATAGAGTTCAACGACCCTTGTCACTTGACTATTTCATACGATCAGTCGGAGTATCAGGAAGCATGGTTCTGCGTAACCTTTGAACAATAACAACCCCTAATATGACAATCGCCGAATGAATAAACATAACACTCAGCAGTTATTAGTCTGGTAAATAAGCAGAGTTAACGTACAAACGCCCTCGTAGCCGGCGGAGCTTGTTAGGTAACGAATATTATCCTCAAAACGGGCGAAAGAAGTGCTCAGTCGACCGGCAGCTTGTCCTTGATAGTTACAGGCATATCTGCACCGACTGGCAGGTAAGTGAAACATAGTTTCCGGGCTTAAAGGTTTAGATACGGATAAACGGAATGTGTGTAAGCGGTGGCGTGAAGGAAAGCGCAGCCATGTTGTTCTTGCTTCTCTTGACAGTTGCCTGTGCAGCCTCAAATGACCCGAGTTTTCCTCTGTGTAAGAGGGCTGGATGGCGAGAGTGTGTGCCGGGCAAAGGCAAACCGATGATTTTGTACGCTCGAGGCTTTGCCTCTGGCACATCTGCCTGTGTTGTGTGTAAGGTCCTGAATGAGAGTGTTGCTTCTGGGAGTCCCCTCCCTTTTCTGACCAGGGTCAATAGTGTGGCAGTAAGAGGATACCCGTTCCATGTCCTGTCGGCGGAAACCCTGACGCCGCTCGACCCTTCTGTGGTTCACGTTTTGGCTCTCATAGATGCAAATATCACTGATGTGGAGAACAGCACCTTTGCTGGGTTTTCCATCCTCAAAAAGCTGTTCCTGGATTCTAACAGGTTGACAAGTGTCAAACAGACCTGGTTCACTGGCTTGGAGAACCTCTTCACACTGACTTTGTCCAACAACAACATTAAGCAGGTAGATACTGGGGCCTTCTTCCACTTATCTCGCCTGGGTTATCTGGATCTCGAGAACAATCTGTTACAGGTTGTAGACCCTTCCTGGCTCTTTGGTCTGAAAGATATGACGATCCTGAATCTGAGGCTAAATGCAATCAATAGTATTCCCCCGGAGTCATTCCAACACCTACAGCTGACCTGGTTAGACCTGAGAGGCAATGATCTGTCATGTTTGGATGGAGAGGTGTTGTGGGAACAGTCTTCCCTGAGAACGCTGCATATCAGCAGCGGTATGCTGTCGTCTGTCCATCACGCAGTACCACACGGAAAAACTTGGAGTCTAGATCGGCTGGTCAATATCAGGAGAGGGTCAGCAACAATGGTCGTTGAGGTACCAAACTTCGTCTTCTGTTTCAGGTACAATACTTATGGACTCTCGTTTGGGTGGATGTTTGATTCATCAAACAATGTGCCTCGTAACAACGGGGTGGGAGGTATCATCGCCGGTATATCATGTGGTGATTTGGGTCGCCAGTCTCTGAGCACGATCTCCATCCAGGCCCCTGGAGTTGTCCTGGCTACTGACGGCTCCCTGGCAGACAGACTGGCCCCCAATACGCTTGAGCAGTGCAGGAAGGTTTGGGAATACGATGGGGGCATTACAGTCGGTCTGGTGGAAAATTCAGTGTTCCGAATGGTTTCCCTTGCCACAGAGAGTACAGCCTCTAACGATATTGCCATGTCACTTGTCCAGACACATGACATGAGCGCACTCCCCACCACAGAGCAGCCTGACAGCAGTCAAAAGCACACCCCTAACACAAACGCCACCCTAGACAACACAAAGAACATCACCTGCATTCTGGTCACTAAAGATGAACACACGGAGTGGTTCTTCACCGTTCCCCCGATCCAACCTCAGACCCACACAACAGAAACCACTTACATAAGCCGTACTAACCACTCCAGCAGCCTGACACACTACACGACTCTGCAGGCGAGTACTACAACTGGGCCGGATCTAGGGGTGCCTCCAGCACCAGGCCATGTTCTCACCTCGGCTGTTGTCTCAACAGTAGTCGGTCTGGTCGTGTTGTGCTTTGCAGTGTCGATATGGAAGGTGTGCGCAGCAAGGTTAAACTCTGAGGATGAAATGGCCAGCGACGATGCACACATCTGGACAATCCCGCCTGGAGTTGCCTTCCCCGGCTTGCTGAGGTCGGCTTCCCTCCCTGCATGTTCAGGCAAGATGGCGTCAGATGACGCAGCCTCCTGTAGGTCATTGCCCGCTGTCCTACATTCCATCGAACCTGCTTACAGCGAGATCCCAGATGACGTAGCTCTTGCTCATAGGCATCTGCCTGGTATCCCACACACATACAGTGAGATCCAAGATGACACCAGCTCCAACGTGGTACGGTCAGCTTCCCTCCCTAATGCCGCTACACACACTCGCGGGGGCGCCTCAGACGATGCAGCATCTTGCAGGTCTTTGCCGGCTGTTCTCCAGTCCATCGAACCCACCTACAGTCAGATCCCAGATCACATTGCCGCTGCCAGGCGCCCCCTGCCTGCTCTCCCCCACACACACTGGAATAGCCCAGATCATGCCCAACAACACACCTACAGTGAGATTCCCGAAGACGAGAGCGGACCCATGCCCTTCTATGGACGACATGAAGCTGCAGAGTTTTCGCTTCATGTCGTCAGAAACAGAAGGCAGGCTCGACGGGCCGTCCAGGACACCGGCACTTTAGACGTTGCCACCTACGGATCGACTGGTCAGTCTAGAGCCCAGCTTAATGCCTTCTACAGAAACGTGTCCGAGGTCGAGGGCATAAGAGCCCGTAGACAGCTGAGAACAGCTTTGGTATCCCAGCCTGCTGACCAAGGTGTGAGGACGTACGTCAACGTCACAGATGCAATCCTGTCCAGAGGTCAAGACGTTACGGGTGCTCACATCACATTCCTCACATTGCCTAACACCTACTGGCCATGGGAGATTTCAGGGGATGGAACCCGTAGCACACCACGGCGTGGGTCCCTCCCTTCGGTCACACTACCTAACACCTACTGGCCATGGGAGATACCAGGTGAGGGAACACGTAGCACACCACGGCGTGGGTCCCTCCCTTCCGCCACACTACCTAACACCTACTGGCCATGGGAGATGCCAGGTGAGGGAACACGTAGCACACCACGGCGTGTGTCCCTCTCCACACTGCCAAACACCTACTGGCCATGGGAGATACCAGGTGAGGGAACACGTAGCACACCACGGCGTGGGTCCCTCCCTTCCGCCACACTACCTAACACCTACTGGCCATGGGAGATACCAGGTGAGGGAACACGTAGCACACCACGGCGTGTGTCCCTCTCCACACTGCCAAACACCTACTGGCCATGGGAGATACCAGGTGAGGGAACACGTAGCACATCACGGCGTGGGTCCCTCCCTTCGGTCACACTACCTAACACCTACTGGCCATGGGAGATACCAGGTGAGGGAACCCGTATCACACCACGGCGTGGGTCCCTCCCTTCCGTCACACTACCTAATACCTACTGGCCATGGGAGATACCAGGTGAGGGAACACGTAACACACCACGGCGTGGGTCCCTCCCTTCCGTCACACTACCTAACCGTGCCTACTGGCCATGGGAAATACCAGGTGAGGGAACACGTAGCACACCACGGCGTGGGTCCCTCCCTTCCGTCACACTACCTAACACCTACTGGCCATGGGAGATACCAGGTGAGGGAACACGTAACACACCACGGCGTGGGTCCCTCCCTTCCGTCACACTACCTAACACCTACTGGCCATGGGAAATACCAGGGGAGGGAACCCGTAACACACCACGGCGTGTGTCCCTCTCCACACTGCCAAACACCTACTGGCCATGGGAGATACCAGGGGAGGGAACACGTAGCACACCACGGCGTGTGTCCCTCTCCACACTGCCAAACACCTACTGGCCATGGGAAATACCAGGGGAGGGAACCCGTAACACACCACGGCGTGTGTCCCTCTCCACACTGCCAAACACCTACTGGCCATGGGAAATACCAGGGGAGGGAACCCGTAACACACCACGGCGTGTGTCCCTCTCCACACTACCTAACACCTACTGGCCATGGAAGATACCGGGGCCGGGGGAGAGAACCCGTGATTCACCATAGAAAATGACCCTCCGCAAAGTACCTTATCATCACTTTAAGACCTCTGGTCATCTACTTAGCCATTTCAAGGTGCAGAAATAACAGTTTTGTACAAACCTATTAGGTGTAGGGAGGGACTACCAACGGAATCTTCCATTGCAACACATTGGTACTAAGCTTTTAACAATTTCTACCCATTTGACTACATATCAAACCTGAATTCTTCACCCCCACTGCAAAGCAGGATTTGGCAGGTTTGTTCGGGTACAAAAAGTAAGAGGCCAACTTCATCACCCAAAGAGCTAGAGCCAGAATATTGAAATGACACCAGAATCCCCCCCCCCCCCCCCCGTGCTAATGGGTCAGACCTATCAAGGAGAAGGCATTTAGAGGCCAATTACAGAGCAAAACATGGCAAAGGTCACAATTTAGCCACATTTTTTAAAAAGACACATTATTTTGTACCCCCAACAGGAAACAGGACCTTTCTGAGCTAAATTTGCCCAGCAAAAAAAAAAAAACTGTAACAAAATAAGTCAAACATTAATTGACCGGGTATGCACTGCGCATGCGCAACGCAAATAGTGGTCCCTCTCCGTAATAAGATACCGCCGAGTCCAGTCAATTGTTGCATATTTGCAATTTCAACACACGTTTATTCTTGGCGGGCAAATCCTTACCACGTCTTTGTTGGAGACAACTTTTTTGACCCTCCGTGCTCAAATAAAAGCTATTGGAAGTGTAAATTAGTGCCACTATCTACATGTCCTTTAACCTATCTGAGCAGCACTATTTGCAAACCTCACAATCTCTTCATTAGAAATTACATCAAATTATCACTGAAAGTCATAATTGTTTCGTTATAAAAAAGATATGATGCTATCAACGTATGCATATCATCACCTACGTAAAAATTGAGGTGTTTTACCTCCGTGAAAATGGCGGTATTATTTACAATGTGTTTGTTTGTTTGTCTGTTCGTTTGTTTGTTTTAGTTTCCGCATTTTTTGTGGTCAATTAGAATAACTTAATAAGCTTTGGATGGATTGTGATAATACTTGGTATGTATGTCTTAGGGAGACGATACTCAAGGTCAATTATTTTGCCTCATGGTGGCCTTCCTGGATATTACAGCAGAGCTTTTGATGTATTTTTCTTTTTTTTACCCTGGACGTGGTATGGTCTTAATATTTGGGTGGCAGATGGCTTCAAATGTCAGAAAAAATGGTGTAAGTTTGGGCCTACTAGCAACTTGTTCTGGAATTGCAGGGGCGTTTATGTTAAAATCTTCCTGGATAACTGAAGAAATGAGCGGAGGACGATTTGAGGCATGCAGGTAGCTTGCGCAAGGATGTACACAATGAAATGCAGATTATGCAAAAAAAAAGAACTAACTTCGCATGATCATGATGAAGAAAATCGTACCGGTATTTTCCCAGAGTATTTGTCCTGGACAAGCTATGTCCTTGATTTTTGTGTGGTTTTGACGTCAAGCAGAAGTTGTATATGTTTCAGGAGCAGCATTCCAGAAAGATTCCTTTTGTTAAATTCTTTTCTTTGGAGATTCACACATTTGTAGCAAGTATATACATAACCACACATTTGACTAAATCTCTGAAAACCACCAAAACAAGGAGGGCTGTTTGTCAGTATGAAGATAATGCTCACAGAAAATGAAAATGAAAGAACAAACATTTTTTGTTTTGTTTTATTTTCATCGAAGTTCTTGTTGAGCTGAACGCTTCTAACAACTTATGTGTGAGATGGAAGATGGGGAGGGGCAGGCATCATTTCGTCTGAGGAGGGAATATGCTAAAATACTATTAGGTGAATTAAGGGCTGATGACCTGTCCCTGGGTGTTTACGATGACATTGTTTATGAGGTGGTTATAGATCACTAGCCAGGCGATTTGTCACCGTAAACTCCGAGGGAAAAGCGGGTCGTTAATGTTATCATCACACAGATAGTTCAAACTGTCACTGGCGTTGAAATTCCATCATTCCAAGAAGGTGAAATCAGTTCACAGAGTCTGGTTATATGGTGGCAGCATGCAATTGGCCGATCAGGGCTTGTACACTAATGCTGCGGTCCCATTTCCAATCCGGGGCCCGGCCGGGCACGAAAAATATTATATAAAAGACAGCAAAAGACACAAATCGTAAAACAATTTACTTCTAACCATAACGTTATATCAAGGAGGTCTATATAACCTCCTTGGTTATATTGTGCATATGCATTTTTCAGTTTTCGTTTTCACAAACAGCCCGGCCGGGTCCCAGATTGGAAATGGGACCGAAGCATAACCAGCCAGGGGCTACTCTGCAAACGAAGGCTGAATTCGAAACAAAAACATGAACTGAATGTAATCAATGATTTTATTTCTAAGCGTTGCGTCAGGCGTCTGGTGGTACCTGTATGGCATTATGGCCGTACGACCCGCAGCCTTTAGCCTAATTGCATTCCTTCGTGCGTTGCACGGATATATGCATTGTGTAGAAGTAGTAGAATGTAACATGGCAGCGGTACCCAGTTTATTGGAGGCGGAGCTCCGGAGTAAGATAAACTGATATTATAAACGTTGAGAATTTCTATAGAAAAGAGTCCGCAAAATCTAAATATTTTCAGCTGTGAACCGGGCCATGAGTTGTGACACGTCAGGACTCAAAATATCGGGACGAAAAGATAACATGATATCAGGTGTGGAAAATCTTTGAAAGAAAAAAAGACACATTCTTGGTGATATCAAATCCTCAACTAATCTTCCGTTGAAACCAGACTTAACTAACTCACATTAAATCTGGACTGATCCTAAATGAGTGACGTAAAGAGATATAGTTTCCGAATCACGGATCCAGGATGGAACTGGAGTCCCGGTCTGCCCATACGACCCAGGCTGAAGGACAGTCACACCTTAAAGACACCACAATACTCCTGGAAGACAGTGCTGTGTACGCCTTGGTCTGAAAACCTACCAGTTCCGAGCTCACAACGCAGCTATAACGGTAACCATCACCACCATTGCTCTAAAGTCTAAGAACCAAGAAAATAGTGGGGTACGCAACATACATATTTAAACTACATTGTAAGCGATCTGCTTTCAAAGACGGATATATACATGTACGTGCTGTGACTGTGTGAAACTGCTGCATGAATAGAGTGGGACTCATGTTATTGAGTTATCATTTACGCTGCAGCTGGTGACGTCTATCACTTTAAGTCGTGGCAATGACAGAGGTTTGTATTGCGGTCTTGGCTGCCTGCACCTGACTGCCAGTGACAATTAAAAATACAAACAATGATGTGATGATATCACTGAAGGCACTGCACTCGCTCAGTGTGGAATTACATGTGATGAGCTGAGCCATTTGCCTCTAAAGTCAACATATCAGGCTACTTTATCGAACTTGTAAAGGTTTTATTAATTGATCTACTGACATTCACAGATTCAAATCTGCGAGACACGACCCCAACAGGAAAACATGGAAAACACGAACGTTTATTTACAAGGCCAGGTGTTTAGTACTTAGTGTTCAATTTAGCAGAGAGAATTATACTTGTTATACCGATCACAAGGATCTGACATGTCACAGCTCATGGTCTTTTCCCTGCGGTTTTTATGTAGCCATCCTCCCTTCGGCTGACTTCATTGATTAAAACAACACTATCATCGGCCTCCATTGAACTGGCTCCTCTGACATGCAGTTTCGAAAAAATGAATGCAGCATAGCGTACTATGGAGGGTAACTGAGTTCCTTACAATGTGTAACGTTATCTCTGTAACTATATGTATTTGGAATTTTGTTGAAATTTGATTCTGACTTGATGCCAAATAACACTTCTTCCTTTGCGCATATACTTTTTAAAGGATTTCTTTTTATTGTATCTGGTAGGTCGAAGCAAAAGTTTAAAAAAAGGATAACTAAAAAAAAAAGAAGGAAGAAAAACAAAGCACAGATTACATATTCTTGTCATGCATATGTATTTGGCTGATATTTGTTTACTCGGTCTGAAGTAAGTCATCCATATTAACGTTAGATATTAAGTATTTTTTTGAAAAAAAACATCAAGTTGTAATGTAGCAAATGATACAGAGTGTCTACTGCTATATCAATGATGTTTGGAAGGACGTATACTAGCAGGATACTAGCAGGATGAATGGCAATATGTATCGTAGCTCTACCGATGAAAACATGGATATGATCCATATTCAACGCATGGCTGTAAAGAATGTGCTTGTTGCCATGCAATTTGGCGCTACCAACGTCTGAACCCACGTTATGAATGTGTGCCGGAGCCGGAGACGACCAACAAACAGGTAGCTTCTCACTGATCGACTCATTAGTCAGCATAGATGTAACCAGATGGACGTACTGACTGATAAGTCCTAATACCAGCACAGAAAAAGACAGGAAATAGTCATGCTTTTAAGTACCAAGTTATCAAGCAAGGATTGATGTGTTCAAAAATTCGTATTTTCCGAGAACTATAGTGAGAATGGAACTCGTTGTCATCAATTGCAAGTACTGTTGGAGCATCCTCGCTAAATAGCTTTAAAGAGCAGTCAGATGTGCAAAGACAGGTCGTTCAGAGTAATATAACCAGCTGCTGTCGTGCCGCGTGCCTGCGAAGCTGTTGTGTTACACCGAATGGCGGTTATACTGGCTATATAGGTGTAGATACAGAAATGTAGAATCATCTGACTGTTTACTGCCCACCTCTACTGTGTATTATATGTGGCACGTAGCAGAGAACCAGCCGGAAGTCTCCTGCTTTGGACCCCTGACCTGACACGAAGAGAAGGATTAAAGAAACTCACAGAAACGGAAAGTATCAAATCTAGAAGGACATGAACTTCTCTCGGCAATGAATGAATGGCAAACAGTTCTGCAGAATAAACTTCGCTGGCTGCACCTCGTAATGAGGAGGACCGATGATGATGATGATGTACTATTACATGTTGTACGTTAGCAAATAAATCAATCTTTGTTATGATAAAGCATATGTCGTGGACCTGAATTTGTGGCTATCTAAGCTTAGTCAGGAACCCTACTATATTATTCTGTAGTGTTTGAACAACGGCGTGGTCCTATGTAAAGAAACAGAGTCTGGGCATCGCCCTACACGTAGAAAGGTGTGGGGAAGACTTCAAGACAATCTTTTAACACAAGATAATTACAGTGGCTTTCCCAAAGTCTTCTAGAACAGTTAACGTTACATATTCATGCATAATAAGGACGTAATTCGGGTGTTGTTGCCCATTTACACACATACAGGTGGATGAAGAAAAAAAATAACTTTAATGTATCATTCTACATTACTAAAACGAACCAAAGATATAGTTCCTTGTATTAGACAGAAGCTAGGTGAAAACAGTAGAAAGAAATACAGTAGAATGATTAGATAAAAATGTGACGTCATCCGCCATAAACCTTAGCCGTAAAGAAAAAATCAACAAACTAACATTACAGTATATTTAATTCTAACCCTAAATCTTCTTTAGTTTCATCGGGAAGAACTAGCAGAACACACACGTGGTTGAAAACACAGCTTTTTTCAGCATAGCTAGGAAATAATCACTCTGAAAACCAAAGGAAACTAGAAAGGCCGTCATTTGCCCCTGAGCAAATACAGCATGTTTCGCCAATACCCCTCCCCATGCAAAAAATGGGCTGTCGCAAAATGATACCTGGGCAAATTGAAATATAACGAAACTAGAATGGCAACATATTCGGGAAAATGCAGGATATTCCCCTGCCATTACCTACACCTCAAATATGACATCCTTAGCATTGACTGTAAGGGTATTATGAAGTTTCTGCATAACTTATGCAAAGGAGGCCCTCATTAGCATAATTTATGGACAGGTTTCCTGACCTTTCCTGATGGTACCTACATCTCAGGTATGACATCCGTAGCTTTGACGGGAAGGAAAACATGAGTTTATGCATAAATTATGCAAATAAGGTCCTCATTACCATAATTCATGGCCAGGTGTGTTCACCTTTCCTAAAAGTAGCTACATCTCAAATATGACAGCTGCAGCTTGTACGGTAAGGGAAATACAAGTTCCTGCATAATTTATGCAAATGAGGTCCTCATTGGCATATGTCATGGTCAGGTGTGTTCACCTTTCCTAAAGGTACCTACATCTCAAATATGACATCTGCAGCTTGTACGGTAAGGGAAATACAAGTTTCTGCATAAATTATGTAAATGAGGTCCTCATTAGCATAATTTTTGGCCATGTGCATTCACCTTTCCTAATGGTACCTACATCTTAAAGATGACATCCGCAGCTTTTACGGTAAGGGAAATACAAGTTCCGGCATAATTTATGCAAATGAGGTCCTCATTAGCATAATTCATGGCCAGGTGTGATCACCTTTCCTAAAGGTACGTACATCTCAAATCTGACATCTGCAGGGTAAGGGAATTACAAGTTTATGCATAAATCATGCAAATGAGGTCCTCATTAGCATAATTTATGGCCAGGTGTATTCGCCTTTCCTAAAGGTACCTACATGTCATAGATGACATCCGCAGCTTTTACGGTAAGGGAAATACAACTTTACGCATAGATTATGTAAATTAGGTCCTCATTAGCATAATTTATTGTCAGGTGTATTCACCTTTCCTATAGGTACCTACATCTCAAATATAACATCCGTACCATGTAACATAAGGTACATATAACATCTGTAATACCTTTAGTAGACCTACCATCTCACATCTACTTGGTTTTAAGTCCCAGACAGGGGAAGTGTAGGAGGGCTTATATTACAATATGACCTACTTCTTGCTGGTGCCGCTGGAGAAAATAACCAAACATTCCATAAAAAAATTTGCAAAATAAGTCATTTTGAAGTAGTGTATACCAAAAAAAATAATGGGGTCCTTTGGGTAAATATCCAATGCACAACTAAACCAAATTTCAGGTCCTTAGGTTTCAACACCACGGCACTGGAGGCCATGATGTGCGACTTTTGTCTGAAAATGACCCAAAAACCTCGATAAAATCATTTTAAAAACTTATATCAAAACTAGAGTTCCACGAACACATTATCTTCGCCAAATAATCAAGGCTTATTAAGGAGAGTGATTAATATTTACATGCTTATCACCCCCAGCAAATTTGATCATACACCATACCGTTTGAAAGTTACGATTTGGGGAGAATGAGGCCAGTGTAGATAGGGATAAAAATCATTTGGTGGTACAGGACTAGTATATGTGTATAGTGTGCTGATATATGTTATAACTGGTCATCAAAAATATTGAAAGTTATGATTAAATGGTACAGTCAATATATATGAATAAAATAAATCTTTACTCCATATCATACACATTGTGCAAGACATACATGTGACTTGTTCATACGGTGCTAGGTAATACCTAGCAGTGGTGCAGTTTTGGTGCAGTGTACTCTCTGAGCAGAGGAGTGCTGGTTTTTGACATGTTTTTAGGTGCTTTTGTCAGGCTTTCTATTTTGTCCCCTTTCCGTTATGTCTCCAACCATGTGTTGGACACAAATGGCTAAACTGAACACGTTAAAAACCAACCGGACCCACACATCTGCTTGGAGTGTAGTGAGACTGTCCCAACTGTTTATTTATGTGCCCAATTCGTTTATTTATACTTTTAGGCAAGGCCCTCTGTTGACCTGTTTCGGGAACACTGTCACATGGCCCATTGTGAAATGTACTTGGATTTACAAACTATCCTTACTAATTATGCAGATTAGCTCCTGATTTGCATAATAAGTCATTGATTGTGTAAAACACCATCTGAGCTCTCTACATACCAAACTTCACGACGATCTGCCGACCCCTTCTCAAGTTATTCATGTCCGAAGGTCAAAACAAAAAACACCCACTGCAGTTCCAAACAAGAAGCTAGGGGGCTCAAACTTACACAACTTAATTACTGTGGCGTGAGCTATCTACCACACAAAAATCATGACCAAAGCACTTTCAGAAAATATGCTCTAAATTTTGAAGCTCCGCTGCAGTACCTTAGGTACCCGCTAGAAGGCCCATTATCGAACTTGACCTTCCTTTTTGTAAACCCTACCCATGCACTAAATATCATACAGATCCATCAACAGCTTTTTGAGTTATGTTGTCCACAACGAAATACACATTCACACAAAGCCCGCTGCAGTACCGACGGAAAATGCCAGGAGAACCATTTTTGAACTTGACCTCCGTTTTTACAACATCTACACACCTGCAAAAAATCATGAAGATCCAATCAACGTTTCCGTCACTTTTTTTGCCTACATACAAACGCACAAAAAATAAAAGTCCTCTGCAGTACTGTTGAAAAACGTAAGGTGAACCATTTTTTAACTTGACCTTCCTTTGCACAACCACTACACACCTACCAAAAATCATAAAGATTCATCAAAGGTCTCTTGAGTTATGCTCTTGACATACATACAGACCCACCAAACAGCTGGCTCAACCGAAAACATAATCTTCCCCGAGTACTATAGTACACGGCGAAGATAACAATTCCACGCCATAACTTGTAACAGATTGAACATTCAAAATGGTTCGGTGATGATACAATTCGGGTGTCTGAAAACTGTCGGGGAAAATTGCATCTGAAAAAGAAAACAAGAAGTCGAAATCAAAGCATTGAAATACGAACCAAATCTCCGTAGGATGCCCCGTTGGAGGCTAGGGCCGAACCGTCCTGGCCCTGAAGCCGAAACGTCCTGGCCCTGAGGCCGAAACGTCTTGGACCTGAGACCGAAACGTCTTGGACCTGAGGCCGAAACGTCTTGGACCTGAGGCCGAAACGTCCTGATTTGGGAGGGGCCGAACTGTCCATGTTTGATACCGTCATTCTTAAACTTAAATGAACACATTGGCGAAAACAAAGGCAACTAAGATTTACAAAATTCCAACCCCTTTGCGAGCCTTTCGCAGTTTTCCCAGTCCCGAAAAGACGGAAATTTGGCAATTTGACGGTCGTCTTTACCATTTTTCAGGAGGCGGCCGGGAGCGGTACTGCAGATTAGGCTCTCATAGGGTATGTAGCCCCAACTTATGAATGTGAAAATATGCATGAGTTTGGGTTCAAAGCGAGTGACATCTTTTTCAAATAGGCCAAGACACCTTTGCGCACATCTAGAATGACCTTTGAAATACTAGATGACATGAAGAGGATCGATTTTAGGTGCCCCACCTGGAGTCCATGTAACACCGTGACGCCTGTCGAAGCGCCACCTACATTCATGTATACATCACATTTCTAGCGTAATAAGCAAAGTAAGGATATATATGGACATCTTACACTTTCCTTTGACCGCTTTGACCTTTAACTCAACTAGTCGTCCGCTTATGTGATTAACAACATAATGATATAATTCAACAACCTTCTTAGTTTCTAAAGTGGGTTAAGACTGGTACTGTCTGCCATAACAGACTAATCGCAAATTCACAACGTGAACAGTTTATGTTGTGATGATACGTGTTTTGTTTTTGTTTGTGGTACCATAAGACTTAGACAGCTCTAAGAACTGGAGGGCTGTGATACAGTATATAGATTATGAATTCAGAATGCGATTCCAAAACCTCTTGTTACCATTGAGTAAGGGAACAGTTTTGAAATGTAATCGTAGTGCTCGATCGTCAGATCGCACATTTCTTCTGTATTGATACATGCATGGTCGGAACGTCGGCAGTGATACAAGACGCACTTAATAATCCACTCAACTCTTCATGTTTTGTTTAATTATCAAAGTACAAACTAGATATAAAGTACAAACTAGATATAAAAAAAAGACAATGAAAGTATCAAAATGCAAGTAAAATATTTTGAAACTCGCTTAAAATGTATCAAGTCATCAATGCACAGTACATTTGTAGTACATGTACTATGTTAAACAATGATAAGTGTTCGTGAATACATTTGAAGATATGAAAATCGGTATATAACATGGTGGTACTCTAATTGTCATTATTACCCCTCTTAATATTCTTTGCAATGATGTTCATATGTGGTAAATATAAGAACAAGAATTTGGATGAAAGTCCGTAGAAAATTTAATAATAACACTAGGTTGAGACTGTTAACAGTTCCTTTGGCTTAGAGTACTATAAACGCCATGATTTAGTTTGACAAAAATACTACAAGTTCCAAATTCATTTATCGATGATTGTGTAATCTTTACACTGAAACACTTCTCTGAACATGTTACTCTTCCAGAAACGGCGTCTGAAAAACCTTGGTCTCGGATTGTGATATTCAGAAACACTGCTCCCTAGCTGCCTTGCTTAGAACTACATAAAGACGTAGTGAGCAGACTTCTATCGCTACTGTTGCAAATATGAAACTAAAATCACTGTTAGACAAGATATCGTGCTTAATTCTTAAAACTCAGTATTGGATATAAAAAAAGTATAGCATTGTAAAAAAGCGTATATATGATCGATGCTATTTTTGTATGTGCATTGGCAATTACGAACAAAACACTGTCAACATGGTGAAGTTCTAAGTGTAAGATACAACATGTTGAGAAGATAAGAATCATACTATTAGAAAATCTTACAACTTTGTAGTTTCATCTTAATCAAATGTGACCAAATTTACTCCAGATATGAAAGTTACTTTTGGCATTTAAAGAAAGTTGACTTAAAATCAAAATCACTGTAGAATTGTCAACGTTGTGAGAAAATGTCTCCGTATTTTGTAGAGAGATATGACGCGTTGAATGACGTCATCTCTCAGCTGCCTCGGTTTGAGTCGTCTGACGTGACGTAGACACCTAGTCTGAGTCTTGGTGTTGGTCCTCGAAATACATGAAATCCTGCAGAAAACAACAAAGAATAGCAACACGCACTGAGCTGTGCAGTAGAATGTATCAATTTCCCCCTCTATTTCTGTGCTTTGTAGCAATCAAACTGGACTAAAAAGTAAGTGGGTTGTTCCCTAGCTTTTCACTTTCGATGTATCTATCCTAGCGCTTACGCGCTGAGCTACGCCGGAATCGTATACTGGCCTCGCTTTTCATGGTAACGAATATAATAATACAAAACGCACATCATGAACGTTCCTTCCAGTATATGAACTAAAGTTCCGGCAACTTACGATCAGGAATGCCAAACCCAGCATGGTCGCTTTCATTTTCACGTCCAAGTCCATCGGAACTGTAGGGATAGGAAACAAAGAATATAAGTGATGAAAACTCAAGACAATACCCCCTCCCCCTCTGTTAAACAGCAGCCAGATATAATAAAAAAAAGACTTGTTCTTTGCGCTTTGGTCAATTAACCCTTGCCCAAGACCCGTCCTTGGTGCTGAACGCTATCCGTGCACTGTTTACAGTTACCTTTCCCGCAGTCGTTCCTGCAGTGATAGCTTTAAGTCAAACGCAAATAAACATATATGCTGACTATCGGAAATGTGCTTGAAACCATAAAGGCAGACAGTTGTAGTGAAGTTGCATACGGTATGTACGTACACGTGACGCTCATGTTGGTGGCATCGCTGAAGGCCTCCTTGATAAAGCCGGCGTGTTGTCTGCTGACTTTCCCCACCACCGTGTGGCCGTCCGGACTGTAAACCTTCATGGATACATTTTTAGATGGATTGAAACATTTTAGTATGTCACGAGACAACGCAGGTGTTTTTCTCTTGTCCTGTGAAAAGTATTCAGCAAAGTAGAGTAGAAGTTTCAGTTTGAATATGCGCAAGTTTGGGTAGCGTTAGTTGTGACTGAGGCTTTAAGTTCATTGTACACACTTTAAGACGACACTACTACTGTGACGCATGTGATGTTACCTTGAAGTCTGTGTCACATCTGTAGCACGCCCCGCTCCAGATACAGCACGGCCCTTTCACGTCAAACACCGTGTCGTGGTCCGCGTTACGGACCGAGAAGTGGGGCTTCCAACACGTACATCTGGGGAGGGTAAGAAACAAGTTAACATCTCATGGTCCACGTCACTGTCGATTTGTCTATTGTGGGTTTATTGTTTGAAAGACCGCCATTGGTGAGAGTACATACATATTATACTTAACTTCTCTTTCCTAGAGTCCTAGATTATACATACACATGACCTAAAAATTACATTAGAAATTATGACGTACACATTACATTAGCTAGGAGTACACAATATATACATATATATATATATATATATATATATATATATATATATATATATATATATATATATATATATATATATATATATCTATATCTATATCTATATCTATATCTATATCTATATATATATATATATATATATATATATATATATATATATATATATATATATATATATATATATATATATATATATATATATATATATATATATATATATATATATATATATATATATATATATATATATATATATATATATTCTTCAAGTTACCACCAGTACTGCAACACTTCTTAATGTTTCCTGAGTGGGCTGAAGGAGTTCGTAACATTGCACATCTTTCCCTGGTAACAAACAGAAGCCAGATATAAAATAAAAAGACTTGTCCTTTACGCTTTACTCTATCAACCCTTACCCAATACCCGTCCTTGGTGCTGAACGCTATCCATGCACCGTTTACTCTGTTTATCAGACACACGGGAAACGTTATGACTTTAAACCTCCCTTAAATACATCTATATCTCTATATATATTTTCCACTTTGAAAGACTCACTGTTGTCGTGCATAACCAATGGTCGTCCCAGGGGGCGCTTGCACCTTGATCTCGTGGGCGGCGCACCCCAAGTTGGCACAGCAGGCGATCCCTCCGCAACACTTGTACTTACGCTTCACACGGATTACTTCCTGGCGGCGATAGGAGACAGCGAAAAAAAGGTCATAAATGAACTTAATTTTGCTTTAGTTAATGGTTCGTAATGCTGACAGAAACTTTAAATGAAAAGTGGTCCTGACGCTTGAATAACCAACGGCAGGGAAATGTCTTTAGTAGAAGTACTGTCATTCTTAATTCCTCTTAAAAGTGACGTACAGAATGCATTGAATGAAGAATACATGATCATCGATAAACAGACGTTAGACAGCCTTGTGCCTACCACGTACTTGTAAATGACTAGACCGTTGCCTGATGAACAAGACAGTCTGACTACTAACAACAAAGACAACTCGGGTCTATATGCAGGATCTATCGTACCTTCTCGTTGTTGTCCACTACAATGATCCGGAATCCGCGGCGATTTCCACAACACATGCGGGTACAGAAACTGGAATCTGAAGAAGACATTCGCAAACTCCATCTCACAAATAAGTCACCGGTGTCATAATCATACGAACACATCGATTTCAAAGACACAAATGTAATTTACGTTATCGAATAGTTTACAGGCCTCTACAGTGACATTCTGACCGACAATATTCTACCGATTAACAAGACGCCAAGTCACACCCGATCCTCTTTAGTATAGGCAAACTACCACACGCTTGCCCAAAGTTGGCAGTCTTTTCTTAAACATGCATCAGCACTTAGGGGTTATCAAATAATTGCTTTCATCATAACATCAGCTAGTCGTTGTTTGTCACATAAATGATTGACGGAGTCATATCTCACCTTCGTAAGCGTAGTAAACCTTCTGTCCCATAGAGTTTTTGATGACATATTTGTTTTTGGTCTCGATATCCGAGAGCACTATGTATAGGAAGACAGAAATCGTTGTCATACTGTAAGTGTAAGATGTATAAATTGATAGTGAACGTTTTGTGCCCTTACTAACTGTGCCGTTAGTTCTACCGAGTTAATGATCATAACTAATATCCTAAAAACTTAATGTTCCACTTGAGAGAAATACTGACCAGCGAAAAATCAGCCATCTTTCCAGAAGAAGAGCAAAACAGCGGAAGACAAGATAAACAGTCAGATGGACTTGGAAAATAAGGGAAAGAAACACTTCCAAAAAATGCATGTAAATATGGAGGAAGAAGGCTTTCCAAAATGTGGTTAATTTTAAACTAACTTAAAATTCAAACTATTTCAGTCACCTTCTAGAAGTTCTACTTTCTGCTTGACTAGTAGTTGGTCGATCTGTGTGAGGTACTCCAGCCCGGGAGGACAGCCAATAGGAACAGGCGCCTGATCCGTCAGGACCACGTGACTCGGCTGGGCTGTTATAGGCTGGGGACGTATGACGTCACAAGGGTCAATGTCACGCGCACAAAAATGACAAAAACAGATGACATGCCATTGCTATAAATATAACTCTGTCAAATGGAAAATACAACCATTTCAGCATTTTCTTAGAAAAGATAGGTCATACCCAGGTAACCATAATAATCTTACTTCAAGTTCAAGCTGCACTTCAGGTTTATCTACATCAGGCGAGGCCATGGTCTGTAGTCTCCGGTTTCTTCCGATGGAAATGTCAAGAAGACTTGTTGCTGTATTTACGGCTTCGTAATAGGCCTCGGTCACTCCGTGAACTGCTGCGAACACATACTCTGTAAGGGAAACTTCCGAGTTATTGCCTACATGAGAAATTTACCGATATGAGAAATGGAGGTGTAGTTTTTGGCCTGTCTGTGTGTCTGTCTGTGTGTTTGTGTTTCCGGATTTTGTAGTCAACAGAGCTCAAGAACCTCTGGACGGATTTCGATATTTAGTTTGTGGGTGGGTCTTGGGAAGACGAAGGTCAAGGTGGTATCTGACATTGGTATATACTACAGCAGAACTTCGGTTGGGTTTTAGTATCTTTTTTTGTTGAATTCCTACATTCAGCCATAGCCTGGATGCCAGCCTTGTTTAATAGCTTTTGTCCGGTCCCACTAGCGTACCTGCATGGTAATCTCCAAGCAGATCTAACGGTTGCAAAGACCGTATCCAACTGGTAAAAGGAGTTTTTATTGCAAGAAAAACTCCCTTTGCCAGTTGGATACGGTCTTTGCAACCGTTAGATCTCCTTGGGGATTACCTGCCTGGCATCTATGCTAAGTCAATCAAGGTACGACCAAAACGCTTCCTTGGTCGACCACGCGTTGATCTCGACACTCAGGACTTAAGAAGTTGTTATTTTTATCGTCTTCAAGGAATGGTCTGCGTGCCTGTTGTACTTCAAGATCGTTTAAGCGGCACTCACTAAATACTGTGAAATCGTATACCTTCTGTCATTCAACTAGAACAATAGCTTTAGGCGCGGTTTTGCTTGTGGGGTCAATCCGCTAATGGTCGAGGGAGGGGACGGGAGAAGGTTTGAGTATCAGGGGAAGTGTACATTTTCCTCCGCTATCCGGATTTAACCCTAATTTTTTCAGACAATATGTTATACTAACAATAAGAGATTAATGATTTTGTACTAAGCTTCGTGGAATTGTGTCATTAAGTATGATATAATTGTGTTATGTGACCCGCTTTTCTCGTCTAAAGATGGCTTTCACGCATTATCTATCCTTTGCCAACGCATTTATCTCAGCTATGCATGTAATTCCCTGGTGGGCGAGTCCGCAAATCTGTCATGGGACAGGATGGGATGTCCGCTAGTCACCAGCCATCGTGGACTTCCGGGAACTCCTCGGTACTGGGAGTGTTGTCCACCAACTAACCAACTATCACCATGACCTGTACTTAGCTTGTTTAAGCATAAATGTACAATAAAGGTCTTTCATTCACTAACGCACTCCGGGGATTTTCTACAGGATGATATTCATCTAACTCACGATTATAATCGGAAAGATCATCTGTCAGAAAAAGACCGACATCTAGCAGGCTGTGCCGCGCCCGTGGGCTGCGTACTGTATACGGTATACCAGACTTCATGCAGGATGTCAACTCCCTCTGATCAAAGTGATGTGTTCATGTCTGTTTATCGGGAGTGAGATCATATGTGCTGGACGGAGAACAACAACTGATAGAACAAGAAGGTAGATCTTCTCTAAAATAACATGTAGGCATGTACCCTATCCATCAAAGCATTACAAATTCTTGCATGCATACCTACCCGATCACAGCTGATAGCACAACAAAAAGACACGGAATTCAAAGTCACCCGGAGATAATGGGACGAGACATTAATGTTCGGGTGTGGTCATGGTGTGTTTAAATACAGGTATGGTTGAGCAAACCTGGGTGTGTAAAAGGCCGGTACTGTAAACACACCTCACGTTAGGAATATTTACCGATCACTCCCTCATACTAGAATCTGTGTTAGAAGATGATTGTTTACGCTTCGCGTGAACACGCCAAAAACCACCTAACGTTACCAAGAACCTCCTTGTAACTACAAAACGTTTTCTCCCCTAGTCATGAACAGGTGTGATTTGGAAGACGTTGATAGAACAACTTACCTGGAAGGTAGAAATCGGCAAATCTGGTTACATGACTTCACACTTGCCTGCTGTATTGGTTGCTGTTTCCCTGCCCCGGAACTGTATGCAGATTTTAGGCGCGGCTTTCAGAGCAGCTCAAATTTCAGGCCTAAATTATGCCAAACAGAACATAGCACGCGATTCAGCAACAATTGTCCCCACGAATCTAAACACCCATTCTTGCAATTGTAGTCGTAAAGGATGACACAGTTACTAAACTTGAATGATAGTGCAGATGAAACAGATCAACATTCAGCAGTTCAATTCCTAAATGATTGCAAACGCACAGAAAGCGAATGAGGCTTAGAATCAAATTTGGAGCTAAATCTTTTGTGAATAAAAGAGGTTGTACACTGTGTATTCCCCCAGGCATTCCTCACCGCTAGCTGTTTCGCTTAAACAATGCAACGTTCATTGACAATGACAGAATGACCCTTCTCCTAGGGTCAAAGATAGAGAGGACGTTTTCCCAAAATGCTTCTCCTTGTCTACAATGCTACTTGTGCAGTCCTTATGAAAATATTATCTATTCATTTATATATTGAGATTTACCACATTTGTGGAAGAATTGACATATAAACAGGTGACCTATATCACCTTTTCAAGATGTCAACCCTGACTAGACTGCAAGGTTTGATCACCTCACACCGGGAAGGACCCCTACTCTTTTTGATAAGTGTGGTGGGTTCTTAAACGGGCTCCTCAAACACGGGACCTCCATTTAACGTCCTATCGGCCGATGGACGTAATCATCTGCAATATCTTGCTATCCATTTTCAACTTCATAGACGGAGTATTTTTAAAAATCGTATGTTATTACTGGTCAAACGTTTATGAAATAGATCATAGCACTTACTGACAACCATGTAAGCCACAAATAATGTTTGTCTTTATCGATTTATTTACATTGATATGATACAATGAACATACATGCTTTCCATAGGAATAAGCATTTCGGTAGTGCCAAACGTCTCTCGTATACATATTGAGCAAATCAAAAGCAAGTACAAGTAATTGTAACATTGCAGTTGCTTGGCTAAACAGCTGCGCCATCTAACGTTTGTAGGAGGTAGTACATGTGAGGTCAGCCCTGCATGATTTGCAGTTATGGCTGAGATATATTTCCAAGTTTTATGTCTGAGGCTGAAAAAAAATACTCGTGCCCAATACCATACTTGCGATTAGATAATGAAACATACATAGTAGAACACAATAAATAGAACAACAGCACCAACTAACAAGAAATGGCGTTCTAAGATTTGCAGTGTGACATATATGCGTACAATAGTAATTTCGTTGGCTGTCAATACAAATGTTCATGCGCAATTCACTCAAACCGTTTTTACAGTTATGTCGCAGCCAATTGTACAAAGCAGCCATTTTAGCTTCACATGGTGGTAACGTTACAATAAATACATGTACAGTAGATAAGGTAAGGAAAACATTGTCGAACTCTTCAAATGATATTACAGTGAACATGCAAGAATCATACAAGCTGCCACCCGGCAGCCTGTTGTTGTAGTGTCGTTACAGCTCGCTAGAAGTCTCGCGTGGACTATATTGTGAAGTGCTAGGGGCTCAGGGTAGAGTCTGGACTACCTCGTCTAACTTCTCATATGATCAATGAGCCTCGTTTAAAACATATGATATCATATTTGGAACCCAAAGAAAACGTATACAAGTGATGCATCCATCTAAGCAGTATTAGCTAACTGATTTCAAGAACAAAATCATTGATAAATGCAGTGTTAAACGAATCTTTTTACTAGTCTGATCTGCTGTTAACATTGTCCAGCAATGACGGGGCAATAATTGGCAGTCCCTTAGCTGTGCTTCATAGCAATAGACCTCTTTTTAAATCTCCCGGGACAGAGTTTGCACCAGGACGAGGCTGAAGTCGGTACGATGTGCTGATGTTGACGAATTTGGCAATGGTCATTCATGCTGCCACTGGTCACATCGTTTTAAATCTATTCACTGATGACACCGGTTATCTTTATATTTGGGTGACAGGTCGTAATATGCTATTATATGGAATGATGCCATACATGCGTAGCTCATGTTAGGGGGGATAAAAAGCCTTTGTGTGAGAGAAAGAGTGTCAATATACAGGACTCAAAGTACTTTATCGCTGGTGTTTCTGTTGATAGAATGTTCAAGAATCTAATCTATACTAAATTCTCTAGTAATGATTCCTTGCGATGTTCCTCGTTGGGCCCATGAGACCACGAAGGATCTTCTTGGATTTTACTTTGCGTTTGGATGCCTTCGGTTTGTTGGACATGAATGGTGGCCTTCTCTTGGAACTTCTTTCCTCCGACGACCGGCTGTTGTTGTCGTCGTTGATGTTTTTGTTGTTGTTGTTTTTAATTTTCTTGTCGTCTTGGGGAATCATTTTGGACGGCTCGTACTTCATTGGTTGTCTCAGCGTAGCCACTGTTGTCATCCCGTATTTGTAGCACCTGTACAACAGAGATGGTGGGTTTTCATGAACACATCTTGGAACACTTTGGTCAGAACACATGCAATGAGGTTTTAAAGGTCGTTGATACTGGGATGGTCTATCTCTCATTTTTTCCACTTTCTTTGAACCAAACTTCCGTATTGGTTGCTGAAAGGTTGTATACATGCCTACTAAGAGTATACTGCAGCTGACACGTTCTATGTCCGTGTACGGTCCCTGTCTAATCCCTTTATTTTGTGTCCTCAGGATTTCCATTGGTAGGTGCACAAAAGCTCAATGGGAATTGAGAAAAAGTCTGCAGTACTCACCCTCCCCACCAGGAGCGCTTCAAACAGCCATGTTCCTCGTTGAGGTCGAAGCACGGCGGCTGCCCGGCGTTGAAGAAGATCTTGCCGACCATGTTTGCCACGGGGTTCCTGGTTGTCTGCAGGCAGTTGTAGAATCTGTGGAAACATAACGAAAACTTGATTAGCTACTCTCTTTCTACAAGTATGAAACTGAATATAATATCAACCTACTGTAGGAAAGAAGTTTGTATGTATGTCGATTCTGTCATCAGAGAACCTTGTATCAAACAAAATAACATTGCAAGACACGGTTTCTATATATAACTCTACTTTATAAAATTACACCTTTAAATGTTATACAATTTCTTATCCTGTAAGCCCCACTTCCTCCCTTCAAGTTTTTATCACCTGCACACATAAGACAGGTGACAGGTGAATCAGTCTCGGGAGGTACAAACCCAGGCTAAAACGCCGAAGGCTTTGGAGAACGACTTCTCCTGATATATAAACGGAAACGTTGCGGACTTAAAGTGTTCAGAAGTGTGTGAATAGGTTGATGGATGGCGACTACTTCCCAGTAATACCCCACACCTCGACCCGCCCCAGGAAATAACTTCCATTACGGCTTAATGAGTTTCTGCGTCTTATCAAAGGAAAAATATGTGGTTATTAAGGGAAAGGTCTGTCGGGTCAAGCCGGATAGTTAGCCTAAGGAAATGTAAATACTTTTGACAGGTTTAACTTTACCGTCGATAAAAATTAAGACAGGGTTGCCCACAAGGGAACAGCAGCTGGAGCTCAAGTGAACCCGGTAGAAACCGCAGAGGAACGCAAAGATACGCGTAACGGATGTATTGCTAATCCGCCTTGTTTTTAAGACGTGCAGAAACTGACGTGAAGGTGTAACTGCAAACCTGGCGCGGAAATTAGCGCTGCCAAAACTCTCCTTTCTTCTTCCCCGTCCGGCTTCTTGTGTTCACGCTTGATGTACAAGGCCCACCCAGAAACGACAGTCAGGGAAAGAATACGGCAAACCTCTAACCTTTCCCGAGTTTCTCTCCCATACCTATTTGCATGCTGTGTCGCACGGTGCCAGGTAGTTTTTAATACGGTGATGGAGGTGACTTACTGTTTCCCGTGTCACTGTAAGCCTCAAGTGCTATGCAGGGGGCCATGTCTGATTGGCTAGAAACAAGTCATCCATGTCAGTCTAAGATCAATATACCGACGGCTTGCCTAATAACCACTCATTTGAGAACCTTATTTTTACTTCAGGTGATTCCTCGTACTTGCCGCGATTTCTGACTCTTTGGCATCGTGAAAAATCATTTGGGAAGCCTTTGTGACAAAAACTGCTACGAAGATATATGTGACGCCAACAACTATGTAAGGAATGCCTAAGCACCCATTGTAAAAAACGTTCTTTCAAACAGGTAAAACTGCCCAAACACGACAGAAAAATGCCAAACATGTTAAAGAGGAATTTGATCTGTGGTCAACTATTCCTGCTATACTCATTACGGTTCTTTGCGTTCTCTTTTTTTAAAGCGGTTGTTTCGCCCGTGTCTTGGTTGCTAGGAGACGGCCGAGACACCTGCTTGTCCCGTGCAGAGGCTATTCCTGAGCACACGTGCCGACGTTTGTGGTGTAAAGTTTGTCGCGACCGCCCCCGGCCGGTTACTTACCGCACTTAAAATGAGACCACCACCCTCGCAAAAACCACTAAACAGGAGTGGATAAAATGACTTCTCAGTGAAGAAGGCGCCTGTACCGAAGGAGAAACACGATACAGATCTGTGCTTCGGGCAATTGAGATAACACTGAAACCTCTTCTTTCATTTCGTAAATGGTAAGGACTAAGGAGCGTTAAGAAGAAACGGTGATCGGGTGATTTGATTTGCTCACAGTTCTCAACAAAATCAAAGTGAATCTAACAATGCAGCGAATCTAGCGAAAAGAATCAGCGTGTCCAAATGTTCGGATACCTTTACTCACGGTCTGCTAACAGGTTATCTTTTGTACCAAGGAAGGCTTTTAGGATCTTTTAGTTTCTTCGTAAAAATGACGTCATTTTTTTCAGATACAGAGGCACTTCCGTATCTTCGAAAGAGGTAAACACATTTGTTTGTTGTCAGAAACAAAATAAAACAGGTTACCAATCATCCCAGAGATACAATGTTATCTTGTCGTCTCTTCCCGAATAAAAAGGTGCGTGTGTTTATACCATTAGAATAGACCACCAACGCGCAGAGACAAATAGACATTGTCTACCCGATCATCATGATAAGGAAATACCTTGAAAGAGATACAGTGTTAACAATTACCGCTTGTTCTCCTTACAAAGTAACTTCAAAACGCTTGAATAGACTTCAAAAGGTCATCCTAACCGAAAGGCGTGGAAGCTATCGGTTTGCGTAATCGTCTACTTCTAGTCAAGATTTGTGGAGAGATGTGGCCATCTCGTGACGAAGCGCCACCATGCGGCGACTTGTACAGCTGCAGCTGGGCCTACCTCATTGGAGAGTAATGTCCGGAAAAATGCTGGCTTTCTACGAACAACAAGATTGGTATTAGACCGATTACAGGGCGGTTGTTTGGTCTGAGTCGCCGAGGCCACAGTTTCAAAGGGAAAGGTCGGGGAATAATTACATCGCACGAACACAGCCTGTCATCTTACAGTCTGGATGTCACTTGACCCAGAAGGCGGCTTGCACCTGCATTAGTGAGATGACACCGGTGCGGAAACCGCCGAAAATCTGCGCCTTCAAACCTGTACTTATCGCAGGCTTCATTACTAGTTTCCCTTGAAATAAAGAAAGAGAAGGAGTGGAGGCGAAGTATCCAGCAGTGTTTAGTTACAAGGCAAGGTGCTCAGAAACGGCTGTCTCCGAAATCAGCTAAATGTAGCTGACTACTTTTGGATGCTCTCATCTACATTTTTCGCGTTAAAAGCGAGTAGGAAGGATCCAAGTCCAAGCTGGCTTTTCGGTGATGTTTCACTGTGCTGATTTGCCCTCGCTTGTCAGGGTATATAAATGTCAGGCCAATTGTCTTATCTGCTAACACTAGGACTCCGAGCCCGTCCCATACCGGTTGGACGGTAGCATGCCTTTTTGTCCCCGCGCATAATTTATCGTCCTCTCGACAGCGACTTAACGACTCACTGTAATCCTTTAATGCACACTGATTTACTCCATAAAAAACTTGATTTCACGTATTTTCTTAAGGCTGACGCGACCACCTGCTAGGCTCTGGGCTAGATTTTGGGATTGCAGTTGTGGATTTTGTACACCTGGGCCGGCAGGTCATCACTCCGTACCTTAAGGGCGAATGTTACGCAGGTTTTTGGGCGGAAGGCTTTGAAGGGATGAACTGAACTGATCGGAGTTGGCAGGTCGCACCTCAAGAATATCAACTTGCATTCCTGAGAAAATAGACGCACGTTTTGTGCCACCCGAACGAATAGACAAAACAGCGGAGGAATTTCACCACGGCACTGCTTGGAAACATTATCTGACGATTACAAATGTTGTACGTACACACCTGGGGTCGTCCCCTTAAACAAACGTCAACACGGCGCGGAATGTTGCGGTCGCGTACCTGTGGTGTTCGGCACAACGTACGGCGCACAGCGGGGCGACCGCAACATGGCAAGCACTTGGCATGGACCCAATGCAATCTCACATACGAACTTACGGCGAAGGCATCTTTGAGAGACTGTACGCTATCCCAACACATGGAAGTGTCTGTTTCTTGTTTCTCTTTCAAGATTTACACTTTCAATCGTGATGTTATGAGGGAGTAGTTTTTACTACACAAACTGACAGAATGAAAACACGAGTTACCTAACAATTCTTCAAACCAATGGTTTATTGACACCCGTAGACTGCCGTTGTCGCCGTGTTTAGTCCTTGTTTGTGTCTTGTATGAGCGACTAACGGCACCAAACAAAACAGTGAAAAGAAAGAAAGAAAATAGTGTGGGAATATTTCGATCCGGAGGGGGTATATAATATTTAGTACATATATATGGTACACATATTTACTACAGACTTTTTTGAAAGAGCGTGGGAAAAAAGCGGGGTTCTGTTACGGGGGGCCAACGTGACTGTTTCATCCCGCATACTATCAACAAAACCGCCGCATCACCTGCGAGAGGACGTTCTTTTCAAGCCGGCCGCAGAAGACTTGGCGACAGCCCGGGACAAAGGCGCGAACACACCGGGCACAATGTCTGGCCATCAACACTTGAAACTCAAGCGTGAGAAAATGGCGCGGCACGCGCTGACCCCACTTCGAAGGTCTTGTTGCAAGTTGAACCAGACAAACGTGCCAACAATGGATTATGAAACCACAAACAGTCCCAGACTAACATGATACCGGTGAGACGGGCCCGGCAAGGGGCACGGAGTCTTGTTTGGTCACCCACAGGACAACTAGTCAATATTGTCGGGGAAAGGGAGAATCCGACTGGGCCTTTGTTTGGGTGACGACAGGTGCGCTAAACGGTGGAACGGACGGTGCAGTTTTGTGGGGACCCTGCCCTTAATGACGTCCATCACAACACATGTTTGCAACCCTTGCTCGTGAGAACTTCGTCTCTGCTAGTCCCCAAGCAGGTGTATGACGCCGGCTTGTTTTCGCTTTTCCTTTTTGCCAGCGTTTTATATGTTTCTCTGTTAGTGCGTGTTCTTCCTTTCTGTCCACCTGTGTCTAAGAGTGCAGCAATAGAGAAAGTACAAAATGGCACAAAACCCTGCTAATCAGACCGTAGCCATACATTTCCCTGGAGATTACGTTCTTACTACTCCATGGTGAAGGAATGTCGGGTAGGGGGCGTCCTGTCAGGGTCGTATAGATCAAAGGTAGCGTACAGGAGTTCAGACGAGACAAGACGGAAAAGGAAAGATACCCCATTCACAAGAAGTCAAAACAGGCCTCCCACACCTTGTCTTCCTACTCTAATCCTTCTCCTCCTTCCGTTTCGCGCCTCCCACTTTCCTTAATCCGCTTCCTTCTCCGTAAATCCTCTCTCTCCATCCTCCTTAATATGTCATGGTAAACAATCGCTATGATCCCCGTGCTGAAGTCTACCCGTCGTACTCTAGTTTATCAATTCGCTTTTCTTTTTTCCCTTTTCCCTTTGTCTTCTTTCCTCCCACTTTCCTCTAATTTTTATTGGCCTTGTTCCCCCTCTCATCTTGTTTCCGTCCTTCCCCTTACTCTACATTCCCTCTATCTCCTCTCCCTCCCTCCCGAGTCATGCCCAGTCTCACCTGTCGTCGCAGTCGCAGTGTGACAGCGTGTGGAAACGGTAGTTGAAGAAGCCGTATGCCGAGGAGAATCCTGGGATGCGGTGTTCGCAGTGGTCGTGTTCTCGGCAGCACTTGTCCACCTCTGCCTCCTCTCCCAAATCATCAAACCTGCAGAAAAGGGAGAAAAAGATAAAATGAATCAAGGACCTCCTTGGCCATTTGGATTAAGAAATATTTCAAGAGACAAATGTGTATTCTAGAACGGGCATGGATGACATTGAACTTTTGGACATTCGTGTTGTTTCTTAAAATCAAAAGTAGGACAGGTGTAGAAATACAGCTCTAGCCCTCGAGACTTTATTTGACTCGCAAAGCCATGAGATGTTCTCTGAGATTCAGCCTGACTAAACCAACATCCATTACTGACCCCTCTGACCTCTCGCGGTATCGTCTCTCGCGAGACGTGACATCCTACAATCTTCCTTTCTCGAAGAAGGACGGTATCTGATATCGTGGGTAAAATCTTCACTCGGGGGCGTCCTTACAAACGGTATTAACACATCCAACCTGCCATTCCCGGCATTCCAGGCAGAGCTGGTACAAAGAACAAGCCCTTGGCCAGGCCCGAGTATGTCGCCTGTGGACGCACATGTTGTCCGAAGCGTTAATCCCCAACCATATCAAACCTTTTAGAGTGGAGGAATCTGCCTTCCAGCACAAAGTACGAGGCTGTTTCGCCACTTAACAGCGAAGCCTGTCAATACAGATAATTCTCTCTCTGTTACAGAATCCGGGACATCTGCGGTGTTGTTTGGTAAGTGAGAGGGGTGTGAGCTTCAGCGTCTTGAGTGCTGTGTGGACTAAGACATTAACGCGACACCTGACAACACCTGTATGACAATCTTTGGCAATAAACTAAATCCGTCTGTCTTTTGCGTTCCAACAGAGAGAGAAGTGGTTCATGAACATTTGAAGTAGATGACATATTTAGGCATGGCTAAGCTTTGTAGGCTGTACTGATATGACAGCTGTCGTCATTGACGATAAAATCGGCCTTGATTTCGGTGACTTTGAAGCTTGTGAAGTTACCGTGATGTTAACAACTGTCCACATACTAGTACTCCCTTTTTCTTTGTCTGTTTCTCTTTATCTTTTGCTATCTTCCTTCGCTTCTCTATCTCTCTATCTATCTTCATTTCTCAAGTTAATAGATTATGATCTTGGTTTCACTTTTTCAGGACTGTTCATCCATGCCAGGGCCGGGTATCATCTGTACACAAACGATCCACTCTGAAGGAACTTGAATCCCTCCAAGGTTGCAAAAGTGGAGCACCAACAAAGGGGGCGCACCCACCCCCAAATTGTACACACTGAGTCAAAAGGCGTCCAAAAACCGACAGGGCTTTGCTAAATACCTTTAATGCCACATTACGAATTGTGCCACCTTAAGAAGATAATTCTGAGACCCTCTCGTCTTTTCTTGTACTCCCAAGAATTGGTTGTTAACCAAGCAAATACTGTCTTAAGGTATTAGTCGCGTGTGTTTGCGGTGGTCCTTTGAGGGAGTTCCGCGGGAAGGGTGGGTATTGTGAGCTCTGCCACTTTCACCTCGTGGAGTTATCTAACAATAACGTCAAGACTACTTCAAGGGGTACGCTGATAATGCTTGAGATACGAAGCTTAGACATAACTTACGCACGATTTCATCCTGCAATGTGTTGTCAGTCCTAGTAAGTCCTTTGTTGTGAATTTTCCATTCACTGATCAGCATTCAAAACATGTTAACAGTGGACAAGGACGCATTGTATTTGATTGACATGTTCGGAGAACATCACTGGGTCTTGACTGAGCATTCGTCGCCTCAACCAAACAGTTTTGGGCCAAGGTTAAATTTCAGGTTCGTGCTCCTTTGGTCATTTGAATGACAGCAAAACAAGTGGTCTTTCATTTTTCTACCAGAAAAAGGCGCGGCAATAAAATCGACCGAAAAGAAGTGAGGCAAGTTTCATAACGCTCGGTATTGACTGACTCACTGTGCTCTTGTCCTGCAAGTTCCTGATAATTGTTTGTGTCACCGCGAACATTTCTAGACGGCGTAAATTGTGCCGTGGCACGCGTGGGGTGCGTTATAGATGCCCAGATGACCTACACTTCCGTTTTTGTCTCGTTCATAAAAAAAAGATCGTTTGACTCACCCACCGTCGAATTGTTTGATCGGTAAGCCGTATATCTCCAATCCCGGTATCGGCACGATGTGACGTATTTGATCATACCACCTGTCTAAACCTTTGATCGACAGGTAAAAGACCCCCAGGTCGGAGATCAGACAATAAGTGAGGAAATAGATAATAGCGATTGTCCTTGGGGTTCTACTAATGTCTGCGGCAGGGTTGACATCTGTTTGTTGTGGTAGAATCCGGCTTTGCTCCGGGCGGTTTGACTTTTAACATAAAACAAGCGGCAGCAACACCTGAATCAAACATCGTGGTTTTTGTGGATCAAGCCGCGGTCGGGATGCCGACATTATATAGGACACCGGAAGGGATGCTTTACTACGAGGCACTGAGAAGAGACCAAATATGTGCACGGCTCAACAGATGTCACGTTATGTCGTCTGCAGTTTCTAGCGTTGTCGTTTTGGGGGTCAAACTTGTTGTAGTGGAAGGTAATTACAAACACAGGTTTGGTTCATGGACACAGTAAAGGGCAAGTACTAGCGCCACGATACCATAGAAATCTTAGCTCGACATTGATTTTGTCAATGACTTGTTTTCACATAAACTGGGCTCCTGCAACATGACCTGAGAATACCCCTTCCCCAAATCCCCGTGACTTTCAGGACGCTTCACACATAGCATACCGGCAGGAGAAGAGTTTATCACCTGGAAGGGGTAAAGCACGCCATTGTTTATCCAGACATCGCCCATTTTCAAAGTTCCGCCAAGTGACTAGCGCCACGCGGGTTGTTGCTTACGTGATATACTACCCTGTTATTGTTTACATTTAGCTTTGTTGATTGTTTACATTCCAACGCAGGTGTGTATGGAAATTCCGTGTGCATGCTTCCACTAAAACGTGAAAACGTAATGCGTATAATTTTTTTGTAGTCTTTATTAAACGGTGTTAAACACCTCGACCACAACGAATGTCTATCTATTCACCTCTCGTCTAGTCTCCTTCCTGAGTTATTCACCGTGATCAATCATACTTTGAGACGGGACGTCGCTCCAAGAAACACATTTCCTTGATGGGCGAAAATTAGCCGGGCTGTTAGCATAACCCACATTGTGTAGCGATGGCCTTTTGCCCTTCCCTGCAACGGGAATTCTTTCAGGAACAATGCGGGTTGGGGACAAGCTGTCCTCTCATCGGAAGTGGCGGACATGTCCTATTGTGAGCTTATCGGAGAGAATATCTCAGTGATAACGTTAACATCAGAAAGATGGCACGGCCAGCAACCGATCTCTCTCACCTGCCGAAACTTGGATAAAGAAAAATAAAACGTTCACACCGGAATTAGAAAAGTTTTTCGTCATGTTCGAGGAAAATAAGGTAAAATTCAGATTTCCTGTTGAATTTGTAGTAAAACACATCACTAGAATTTGAACTGCCGCCATTTTGAACAAAGCCTTCTGGGTATCCCTTTGCATGTGCACCTGTCGTCTGCAGACATTGCTTTTTCTGTAGCGGCGGCTTCTGTCCTCACCAGAATCCGACAAATCAGCCCGTTCATGCCCAGCTAATAGCTACAAGTGGCTGAGACGCCCGTGAGTTCGTGATCGAGGTCCGGAGTTTGTTTACTAAGCATTGAAAGGTCGATGTCAGCCTCTGTTTGTTTACCGACAGAGCTCCGAGGTTGAAAAATAGCGCGCGCAGTACTAGTGACACTCACATATGAAACGGTTTACCGCTGCTTTCATCGCAGTGTAAGGGTTAACATGGTAAGACAGCACTTGCGTGAGGTATGATTTTACTGAATGAAAAACAAGGGATGACAAGATATGTCGTCCAGATGCGAGTGACAAGAGTATACCTTTGTCGGGATGTAACCTGAACATGAGGTTGTCCGTCTGAGGCTATGTTTGTAGTTGACATGTCACTAACGGAGTGAAATAATTTAGTAAAACCCAAATTTCTTTTGCAGATGAACCGTAAGATTGTGCGACGGTTGAACGGTATAATGACAGATGACTCTAACACCTAATTTGAGATAGTATCTCAGAATCAACAAACATGCTTTCTTCGGGTGTAAGACGATATCGTCTCGAGAAGCACGGGACTGTAAATTGGAACCATTAAAGGAGTTAATGGTTCTGAGCCGGGCAGACAGAAGGAGCAAGGCGGGGAAATAGCGTTCATTCCCAGTGTCAAAACGTCCAGAGTTTGTTTAACAACAAAACGACATATCTTTGCAATTCCAGACGATAGCATCTAAACGTAAACAGGAGACGTATCTGGGGAATTCAGCAGCACGCAACGAGACAGAAGACAATATCCCGTCGGGGAGGAACCTCGCAGAGTTCAAGTTCGTGCCTGAAAACTTGAGAATCCTGCAATGTCGTCTCGCAGCAAGGTTATCTCCCAAACTTGCAGGCTATCCTGGCGACCCAACCCTAACTGTTGAAGGACGAGGCAGGCGGACAAAGTGAAATGCAAAATTGTCGGCAAAACACAGAAAAACAATTAAATTCAAGGAGGAGGAAAGAACTGTAGCCCCCTGGAATCACCAGTTGCGCCATCTACCGGACAGAACTAAATAATTCACCTCCACAACGACGCATGTTCTATCAAATGTTGGACGCAATGGTTCATTCGTCAAATTGCCATACTATCAAGACAACATCAAAGCCGGTCGCGGGAGCGGTCATAAAGATTCCAAACTTTGGCTACTCTTATCTTCATGTCTCGTCTAAGTCTCCCAGACTTGTACATACGGTGTAATTTTGTCCTCGTTAAAAGGCACAGGCCTCGGGGCCCGCACAACCGCAATGTTGTGACAAGGGCTTTAGAATGGAAAAGATTCACAGAGCTGTTGGCATTGGGCCAGAACTTGCCCCAAGCTGCCCCCACGATGTTACTAAGGGCGGAAAACCCCGCTAATAATCGGTGCACAGCTTATTTGTAGAGTGGAGAACAGCCCCTCGATGGACGGGTTACCCGCCTGGATGTGATGACAGACATCCGCGTTACGCTAAGGAAACGTTTGGAGAAGAAATAAACCCGAGCTGACTCGGGCTACCCCCACTTGCTTTTCTTGCAGACAAAACCTTTCGATTCATTGGAACGATGTCCGTGATGTCCGTGAAATTTTTACATAAGCTGTTCAAATAGGCAGCCCTACAGGCGGACTTCCCTGCAGGTGGATGCGGGGACGGTACAAAAACTACGCCGGAGTGTGGATGGAACAAGGCCACATTTTAAGAGACAGTTCGGAATGGATAGCAAACGTGTACAGCATCATTAACTACTAGTTACGGTCTTCTCAAAATGCTAATTTTAGACTGTATAGAAGTGCAGGAAATGTATGGCTACATTTTCTACCGAGTAGTGAAAGTGTATTAAGATGAAACAGCAAATTTGAACATGTAACACAAATTTGATGTCCTTGACGAGAAAATAGTAGAGACTGTCGACTGCGACGAAAACAGATCAACTATACACCACATGTTGTAAACAGTTAGTCTTTAGAGGAAAGTTGCCCGGCTGCTTGTCCATTCTTATTAAGTTGACATACCTGGTCGTCTCGCCCTTGAGGCACGTTTACGCCGCGCAGCGCGGGTAAAAGCCGGCAGGCAGGCAGGCTCTAACAATCGGTACAGTCTTTTCAGACGTGGCCAGAGCGCTTCTGTCACTTTGTTGACGGGGTAAATCAAATTTTGTACCCACACAATTCATTACGGAAAGCTAGAGGTTGGATTACTTCGCATTATTTCTGCAACACTTATGTCAGTGGCGAGTCAGTCATTCGTATTTAGTGTATCCAACCCTATTTACAAGCTGTCACCTAGTTTGTGACAAATATTGCAGTTTTCCAGGAGAAAAGGCATTCACACATAATGCAATTACAGACACAGGAAAGTTAAGTCACAAGAAAGGGGAAAAGACTTACTTGGATGCCATATCACCGGCTCCGCACCATTTGGTCCCGGGGTAGATGAGCCAGCTGCCAGCGCGCTTGGTCCGGCCGCCGACGTCTCTTTTCTCCTGCTGCCGGTGCATCTCTCTCTTCACGGCCTTCTCAAACTCCCGACACTTCCCCTTCGCTGTCTTGAAGTCCACCAGGGTTAAGATGTTGGACACGAGGCCCTCGCTGCCGTCGGCCACAAGTGGGGAGAACTCGGTCCACAGGTAGTCCTTCCGGAGGGAGTCCGACCCCGAGACGAGCCCTCTTCGGACGGCGTCGTCTGTCATCGTGGTGCCCTCGGCAAGGAACGAGGCGACGAAGCCGTCGATTGCGTCCCGGTCTTCCCGGACGTCGCAGTCCCTGACAACGCCGTCCCCGTCGTACACCGCCTGCGTGAAGAGCCGGCCGTCGGTCACCTGGCGGAACCTGATGTCCGCCGTGGGGGTGCGGGGCGTCCCTTCGGGCAGCACCACGGAGGTCTCCCGAGAGAAGACGCCGTCCTTCACGACGCTCAGCACGCGCTCGCCGTCCCCGCTCACGCTCACGTTGAAGTAGAACGCGGACGGAATCAAATTCCTGGCAAAAACGCTCTCAACGACGACGAAAAGCACGGCTACTGCCACTTGGCGCCCTACAGTAATTGCCATGACTGCTATTTAGTAGTCGGGTCTAAAAGTCGTGTCCACAGCCACTATATATAGACAAGGCTTAAGAATGCAAATCCACTGTTAGCTACGCGAGGCGTGCAGTAGGCAGCTCTGCTCGGTCTCGTGTAGCGCCTGGCCTCCCGCCAATATATATACCCCCAGCCCGGTCACCCGATAACGCCCAGTGTAATGCTATTCATGACAGGTAGGTAATTACCTCTCAGACCGCTGCAAGGAGGGTTTGGGGGTGTCAACGTACCCACATGACGGCAGGCCGCAAGACCCACGCCGATTGGCTGGCTGGTCAGAACACACAGAAACAGAGAACGTGTTTGAAACATTTTTGAATGCTTACGGGACGTTATAAATGTTGCTAAGGAATGTGGGGTGACACAAACACCCACGAGGCGGGAAAAAAATAAGCGTTACCTTTTCGGAAAAATCAGAAAAACTAGACAATTTAATTAAGGTAATGACGTGAAAATCGATATCGTGTGGCGTTTTCAACAGGCAAGAATACCGATAAATGTGAAATATCAAAATAAAACTTAAAATCTAGAGAAAATGCCAGACAGGAAATGACAACACAACAATCAACACCCAACGTTCCGTCGTTGACAAGGAGAGTGTTGATGTAAGTTGAGAATTATTTATGTGAAGTACACCACGTAACCTTCATGAGCATATCTTAGTGATGACGAAATTTGACGACAGTATCTGCAAAACTATGAAGAGGTAGGACGCTGTTTTTGATAGCCCACACATTCTATTATGTCACGGGCAAAACACTTTATTTGTCAAAAGTACAAAGTTCCTGAACGGACGAAATTCCAAACTCTCAAGGGCTTCCGAGGAGTCACGGAAATAGACGGGTTTTGCCGAACTCGAGTGGACTGAAACCACGCTGCCATCCGCTTCCTGCATCAGAACAAAAACTTCTGATGTCGCCTGTCGCCCAAAGTTTTCATATTTATGATACAGGAAGAAAGCTGCTCAGGTCTTGGACAAATACATAGCCATTTGTACGGGCTTGAAACAATGTTGCCTTGCACATATACATTACTATATCGACCGTCGTGGATAAGCATTGACAACAAAACATTTTACGAACGTCATAGATAAATCAAGGACAAAATCATCCCAAAATTTACTATCATTTTCACATCACAGAAACGTCACATACAAATGTGAGTACTGATCATGACCTCAGATTCCAATACAGCCCTTTACGTAAGAAGATTCGCTATCGTATGATAACATTCCTACACGTTCTATCATCATACAGGCAGATTTCTTATCTATTATTCTGTTACGACTTGGACATAGCCCAAACCATGACGTTCGTGATTAAAACGAGGAAGCCGTACCCGGAAAATAGGGTAAAAACAATGCTTTATCGTAAAAATGTTAGCTTGTCAACTCTGCCATATTTACAACCGCTTACACCGCAGTTCATACAGACTTTAATCTCTGCCCCTCCTACATTTAAAAGATAAAAAAGGGCAAGTCCTTATCAAAATATCTCCAGATCAGGGTTGAACCATAGAGCACAGTTAGGAACACCCAGAATAAAGGGAAAGTCGCCCACTTTTCCTCTGTTTGTTTTAGGTTTCCGACTGTCTGCCCTTGTGGCGACATTTTGTCACCCACTTATATAGGTCACAATTCCTGAACCAAACGGGTAAAATTGAAAATAAAAGATTGTATTGACTTCTTGTCGCTTGAAGGCGGAACTAATCAGCCACTTCTTAGTACTGCGGATCATGTTTGAGGCCTTTCACGAAGAGACAGAGAAGAGAGTAGAAAATTAAGACAGAACCACGGAGCATTGTTCTCGACTTGATGGGTCACACAGCCCACCAAAGACGACCCAGCTAACAGATGTCACCACGGATATACAGAAATTCCCCGGGGTATAACAGACAAAGGGGGAGGGACAATTTTAAATCTTGTTGCCCTGAGAGGTAGGAAGTTTTCGGGACATACGAACAGGTCTCCCTCCTACGACTCCGGACGATACTTGAGAAGTTTGGTCGCACCAGAACCCCTCCCACCTAGTGACTTCCTTCCTCTCCAGACGACACTACGACTACATGACTGTACAATTATATCGTTAAACATGGTCACAAAGTCTTTTCCAGACTACATTAGGAACATTTCCACGGCTATTTGCAAGGCGACCATTGCACTTTTAGTGAATTAACTTCCCTCAGAGTCGAGACAAGGCGGTTCAGACGTCGAATAGGTAACCTTCGGCTGACCTCAAGATACAATGGCGGGTGACAGGAAGAGGAGGGCACAGGGACATTCAGAAACAAACAAGTTTCAATGATGATTGGCCTTGACATCCTCATAACCTGCTATCAAGGTCCCAGGCAAACGTTTTAGCATTATGGAAATAATAATCTAGCCTAAATAGAGAGAGTCGAATAAAAGTTGGACTGTCGCCCTGGAAGAGAAAAACAGGTGTTTCAGTTCTTCCCACCATTTTTAAAACATTTTTAGGGTAATTTTTATTCATTTTAGCTGAGTGAACGTATCTTCAGGATATCTGTTATCATTCGTTTATCCATTTTCTGTTTCCTTGCTGTTGTTTAGTAATATAAAGCATCGTCGTCGTTGAAAAGTTACATATGCCTTGAAAAATCGTTATGTATAATGTAGCTCTATTGTACTCCGAGGAAGATCGGTTTCCTCTCTTTAAGAAGGCAAAATGCTTTTTTCTTATCTCTCCTAATATTCCGAGAAACACTGTGATTGTGGGAGGTCCAAATGAGGAGAAAGCTATCCCCATTATCAACTGCCCGGCTGTCAGTTTGAATC
This sequence comes from Branchiostoma lanceolatum, assembly GCA_035149815.1. NCBI lineage: Eukaryota > Metazoa > Chordata > Leptocardii > Amphioxiformes > Branchiostomatidae > Branchiostoma > Branchiostoma lanceolatum. Next base: position 25,084,693 of record CM068866.1, on the reverse strand, counting down.
ATTTGGACACCTCCGCCATGTTGTAAATGACCCATAATACTTTCCTCCCTCACACCTGTAGGAGTTGGTGCGGCACGTGACCTTCCCATGACCCCCCGCTGTGTCGTGGGAGGTCTGACAGAAGTTGGGAGACGAAAAAAAAGCTAACAAAATGTTAGGCGATAAATTGCTCTGACATTTGATCACTTTCCACCTTATTGGAGGAGTAACCAACCATATAAACTGTTGTAATCGAGACAAAGGAAAGGGAGGAGTTCGTTGGACATTGACTTTTATCTCGGTTGATTTGAAAATATAGTAAAACGGCTCCCAACTAACTGAAAATGTATAAGACATATGTCACCATGATAAAGACAGCAATGCAAACAATATTCTTACTCTCTCTGTAGATCTGTGAACTCTGAAAATGTTTTACGTTTTACTATTTCTGTTCCATCCGCCACAGATGAGTCAAAACTCTTGCGTATACAAAATATCTTGGCCTTGACACCTTTTACTCAAATCGAAATCACAAAATTGGCCAACCATACTGCATCGCAATCCCTATGACTGATTTTTATTAATTCAAAATCCCCAAAGAGCTGAGGAGTTGAGGATGTTGTGTTATCTAAGACCTTGAACGGAAAGCATTTGATACATTCCAAGGTCATTCTTTCCTCCCCCAACTTTAGCAATGGGAGGTCTGGATCAGTACCGAATGCCGCAACAGATAAGATCTCTGACCAGTCGGGACACGGTCGCAGTCTCGCAGACGATACAAGAGAAAACACAAATCTCTCTCATTTCGACATTGACGGAAAGGTAGTGAAGATACCTAAGCTGGGCCGCTACTTTCTTCCTGGGAGGTCCTGCTGTCGCCAGGAATAAAGTATTCCTCGGAGCGGTTGAGTGAAAGGAAACCCGCGGATCTTTGCACCCTCTCTCCCTCCTTCGCATTAAAGACGTCCACAGGACGAAAGGGCACGGGAAAGGACACCGAGACGTCGTCGCACAGTGTCAACATCGCAGACAATGTCACAACTGTTGGTTGTATTTGTAGAATCTTACCCAGAAAATTATTAGCGAAAGAAATTGCAAGTGGTTCACCATCTTACAAGTTTTGTACATTATCGTTTAATCGTTCCCCTCGCAGGTCATTCAAGCATGTTCAACGAACTTAAATGTATCCAAATTAGTTTTATTCCGACCACAGCGCCCTGAGGCACGTGTGTTAGTCACAACCACGGTGGCATATCACTTCACCAAAAAACGTTTTTTTCCCGAGCTAGTCTACTTCGTAGGGATGCCAACGCACTGAAGGAGTGGACAAAAGCTTTGGTGAAGACAATTTGTAGTAATTCACTAAACTGCTGGCATTTTCTGAGACGCAATTTGATACACCCGTGCATTAGGTAGGGCTGTAAGTGGAAAAGTTGATGTAATGAAGGAATAAACGGAATATAATGACTGATGAAGTGACCCCTGACCTCAGGTGAGCGGTTTCGCGTTGGGAGGTCCCAAATTGCTCACATAAAAGTCCGGTCCGTCCGCAGGTGTGAAATAAGGGCAGAGCGCATCACCTGGGAACCCTGGCGGTGGCGAGGCCATCATTACGCACAGCGAGGGGCCGCATCAATACGGTGATTTATGGGGACGGACTCAACAGGTGTGTGGACGGGAGATATTACACAAAACAGAGATGGATGGATATGCGAAAGAACGAAAGAATGAGTGAGTCAGCGACTGTAGACAGACAATGCATTGCTGACTGTCTGTGATGACGAACGAACGAACGAACGGAGGAAATGAAATGGAAGAGTACAAGAGTACATGGCACTGACCACCCTCACCACCCATTCTACGTAGAGATCAAAATAACATACAGTTGTTCATTCATTTTCCTTTCTTTCATCGTCAACTTGCTTAGAAGAAACTGAAGAATGCTCAGAAAAGGCGTGACTGGAGAATCATCTAGGACATGGTGTCTGTATGCTGATACTCGTCGTCTCACATCGATGACCTCTGTCCGACATGGAGCGACCCAGCTCCCCCTGCGGAAGGATCGTCATGCCTTTGTTGTCTACATCTGCGCATATTGAGCAGCGGGATGGAAACCTGAGACGAAGACGGGGTTTCAAAAATGCTGTAATTTTGTTGATATCAACGCGGGCCAAAACATACAGGAAATGAATTGCGTTCCCCGAGCAATGGGACCGGTAACCGCGCTCAAAAAGCTTGATGGAAGAATGGAAGAGGTGAGGCTAGGACGTGCAGCAAAAAACGTCGCTATATTAATTTTAAGATCGGACTGATGCCAGATATGTGACTGACGTTGTCTTAAGTCCACATAGGTACAGGTGGACATTAACAAAACGCACAAAAGTTCACGCCTACTCTATATCTCCAAAAACAAGTCTGGAACTACTTTCATGTTCACTACGCCTCTGCATGTTCAAATGTGACCTTGACGTCCGGGCAGCTGTCAGGTGTAAAACGTCACGACTGGCTCGGGCACGGCGTATTTAAGACTGTCAACGGTTTCTAATATCATGCCTGGGACAAAAATAAAAACAGGGCCTATGGCTTACGTTTTGATGTAACATGTGTGATGGTGAAATATGTACAGACGTTTCATCGTGTCCTCTATCAGGGTTATTTCCATTTCTTGCATTTTTCACCATAAAAAATGCTACACATTGATGATCATTTAATTAAAGGCAAAAATAACAACAAAGGCTTTGAATTCTATTACAAATAAATCACTTGTTTTGTAAGATGATCTTTTGCCGGTAAGATGGCCGCCAGGGAATTCTTACAGAACAAACGGTGGATCAGCCGGAGTATGACATGACATTTCCGGTTGAAATCATCTCAGCCTTTTCACCTGTTATCAGTCTGGATCCTCCAGATGATACCAGTAAGCGCAACTTATCTTTGTCTTCCATACTACTTTCTTCACCACACCATGACAACCTACCACCCAAATACTATATTTCAGAAGATAGCTGCATTCCGTCAGAATGAAGTACAAAGTGAACCACACAGATTGTCGCTAGAACAGGTCCTGAGCTGCTATCTTGTCTGTAATCAAAGCGTCTGCAGGCGGCAGGCAACAGTTGGGTTCACAAGCTGGGATGGGGGAAGGGGAGATTCATTTTATAGCACTGAAAGGGATGATTGTAATAATTCACCAGGTTGTATTATTACAGCCAGTAGGTACCCATATGACTAAAGTATGATGAAAGTAATGTTCACCGTGTATGTATATGTGTGTGCGTGCGTGTGTGTGTGTGTGTGCGTGTGTGTGTGTGTGTGCGTGTGTGTGTGTGTATGTGAGTGTGAGTGTGAGTGTGTGTGTGTGTGTGTGTGTGTGTGTGCGTGCGTGTGCGTGTTTGTGAGTATGCGCCCGTGTATGTGTGTGCGTGCGTGCGTGCGTGTGTTTTTGTGTGTGTTGTGTGTGTGTGTGTGTTTGTTTGTATATGTGTGCGCGTATGTGTGTCGGATGATCACTTTATCCTTTCCGTTTCCCTGCTAGACTTTTTGGTGGGTTTCACCAACTCCCAGAGGAGGAAGTGACCGTTGGTAATCGTTGATCCCTCCACAATACCGGCATTCGTCACAAGAACTAACGTTTTATCTTGTTATAAATCAGCACCAGAACAGGGATTTTCCTATCTTCTGTCCATTCAACATCATCAGCATATTTCCATCCAGCAGAGATTCTTTCAACAACGCAGAACTATCAGTGTCTTATATTAAACACATTATTGACGCTACAGTGACTACCTGTTAGTGGCATCAACATTACTGAAAGTTATATCTCCAAGCAGATGTAGCGTCCAGGTGAGTTTCGGTGTTTTATGCGTGTATTTGCGGCATTTCATACGTCGTTTTAGTAGTACAACTTTAAAAACATATTCCCCGTCTAATACATCTGCTTGGAGATAAGATAAAACGAACAAGGAACAAGGGAAAATATGTCATACAGCTGCTTAAACGTCGCGTTACGCCAACAAAATGTCATGTCATTAAAAACAGAGATTCAGACAATTAAATCACAAGAAGTAGATTCAGGGTCCGGGAAGTTTGTACACATGTTGATAATTGAATACCTGGCTTACGTTTGGTATTTACTAAAATATTCCTTTTCCTCCCAACGGCCCTGCACACAAAGCAATTACTCACGCGTTTACCAGGTAATCATCACAGTTAAAACATACCTACGTGTAGCTTTTCTACTCAATAGATACCCAAAACAACGCCAGGTATGTTTTGTGTTCATGGGAGCGTTCATTTCATGACTATCTCACTAATTAGAAAATGTGGATAAGACGTAATCTCGTTAATTGCGCGTTTGCCCTTTAGCGTTTTTGTTGGAATTCTGAATGATGATGCCACTAATGGTGTTATTGCTGTAGCGTTTAGATTAACATCTCCTCGTGCACACTTTTAAGAGCTCTCTGGTCTGGAGACAGTTTTAAGTACAGGTGAGATGCCCTTAAAGATGGGACTGGGGTTTATCATGATGACAGTAGCTAGTTGCACAACGATGCGAGGAATTCTCTCGTATCCGCTTGTTACTTAATCTTCTCCCTTAAATCTGCAAACCGTCAGCATTCAAAGATAAGCGAACAATTTTGAACAGGTAGGCAATCCGGTTTTGCAGCGGGGAGGTAAGGTAGTTTTAACTCACCGGCAAACTGCTCAAAATGGAGGCGTGGTGTTGTTCGGTCTTGTTTGTTTGTTTGTTTGGAATTCTGGACAACAAATGGTTTTGTTTGTTTACACTTCATTAGGCAGTTATCAATAACAAACAAATCATTAAACTGCCTTGTTTACGTTACTGTACATGTACTGAGCCACGGTGATTGTACTTTTCTTTACCTTAATACCAGGTGTGACAGCATCTTTTATCTAACCTTATCACAGGTGTATCTACCTGCTTTTAAGTCCTCCCACCCACGTTGATAACATTTTGATTGACACAGTTCAATCTTCATCTTCTTTTGTTTTCTGTTTTTGTCCGGTAGAAAAACGATAATCATCGGAAAATAACATCAAGTAAACACATCCAGGATTAACACATAAACTTTGATTATTATCTGAAATGGCTGGATTTATATCTAGTGGTATAAAGGTTACAAATATACATGATTCTTATCACTGTAACGGTTACATTCAGGGCGATTGTTTGTCGGTAAAGGTAAAGGTAGTCCCATAGCCTTTTCGAGGCCGTAGGAACAGTGGGTTGTTATCCACGGTGTCTAGGGCTCAGTATTGGAATGCATCCCTGTCCTTCTACCGCCTTTTACCTCCCCAGCCGAAGTCAGGTACCCATTTTTACACCTGAGGGGAGTGAGGAAAGTCGTGCAAAGTGCCAAGGGCACAACATCGGTGACATGTCAGGGGATTCGAACCCAGGATCTCTAGATCTGGTTTGCTTGTTGATACTCCAGATGACCTCAACACGCATACTTGAGGTCAGAGAATGGAAGTTCCGTTGAGGTAAATGTGGTGATGGAGAAGGGTTTCATATTGTCTACTTGATCATCAACTGGTGTTGCTTTTAAAAGTAGCTCACAGGAATATGGATCAAATTCCGTGGATCCAGAGGGCGGGGGTTCGAACCGCGCTCGGACACGCGGTGTTGGGGTTGCATCAGTGATCGGATAGATAAGCCTTCTGTCCCGTGTATGGGACAGCCTCTGACGTCAAACCCCTGCACGTTAAAGAACCCAGCACTCTCATAAAGAAGAGGAGGGAGGTCCTGTGTGTTCTATTATTTATATTACACGGCCCATACCTTCTCTCCCGTCACTCGATGACCAATGGTGATGACCAACAATCAGTGAGTAGCAGATACTGGTAAATGGTCATCTAACATCATGAAAGCACTGCTTATGCTTGGTTTAACAACATGTGCGACGTACCACCACGTGGTAGCTTACGCATAAGCATACACTGCCTTCAATACTTCCCGACCGCCATTCTGATGTATGTTTCAGACAAGTCTATACTTTTAGAGGTTTGAACTAGAGCACTAGTAGTCACTTTCTTTTTTTGCGGCTTGAAAGGAGCATTCCTCACATACGTGGCTCAACATGAAAGGTCCGTCTACACCTATCCTGTGGTTAGTTACTAATCACTACTGCTAATTACTATGATGAACAAACCGCATCGGAACGCAAAGTCGGAAATGGCCTTGTATACAAAATGCACCGGTCATCATCCGCAAGTTCCTTCCTTTTTTTTACAAAGTTATAATTAGGAAGGGAATGGAAAAGACGTGGCATGTAGTTAGAAAGGAAGTCACCTTTTTGGCTTTTTCTTTTATCCGTGCGTCCTCTATCATTGCCTCTTTGTCGCAAACCTTCTAATCAGTCGGGAGCCGCCGTTATTACGGCGGAGGTTGACGACATTTACCGAGTATGACGTCACCAGCGTCTCCGGACCAGTGTTCTCATCAGCAATGCCAAAGACAGATATTCCGAGGTGCTTCCGCAAGAGTTTCGTATATCATACGTCCTTCTTAAGAAAATCAGTAAATCTTTGTGTTAGGAACAAGATGATGAATGGGTTTTGTAATAATTTCCGTTGGGATAGGTTGTTCAAAATCGGTAAATGCCTAACGCCGACTTTGATACATTATATGTCGGTAAACATATAGCACTTACTGTGAGGGGAACGTGTTTGGTTAACTGAGGCTGACACCACTTTCAGAGGATCTATAATCCGCAGTTCCTGTCTGATACGGGATATAGCCAGTTCTGGTGCGTATATGGGGCAGCAGTGACGAAGGCGTTTTGAATTCAAGGCTCGCGTTTCAGGTACGCAGCCCGGCGACTCTTCAGTTTTCCTTCCGTTGCGAATAAAGAATGCACAACACATCTTCTGATCACTACCTTACGTGTCTTGCACTAATGTTCATTTCCTAAACTGGCGCCGTACGATCAGACCACACTCAAAGGAAGTTGGGCTTTCAGACTTTTGATAATAATAAGCTATTTCATTCAGAATTTCGCATTGTATTGTAATCTAATAACTAGAAGTAGACGGCGACCGAAAAGCGTCCCTAGACTTCAGAATAAGTCAAGTGGCCAACGTGAATTTATCAAGTCCGTTGACGTCACAACTGCAACAAAACGTAATCTTAAGAGAGATCTGTCCTTCAAGTCTATTGGGGTGCATCTAGTCTCGAGCTCTCTTTCCTTCCAACTTGAGATCAAAGACAAAATTGCTAAAATACTACATCTGCACATCATCGATTGCTCTTCTGTCGTTTCTAAGGATCGTTCAAATTGTTCAAGCGCGAAGTTGAAATGGCAGTTTTCGTGACTGTTGAAGACGTCATACCTTCTTTCATATTCATTGTGTATGACTTCCCTTTTAGCCCACTTCCCACATTTTAGTCTAATAAAACAGTTATGCTCGACAAGCTCTCTTCAAACCACAGACACGACGGTACATCACCAAATTAACCACAAGCATTACCTCATCTTTTCAACAGGTGCACACAAACGACCCCTCCCCTCCCACAAAGCCACAGAAAGAAATGCGCGTCCCCGCTCCCTCATCTGAACATAATTGGGCTGAGCGCTGCCCTCTAATTATTCATGTCATCGAACATGTCAAATCTTTAATCATGTGGATTAACTTTCCTGTCAGAAACGCTGAGAGGAAGTGATTTCATTTCAGGCTTAATGAATCTACTCTTAGCAGGAGGTTTTCGTCAATTTTAAGAGTTGGTTAAAATCTCGCCCAATTATAAATATCCCGATGTGTAGGTCTGTGACTTCTGGCTTGATGTAGTTCCTTTGAAGGCTGTGTTAGGAGCTGGACGGTGCTTATTACAGAATGAGACCACTGGGTCTGGAGTTTGTCCTAGGGGCTTAGAAAAACGTCGTCTGAAGGCAGAATGGGGTCGTCCTGGGATAGGAGCGGCACAGACCCTGTGTCAGAACACATCGACCGTAAAATTGATAATCCAAAATAATTAAAAACTGCTCAATTCTTACACAGCTGGAGTCCGGACACTTAAAAACCACACAGTAAGAGCTATAATCCTTATCTCTAATAAGCGACGTATATATGGTTTTTCACAAAACATTGCTGAATTTCGTTATCAGTGAGTTTATCGGTGGACAAGTTTACACAGTTGTCATAACTGTTTTTAGTCATCTTTTATCTGCATCGTCGGCAGTGTATGTACTTACTTGATCATGAATCTGTGGATTTGTCTGGAGCATCGGTAGAGGACCAGAGGAACATCTCTGTACTTTGGCTTGAAGTTAGTTTATGATAGAAGTTGATGACCAGTGCTTTATTAAACTTACAAGCACGGGGTCTCAAACTTTAAGTCACCATCATAATGTCCGCTACGTTATAAGTTTACATCCAGCCAGAAGCCTTAAACTATGGTCTCCCCGCGGTGGCACACAATTATGGGATTTCCAACCGTTCTGCCTTTCTTTCGTGACGCTGAAATCGCCCCAAAAGCCTGAATATTATCCATTTGTCCGCATTGACGTCCGGAGATCGCTGACGTAAACCTGGACCTCGGACTGAACCCCTGCCGTGAGAATCTTCATTGTGCTTGAAGGTCGAAGTTTTCTGTTACTGCCTTGATCTTATAACTCAAGTAACATTGGACATCCGCCATCTTTTAAACCCTACAAGGTGATTTCAAGGTTGACGGACGTGCACATGAACACGCTTGAGATTCTAGGTCAGCAGTTCTCATGATGCGTAGACGGTACAACACAATTGCTGATGACTTTAGATGTCCCAAACTCTACTTTGTCTTTTATTCTAATTCTACTATAAAGACAACATCACCAGAAGTAAAACGATCATAGAGAAATTACCATGAAGTACATTCTACGACTTGTCATCAATATTTGACAAATCCAAATTTTCCAAAATTTTGCTTACAACTATTAACCACGAAAACATATACCACAGATTTTGATTTTTCGATTGTAATTTTGTGTCTAAATACACAAAGGACTGTTACGCCTTGCCTAACAATTTTAACAATAACGTACACGTTGTTTTTGACTGTGTGCAAATTAGCTGACAAACCGGTACTTTTCACTTAACCTGTCACCTAACATACCGACTGACTGACGCTCGTTCTTTCATCCACAGCGACCTTCCACCTTGGAGTCACAGGTGTGTAAGGAACATCTGCACACCTGTCCGCCATCAATGTACCCACTGTGGCACCTGGGCCCCTCCCCCCTCCTACCTGCCCCCGGGGTTCTACGCCGCGAGTCTTAAAACTAATAACTCGTACCCAAAAATTAAAAAGGAGGATTGTCCTAAAGGTAATCAATCATTTCTTTTGTGAACACGCTTCCTCTGCTTGACAGGTCATGTAGGATGGGTAGTTAGCCTTGAAATCAGGACATCCGGTAATTTTTGTTAGGCTAGCCTCGAAATCAGACCACAGGTGAAATACATTTTATGTTCACAAACATCTGTGTAATTCCTTTAAACGATATACATTTAGCAAATAAACAGGTTGATTTGGGTAGCTATGTGTTATTGTTGCCAGTCAGCATAAAGACACTTGAGAGGACAAAGAAAGAAAAGAAAATTAAATCAAATAAAACAATGTAAAATGAAATAAAATAAAATAAAAAGGATGATCACACATAAATGGACGCTGTCACAGAAAAAGATAGCCCCTGATTCGGATACGCATCAAAATTCACAGTACTGTAGATACACATATATCTTGGTCCATCTCATAAATCTTGGTACATCTTTTTCACAATTCGTTGTGCACATATTTGCTGTTCACATTAGGCTTTCTTTATTTCAACATACACAAGTGTAGTTGTGAACACATCCACTTTTGCTGAAATCATGTTCTTTCTGTCATAATTTTAACGTTGTAAGGTAGTGGAAAATATTTGACAATCTCTACATTGCTTTCAAAATACATGTATTCTATCTAAATCGTAATTCACAGGTAACATTTTGCTCGGACTGAATCATAACTGAATGTGAATTTCCTTTTGTCAGGCGTGATTTATTTCCCTAGAATTATGAACGGAAATTTTCCCGCCCCCCTTTAAACCGCTTTCAATGGTTTAAGTCTAGTACACGTCATTTGTATTGATCCATCTTTTGCCGTATCCAGTCCATGTACATGGACACCTTGGTGTACACCCCCGGGTAGTTGGCTTCGCCACAGCCCCTACCCCAGGACGTGATGCCCACCAGGTACCATCTCCCATCAGCCTTTTCGCAGACCAGAGGACCGCCAGAGTCGCCCTGGAAAAAGACAACGTATCGTATAAATTTCCTTCCCTTAATAGTAAAAATTACCCTTGGCAAAAATCACCCGGGATATGACATTTATCAATAAAATGATTGACATATAGTTATATATAGTTAACTCATTGAAAGGTCATGTTAACAACGGTATATTGTAATTGTGAAGTCTACTCAAAGTGTTAACCAAAGTCAAAGTGTAAACATTTTTAGAATAAAATTTAGACGTCCAATCCTAATATTATCTGAGATGGACTCAATCTCCCATAAACAACTCTGTAGCGCTGTGAACGTGGGCATTGTACTTTCTGTGACCCCACTTTGAAGGGTCAAGTCTTCTCTTCAAAACAGGGGAGCCATGTTGGGGTCCTTCATAGCAAACTTGTGATAGCACTCGTCTAATAACTGTATCATAACCTGTATCAATGGAGTATACATATGTACATGTATGTCTATTTCAAGAAAAGCTGCTTCTTACAATGGCTAAGATTCCCAAAACCAATATCAGTGATTGCAAAGCAACTTGTTTTTCGGTCGGCTGGGCCGCCTCAGAGCAAGCAGTAATCCTACGGGAACTGACAAGGAAGGAGGCTCATGCGGTATTCCTGCTATTGCAAACAACGAGAGGTTTACTAGTTTAACTCGTCAACCAGGCGCCGTGAACTTGACAAGATTGCGTTACCGTTGGTCCTATCAACATCAAGAAGTGTTCGAAAAAGTCACAAAATACATGGAAATCAAAACGGGTTGATCAGCATCCGATTCGACTTTCGCCAAAACTCCTCCCACACCCTCCCGAGAGGACCACCCTGTTTTGAAGATAAGCACCTTGATCGAGAGGGATGAACGTTAATGAACGGTAAAAACCATCGAACAAAGTGTAACGGTTCATGCATGATGGGGACATTACTGTGAATGCAAACTCCGCCGCGGTTGGTCTTCAGACAGAACATATTACTGCTACTGTAGATCCGCGACTACTACGGCTTTAAGTCTTTGAGTGCTAGACGTGGGCACTGTGCGAAGAAGTTTTGTAAGCATACATAAGAGTAAGAGAGAAAGAGAGAGTAGATGGCAAAAGATTTCCTCGCAATGCGTGAAGACAATATTTTCTTTATCCTCTGAGACTTTGGCATACGTTTGGAAACTCTATATAATAGAAGAAGAAGAAGAATAGTAACTTGATAAGACGATGATTCTCGAATTGTGTTTTGTGAATGTAAAAAAAAAAAGATTTTGTTGCGATTGTTGATGACAGGCATACATAGTATAAGCTCCCACCGATTGTATTTATTATTTTGACCACTCGGCCTGAAAATTACATTTTTGTTTCTGCCGTCCTTACACAGGCTTACAAGCGAAGTGGGGTTTTGTGATAACAGCCTGTCCCTAAGACCAGACTGTTTGTGCGACGACTTGTGGCGAGACAAAACCACCGTGGTCTGTCGCCCCCACCTTTCCCCACAGGATGACCCCGGCTGACCTCTACAGATCCCATAATCCCCGGCGGGTCCGAGGAACGACGGCGGCCGTTATATATTCACAGCCAAAACGTACCCTTCTGAGCGATGAGGCCTTTTTTTAACGTACTCGAGGCACCTCCTCGATAACAGACACCCAATTTTACGTCCCTTCCGAAAGACGAATGCAGCTCCAACTGGATGCCCCTCCCCGGATTCGAACCGAGGTCTCCCAGTTACCAACTACATGTATTTGGAACCAGGAGCTCAAATGTGCAGCCGCTCCCAATTGAGCTACAATTATGCAACATCAATGACAGAAATCCACAGACTTACGCAGATGAAGAGTCAGTGAAGAGGCAGGATGTGACATTGGACAGTTCGTCTCTAAAACGTCGCAAATCAAGACAGATAAGGACGAAATAGGATTGACTTAGTGAATTAGCACATGGTTAGACTTGATGTAACTTAAATGTTTCCAGGGCAAGGCTATACTAGCATAAAGTCTTAAAACACTTGCAGAATATATTAATTCTGCTGCGTCTTTTCTTGTACACCTGTCATTTCTTTTCTCTTTGAAGTTACCTCTTTGCCCATTTCCTGTTAATTGTTAGGCCCGGCCCGGGTGTCTTTGATATGGACACCTGCTAATCCTGGCCGGTCCATAACAGATCTTCTGCAATTTCGCGGACTAGACAAGATACAAAGTCGCAGCGCACCTGTGTTTGCCAGAGTGTGATATTCAATACAGCCATCTTCTTTGACAAGGCGAAAGTCTCATGATTACTCAGTTCTGGCAGTTGTTCATTGAAGAGATCACAAATGAGAGAATGGCTGTTCTAGATTTGAGTTTGAGTTTGTGATGTGTCTAACCTCTCTCCTACTTCCCATTAAGTCGACAGGTGCCTCACCTCTGTTGCCCCCGTGTCAGGGACTGCTTAGAAAAGGTAACGAGGAAGCAAGAGATCACGTAGTGGGTCGACAAGACTTCAAGTCTTCAAAGCAAAGTTTTCGTGCAATAGTTCTCATTTTCCGGCTGACTTTGTAGCTCTTTCCGGTCAGGAAAGGTCTGTAAGGTGTAGGAAGTAACGGGACTTTGTTACTAATCTTGGAAGTATTTCCCACGATTTCTCGCCAATACTGGATGCCCTTTACGTAGCTAGGATCGCGTAGGCTATGTTTTGATCAGCAAATTTGATGTCAGTCTTCGTCCATGCCCATCGCAACGCACTACCCTCTCTCCCTGTCACGAAAAATGCACATTTCTATCCGAAAGAGTGAAGGGATTCTCCCCGAATTCTGACACCGGTGATGTCCAAACCGCCACTGTTTCTAATACTGTACACGGTTCCAGCAGCGCGGGCACGCAGTGGCCAACCTAAATGCTCCACTGTACACCACGGCCAAGGTCGTCAGCTGGCAGTAATCTCATTAAAAGCAAAGGGGCGAACTAAGACAACACTCGTATTTGTTACAGTTGGACGGGGATTACAAGAATGTTGTAAAAGCTACGGGTTATTCCATCTCCCAAAACTGGAGCAGGGTCAGTCAGGAAACTTTCCTTTCCTTCCCTCCATATGATTTTATTTGCCATTTGTACAAACCCTTTTGAATTTTCCTCACTTTCTTTGGAAAACAATCGTCAACGTCTCTCCACCGACAACTTTGGTATAACAAAGTGTAAAATGGTGTAACAAAGAGGCGAGCAACACAGTCTGTCGGTCCCGGGAATCGAACCTGCGCCATTGGTGGCGCTATCACTGTTACAATGGGATAACCTTGATCTAGTCGTTCGTGCATAACAGCGACTGCAGCTGAACACGCGGCTATGACTATGTACTGTTGAACGCGACTCTGTCAAATCTCAAACGTGAACTTGACCGCTCCTGTCAGCAGGCTGGCCGACCTCTTTATACAGGCCAGAGAGACTGCATGCTAAGCACCCTCGGGTTATACAGCCTACCTTCGGGCAACTTGAAATCAAAATTCTGTGCGCCATCACCTGCAAACGATGTCGAAGGGATGCGAGACGACACGTTCTAACGAACCTTTTTCGAATTAAAACGTCAAGTCCAATCTCTTACATCAAGTTCGCAGAAATATAAGCATCAGGAAAATACACCTGCATGTAATATTAGATAAATATGGCTTTCTCTCTATTTGGCAAAGTATACTCAGTAACACATGCAACAAAAGGTATCTGCCTATACTCTGTTCAGCAAGGACATAACATCTATAAATATGATGTCCTTGCTGTATTAAATGTAACGTTATAGGCTTTAGATCACTATCTTTTTGGCAACGGCACAAAATTGCTCAAATGCGCCTTAAACGTTTCCAGAACAAAGAAAATGTCGACAAGAAACACCAACCCCTGACAGCCCACTCCTTGATTGTTACGAGTGGTGTGGGTCACGGCTGGTTTACTCCCGCCACGCGACATAACCAGCTTTAATGAAAACACCCCTACATCAGGTCATGGAGGCCACGTTCAAAGCCATGCCTCCTCCCGCTATTTCACCCATATCTCATTCCGCGCAAACTCATGTTTCTCAGGGTTAAGCGGTTGACTTTGAACTTGGGTGGAGCGTGGGAGAGGGAGAGATATGATTTTACAGAGCAGCGTGTTGGGAATTGTCAAATGTCTTTATCGACCCGACGTTAGTTGTTTCTCATAATCTGTGTAGTAAACAGTACCAGGCACATTTCACAGGCGATGCGATACCGCTGTGTGTTAATCCACGTGACAAAACTGCAGGTGTGTTGTTCTAGCAACGTAAGCTCTGCAGTAACCTGTAAGTCTTATCAGGTGATTTTGTACGCCAAAGGTTATCTCGTGCGCGGTCTCCAGTCCAAACAGTCCGGCAACACCAAAAGGACGGAGCCGCGACATGAAAGAGGTTTAAGTTTCTGTTTTCTTAGCCGCAGATGTCCAAAGCATATTAAACTGCAGGGACGACGTGTAGACATCTCATAACAAGACAAGGGCACATGTGCAGCCGCGCTAAGCATAGAGGCATCGAAAGCTTGGGGATGGTAGATAGAAATTATGGGGGTACCTAACGTATTTTTCCTTCAATATCAAATCTAAAAGCTATACCCTAAATGACAGGGGAAGGGACACGAATGATGTAAAATGAGCCGCCATGTTAGCTAACTTGCACCTTAGGGTGCAATAACTTCTGGCGTTTTGAGGGGCATTTTCATTTGTTTGTAGATGTTCCCAAATGCCTATAGAGAACAACATTATTCATTGATGGTTGAGAAATTCGTCTATTTTTAGATGTGAGAGGTACGTTGCACTGCGTCCCGGATATCCTGCTTCGCTACGATTCAAACTGTAGAGTCTTTCAGTATGTTATTTACTAGACTCCCCACGAGTACAACTCGTTTTGATTCATGACGACACCCACTGACCCAGTATAGTCAGAATTTGATTCAGAGGCAGAAAAGGTCGACCCGTTACACAAGTGTGAAGTCTCTTGATTTTGTCGATAACAGGATATACAGAGTTTCAACTGCTGAAATTCTTGGAAACTTTAGTGGACTGAATAGGAGGTTACTGCCACCCACATCAGGAAATAGGTCTGAACATGTCATACTTCCGAGCCGAGTTTTTGTTGGCCATGAGACTTTCTACGTCCTACAACTTGATCTGAAACAACAAGGAAAATTTCCAGACATGAGTGTTCGGTTTGACGACGGCGGAATGTCTGGAACTATGCCGGAAAGTTGGACCAAAGTTGGACCAGTGGAACAACACTTGGATCCCCGGCCCATCATGCAACACAGAAAGTGCCGTGGTCATACCCAAAACGTCGTCAGGATTCAGCGCGATATTTAAGAATGCCCTATGATATGATCATGCCCTGTACAAGATCGTTAACACACAACGGAGAAATAGGGGAGGGATAGAGGAAAGGCAGTGGCAACGGATGGAGGGGGGGGGGGGGTTGGAGAGAGGGAGAGTGGGAAGGAGTTTATATAATAAGCACTGTTGACGTTTAAAAAGTTGAAATAATGGTAATAGTCGCGATCGTTTTATCAAAGTTACAAGCTCCTTGGTTTTATCAACATCTAATTGTTCTGGCGTTGTCGTTAATCAATGAAAATAATAGTGCGACTGAAAACAACTTCCGCACAGCCTAAACATGTTGAAAGATATCTAAAATAACACAAACAGAAAAGACTTGTCTTTCCTGACATCGTTTTGACACGGCCGCTCAGTTCCTGCGAAAATCCCCCATTAGCCGTTTCTCCCACTGAGTACCTAATTCGTCCAATAACGATCGTTTAGTCTCGTGTAAATCCGTCTGGCTTCGGTTCCAGTTCGAGAAACCCGAAAGCCAAACTCTGGGTACGAGACTCAGATAGAGAAGGGCACGAGGTTTAAGTTTTAAGTATACAACCCTGCATTGGGTTACAGCTGTCTAAAGTCCGCGCTGTTTGAACTCAGTTTTCCGAGCGGAAGTGATTTAACCAGATCCCTACTTAGACTCTGTCATCGTCTCTACACTCATTTTCTTCGCCGCTGCGGAAAATCGAGACATCAAAACTGCGTAAACTTTAGCTTGATATACAGGTCGGTGCTTGTCTAATATTAAACAAACTTGTCCCCTGTCGAAGCCGGGGGATTATGTGGACGCTTTGATGTAGTGGTTCGGTTCGGTAGTTCCTTATCAACGTGCCAGAATGTTTTGACTACTGTGGTTCTGGTCTGCAGACGTTTGTCTAACCTCAGTTCTTCCGCGCGCGAGTGGTGCAGATATGCTGCTGTCCGGTAGGTGGTGTTTATGGTTGACGATCTGATTGGAACAAATTTTCCTTACGCGGCTTTTGGCGACGCCTAAAGGTCGGGGGCATACGTGTTTTGAGGGTGGTACGGTCGCCTCATTGTAGTCGGAGTGTCATCCTAGTTAGTTCCAAGACTCCCGTAGTCTCCCTTGGTTGGTGAAGGGAGAATATGGGAGTCCTGGTACTAACTAGGATACACTCAGGCTAGCTTCATTGTAAAATATGTGGGGTTACCACCAGTACATACACATTTACAGGATATGGTGGCGCTACTAACGCTACAAACGGCGAAAAGATTGATAGAAAAGTTGACAGTACGCTTCGGTCAACCCTTAAAAAGTTTCAGATGACATATTTACGTGTATTCTTAGACTTCCTTAATGACGGATATCTGTAGTAAACTGCTTACCTGGCATGTGTCCACCCCTCCAGCCATTTTTCCCGCGCAAAGCATCTTGTCGGTGACGTAAGAGTTGTACGACTGTGGTTGGTTACACGTGTCGTGAGGCACGAGGGGAAGTTTGACCTCCTGAATCACATGGGACTGTACCTTCTCTGTGGGGGAAAACACGTGCTTCTTTAGTTAACGCATGTTTTTTGGCGACGCCTCAGGGGCGAGCCAAATTGTTACTATATTGTGTGCAGATTGCAAGAATTCTAGGAATTGTACAGGAATGTGAAAGTCTATGGGACGATAACTCAAGAATGCCTGGATGTATTGTCTTCATATTTTGTAGGTGGGTAGGTCTATGGGAGACCTTGTAATGATTGGATTTTGGACCCTCTTATCAACTTTCTATGGTACTGCAGGGGAACTTTCCCTTTTCAAATCTCGTCTTCTGAACATGCTATAGTCATGATTTTTAGTGGTGGATAGCTCTTTGTTAGGAAAATATGTCTTGTAGATTTGGACCCCCTAGCGGCTTTTTTTGGAACTGCAGGAGCTGATTTTGACTCAAACTTTGAAAGAGAATAACGCAAGAAGGGGATGACGGATCATCATAATTTTTGGTGTGTAGATAGCTTAAGTGATGATTTACATAATCATGTGCCAATTATGCAAATCAATATCTGATTTGCATAATTAATGAGGACAGTCAATAAATCAGCTGCATTCTATTATAGGACTCCCAAACACATGACATATGTAACTGAGAAAGAGATAAATATCTATAGATATCAATTATGCAAATTGATACTTAATTTGCATAATTAATGACAAAATGCTATAAATCCATAGTGGTAAATGATGGGGATTCAGTTTTTGCACTATTTGGAAGTTAAGTAAATGTAGCCACTATTAGACACAAATCTTGGATAGAGGGCCTCATTAACATAATTTATGAGGAAATGGTACGATATCTTTTTTTGTGAAAACAAGATTTTCATACATTGGACAACCTGTGTTATTTTGGTAGAGAAGGTGATCGACTGATGTGATTTATGCGAATTATGCGAGGTCCTTATTTGCATGTGGGTTAAAAACGAAAATGTTAACAGAGACCACCGTCCCCATGGCAACATCTTTTTATATTGCCAATCTTGTTTCAAAAGTGAACGATAAATTGACAATTTCTCTGTCTAAGAAAACATAGAAAACATCACTGCAAGAAATCCAACCTTTAAGCATACCTTAAGCATACGTAAATATAGCGTTTATACATACAGCATGAATAAACGCTATCTTTACGTATGCTTAAGCTTTAAAGTACGCTTGATATCGTCTCACCCTCGGTCAGCCCCCAGCCGGCGGTATAGCAGATAGAATGCTCGCT
The DNA here is from genome assembly GCA_035149815.1 of Branchiostoma lanceolatum. Classification (NCBI taxonomy): domain Eukaryota; kingdom Metazoa; phylum Chordata; class Leptocardii; order Amphioxiformes; family Branchiostomatidae; genus Branchiostoma; species Branchiostoma lanceolatum. Next base: position 25,066,404 of record CM068866.1, on the reverse strand, counting down.
GAACTCCTCGCCAGACTCCGGAAGGCAGATCAAGTTGATGCCGCCCTCGGCGTACTCCACGGGTTGGTCCATCTTCACCAAGGCGATGTCATTGTTCACAGTGTACTGTCGGGATATACGGCAAGGTCATGAGGACGAATATAGATTTGCTGTGCTATAAGGACATGTGTAGGGTTGTCATTTTCAAGCAGATATCAGGAGGAAAGATCGTAACGTTTTTCTCGGAGGAGGGTACCATTTCTCTTCCTTTTCAACATCTACTTGGAGATTTTTTTTTAAATTATCGAACTGTATGACGAGAAGCAAGTTTTACAACTCAATGCCTGCGCTGAAGAATCAGCAAAGAGTCATGATCATCGATTGTCATCCTTAACTCGACAGACGTGCCGTACCTTAATGCCTTCGCTTTGCCTACAATTTGTTAGCAGTCTAGTCGGAATGGGGGGGGGGGGGGTCCCTGTGGTGTACTGGTCTACGCTTCTGTCTCTCACCACATGTGGTTCAAATTACTTGGACCAGAAGGACTGAGGTTCAAGGCCCAGGTAGGACACCTCTGGACAAGAGGCGCATTGAGTCATACCAAAGACTTTATAAAAATGGTACATACTTCTGAAACAGTATAGAAGTTAAACACACTTCACTGCCAGTGGACCAGCCCCCTGCTAAAGTGATTGCACCACAATGTGGCCCAGGACTATGAAACGGAGATGGACACCGCCCTATACATCAATAATGATGTGGGAGGATTTTAACTAAACTTTTTAACTAGTCGGATTGAATATGATAGTCCTGGAGATCTGGAATGGAGGCGCTTTATTTGCTGTCGGTAATACTAGACTCGGTATAGACAGGTAGAAATTAGAACGGTCCGTCTTCACCTGGTTGTAGCCGGAGTGGATGATGATGCTGGAGGCTTTTCGCGCCTGTTCGTGAGGGTCGTACGAGTTCTCGGTGAGGTAGTGCTTCCCCACCATCAGTTTCAACATGTCAGGGTACAAACTGGGGAGGAGGAGGACATGAGATGTAACTCTTTGTGCGAGTTCATGGATGCGTATGTTTGATCATGTGCGTTGTCATGTGTTATTGGCATTCAAAGTATCAAAGACGAATTGCTTGGAGGAAGTAGCCAATCAGAGATGATTTACTGGTTTCCACGTGGCCGTTGCAGTAATATATCGACCACGATTGGCCTAGCGCTTCAAGTCGCATTTATCGTGAATGTCGGCCGATGGAATATATGAGAGCACCAAATTTGCGGCCAAAAATGGAGACAGTGACGGCTTCACCACAGCTAGAAAAAACACGTTAATTGCTTAGCATTCCGTGAACAGGGTTGATGGAGTCAACCGAAAATTGGGGTAAGTCCCAATTTCTTCTCATAGAGTTGGAAGAAAAGTTTAGTCTCGTTAATAACGTTAATTGCTTGGGAACATAAAAGCGTATTCTCCAAGCAGCGGTTCTATCGGGGGGCTGGGAGTGTCCGGGACTTTTAACGCTGCCCTTCAAGGGAGGTCAGCGTTAAAAAACTCCACACTCCTAGCCCTCCGATTGAAACCTTTGCTTGGAGAATAATAATAGCGAAGGGTTAGAAGACATCAGGGCCAGAACTCACTGAAATCCCATGCCGACGATACAGTGCGCGGCCGTGGCGACCCACAGATTGTCGATCAGCACTGCCCCGCAGTACGGCGTGTTGGTGTTCTCCTTCTTCAGCTGCACCAGCCACGGCCAGGCACCCGTCACGGCAGGGCTGCCCCCGATAATACGATGCGAACCGACGTACGCGTTCACCTGCCGGGCACCGCAACCAGTCACTGCGGGACGAAAGGCAACACGAATGGCATCGACAGACGATAACTAGGAATTGTTCAAAGGAAGGTATCTGTTGAAGACCTGTGATGTAACTTTAATCGTAACAACTTCATCAATAACGCGGGTGTAAAGTTTTCAAAAAAGTTTTCAGACAGACATGTTCATATACCATCCGTACCCAGGCAAACAGACTTGTCGTCGGTGCTGAACACCATTCACACATGGGTAACATGTATTTGTCCTTGGTGCTGAACACCATCAACACACAGGCAAACACATCTGTCCTTGGTGCTGAATACTATCCACATACAGGCAAGCAGCTGTATCGATAATGCAGGCGTGGAGTTCTCTGAGTAAAGTTTCCACTCACTAGGCTCAGTGTAACACGGTGGCGGGTCTCCACAGTTGGTAGTCTCGGAAGTCGGCCCCTCACACAGCTGAACGGTCAGACAAATCCTTGTACGAGTCTTTTCTCCGTCGCAGAGCTCCGAGCACGCCGACCAGTCTGTCCAGCTGCCCCAGACGCCAACAGGGACCGGGGTAGTGGTAGTGGCAGCAGCGGTGGTGGTCGTGGGGGCAGGAGACGTCGGGTTCCAAGCCGCCATAACGATGTTGGAATTCTGGTCTGAGTGTACAAGAAAGTGTTCACAACAAAAATGAATCCATTTTGACGAGGACGCCGATTGCGCAGGTAATATACATATGGCCGCAATCTTACCGACCGGACTAAATCTACTCAGACTAGCAAAAGATAGAAAAAAGCACAAGAACACGAAGCTGTTCACCCCTACTTTCTGATTTTGCACAGTTGATCTCATCCGAACCGTCCCCGCAGTCATTTGAGCCGTCACAGTGCCACTCCTGCCACACGCAGAACTGCCCATGCGCGCACACCAGCGCCCCCTCCCAGCAGCGAGACTCAACTGCAGGATCAAAGAACGACACTTAATCGGTATTCATTGAAAAGAGGAAGGGTCAAGGGAAATGAAAGCGAAAATACATGGCAGACCTAAACTGCCGTTTTCTTGACTAAGTCTGCTAAGCTAAGATATGGTGGAAAAGTCCGATCCTGGACACACGCAAGGTCTGTTGCAATCCTCCTTTCTAGTCCAAGTGAGAACAGCTGGCATATTCTCTGAGCATATTCTTTGTACTTATATCGGCGTTTCATATGCGGTACCATTCGCATGCCGAATACATGCTTGAATGAAACTGCGTGTTTGTGTTCTTGCGAATTCAATACGTCAAATGATTTTATTTCCTACACGACGGCAAAATATACCTTAGGATACCTTAGGACATCTCGGTGTAGAAGGCTTCTTCTTGCCTGTTAGACACCCTCTTAAAATATGGGGCAAGTTTATCGACCGACGGGGTCCTTGTCATTCTTTTTCTCCTGCTTTTTTTAGAACTTACTTGAGCCGCACTCTGCAATAGACTCATCCTTATAGTCCTTGCAGTCCAGTATGTGGTCGCATTTCCAGCTGTTGGCCACACAAATGACGCCGTTGGCTCCCAAGCAGCTGAACAGTCCTTGTCCGCAGTCTGGTGACAACATAGCAGTTAAGAATCTTACAGAACAAGTCTTCTACTTGAAATGAATTAAACTGTCCTCGGAATGCAACTTAATCAATATAAAAAATCAATCAATCAATCAGTCAATCAATCAATCAATCAATCAATTCTTCAGTCAATCAACCAAGTGACCAACCACAATTCAGCTCGTCCCTTCCATCAACACAGTCACGAATGCCGTCACAAATCCAATTCCAGGGAACGAGGTTCTTCTTTGTCCCGGGCGGTCGGCGCTGACTGTTTTTAGACTGTCTCTTCTTGCGAGAACCCGTGTCACATTCTGCCAACAAAATAACAGGGAAATTGCGTTTTTTTGGTCATATTAAGATTGTTGAAAACCCCTAACCAAAAATTTCTGGAAACCCTGAACGTTGTTTCCCTAAATTTCAACATGTCTGTCTTTTGCATTTGCATATATAGGGAGCCTCAGACTATGGATAACTCCTTTCTTAGTTACCAAAGTTGCCATCTTGGGTACATCCACTCCACCAACATGGTGACGGCGAGTATTCATTTTGCGTAAATTAAGACATGACGTGAAGGTTCTAAAACACTTCTAGACAATATTATGCGAACCGACCGATGGAGGCCATATATATCTAGACATGAGTAAAGTCACGTGGTTAAGTATGGTCGAGACAGTAACTGTTTGCAAGTCAGAGGCCTTTACCTTTGACCTGCGCATACGCAGAGAGCTGACTCACCAAAGCACATGTTTTCATCGCTGGCGTCCGCGCAGTCGTTGAAGGTGTCACACTGCCATCTCCAGGGGATGCACTCGTCCCCGGACGCACAGGCCCACTCGTTGTACCCACAGCCGCCGGCAGACTTAACACCGGGACGGCTGGATGGGCGGTGTGAGGACTCCATACTGCCGTTAACTAAAAAGACGGAAATACCATTTTGAAGCCGCTCCAAAGGGGTTCGACGGCAACTTTTATCGAAATTGCAATTATCGTCACAAACACCTGCATGTCCAAACTGCTAGGTTTCATGGAAAACCGGTCTATTCACATGTCTTTTGCAAAGCAATGTACAGAATCTGAGACTTTCCGGGACCTCCTCCCTCCCCACTTTGCCCCTGATGGGGTTATCTTGGTGTTAACTTGTCAACTTGAAGTAGAAGAATATCCCCCCTCCCCATGCATTGTCTATAGAATCCCAATGCCCTACATTCGCATGACTTTCATCTAAACTACAGTTTCAGTGACATCCACTAGTAATGGAAAATAATCGTGACAATGTACTGACAAAAGTTTCGTCGTTTGCAATCCTCGATTATTCGCAGCATAAAATCAAACTAAATCAAGACAATTTACCATCACGGAAGAAAGTTTGGAAAATGGTTGCTTTCCGGCCATATTAGATAAATACAGTGCAACAACATCAATGCCAATGTAAGAACTATTTCTGCAACAAACCAAAACAATGTTAACAGAAGTATTTTTGTGTGAAAATACCTCTTGGGGCATCTTCAGTACGATCCACGCTGTTAAAAGGTCGAGGCGATGACAAAATGGCGGGCATGAGAGCACAGAGAAGTACCAAAAAGACTACAGAATCCAGGCAATTAGCCATAGCTGGGTGAGGAAATGGCACGACGGTTGAACGGTATACCGTAGCGAGAAGTTCTTGTCGTGAGGTGGGGCGGATAGGTAAACTGTTGAGGAAATCTACGGCTATGTCGGCTGCACCATGCACTACCCACGCGACGTGAAAACCAATCCTTGTGATGCAGAGACTGAGCACCTGGTGTCATCACCTGATGAGTGATCAGAGTTACCATTGGAATTCGTAAGGTGACAGCATTTGATACACGTGCAGTGCAGGTACAAGTCGCCAGGAGCTACTGACCAAAGCTGGTCACCTATCTTAGTAGGTCTAGACAGCAAACGAACGACCATTATAACAGGAATGGGACATTGAAGTCCTTGATTAACTTCTGCTTCGTTACACAAACATCTGTGTATGTTTGCGTTTAGGTAATTATAGATCATCATGATTGCAATGATGTTGTGGGCGCTCATTCCTCTTATTCGTCGACGGCAAAGTCGACGAAAAAAGTTGTTCTAGAACAAGTCAAGATAATGATACTTAGCTGTTGAGGTTGTCTAGTTGTTCCAGAATGAATTTGCATGAACTTGAAATGGGCATAACTTAGGCCATGTTGATTTGATTATATTGATGACATCAAGTGGGAACTCCAAAACTGATGCGAGCCTGCGAATTTGGCAAAAAATCGTCTTAATTATAAAATCTACATGGTCAGGAAGGTTGAACAAATGACTTAACAGACAGAGTATGGTATACCAAATAATAGATTCTTCATTTTTATTCTTTCACATCTTCTTTGACATTGGATTTGACCTTGACATTCTACGACAATAGTATCCATTCTCGGAGATATGTTTGTGTGCAATTCACGGCATATATTTGCTCATTTTGCAGTTGCTTTGTATGATTTACAGTATTGTCCAAATATTTTGTTGTTGTTGGAAACGGACGAAAATTGATGGCCATGCGGATGTCATCCATATAATTAGATCAACATGGCCTTGGTTGGAACAAGGAGGTTTTATAAAACCTCCTTAGTTGGAACAATCCTGCCTCATAGCCATACGAAAACGTCACGCATGCCGTATTGACAGAAGTAAAAAGTAAGTTTGAAAGTCAACACTGCCGAGCATGAGACGTATGCTGTATTGTACATGAGCCCCTGAGCACTCAGTAAAATATTTAAAAATTTCTTCTGACAATCAGACATTCAAGAGGTGACTCATAATTAAAAGTTGTGGCTTTCTGTTGTGTATGTTGCATGTTGCTATGAAACAATTATGACGTTACCAAGTTAATCTGTGACGGTAGGTAGAAAAGCGTTTATGACGTCACAATCAAACAAAACAAAAAGAAAGGTACTTTACGGCACCAATAGAGTTTTAAATATGGGCTCTTTCCCGTCAAAGAGTAAAAAGAAAGAGAAGAAGCAAGGAAAGAAGCAATCCCACAAAATCAGTCCCTCTAGTACACCGGAAGAGGTTCGGCGCAGCCTGCCCAGACGGACGGCCCGGAGAGCGTCGATGGTGCCGGGACTGGATACAATTCGAGACGATCCTGATGAAGAGTAGGTTTGCCATGTTATGTATAACATGTATGGTACTACTTGGCGTTCCTATTTCTACTCCTTCCTCAAATACACAAAGGTCTGGGCTGGCATGGGAGGCACGTGGACCGCTCTGGACTTGGTAGTATCAAACAGGGAACCAGTAACAGGGAGCCTGGCACTGGCTGATGGAATTATGTTCACCACAATAGGGAAGACAAAGAAATATCATTCAGGTTCTTCCGTCGTCTGTACTGGCCCAAGCACGAGGCAGGGTTTCATACATCTGTTATGTTCAAAAGTATCCTATAGCAGTCTGCAGCTGGTGTTCATGCAGTAGCCCCAGTTCTGAACCACAAGATTGCGGGTTCAAATCCTAACCTACCGTTATTGTTCCGAATCCCAATTTGCAATCCGTTGGTACGGTACGTAGTGGGTAGACTTAGTGTCCTTCGGAGGGGAGGTTAAGCTGGAAATATCTTGTTAAAAAGATGAAGGGAGACACACATCAAGGACCCACCTCATATCATGATGAGTATAGGTACCATCGTAACCAAAGGTGTCGCCCTTTGTCTCACAGAGAAGCAGGCAACTGGGTCTTTGGCTCAACAGAGAGTGCGAACATCGCTGACAGGGAAGATGCGGATGCCTCCGCTCAGAGCAGATCATCTGATCCCAGCAACAAACTAGGCAGCCCACGATCTAGATCATCAGAAAAGACATAGGGAGGGAAACTGTACCGTTCCACTGCAACTGGACAGACACTGTTTGTGTTCTGTAATGCTCTCACATGGAATTTTCTCAGTGTCCTTGACACACAAAATCCCGAAGTTATGATCTACACTACGTAATATTTGTCAGTGAATATCAGATATTTTTAAGCGCTACAATGACAATGACCGCCACTGTCCACTCAATATTCAATATTGATATCGATAAGCTGAGAATGATACAACGTCGAACAGTTGTACTGTTGGATATCTATGTGTTATACCGAACACATAGAGGCAAACTGACACCGTTTTCAGTGGAAGTAGTCGTCTTGAATAGTTGCATCCTACTTTGTATACAGTACAATATCAAAAAGTCAATAGATCAATATATGTAATTATAAAGTAGTAAGAGCAGTTAAAAAGGAAAACCCGAAAAGTGAAGTCAATCTCAGTAATTTGATTGAATTTTGAACACCTTGTTTGTGTTGGCATCTTGTTGGCATGTGGATTACTTGAACACCAAAAATGTCATTAATTTTCGACTCACATCCACGTCTTCTGTTCATTCTTTACTTATATAGTGTCCTGGCTTCATTCAAGGAATGCGTCCGACTAAAAACCTGGAAATCATAATATTTGTATTGCCCCAAACACGATCCATCCACAGGTTGGCTGGTTGGGTATACAAAATTCGAATGAAAATATCAGCATCAAATCAACGACGACTCCTTGACGGAATCCTCCCATATATTATTTGCCCGTTTATGAAGGGATTTCGGACATGGTTAGATAGAGAGGGCAGTAATTTCGGAAGCGAAATTCTTCCTAATTTTACATTAATCACAGGTGGGACATTCGCATGAAAGTTAATCTGAGTTGGTAACGTTAACTACATAATGAGAACTAAACTGTTTTCCAACTCAAAAAGTTTCACCGTGTCCACAGCACAGTCGAAAATTCCGGCGAGTGAAGCTTTTTGAGTTGGAGAATAGTTTATTTCTCATTAAGGTGGGACATTGTCATGGACTTTCCCAGACCACAGCGACAGTACTAGAACATAATTTCTAACCTTCAAATAAACACAAAGAGATCGCTTGCTTCCTGTTTCAATATGAACATTCGAACTGGCTACGCACGACAAATAGAAGCTGTGGTTAGAAGCTTTCAAAAGGCACCCGTCATCGTTCATCGGCTCTGATGGAAGTCAATGTGTTTGGTGTGTGGTTACATATTTTCTGTTTGATGAAATGAATAAAACGCACAGAATCCTCTGTTTTGGCTTGTGCCTAGCTCTTCGATCAGAAATGTGAATTTCTGTCAATGACATAATATCTAATACATGTTCTTGCATCAGGGCCATTGATACTTCTGCTACCGTTGAAAATTTAATTTGCGTTACAAATATACCTGTTCTGCTGTCTACTATGTACATAAGATTTCTTCAGTTGTTTTCTACCCCATTTAAGAAATAACTAGGTTGAATGAACATCAGTTGAATCTCATGAATTTGAATTTCACATGTTACCATTCAATAGTGCGAGTCAGGAGTCAGAAAGTTTCGAGGTAGAATCAGCCGGCTATGGAGTCAACACTATATCAACGTTCTCATGTAACGTTAATCATATTCCTAACAACGGTTTATAAACGTTAACGTTACATGTAACGTTACAGGAAACAAACAAATTCAGTTCTTACCGGAATAACATCGTCGTTCAATCGGGGTGTGGAGAGGACCTGGCTAAGTTTGTGCACGCTTATTTGTGTTCTCAGACTGGTAACTCTGAACGTCATAGAACTGAAAATGGAAACGTCATAAGATATATGCTCAGTCACTCCGGTGGCCCTCCGTTGACCGTAGGTGACCCCAGTGTCCTCAACTGACCCCAAGAACAACTGCCCCGTCGGTTACCGTAGAACGCTATATTCTCTACAACGTTGTAAAGCATGATGCAAACAATTGGCCAATTGCTTATGTAAATAGTGCACCATGCCCATACCTTTTATTTTCACAGGCTTTGCCAAGCACAACCATATAGACATCTCCCGCACTGCAAAACTGCAACGGCAACTACGGATTTAAATTGGTACATTGATGTAACAACTTGTTTATTTGGTTTTATGCGTGCTTTTCAAGTTACTGTATAAGCTTTTATCTGGGGTAGCCCAACCCAGTGTTGTGACTATTGCTCTACAGTGGGGCCCTTTGATAGCTCATAACAGGCGCACTGCATATACTGCGAAAATCCATGGTTTATCATTTTAGTTTTGAGACCAAATAATCGAGGAATTTTTCAGCAAGACGACATGGTCTCTAGCAGTAGTAGAATGAGCAAAGTGGTTGAGTCATCAGCCATTGAGATCTGAAAGATTTTCCCAATTCTTTTACATTGTACTTTCAATATCGTCTGTGTAAAAATCAACACATTAATGAACCGCTACCTGCTGATATAGAAAGGTGACATTTCAATTTCAATCTATCTATTGCGATAAAAGATAAGGAAACATTTATCGAAAAAAGTTTCCAGCAAATATTTGTCAGACACTGATTTTCAATCAACGGCCCACGTTTTTTCAAGCAAGTGCTGGAAGGCAAAATCGTAAAGGTTTTCGGTTCTGTGTTTGTTATACAAACGTCCTTCCAACATCTGCTTGGAGATTTTTTCCGAACATCTCAACGTCACAAATGGATATGACGACATAGTGTAGATCGTCGCTTGGTACCCTTGGTCAAAGCATAACGAACATCTCAAAACAAGCACTGAGGGCACAACGTTCCCGGAAGAAAACGGACTCTTGTCTTCAAGATTTAACATGGACAGACTTGTCCACAAAGCTCTTGCCGACACGTGATCAAAATGGGATGCACGATTTCAAAACGAACCTCCTCTATCCATCTATTAAAACGGGCGGAAATAATTTCACATCATACCACTCCTACGATCACAGTGATGGAAGACGACGACGGGGATCTCCCTATCTCTGCCATAGAAGAGATACAGAGAATGAACTTGGCGCGAAGGAGGTCTCGCAGACGGTCTTCCATCGCTCCAGGGGTGGCCGCAATCGTCGAAGAACAAGATGAAGGGTACGCACAAACGCTCTCTTATTTCAAACGCAAAGTTTATGCTTTTTATGCGTGTAGATATAGATATGATGTCATCACCATCTTGCCATAAAACTAGATATCTGAACCTATATTTCCATCATTAAAAAAGGTACGGGAAGAAGTCGAATCCACATATATAAACTAAATTTCCGTTTCTGTACCATCTTGAATGTATGCGCTGTGTATACATTTTGTTCTGTTGACTTAATAGTTAAATAATAAACCACTCAAAGGTCCCAACTACGTTACATCTTTCCTATGCATGCAGATCAGCAAGTGACCATGCTTTTGGCGGGAAGGGCCTTGTTGCTGGCCCGTTCGCTTCACCGCGAGGCTCCATCTCCTTAGATCCGAACACACCTCTGCTACTAGGACCCACGGCTCCGGAGCTGCTGAGACTGAAAGGGGCTGTTGAACTCCCAAAACTCTCAGAAGACTCACTTGACCAAGACGAGAGCTGGTGAAATATCAAGGCTGTGGTTGCCACTGACTGTGATAAACTTTCATGACAGAATTATAGCATTATGACGTTACGATGCATATCTAATATGATAAACAGTTTCTGAGAACATATCCTTGAATTCACGAAGAGTTCCAAAATCTTCAGTTAAGTCAAAACACAGGATTTGAGGCCGTTTTGTTTTGTCACAACATAAACTGGTTTTGTGTTTATATAACTGAATAAAAAGAAAGCTGATTCCAATTTCTACCACACTAAATGCCTTCTGTAAGTAACGTCTTTATATAGTGGGTCATATTTTGTTGTGTCCAATTATTCATATTTTTCTACACAACTATATGTTTATCGGCCCAACTAAACCAAGGCTTTATTCGGTCAATGTTTATCATGATTACTGTCACCAAGACAAGCTGCTACACTTTTGTGAAGTTTTAATTTCAAGATATACAGAAAACAGAATAATAATTATTCTGTATATTGTAATCAAATGATCCAACAGCACAAAAAGTATCTTAAATGACTGGTAAAAGTGACGAAAATCTTTCCCACAAAAAAATACAAAATGTAGTCTCTACAGTGCAACAGCTAACACCACAGAGGAATATTATTGCAAAGAAGTAAGGCATAGTAGCTTCCAAAACTATATCTGTAGCAGTGATACCATAAATGTCCTATAATTTCAATCTCAAGACTTTGACACCATGTGATAAGCTGTTTCTTATAGAATCTACTTCTTCAAAACTATCATATCATTTGTAGTGTTCAGCAACACAATGTCAGCCAGAATAGTGCATATTTTTGTTTTTCATAGTTTTTGTTTTCACCAATTTTCACCATCAACAAAGTATAGTATCTTCAGTAATTTCCATCATCTGAACATAGAAGCTTTCTTGCATGCATTAAGTCTCTTTGGTGGTCAAAATAAAGCTGTCGTATTCATGTGAAAGGTCAAAACCAAAGTCTATTTGGGACTTGTAATAGGGAGTGAAAAAGACATGGCAAAGGTCTCTCTTTTGTGTTTTTTGTAAGTTTTTCTTATAGCCCCCTTCCCTTTCTTTGGCAACTCCCGAGCCCGGCATTTGCATTGTATATGCTGAGTTGTGTAAGTAGTAATTCAAACATAGTTTTATCTCTTTCTCTACCCCACGAGTAGGGGATGCAGCCATATTGGTCTGAATGTTATCTTTTCCTTTTTAACCACTTGAAGTACAACAATTTATCGAAATTCTTTCTGAAAGTAATATTTACTCTCAAGGCAATTCTATCCAGTTGTAATTTCTGGGTTCTATAGCACTACACGCACTGGTCTTATAAAACTACTTTAATAAGACTGGGGTTGCATTGAGCTTTCTAGTCTTCCGAGGAATCGGAGTGGCGGCGGGAACGAGCAGGATGGCCCCTAGCTGCCCCGCCCATGGCCCCGATCAGACCCCCTGCAGTGTTGAAGAGGTTGATGGGAGAAGTACCATCTGTGATCAGGGTAGAGGTCAGGCCCAGGCCCTTCAGTAGTTTGACCTGTGGATGGGTAAAATACATGTTCAGAGACGGTGTAGATGATCATAGATTTTGTTAGGGCATTAACAAAGAAAAACATAATAAAACAAAGAAACACATGAAAAACCCTCACCTGTAGCTCAGGACCGGCCAGGGCGATAGACTGGATAGTCTGGGCGCCGATGGCATCCACCTGGTTCTTGAACTTCGTCGTCTCAATTTCTGCCATTTCCCTTAGCTTTGCCACTTCCATGTCGTTCTGTTCCCGCAAGTACTTCAACTCAGCCTCACGCGCTGTCGACAGGCGCTCAAGTTCAGATTCCTACAAAATCAAGATGCGGTCAAGTTTAGTACACCCACTAGGCTGATACTTATTTTTTTAATACTTATTTTTGGACACAGTATCATCAAATGGTATAACATGATATAGGTACAATACATGTTTGCTACCTTTGTATGTATGTTACCTTTGCGACTCTTAACATTCTATTCTCCAGTCATTCAACATGTTTGGAAGTAAAAAAAAAATTTGTCACGGATATACAGATTAAGTAATTGCCAATGATGAGCATCTACTTATGATGAGTCAGGCATTTGTAGAGTAATAGAGAACCAAAAACTGAGTCATGGTTGCTATTTAGTTCTCAGAAAATGAGTCCAATGACCATTGAAACATGATATTTTCACAGACACAACAGATGTCATCCATACAATCAGTTATAAGTGGCCTAAGTAATGAAAACCTACAGCTTCAATCTTGGAGGCCTGTGCCTTGAGTTTTGCCTGCTCAACAGCCGCCTCGCCTTCGATCCTGGCTGCCTCTGCGCGAGACTGGGCCTCAGCTTTGGCCTGTCCGGTGCTCTCCACTGCAGCACTAAAGAAGGAAGGAAACACAATATCATCTTTATCATTGTTGTTGTTAGAACCAGGATAGGACTGACCAGCAACACAAGACACCGCCTACTGCCATGACACCAGAGTGCTACTATCATCTCTCGATAATCTGATTCAAAACAGTCTAAAGTCAGGCAATTCTGTACCCCATTTATGGACATGAGTCAAATGTTAAAAGCATGGCAGGTTTAACTCCATAATATCAATCATGAACAGTGAAGAGCTTTCATGAAGACAACAGGAATCCAAATTATACTATAGTTCTACTACGGGTCACTTGAATTGATCATGAGTGGAAGAAGGTTTAACTCCACAATTTCAGTCATGAACACTGAAGACCTTCAGTGCTACAGGAAGAGTGCACACCTCTTAGCCTGCAGTTCCAGCAGGTCTCGACGTGAGTTCTCCGCCTCTGCCTCGTCCTGAATCTTCTGCCGCTCCAGGCGACCTTTCGCCTCTTGCTCCACGCGCTCCGCCTCGTGCCTGGCCGCCGCCTCCTGTGAGTTGGTGGTGATCTCGATGGCGAGCGTGACGGACTTCTGCAGGGAGTCTCGTGTGCGCTGGTCCACGGGCTCCACGGACTGGATGTCCACGCTGGTGATCACAAGGTTGTTCTGGGGGAACGTGAAACTGTACAGACAGAGGGCAATGTTCAGTGATTATCAGCAGGATATTCAAAGGGGAATTTGGAACTGTAACACTCCTACTATCCAAAATTACCCCATAGCTTTTGTTGGACCCTTGATACATATATCGCTGGTCGGTTTGCTGATTCAGAGCAAGTTTCCTTACTGTTTCAGAGCCAGGGTATATTAATATAGAGACGGGTTGCTAGCCCTCCCCCTTAACCATACTCGAGGCACATCCTCAAACACAGGACCCGACTTTATGTCCCAAAAGTACACAAATTAGAAAAGTGAAAGAAAAGGGTACTCACACATTGCGAACCTTGTTGCTCTCATCCAGACCAAATACTGATGCCCTGATGATTCGAGCCGAGTTCTGGAATTACAATTTGATTCACTGAGGTTACAATCCTGATTGTTATGAAAGTTGTACTTGAGAAGATTACAAGAGTGAATAATATGCTCCATAATGTTAGAACCTTCGGAACACTACCGGGTACTGTAAATCGTGAAACAGTCACAGTGGTTTTAAGTCTGCAGTATTTTGAAATCTCATCACAAACTCATATATTTAGTATTACATGTATTTGTTTCACCACAAACTTTCACCATGTTTCCTTTTCCACTAACATGAAAATGACCTCACCTTGTGGAAATCATCAAACTGAACGCCAGCAACAGCGCCACGGACACGGGAGGCAACAGCCTTGCAGGCATCGCCGACAAAGTCAGGGACGCTGAAAATTTTCTTGCCATCTTTCTCCTTGTCCTTGACATCAAAGTGCCTGGAAGTCACAAGAAAAGAACACTGATGTGAGACCAATAAGTTACAGTAAGCTAGGCTGTAAGTAGGAAAATATGGTAACACTGGTATGAGACCAATGATATATTTGCCAGTTAGTTGCAGCAGGTAGATAGTGGGATTTGGAAGGTTCCATTTGATATAAGGGAGGAGCAGGTCACAAATCACCTACCAGTTGTAGCTCATCTGCAGCTGCAGACGGGCGTGGTCAGCCGTCTCTATGACGATGATGTCGGTGCAGAAGTCAGGCCCGAGGAGCAGGCACAGGGACTTGATGACGTTGGGTCGTTTGGGCTTCCCCCCAGACAGACTGAGCTGGGTGAACTGTTCATCAGGGCCAAGCAGCACCAGTTCAGGACCAAACACAACCCTGGAATATAGCCAGCAATCCATGGTCAGTAGTGGTCACTGATTTTAACCCAGAGACTCTATTCACCTTATTAACCTATCAAGGAATATCAAACATGGAGATATGAACCGCAACTGCAAAAGAAAATTCTGTATGACTCAGAATCAGGAATTTAAATCTGCCCAACAGATATCTTAGACATCATGCACACGTCGATACTACATGAAAGTTTGTGTCACTGTCTTCCACTAGTAATTTGCTAGTTTGGTTTTACTTCTTGAGAAATTCCACAGTAAAAATCAAGATCATTTTAATATAGACATAGATACCATATATCAACATCATAGATACCTTGCTTTCTTCTCCTTGTAGTCGTAGATCTGGACAGCAGCGTTGTGAGGCACACGGAAGGTCACGACCTTGGTTTTGTCACGTGGCTGATCGGGACGCGGGCGGGTACCACGGTCGCTTCGGTCTGCAAGAGGATCCTAAACAAGCAAACAGGTGAAATTCAGAACAGTTCAGGAAGAGCTTTTCCTTATGCAACTAAATAAAGGAATTTTGTAGTTTTCATTCCCTAAATGGGAGATTGCCTAATAGATGTCTGGCATACCCCAAAGTCCTGGTATCTAGTTTCAAAAACTGTTACAGTATTTAATTTATTTAACTCTAACTGTTACAGTAGTGCTGTGCAGCTTCAGCTTAAGCTACAGCTACAACTCTATAGCTTTATTGCAACATTGAAGCTTAGATTGCATATGTTTAAAGCAAGAAAAAAAGCATTTGTGCCTTTTTTTGCATTCACATCTATGCCAGGTTTAAGCACATACACATCACACAACCAGAAATGCATAGTGAAAGCAGTAATTTCTCAGTTGCACCAATGCAAGTTTCTCTCTACTTTGCCTTAACTTACACTCCCAACATTACTGTAGGCCTGCACAGCCATGCCAACTTCAGCAGCTCTGTAGCGAGGCTGAGACCTCTGCTGTTTTTGAACTTGAACCTGTTGTTGAACTTCCTGTTGAATTTCCCCTAGATCAGGACATATGTTCATCATAGACCCAAATGCAGGCCTGCCTGTGTCTAGAACCTATACAGTGGGGTAACAAAGGAATAAATTTGACCGATATTAGAATGAATTAGCTCACCTGTGTTGGTAGGTAATATGATTAATGACAGTAAAAACCGTCTTTTTTAATGCAAGTCAAGTATAAGTATCACTTAAAATTTCAGATGCCGGAAGTGTACATTATCCGTGTTGGAAAATTTTTTTAGCATCTTTGATCATCTTGATTAAGCTTATGTGGAGCGATCTGATGCATTGAGGTAAATCTAACATTTATTCCTTTGTTTCCCCATCTATTACCTGTCTCAAAGAATGAGCACTGTACTAATACATGCTTGACTACAGGTAAATCTGGCTTTCTCTGCGCAAGCCATTTGAGGACCTTTCACACTTGGGTTCCTGATATTTTGGTCATACAGTTTCTTTGCCAACATTTTGCTCAAGTTGACTGGTTTTCCAGTCTGCAGATGTAACGTTACCTACCAAGTTTTGTGTGAGGAGAGCCTCCACGGCTGGCGGCAGCTGTTTGGCCCAACTCTCCTCATCCTGGTCCAACATGTAGGTCTGTCCGCAGACCGCACGGACCTGCAAGATCAAAGGTCACAGATTAAGGTCATACGTTATGCTTTAGACATGCAAAACAATCAGCCCTGCAGAATGGCAGATTCTTTGCTGTATTTTACATTCTGATGCACTTAGGGGGACAGTTTTTCTCATACTGCACAGTGTGACCACAAAACTTAGAAATGTCCAAATTCAAAGAATGTGAACTAAAAGATCCCTACCAAAAGAACTGGTTACAGTCCTTGTCAATGGAAAAGTGCAAAAGAAATTGATGCCCCATCAGTACAATAAATAGAGCAGTAAAACTTTAAAACAAATTCTTCACCTTGCCAGTTTTGATATTCCGGATGTAGATACCCTCGTTCTCGTCCAATGGAATGGCCTTCCTCTTCATCACCACAGTAACCTCTACGGGCGGAACATACTCCTTAGGGCCGCGGATCATCCAGCGGTCTCCAGGTTTGCGCTCAACTCCGTCCTTCTGCTGCAAAGAAAATTTGATTTTGTGATCAATGATAGATTTCTATGTTATAGATGGCGGCATGTCAAAAGCAGCATAGATAGTGCAGTAGAAGTGAAAAGTTGGATCCGGAGGCTAATAGATATTGTACAAGAATCACAAGCAGTGACTGGCATGCAACTGCACTAATGGAATGGCTTGGGTAAAAACAATTTGCACTGTTAGTGATTATCAGTCACAGCAAATATTCACGGACAAATTTTAATAGTTATTATAAACATTAAGTCCACAGCAACCTACATGCATCTACATGTTTTTCTCAGCTTTTGATAGACTAAAAGAATGGGAGATTGCACATTGTTATCATTGAAAACCTTAAAACACTGTTGTTCTGATTTAGTACTAATAATTCACTAAAAAGTGTTATTCCCTCATGGCAGAACATGGGCAAATCAATGCAGCATACATAGTTTGCCTGGAAGATGTAACAAAATAAAAATAGAGGAACAGCACCAGGCCATCAAACCGAAATCACACTGTATGCAAATCGAATAGAATTAGTTGCATTTGCCATCACTAATCCAATCAAGTACGATGAGTTTTCTTTTTTCATGCCCTAACACCGCAAACTCAAGCAAATCTACATAGATCCATCTGCTGAAGTCACCGGTGTTACCTGGGCGCCGGCTGGTTTGGACGACACTTCCTCATCAGCTTCTTCATCGTCAGTCTAAGCAAAACAGACTTGCTATGAAATACCTCACAGAAAATCACCTATGGCTGACGTGACTTTGCACTTATATTTAGGCACTCCAGAGGGATTTAAATCCTATCTAAACCTCCTTGGGCACTCTGGTTCAGTAAAACTTGAAATAACTATAATTTCTTTATTTGTAGTTCTTGGGAAAATGACAGCGGAGACTGGTATTCGACCGGTTTCGACTTTATTGTCTTTTTCAAGAATCTATAATTTCTTTATTTACATATTGAAAACAAATTGATGTTCTTACAGCATCCATGTCCTTAAAGGCTTCGTTAGCCTTAAGGATGAGTCCCTCGTCCTCCTCCAAGATGTACATGGGCTGGATCCCGTCCTCCAGGGTCTCCCCTGGCTGCAGGAAGAAGGACTTCTCCCCCTGAAACAAACCACAACTTCTCTCTTACTTCCTTCAAGTTGATAGCAAGGCCTCAAGACGCAATTCAAGACTGTCTGCTTTTCATTGAATTAATATCTTTATTTTGACAGCAGTTCAATACAAGTGATAGGAGTTCAATATTAGTGAAAAACCACAGAAATAATATGTTGGTTGGAAAGACACAAAAAAATTAGCATTCTGGTTCAATGATATATGAGGTTGATGTGAGATATTGTTTATGTGGACTGGACAACGCCACTAACTTTTCATCACACGCATCCACATTTTTGGCAAAGATATAAAACTTTTAAAGTACTGACCTTAACGAGCTTCCGCTGGCCCAACTGGGGTTTCCCATCCTCCCCTACAGGGTCCACGATCACGGCGTACTCGCGGTTGCTCAGGGTCGTGATGTTGATCACTCCAACAACCTGGAAAATAAACATGGCAACTCAAATTTAGATTGATTCTCATACTCTCTAAATCTTTACTATTCCTGATGCCTTTTTAACATTTTCTCTGCCAAACTAGCCTTATGGCAGTTGCATTGGTTATAGGCAGCTTTAGGTGTTAATATTTGTATGGCCTGTGCTGTCAATCATGCATTACAACTACAGTTATAACAGGGTGTGTTTCGGCTCTCATACCTCCTCATAAACATCCGGAATGTGAGTCTCGGTGTCCTCCATTGTGATGAGCCACTCCTCACCACTCTTCCTCGTCTGGTTCTTGAAGTCCTTGAAGGTCCGCAGTGCTCGCATGTGCAGGGCTTTCTGTAACACACATTTAAGGAAACCCATGGTCAGCAGTGCTTTGCATAAAAATGCTAGTAAAGTGAGTCAAAGGCACTGACAAAAATCTGCAATGGACTTATCCTAGTTGTGAATCAAAATTGGAGTTCAACCAAGACGAAAGTAGCTGCACATATGTCATATTTTTTGCATACTTGTGTTCTTGCTTTACATTGCAGTCCAAATTTTGAATAATGTAGGCAGCTACATGGGATTTGTCTATAATTATGCAAAACTAGACTTTGACATTTTTTCAAGATACCTTTTCTGTCAGGACATAGGCGTTCACCACGTCCACAACCTCCTCATATGCACCGGGCAGATAGGCTCCCACCTTCTTCACAACCCACTCTTCACCTGAATGGACAAAAGGAAAATTGTATTATGCGCTATCATCAGTAGGATCATCATAAACTGAATCATGGCTTATTTGGGGAAATAACGGATCAGAATGACCCCAAGGAGAATTCTCCATAAGAAAATATAATATCGATTTTTTTTAAACATATTGAGTTTTTTTGCAAAATCTTAAGTTGTTTTGAATAAATCTTGAGATGTTTTCATAAATCTTATGAAGTTAGACAGAAAATCAAAATAAGAGTTTGCCATGTCACCTGTGACCCTGTGGTTGCCATCGCGGTCTTCTGTCTCCTTGCGCGCCCGCAGCTTGATGGCCTGGTTCGGCAAGATCACGGTCGCACGGACTGTCTCGTCAACTACAACCTCCTTCCTTGGAATGTAAGTGCCTATTTAAAGGAAAGAAATGCAGCGTAAGACATAGTGGGAACTGGATAAATCAACTGCAAGAAACATTGAAACAAAGCCTTCTTAATCTTTGAATTGCATGCAGGAGTCAGTGACACACAGTTTGGAAAGTATGGTTGCCAATTATTCAGAACTTTATCCCAGCCCATAATTTGGATAAAAACATCAGATTCTAGTCTATATATAGAGAATGATTGAATACTAAGTATCTAACCTGGTCCTTCAAAGAGCCACTCATCTCCGGCCACTCTCTTCTGTCCTGTCTGGTCTTCAAAGTCCAGGACTGCCCGCAGCCTCAGGGCAGTGTCCGCAGAGACCACTTTCAAGGGCGTCACATTCTGGAAGGGGGTAATGGATTAGATAATGTTTTAACCCTTTCCATGCTGAGGATATTTCAGTCCATTTGTTCAAGGTTACTTAGTGTTAGGCAGCAGGGAGATGGCTATATCTGCCTCCAAAGCTGTATATAAGCTTTTTCTTAACAAGGCTAACAAACCTGTAAACCATGATATCATGTAAACCATATTTCAGAGATGAAAGCATTCCATACATGACATTAGACCTCTGTAAATATTCAGCTGATCTGATAATGACCAAAATTCTGTTACTGAATGTCTTGAGTATTTGCTATTCTGTTATCTCTGTCTGCTAACCTTTAACCTTAAGTTGATTTCACATGACCATCTCTGATCTTGTGCAAAACAACCTTTGGGATGGGGACAAAGGGTGATTCTGCATCATATCACCATTGATTTTATTACACTTAATGTGCTTTGATTCTTTACCCTTTCAACAGTTATCTAATAGTGGCTGATCGATGATACACTTCCCTATACCAATAGTTATCGCATTACAATCTAATATGTCTACTAAATTGTTTAGATAAAAAATCATGTTATATCTATCACTAAAAGGTTACCTAGAACAAATCTATCGTGGCTGGCTGAAATCCTGCGTGCTTACACCTACATCATCAATAGTTTTCATATTACATTCAAATGGTAAAAGATATTTAAAAACACATGGAGTATGCTATGTATCTAGAATGTAATGAGCTATCCTGCTATCCTATCATAGCTTTTTCATCCTCTTTGGTGAACATTGTATAAGAGTTACAATCGTTGCATAAGATATGTCTCTCGACACAACTGTATGAACCTATATACCAGATATTAACCTCAAATACGCGAACATGACCTTCAATGCTTACGTTCTGTATAGGTGCTCATAGAGTATCATATCTCCTTCTCTAAGTCCTAGAAACCTTTCAGCCCACCTGTTTGAGTGTTTCTCCAGGGAAGAGTGGGAAGGGGTCCTGCGCCAGGCGGATCTCCAGGTCGGCGTGGACCAGCTTCACCTGTCCGCTGGTGTCGTACACGGTCGCCCCATCCTCACCGCGCACCACGGGGTTCTCCACAACGCAGTAGTGGCGCGGCGGCACCGTGATCATCTTCTCTGGAGGCAACACAACCCTGGACACAACAAAAATAAAAAAAAATTAACATGATTATCTCATTTCAATGGCAAAGTCCCAAATACGTAAAGTAAAACAGACACTACATTATGGACTGGCGGCAAGGTCACCTCTGGAGGCAGCACAACTCTGGAGACAACAAAGCCATATGAGCATATTTTACTATGACAAGACTTCCTAGCCTGATTTAATCATGCTTGATAGCAGCTTCCCGTAAACAAGCAGCCCATAAGTATGTAACCACAGCCCTGGACAGCTGGAGTTTGCATTATACAGACTAAAGACTTACATATCTTTTAAAATGTTGTAGTGTCAAGTACTCAACAGGTCCAGTTCTCTTGTCAGCCAAGGTAAATTCTAGATCTCTCTATCATCGATCATTGTGATGAGCACTTGTAAATGAGTAATAGATTTACTTTGTGATGAATTTTTTGAAAGTCCTGTACATCGTAATTTTTATATATTATGTAACGTTTAGCATTTTCTTCATAGTACCAGTGACCAGTGACATGAGTTTCCGGCATATGAGTGACAAGGTTTTAAAAGACAATTTGGCAAAGTCCCAAACAATTACAACATTACAATATCGGGAGCATCACGTAGCAAAACCATTATTAACAAGGTTTTCTCAAGGTCTGTGAAGAATCAGTTCCAAAATTGTCATTCATCAAATCCCATTACCAAATTGGTATTGACTGCAGAACAATGTAATGTTATTTCATGATAAATCATTCAGTATGCAAAGTCATACAATTCTTCAAAAACATGGACCTTTGCTACTTTGAATATTATGTTGAAAATTAGCTTTCAATCAATGATATCTTTTATCATTTTTCTGGGTTATAAACATGTACATACAGTAAATTTCATCCTGCTTTACACCTTGCGTACATTTGTATAGTGTAGTTTTTATTGTACTGACGACTCCTTCAATGACTGGGCGTGTGCATGCTTGCCTGATGCTTCTAGGGTTAATGTTGGTTGTACTATAAATGTGTACTGTGGCGGTCGTTCGTTGTAATATAACCAGCTGCTGTTACGCTGCGTGCCTGCGAAGCTGGTGTGTTATGTCGAAGGGTGGTTATACAATGTACAGGCTATACAGATACAGAATTTCTACAGGTGAAAATGAACAGAACATACTTCTCATTGTCCTGTCGGATGTAGGTTTTTGGCCCAACCTCGGTCCTGGTGACGTTGAGGTTCTGGTCCAGCACGTGCATGTAGTAGAATGGAGGGATGCGGAAAATGGACTCCTCCGCATTCCCTCCAGAAAACCGACCCTGCTTTCTGTCCGTCATTGTTGCTGATCGTTGTCGAGACTATGATACTGTAAACAAAGAGAAACTCTTAATTCATTGTGTATGTATGATGTGATTATATTGAATCATGTAATCTAAAAAGTGTGAATATCATAAAGAAAACAACAACAGCAAAACAATATGTGTAGCATAGATTGATATTATGATCAAAAGTGTGTATCAATGTACTTATAGATATGTACCAATGTGCTTAATATCTGATTTAGTCAGACCATTAAGATGTCCTGCCATGATCACACACATTTGTCGTAATTACCCGGTAAAATGAAAGGGTTTATCAAGGAAAGATGTGGCAGGACATGACACCACATGACATAGCTGTATCCATGGGTTTAGCTCAGTACTGAATCACCTATTTTAGAAGCAAAAGTAGGCTGCAAACAAATAACAGCTTATTTGGTACCTAAAAAGGCAGACCTTGCAGCCTAAAATCCAGCCATCTTAGCGTAAAGCTACTCTGACCAACTGGCATCGTAGGGCCCAGTTGGGGAGCGAATAAGCTAGAATCTTACACAGCACATGTAACCCTGTCCCATCGAGACAGTCTTGTACCAACTGACCTGAATCTATCCAGTGATGCTTGACCAACCTAATTCTTCCCCTGTTACTGCACTGTAAAGAGGCCTGGAATGGCATGTACAAAGCCGTACCTTTATGTCTGAATACAATCAGGACCTGTGACCAGCGTCCTTTGCACAAAGGTGTGCGGGGGCGGGGCTAGCCTTCGCAAATATCAAATATCACCTGTTTGTCCTACATTGTACAGATAGGGCAAACATGACTTGTTTTTTTCTACCTTTCGTTGGCTGTTTTTCAGCAGCATGTTTATAGCTCCTATTTCTATCTGATGGTTATATCAACATTACGAAAATTCAGTATTTACCATTGTAGACTGATTAGGAATGTATTATTAGGAATGTATTCTATGCAAAATGTAAAACCACGTACAATTTAGAGAATTATCTTGATCTTGCAGATTTTGATTTGCGCTCAGCCATTAGTAAAATTAGAGTTAGTGCTCATCCTCTTGAAATAGAGAGAGGCCGGTATAGAAAATTACCTATATACGAAAGACTTTGTAAGTATTGTAATACAAATGCCGTGGAAGACGAAATACACTTTATTTCAAACTGTTCATTTCTTGATAATGCACGAAATGAGTTGTCTACTCAGACCACTAAAATCTATCCGAATTTCCCTAAGCTTACAGACAAAGAAAAGACTATTCTTCTTTTAACTACCAAAAACCCACAAATTATAGAAAAGGTGGGACATTACGTCTTCCATTGCTTACAAAAGAGAAGTCAAACCCTTCACTAGTTATAGACAATTACATTTGTAAAATTTAGATAAGCAGCTTTTATACTTATTTTGTACACTGTTCTTTTATGTATGTTATTTGCATTTAGCCTTCGGGCATGAATTTGCAATAAACTTATTATTATTATTGCCTGTCCTTGAAAATTTGTAACAAACGCCCCAAACACATTAAGCTATGAATGATTGGCTTGGGGTTGATAAACGCATACAAGGACTATCATAAAACCTGTTCATTCTATATTTCTATATCTGTCAATCCTTCCTTGCTCCTTCTCTGGCCATGTATGGGAGAAAATTTCCCATCTTTACAGGTTTTAAAGAAGAAATGTAACGTTATTGGGCTAAATTGTTGATTGTGAAGACAGTTAAGTACAGCCCACAACTGTAAATTTATTTGACCACTATGTTTCAGAAACATTGCCCTTACAATAGATGTCAGGTATATGTAGGACAAGAGAAATGATACCTTGGAATGTAATTTGCATATGAATACTGGAGTATGTCAATGCCTGTTAATAAGGTTAGTCTCTGATGTCATGAGCTGAGCTAGACTGTGACATCTTAGTTTAAGAAGCTTTACGTACATCTATATGGTGACAGTAAACTTTTGATGATTTTCCGAACATTGCCTCCTCAGTTGCAGTGCCAAAATAGAAGAATGAAGAATCAACTTTTATCATCATCAAAAATTTATCTTAGATTTTCCAAATCTCCCTTTGGTATAATATTGATATCATCTATTTTCTTATGCCCTGTCATATGAGGTGAGGTAAATCCCCTCTTTAAAGATTTGAAATCAGTTTTCTCGTTAATTTCCAAAAGGTTTCCAAAATGTAACAGCTATTGCATCAACACATGCAAGACCCTAAAATCTCTCAAAGCAAATAGTCTGGCCTGAAAAACATTTGACGTCATATCGTCTGACGTCATTGAGCTTAAAGATAAGATTACTAAGCCGAGATAATCTGCAAGATGATTGTTCAGCAAGAATGGATGGATCGTTGAAAATCTGCCACTTTGTTGACTTTATGCACGACTCACTTGCTTACAGCTGATGATAGAAATGAATGATGGCCGTCAAGATATAAGTTAAGATATAAGTGCTATCTTCTTCCTGAACTTAAACACTCAACGCTAACAGGTCCCCTGAGGCCATCCTTAGTTTACAACGAAATAGACATCCTAAGAAGGGTGACTGCACGCAGCACGTATAACATGGCATTCATGGGCATTAGCGGAAGTTAGTGTTACAGACTGACATGAAACAGGAACCATTCGCATGCACAAAACTAGAGAGAGGAATGCACTACGTCCTAAGGTCTAATGTCTACCAGTCTGTTCCTCTTTTTGCGTAGCTACAAAATGGTCAAGCAAGGCGGGGGTAGGATTTTCGTATCGAAGGAAATGTGCCGCAAAACACTGCAGGCTAGATCCAAGACCTATCCAGAGTAAGGACCTCAGGTACCTTGTGACAATGCTACTGTAACATCTACAGCAGAAATATGGCAAGAAAGGTAGCAAAAGTTGTTCAAACCTGCAGCGTTTCCGCAGCTCAGCTCAGTCCTACACGCCCAACAAGGAAGTGATATAGGGACAAGTATGGGGGCGTGGCGGGGTAGTCATCTGACGCCAACCAATAGGAGTTTCCAATTTTGACCACATGGTTACAAGATCGCGATGTCATTGGTCAAATTGCTAATTAGGTTAAATCCCCAGCACTGCTGCGCAAGTGGTTTGGGCTTGAGTCATCGGTCTGAATAGAACTTACAACTTGTTGTGCAACTCTTGCAAGCGTGGCCGATTTAAACACCTCGACAAAAACAATTACGTGTTGTCATCAAAAAGAAAAGGAAACCTACTCATGTGCTGTGATCGGAGTCCGTTTTATATGCACAATGATAGCATTCATGCATAGGCTGATAGGTGTAAACAAATAGTCAGGTGTGGTTGCTAAGGGGCTATCTATAGATTTGATGTAGTGTCCGTGCATCCAGGATACTAAGTCGGTTACACAAATCTAGCAAACGTTGCAAAGTAATTTCAGGAGTCCGATATTCTAAGACAGACACTTAAATAGATAATCATTTCGAGTAAATGTACAAAATATAAGTTATGTACTCAGTGGCATGGTATGGGTTGCAACAGTTGCTTAATTATCATGTGCATCAGGTACAATGTACATCTGTGTTACAATGGGACCTCATTTTGGGTCCCCCCCTCAAAAAAATAAAGCGGGCCAGTTTTTGTTCTTGCATGTATTCAAATGTACATGAATAATCGATGTTGCCTTCCAACATCTGCTTGGAGATTAACTCGATATAAATACGTAACTATGTATTTGAGAGAGACTTTGGTATTACACAAAATGTACACTCACCAAGTTATGGGTAACTTACACCAGCGCTTTCCAGACTTGAGCCAACAAAGACCTTGGACAGGTGACCTGCCAGAAGACTATAGTGTGACTGCCCGCTCTCTCTGTTCAGGGGTGGTTGATGATGATGGTGTCCCATGATGAAATTTTCATATCAGGGTTCTAAACTCTGATGGCTAGGCTGGGATTTGAAACCACAACCTTTTGGTCCTCAAGTGGGGTTATTATGCACTAGACCACAGCACCCTACAAGCATTCTGCAAAGAGACCTCCCCCTAAAGAAAGCTGTGTTACCTGTCCTGTCCCTGAAATATCACATATGAAGCATGGATGTTGGGTATTAAAAGGGGGACATAAATGCCTATGTACCTATAAATCTATACTCCCCCTCTACAACTTAAGGCTCAAACAAGTCTCTACACCCCTAAGAAGTAAGATGTTTCTTTTTCAGAGAATAGGCTGTTGCAAGGTGTGGAAAAGAAAACAGAAATTTGATCATCTTCCCTACAACGTGTGAGGGGCCTTAAAGCTCTAAAGGGTAAACCCAACATTTTCCTACAAAGCCTCATACATCTAAAAATGTTCTAGAAAAAAGTTATCTTGAATGACGGAGAAGTGAAATACCTTGCTTAGATGAATGATCGAAGGAAACAAAGTACTGTACCATGTCCAGTTTTATTCCTGGTAATTCACACAAATTCTTGGAAACAGTTTCAGATTTGTATAATCATAATCCTTTGCCATCCAGGTTCCAAGTTTGTTGCTGTTTTCTATACACATCTTTGTACCTTTTTATCAAAATGTAGTTGTCTAAGTGTACTGTCTTCAATACAACATCTATGGACTTGTCCATCAGTTAATCTCTTCCTCCTTTGTGTTATACTAGTAATCTTCTGGGTCGTAATCTGTTGACTTGAACAGATGCTTGTATTCGTAGATTCTCCGTGGCTCTGACAGCATCATTCCTCCGTCTACCATGGCCTGTTGGAATCTTTGTACCTGTGGGTAGAAACACAGAGTATGAAGTATTTAACAATTAACAAAAGTCACAGAAACGACACTACAACGCGCACCGTGCTAATGGCTCCTCGACTAACTGATTTTGGTGATGTCAGGAAGCAGTATGTCGTCATCAATTCTGATATGTATGAATAGGGTTTATCAAACTGGCTTCCTTGTAGAATTCCCAATATTGACCATAAGTTGGAAACACCCGCTAACGAATCGATTCTCCCTAATTTATAAAAAACTTCCTTGAAATCTATCCTCGGGAAAGACAGCTTAAAAAGCCCTATTCATAAACATGTACGTATGTCATGTATATCAGAACTGATGGAGACATGTACCGGACTGAACTATGACAGACTGATGCAAAACAAGTGGGAACTTGACTTTGATAGTATAGTAGGCTTTTCAAACTTAAAAGTTTTTAATTTCTTTAAGTCTGAGAACCAACAATTCAATTAGTGTGACCTTGCCAAAGGAGTACAGTAAATCATTACTATGGTCTGTGCAGTGTACAATGTTACAAGTCTTAGTGTATGTTGGCATCCTTACAGTTTCGGACTCTAACTTTTCAGGAACCATGTCAAACTCCATGAAGTAGATACCAGCCTCCAGACATCGCTGTGCCAGAACACGGCCAATGTTTTCTGACGCAGAAACATCACTGAAACAACAAGATTCAGGTTTAAGCACTGGAACACATCCAATATGCGAGTAACCAAAGATAGGGATGTCAGAAAGGCTAAAATGGAAGCTACAGATTCAGGCCTAGCCTGGATGCCAGACCCCCAATCTCTAAAATATCTACACGATAGATATTTCAAAGATTGGGGGTCTGGCATCCAGGCTAGTTCAGGCCATTTTTGTATACTTAACTCTACAACTAGGGGGTACACAAAAGCAAAAATTGTTCACATAATAAGCTGTAGGAAACCTACCTGGTGCTATAGAGGTGTTTTCTTATGGGCCACTCGAAGGACGAGGCAGACGCAACAATGTGACCGTTGTGGTGCTGAATATACGCAGTCAAGTAACGGTTACTCTTCACAAAGTGACACCTTAAAGTAAAAGATAAATCAGAAATGTTAGGTTTCCATTAATCCTTTTCTACAGAATAAGGCTTGTGATTACTATGCTTAGAACAGGAATACTTGAGCACTTTCCCAGGTTTAGTTCATACCCTGGGATATTCTATTCTCCAAGCAGAGGTTTTGGTCGGGGGGTAGTAGAGGCCGGTTTTTTTTAACATTGCCTCCCGTTATGGGAGGCAATGTTAAAAAACCCCGGCCTCTACTACCCCCCGACCAAAACCTCTGCTTGGAGAATAGGGATATTCCAGATTAACCATGTAAAGTGTTTACACTTCATTCTATTACTTAATTATAGTATCAGAAACAATGCCACCATGCAGTGCATTGATGAAATACAGTCATTTCATACCATCAGTTTCTGTGATTTCCCTCTTACTCATTAGTTACTGGAATGGGTTATTGCTAATCAGCACACAAACCAC
Organism: Branchiostoma lanceolatum; assembly: GCA_035149815.1. Lineage (NCBI taxonomy): Eukaryota > Metazoa > Chordata > Leptocardii > Amphioxiformes > Branchiostomatidae > Branchiostoma > Branchiostoma lanceolatum. Next base: position 25,037,680 of record CM068866.1, on the reverse strand, counting down.
ACATTAATGTCTCTTACAATAGTTTTGAAAACTGCGGTATGATTCACCATATAAGCACAAATATACATACTTCTTAGACTACTAGTAAGTATTGATATGGATTTTACGGAAATCATACGGAATTTACAGAAATCATATGGATTTTAATTTAAGGAATTCATATGATCCTCAACTAAGAAACCAGTTTTACTAATGATAAATTAGCTGATGTATTCCATATGAATTCTAGTTAGTCTTCTATTTCCTTGCTATGTGAGTACATTGATGCCCCTAACCTGTGCCAGCACTCCTTTCTGGGCCAGGTTGTCTTCCACCCCCTCTCCTTCCTCCCCAGGCCCATCCGCTCCAGGTTACGAGGGTTGCGGTTGAGGAAGTTTGGACTGATGATGTCATTATCCTCAGTGTCCGGCACACCGTGGTCTGGGGTCTGTGTTGTTAGCAGTCTCACTGTAGTGACTTGAACATTGTAGACAAACAAATGCAGGTAAGGAAACATGTGCATGTCGTTTAGTACATACATACATCTTATCCGTGCATGCATCATTTCATAACATAATATTAATTTAATGTCTTTTGAGATGATAACACCAACATTTATATACATGTACTCGTTTTGTACTTTGAACCTTTGTTTATTCATGAAAAGCTCAAATCGGTATGCATGCCGCCTTTCATTGAGGTCAAGAGGGAAGAGTCAGATAAAGTGCAATTAAGTTCAACTGCATGGACCTTAAAAAGGTATATAAACAACTTCTTTTACTGCAAAACTTATAATTTTTTTAATATGTGTATCATATCCTCAAGGTTAGATACTTACGGTTACTTATCATCCCTCAAAATCAAAATTTGGTTTTGAACGCCCCCCTCCCCACAATCATCTCCTGCAAAATGTGTTACTAGCATCATAAATATGTCTCAGAGTATTATGGGAATGAAATGGCTTACCTGCAGATGGTCTCAATGTGGGACAATAATGCTGAGAACTCTGTAACCCGTCAGAAGTCAGAACTTGGCGAAAAATCGCCGCCGACCGGACGGCAAATGATGAAGGACATGTGGGTCGCAAAAATGAGTTCCTAACAAAGTTCACGCAAGCAGTCATATTAAAACAACGAGGAGTGCAATCAGGCTGGTAAATATGTCCTTGTAGACCTGGAACCTTCTGGAGTCAACGTGAGGATTCGAGGTCTATTTCCAAACGTAACATGTGGCGGAAAAGATTACCACAGATGTATGATTGTTGTACTCCGATTTCACACGCCGTTCCATCTGCTTCTGGGTCATCAGCTGTCACCGCCGACGTAGCAAAAGCGCCACCTATTGGTTTGATTACAAAAGACAAGTTGATGCTGACGTTGAGACCAGTTAGCAGCGCCGTTTAGCTGATTACTTACAAACTGCAGGACGACATGAAGAAACGGGCCGGGAATGTGAGTTTCCACTGGTAACTATTGGATGGACTATTGAGAACTGCGGCAACTCCACGAAACTATTACTAGAGTCGGACGTAGGAAGGTTCAGGTCAGGCAGTGAATCTTGTGCTCCGCCAAAATCTATACTAAATTATCTATTTTAGGGGATGGATCCATATTCCGATTGACAACAGCAGGCAGGGATTGAAGCCCCCAACCTTACAGTTGAGTCCAAATTAAGCTGGATTGTTCCTTGGGCCATGTACTATGTAGTTATTCTCCATAGCTTTTTGTATTGTTTGCATCTCTTACTTTCATTTCAAACAAGGCGAAATGAGGAAAAAAAACCCAGATGGAAGAGCAGGTGCAGTTCTTTATGCAAGAGAAAGAGGTCCTCCCATCGAAGCAAACTTTTAAGTTATGGGAGGGAATGAAAGCACTGGAGAAGACACATGCTGCTCTGTTCACAATATTTTTATACTGATTTTCCAAATGGTGACAACTGCAAAGTGGATGATCATTCATCATGCATATGTACTAAATAAGTCACCTAAACCACAATATAATAACTGATAAAATAGAAAACTACTTTAATAAAGTATATTGAACTAACATATATGCTATACATATCACCAGTTGTTGCCTTTTCTGGTACTGTACAGTTTTTCCCTTCTTGAACGTTTGCAATAGAAAATACGTGCTGTACAAAAAGGTGTTCATGTTTAAAGGGAGATATACGGTATGTAAGAATATTCCAAAAAAACAGTGTGGCTTTACATACACATGTATGGTGCGTATAGAAGACAAATAGCCCCAATACGTCATTTATAAATCAATATAGATAAACCTTGATCAATCTCAAGCCAATATTGGCACATGCAACTATTGCATACCTTTCCACACACAATGCTGGTGACAAAAATCAAATGACTAAACCTGAAGTGATTATTGGAGTATGCTTGATATGTACATGATACGTCTGTTGCATTGGACTGTTGTAAGAATATCTTACTAGAGACAGGCCAGGAGGTTTGTGCATGTTTCCCTGCAGTCATTTTTCATGTTAATCATCCCCCCCCCCCCAATTTACAGTGCTTGTTTTCATTTTACTGCAACTTAAAATGATATGTAACTTCAATTTTCCACTCTGCTTTGTCTTTGCTCATTCAGACATTCCATATCCGTGTTATAATCTGTTTTAACATAATGTTTCATAACATAACTACATTTATTTCTGCTGACAACATTTCTAAACAAGTGTTCTTTTGTCAAACTGATTCCATTGCACTGGTAATCTAGTCTTGTAACAGTTAAGAAAACTTTCATGTACATGCTGGTCAATATATCAAAATAACATCTGAAAAATAATGAACAACAGAAGCAAACTTAAAAAAGTTAAAGCTTCTTTAAGGGCCCTTGGTTCTTTTTTTTGTTTACTTGAGATCTCCTACTAACTAAATTAACTAAATTTCCTTTAGTCACCTTTGCATCATACATCGCATCAGCTTTTTAGAGAATGCCCACAAACGCCCACTCTGGCGAAGTCTGCGCTGTACGAATTTAATTTTTTTTGCTCGGAATATGTTCAGGTTGTGCTCCCATTAATTAATCCTGAGTTTCAAGTCAATCCATCGATTCGGAAACTGAGTACACATCCAGGGGACAACTTGTTGAACATATTTATGGTGTTTAGCGCCCGTGTCATGATCATGATGGCCGATATTTGGGCTGATATATTGGGCATTCGCTAAAAAGCCATTTTTGCTGGGCATTTGCTAAAAGGCCAGGTAAGAATCTTCAAGTTCGCCTTATTCAACTTCGGATCGATGGACTGACTTGAAACTCAGGAATAATTAATGGGAGCACAACCTGAACATATTCCGAGCAAAAAAAAATTGATTCGTGCAGCGTGGACTTCGCAAGAGTGGGCGTTTGTGGGCATTCGCTAAAAAGCCTGTCCGCTTCATACATTATCAACTGCCCTAAAAATGTGTAAAAAAATGATTGCACATGCACAGATTGCAATTGGATAGTTTTGGTCCTCCTATTGCTCCTCCTGCCTTTCTTCCTGCACATTGTCATCTTCAGCATTGTCCTCATCGCTGTCAAAATCATCAAAGAACCCATCGGTGTCATCGTCCTCCTGCCCTCCCCCATTCTCAGCCTCCTGTTGGATCTGTCTGGCCACTGCTCTGTAAGTGTCCTCCTCCAGGACTGCTTTGTTCTGCAAGGTCTTGGGATGGTCGGGTCCAAACACCTGTAGTAAGATTTACATCGCTTTAAACACCAGCTAAACAGCCCTTACATACAGCAACAGAAGAATATCAATTACATCACACCTCAACTCACCCAAATCATGGTTATAAGAGACATAACCATCTTTAAAACATATTTCTGGACATTGATGGATTAATCCTTACCACTTGTGAAGTTTGGTGGTCTGTGACAGTGTAAACTCTTCTATTTCTAGAATTAAAAAACTCACCTCCTCTGTGCATTGGGCAGCCAGCTGGAAATACTTGTAGGCCTTTCTGATTTGACCGATAGTCTCATAAGCGATGCCCATGTTGCCGTAGATCCGGGAGCTCAGAGTGTTGTTCTCTCCATATGCCTGCTTGCTTAGCTCCAAGGCTTCCTCATACAGCTGGGTTAGAAAAACAATGAGTTTTTCATCAATCAACAGTCAACTTCACACGTACAACTATCCCACATAGAGATTTGATATGGGTCTTTTTCTGCAATTATGATTATAGAACAAAATTCTATGACTTTTACTCACATCCATTTGGCCTTGTGTGTTGTAACGAGGCATGAGGATCCCTTTAGTCATCACAGCTTCTGCCAGATGCCCATTGTCTCCTAACTAAGATGTGAACGAGTGAAGACCACACAGATCAGAGTTGCATAAAACCAACCAATCATAGAGTTTTGCAAGGCAAAAGACAAACCAACAAATGATAGAGTTATACATAGTCAACTAATCATTGAGTTACACAAAATCAACCAATGATAAAATTACACCAGGCAAACCAATCATAGAATCCTGACCTATCAGAGTCCCACAAGATCAATCAATCATGAGGCAGCACAGTATCAACCAATCAGAGATGCACAATATCAACCAATCACAGAGTCGCACAAGACCAACCAATCATAGCATTACATACAATAAACTACATCAAGTGAGCACTCAATCAGCAATGATCAGCAAGTTGAAGATACGGTACAGAATATTGACCCTGACCTCCCTGAGAATCCTAATGGCCTCCCCCACCACCTGGATGCCTTCAGAAGCAGCGCTGGAGCGGGAGAAGTCAGTATCTCCCCCGCAGTCCGACCAGTTATTCAGGGCAAAGGCCAGCTTCACCAGGGCAAATGCTCTTTGGTACTGTAATATCAACATTTCTCTATCATTAACTTCACCAGAAGGTTGTTTTGGGTAGAATTTGAGTGTGTGGTTGTGTGTATATGTGTGTGCCTGTCTGTCCATCTCTAAACATGATAACTCAAGAAGGCCTAGATGATTGTCTTGAAGGTAATTGAAGTTATGTTTTTCCCCTAGCTTTAAAACCTGTGTAGCTCCAGTAAAGTCTACATCATCTAGAGTCACACAGCAGTAGTATATCACTACTTCATTACTGTACATTACATATTGAGTTAAGCCGGAAACAGACATTTTTAAATAAGACTATCTTCTCAGTTCCTCCAATGGGGTTCTCACCTTATGATGATCTCCCTCCAGCTGCTCACGCAGGGCGATCGACTTCCGTAAGTAGTCCATGCAGGGTCGAAGGTCGTTCATGGTTTCTCTGTTGACAAATTCTACTGACTTTACCATCTGTAGGGAGATGGGAAGAATAATGATGTTTAATATTATCATTCCTCCAAGTTTGGTCCAAGATATTTGCAAGTATCATTAAGAAAGAGTAAGGCACATTCTGATCTTGGTATGCATGTTGTTGATACTGCAGAGACGCCTTGGCAGAACAACTGGAAATGCAATGTACAGGTACATTTTATCCCATGATTTCTTTTAAATCTAATGTTCTTGTTCTTGCTATTGATGGGGCATTTGCTACAAATACATTTTCACTGCTATATGCACTTTTTTCAGTATCTAGGATAGTGTTGTACCTTTGCTAAGTTATTCTAGGAAAGTTGTCATTAAAACTTTGTTTATTCATAGATTTGTCTGTACAAAATAGTTTGATTTTCGCTCAACAAAGTAAGACAACACCTGCAAAAGAGTATACTGAATTTTTGATGCAATCCTTGAAAATTATATAAATGGAGTCAGAATTTCATGACATTTAGGTGAGAGAAAAACTGTAAGAAGCTGACCTCATCATAAATGAGCCCAGCCACACAGTAGAGCTCTGTCATCCTCTCAGGCCTGGCCCCTAGTTCTGCCTCCTCTCGCTTGAGTGCATACTGTATAACACCCTTCGCCTCTTCCAGTTTCCCTGCCTGTAGCCTGGATAATAGTGAAGATAAGAAATGGGAATAACGTAGTACACTAACTTCTGGATTGTCAGCTTGCTGGCTTATTATTTCAAGAAGTTACAATTGATACCCAACAAATTAGAATACAGATACATGATGTAACTTGTTGGCAGTCGGAATAAAACATAGATCGAATCCCCCGATATCTTTGGTCCTTTTCTTCCCTTTTATATTCGTAATTCTTTTTCATCCCTTTTATCTTTTTTCTTCCCTTTTATCTTGCAGTGACAATGGGCTTAAACTTAGAGAATATGAAATACATGTACACGCTGAACTCAAATACATTGTACACATAACTTACAGAACTCTGGCCACCATCTCGTGCCTGAGTGCAACTTCCTGTACGGACACCTCTGGGTCCTGCTTTATCCTATCCAGGACCTTTCTGTACCGGCTGTCCATGGTGTCATATCCACCTGCCTGAATAAACAGGACAGAAAAAAAAAAAACATCTCATAAAAATGATCTCTGCATTAACCTTTGGATGTCACATTTGAATGCAAGGATAAAAAATTAGTCAAACTGCAACAGTGAAGCAAAGTAATTATACCTTTCTCCAATATAACAGCAGCTGTGCACTCCACTCAGCATGGTACAGTTTGCCAAACATGTCCCACTCTGTCAGGCACTCAGCCAGGCGCTCCTGGGCACCTAGCTGCACCAGGTGATGGGGGAACTCCTCCACTCTCCTGTCGATGTTCTCACACGAGTCAAAGAAGTTGGCGAGTTTGTGATGCCACCACTTGTACCTCCACCTGCTGTCTGTGCCGTCTTCTTCATCGTCGTCTGATCCAAAGTATCTGTGCATAGATTAACAACAGTAACATCAAGTCAATCAGAACAATCACTACATGTTACTACATGTACCAGCTATGTATTCACCATTGAAGACTTTCTTCAAGTAATAAAAATCACAGAAAGAGCTGGTATAGTTAACTTTCTTTCTAACATTTCTTCTATTTCTTTCTCTACGTTACTTTCAATTTGTTTCTTTTCTTTTCCACATCAATCACAACATCTTTACTTCCTTTTAAAGATATTTTGCTCTTTTCCAATCTCATCACATAAGCAAGTAAGCAAGCTTAAGCCAATCTCATCTCATTTTGGTTCCATCCGTATAACTTTCCACTGGCCATCACCGCTATGACTTACTTTCTCCTGACAGCCTTGCTGAGTGACCGGTGGTAAAAGTCCAGCCGTCCCTCCCCACTGTCCCCAAATGGCCGGAGGAATGGCTTGAGTGCCCGGTACACTCCTGCCCACCTGACCGGTGCTACCTGGCCAGCTGGGGGCTCCTCTCTAGCTTCAAAATCTGTATATGTTGAAGAAACATTTAAATTTGTATGCCAATCTAAGCTCTGAATGTACAAGAAAAACACTCACACACTAAGTCTGACAGCTGAGTAAAAAACAAACAAACAAAAACAAATAAAAAAAAGCAAAGAAATCAACAAACCTATCTGGCTTCCATCTTCAGGAGGAAGGAGGTTTGCTTCATTTCCCAGCAGCCTCAGCAGCTCCACTTCCAGCATGCCCTTCGCTGACGTCTCCAGGAGACACAGGGTAGCCACGAGTAACGTCCCCCCGTACTCTCTCTCAAACCTCTCCAGTACCTGAGCTAACAGGCTGGGCACAGACAGAACATCACTCAGATAACTGGACTTAAGTACATTACAGCAGACACAGGGTAGCCATGAGTAATATCCCCCCGTACTCCCTCTCAAACCTCTCCAGTACCTGAGCTAACAGGCTGGGCACAGACAGAACATTATAATCAAAATTAAACACAGTCAAGTACAACTACTTTGAATTTCATGCCATGAAAAACATCCTTTTTTCCTATTACATGACATTTTTCCTGAAAACAATTCATTCAAAAACATACTACTAAGTAGTAAGTTTGTTAGATCATTGGCAAAAAAAAAAGAGAACCAATAGCACCAACCAAGTTTTCACAAGGCATCATGTGTGTCCCTGACATCTAGAAGTAGCTTGATACAACATACTAATCTATAAATAAACAATACCACATATGAACAAGAGAAATCACACTATTGTAGTAAAAAAACAATGTCCTAATCTCCAACAAATAAGGAAATTCCTCTTACTTAAGTAAACCATCAGCTAAACTGTTTATCTTGTCCGACACTTTCTCGAAGACGCCGTAAACGCGGAGCTCTTCACAGGCCACGGACAGCCAGAGAGGGTTGTCTGATGATTCTTTGGACAGCAAACTGTTCATCTGGTGCTGGTCCAGCCGCTTGTTGTACTTGTCTAACATGGCTCGCACAATTTCCTATGAAATGATGTGAAACATTTCAGATCAATGGGTATTAAGGTTCTTTGTACAAACCAATAACATTTACCTCCCAATGTTTTGGGAGTCCTGCTCAGGATATACTGACTATATGCAGTTCTACTTTCCACTGCTAGGTGGTGCAGCAGCATGCAACAGACTTGTTGAGGCAAAATTCATCAGACAGGAGGTTGAGTATTTTAAGACATCCTACCCTGGGAGCCAGACGGCCCAAGGCAGTACGCCCGCCGATCTAAACAAGCGTTATGGGGGAGTTATAGCCCAAGAGAGTTAACCAGCCCTTACCCACAAGAGAAATTTAGATCAACAGGCATACTGCCTTGGGCCTGATCTGCAAGTCTGACTCCCAGGGTATAGAATCACCCTTACTAACCTGTCTGTCCTCCTTGCTGAGTGCAGTCACCCTGACCTCGTGAGGTTTCCTCTGCCGCTCGGTGAGCGCGCGGTGCTGGGGGGTGCTGTCAATCATGGACAACACCACTCGCACCTGAGGGGCCAGTTTCCTTGGCAACCAGCTGACACTCTGGGCGTGGGGGTCCTCATCCATCTGGGTTAATGAGAAGGCATGAAAGTCTGATCACAATCTTTTGTTTTGTTTTGCAGAACTGGTAAACCTCCTCAAGATCTGTATTCTGTATAATGCATACTCCTGCAGTCCGGGGCTTTTATTCTGGGGATTGGTGCTGTTGTGCCCCTGAAGCATAATTTAATCAGGCTACCTCAACATCATCAAACAGGGAACCATTAGATATCCCAGAATGCCTCACCTGATTGACAGCATCGATGATGATGATGGTGGGCCTGGTGGTTCGGCTGGATAGAACCCCACACGTCAGCTGTACAGTAGACTCCATGTCTTTGGGCATGGTGGTATCCTGGAATGTGATAGCGAAAAAAAAGTTTGTGTATTTTATGTTTTATGTTTTTGTTTGTGTGTAATTTTTTAAAATTTGAGGGCACTTTATCTTACTTGGGGGGGGAGGTGTTCAAAGTGTTGCTTCAAGTTCACAGTGGGCTAAGAGAAGGCATTACTGTCAGAAAATCTGTATTGATATTGTTCCCTGTGTAGTTATTTTGCAATGGAAAAGTCGCCACAAAAACTGTGAACATAAAACCACTGCAAATATTTCAAGGTTTACACTGTGTAGTTGTGAGGGCCAATTGTAGATCTTCAGAATCTGCACCGATATAGTTTTGTTGAGCTTCCAATACATCTAAAATTTACCCGACATTTTTAGGGTTAAATGGTGATCAGCCAGACTTACATTGACGATGTCGAGCTCCCTCAGCAGCCTCTTTAGAATGGTCTCCAGATCGGTGGACCCCGGGATCGCTCCAACAAAGTGGTAGAACACATGCCAGCCTGTGTCTCCTCCACTGAAGAGATACAAAAAAAATCACATTTCTAGTTGTTCGCGATTAATCTTCATACAATATAATAAATTTACGGATAAATTTTGACCACATAGCCGAATTTAAGGCTCAGCTGAAAGAACAACATGAAAACAAAAGCTTTAAGTGCCAGCCATATGCCTTTGCGCACTCAGTTTAAGGGAGTTAATATGGCAAGGTTCAAGTTTTCATCCAACCTGCTGTTTTAACCTTGGCCTCTTGCTTTATCTTTACTTTGAAAAGATTGAGAACCAAGAAAAAAATACATGTATATTAGTGTGGCCTTATGCTTCAGTTTAGTCTACAGCATCCCATCTTTGCCACAAAGGCAACCAGCAGTATACATGGAGAAAAATGTCTTCTTACAAATATTACATTATGCATATGATACACTATATGTCCCTCCAGTATTCCTACCCCGGTATCTCCTTGTTCAGAGCCTTTGTCGTGGCCACATCGGCCACCCTGGCCATGATGGCTGACTTGCCGGACCCTGCCTCCCCCACCAGCAGCATGGGATAGTCCACTCCCAGCTCTGTGGTGTACTGTTGGATCTCCTGTAGAATGGAGTCCCTCCCCAACACGAGGTCTCCTTTATTCTTCATGTAGGCCTGGTAAGAATTTGTGAACAATATTGTTAAAAATAGTTGATTTCATCGTAAAAATCATGTGTAAACTTGGAACTTATTGTGGAATCTTAATTTGTACCACCCACAAAGAATTGCCTGTGTTTACAAATTAGCAATCCTAACAAGGGCTCCCTTACATAGTTAACTGAAGGGACCACCCTAAAGATTAATTATATCAAATTAATTTAAAAAAAATTCATTCATTAATTTTTTGTGATTTGCTTGTCTATTGAAAATTACAATGGCTTACATATATATGTACTTTGTACATGTATATGGTTACCGTAGATGAAAAGCATTGAAGAAAACATCTAGGATGGTACAACTGTTAAATGCCTTATTCTTCTTTCCTCAACTAGGGCAAATACATGTCCCAGCATTTGAACATGAAAAGAATGACCAACATTTTCATACAAACATTAAAAGCTGTGGCAAAACTTTCCTCCCTAAATTTCTCTTAAGAAGCATCCTGAAAGATGTACATGTGGTATTTCCCCCATCATTACCTCATGAGCCTCCTCCTGTTGTCTATATGGGTCTGTTTGTACCTCCTCAAGTGGGTACTGCTCCCCTATTCTCTGGGTGAAGAACTCAAACACCTGAAAAACAAAGGCAGCTGAATCATTAACATATAGAATTTCAGTATAGAAAATGTACCTTCCAATGAATTCTACGGCAAGATATATGATACAGGTATGAAATGTACAATACAATACATAATGCAGATATAGTATTCATTCGTCAGTCTCGTAAAACTCTAAATAGTACAGATTCTACACAATGAAATGTCTTGCTATTATTTCTGAAGCAAGCCTCTGTTTTTCTTCCCCCCACCGTCCTGTCTCCAAAGAGTGCAATGTACAAATCATCATTTCAACTACAACTTCCTTTTTAAGGTACCTTCTGACTGAAGTTCTCCAGCCCCTTGAGTTGAACTCTGCCCTCTGAGTTGACCCCTGCGACCTCACACTGGTACTGGCACACCTGGTCGGGCTGGGGACAAGTGAGAACAGGTGAGCATCACTGGTAGTTTCTAGTAATTTATTTAACTGTACTGCTAGCAAAACACCTTTTGTAACCCTAGAAGTTCTTTGTCTGACTTGATTGGCCCTACTGGCACTTCTAATTAGGTTGATGTGAAGGAATAATGGCATTCTTCTGTATACAGAAACATTGTAATAGTATAAAAGACCAAGATTTGGCTTTCAATCTAGAAAAGAAATATTTCTACATGCACCAATTGCAAACACCTAATGGGTGACATACATCGAATCTGTCTTGAAGCATCTTCTTCAGCATCTTGAGCTTGAAGGGAGCCTCAGGTGTGATGTCGATGAAGTCCTTATGATGCTTCTCAGGTACAGACTCCAGGAAGGTCCCATCTCTGATCATGAACAGAGCTGCAGGGATAACAGCGCAAAAGTTGCTGTAGTCTGGAATTATGCTAAAGCTACATGTTAACCTTCTCCTTGCTGCCTTAGTAACTCTGTAATCAATACGGATTTGGGTGCCAAACGGCTACTTTAGAGTGCTAAAGGTTAAGGTGCTTTATTTCTTGTCCTTGAATGATTTATAAGTACATATGCTTAATATAAAAGTTAAAAGAGAATGTATTTTAGGAGTTGTTGGATAAAGCCTTTTTATGCATTCTTTCTCCACTAGTTGGCCACTATTGTACTTTCTGTACTTGTTTGAATTGTTTGTGAGCCTGAAATGAAGTTGAAATAAGACAAAAATCATTACCGGTATGTCAACTTACAGTTGGGGTTGCCTTTCCTGTAGGCTCCGTGCATGATTTCCATCTCTGTGACAGACAAGCCGTGGATCCAGCGATATTCTGCAGCAAACTGCGGAGGAACCTCCTGTACACCTGGGATCCACCCACATCTCTCACTGAGGACAAACACAGGAAGAGTTAGTAAGTGCCCTCTAGCAGAACACACAGAAACTGCAATGCAGATACACAGACAGACACACAGACAAGCCAACTTGGGGTGAAGTTTAAGTAATAGACAAATGTCAATTTCTAAACTGGATAGCTTTGTCAAATGTGCAATAAACAAATACTGGTATTAACAATTACTGAGTTTGAATAATACCTGGTCATGTTGAGAAAGAAAGGCATGACGTTGTCTTCATAGCATCTGTCAATCTCCTCCAAGCATGTCCTCAGTGTGAACTCTGTTGTTGTATCCTTGGGAATACCCTGAAATTTGGTAACAGGCAAGACATGTACATTACAGCCTTGAATGTCTACTTTCTTATGATATACGTTGTGTATGCTTGTAACTCCATAACACAAATCACACTGGATAAAGTTAGAATATTAGACACCCAACAGGATTACTAACTAAGAGAAGTGAAAGAGGCCATATACATCAGAGGCTGAGACAGGGGCCGGTACCAACTGCTGGGCACCTTTGAAAGTTTGACCTCTGTTGACCTCACACTTCCGTTCAGGTCATCTGACACAGGCTTAGGGTCATTTCAACTTGAGAAGGATCAGAGGACTGATCAAAAGCTTGTTGGTAAAAGCTTTACTTTTTGTTTGGAAATAGCGTATAAAAGCTTAAAGGAAGGTAAAGCAGTTTTATCCCCCGAAAATCGGATTTTGAAAGTCAATCTATTCAGTAATTTCCGTACATGATTAGTTCAAACAACACTATCACAATGTATAGCGACGTCCATCATGCGAAAATACGACGTCGTTGTGATGTGAGAGCTCACAGAAAATTGTCACGCTATCGGCACGGCTGGGGGAGCAGCCATTTTTCAAATCTCCCTAGCGCGGTCGAACTTCGCCGAAGCGTCCCGAACGCTTCCGGGGACTTGATCAAATGCGTTGCCCCAAAATACATGTGTCTTTCGTCTCTCCTGAGCCTTCCTTTTCTTGACCGGTGTAGAAAATTCACGGGGTCGCCCAGGCAGACGATTTCTCGCTGCCTTTGACGGTACACTAGCGGCAAGACATGCTAACGGAATTTGCCGAAACCTCGCCGAACCCTGCCGAGGCCTGACGGCGAAAAACGATGGAGTTGCGCAATTTCGCTGGAGTTTTTGTGGCCTCGCGAAACTATGGGGATCATCATTAGGCTCGTTTTTCTGTGGTTTTAAAAGCTCAAAGTATGAAGTTATTACGCAAATGTGCTAAATAGTGTTAGCAAATATGACTACAATAAAGATGTCAGCATTTATTTTATTTCAACTTTTTTGGTCATAAAACTGCCTTACCTTCCTTTAACAACAGATTATCATAGACAAGTTATCATAGACAAGTTATCATAGATAACTCATAAGATTCTTTACACGGCCATAATGCCGCCTTCTCCAAAAAGAAAAATCCAACTTTTCTCACCCATCTCAGATCACACTCCACAAGATGTAACCTCCTTTTCTCACACCAATGTCTCAAGTCTGCAAACACCTCCTTCACAAGAACGTCTCGCTCCGAGTGAAAGTCCTTGAAGGTCGACGAGACGAAGATGCGGACAGTTTTCCAGTTGGAGTGCCTGAGGACCAGCTTGTCGTCCTTGGGTCTGGGCGTGTCCACCGTGCGGCTCACCTGTTCCCAGGTGAGGTTCACCTCATACTGATAGTTTGTCGACGCCCCACAACCCATCTTCACTCTGATTCACACACTGGAACTGTGTAAGAAAACATCATTGTTAACAATACTCAGGCTTTTCATATGACCTCATTTGTGCCATGTGGATTACTTATGTTTAAACAGGCAAACATGCTGCTGCTGTTATCCAATGACCCGCCGACATGGCCGCCAGGGGATTCAAATCATAATTACCATGACGTCAATCGAAAGCCTCTACATTGTGTATGAAGAAAACGAGGTCAATTAACATATTATGCAGCAATAGTCATTGTTTACTAGGTCATATACGACTACATTAAAACTGTATTTGAATTAGAATTGATGGCAGTAATATTTCACTTTCATACTTCTATAGTCCTTCATGATCATATTGTTGTCTAAAATAAATGACTACCCTAGCTGTAACAATTAGTACCAGTAACGTTAATTATGTTATTTTCTCATGACTTTAAGAATTGCTGTATTTACATCAGTGTCAGTTTATGTTGTGTTGTCTTAATGTCATCATTTTTCCCAGTTATAACTGACTCATTTTCTTTTAAATCACTTTGATGTTAGGCAGTTAGTTGTATTACTAATACGTCGAGTCTAATTTGGTTTCTCATTTTATAATTTGCAACATTATATTAATTTTTTTAAACCAGATTTTACTCAGTCAAAAGTACACAAGCTCATCTCGGAAATGTGTTCCTTTAACTAAAGCCGATCAAAGGAAAATATACTTTACAGACCATACGAAAGTGAAGGTATAAAGGTATGTGGAAAAGGTGGGAGGGCTTACCTGTCAAACCGGTCGTAACCATGGATCTTCCGACAACAACATGCTTCGCAGAGGTTTTCTCACCAAATCAGGCGATATTTTACCAGCCTAGCTTAATCATCAAAGCTAGATATTGTAAAAGTAAGATGTAGTTTCTTATTTCCGCAGGATTAATACCTGAAAAACCAACAAATCAATATGGTCATGGGCGATGCGTGTTTGTTGTCATAGAAGCCCGATGACCTCTGGTGACCCAGTTGGCATTTACTTCCTGGGTCAGACAAAACGTGTCTCCAAGCAGATGTTGGGTTATCAATTTTTGAATTTTCTGACCGGCCGGCTCTTATGCCAGTCTTCGTAGCAAAATGACAGTTGTAACGTTCCATAACCAGCTTTTACGATAATAGAGGACTGTGTGAGAAAAGCCGGCTAGTCGGAACGTTAAAATTATCCACTTCAACATGATTTTAATATCAAATTTGCTTTCAATCCCTGTGGCGCAAGCGGTAATGCAACCCCGCTGATTCGCCATCTGGATCGAATTCCGTGGATCCTAGGGCCCGAGTTCGATCCCAGGGGTCGACTTCAGCTCGGACATGTTGCAAAGGATTGCATTCGTCATTTCGGATGGTGACGTAAAGCCGGCGGCCTCGTGTATGAGGGAGCTTCAGGCATTAGCCTCGAGCTCGTCAAACTTCTGCACGTAAAAGAACCCAACACATTTACCGAGAAGAGTAGGGGTGACCCGGTGTGCCTGGCCCAAAACGCGAGCAGTAGCGAAGCCGCATGGCACTACCACTAGCTTCTTGAAAAAGCATCATGCTTCGTCCGGATGCCTTGAAACGAACGAAAAAAGCCGTTCAGATAAGGAGCACTCCGAATTTCAAGCAGGTACACAAAGTAGAATATTCGAAATTTTCAACCTCTTGATATATACACATTGCAAGCTCAGCATCTATAAGTTACGACAAAGGGTAACATATTGCGTGCTCAGACTTTATAAGTCATGGACGCCACTGCAATTTATATTGCTTCGTCTGAGAAAATATTAATTGCAGAGGTCGGTATTGAAAATACGTTGTCCGATTCCATCTCAGCAAAATGTGTACCGGATGTAACCCTGAATATATACATTTATACATTATGAATAAATGACGAGTGGGTAGTATCAGTTGTTCACTCCTATGTGTACTGTAAGAATATAAGTCTGTTTGCTTGATAATTCAAAACTAACCGAAAAAGCACTATACAAACTACAAGTACCGTTCGGCTGCGTCCACTGATACGTCTGATAATGATAAACGTATATTGCTTTTTGATTTTAAAACTGTCTTTTTGCAAACTAATAGATTTACATAGGTATGATTTTTTGATAGGGTGCACTATTGGTATTCATGATATTAAATGCAGTTTGTTACGAAATAAACACCTATCACTAGAGTGAACTATTACTGTAACTGAAAGGTAAGATTCACAATACAAGCTAAGGCAATGCAGCGTAGATGTTAGCACTTTTTATTTCATGATCACGATAGACAACTGTTTTAGAAGGTTTTCAATGAATGGTTATTGTTCGCATCACGTATGGTAAACTAACAAAATTGATGTACACAAGTAAATGTGAATGATTTTAATGAGATATTCGGCATGCATTTTTTTACTTCGTTTGCGTCATGAAGAATAAATGGACCATTTAATTAAACCACTTTGCTCCACTTTGCTAATTGGCGTGCATGGCAACTATTTTGAAAACAACACCCATCTAGCTATAGACTAAAATCAGACTTTTATAATCAGAATCATTCGCGCATGCTAAGAAATCACTGTCGTGGTCTGGTTACAAAGCCTTGATATAACCTGGCAAAATTTACCAGTTTTGTCACGTCCGGCAATAGCACAAACTTTGGCTATATTGTCATATATAAGCGCATGGTTGCCTTCTCCTGGGCTGGTTGCCGTATCTTTACACAACACGGTGTGTCATATGACCATGGAACCACCGCACCACTAAAATAAAGTCATATCCCTTCAAACAAAGGTGTATCCACTGGAAATGCTCTATGTCTTGATCTTACAAATGATCCACTCCTTTCAGTTTCTTTTACATTGTATAGATAAGGTGGTTTTGCTTTTTTGTACATTTGCACATTGCAATATTTACAAGCGAACTGAGCTAAATAGTACTGTGGCAAGTTGACTCTATTAACATGATTCAAATCTCTGGGTATTTTGTTTCCCTGAAAAAATGGCGGAGGCCCCCAACTGTTACTAAGTCATGTGTAATGACTGTCTCGTTGACTCAACTGTTTATTTCGATTACTAATTCATAAGCAACCCTATAAGTCAGTTCATAGTGCCAAGTGCGCATGTGTATTGTAGTCTAAGATCAGAATTCAGGCCCCTGGCAAGTAGACTGACCAGCAGGGACCTTAGAATGTGACCTTAAACCACAATGCATCACGACTGCACATGCGCAGTTGGGGCCGTGAACTTGCTTATCGCCACAGTACAGCTCAATTCGTCACATCGTTTGGCAAGTTTGCGGTTCTACAGCATTCCCAGGTCCACCATGGGCAGGCTCCCCTGGTGTCTGCAGACGATATCTTCCTCCACCTCCGCCGGATGCCCGATTCCCGCCCCGTTCTGCGCACGGACCCGGATGCTGTACGTCATCCCCTCGTCCAGTCCCATCAGGGTCACGTGGGTCTGACACGTGTTCTTCATGAACGTCCAGGAGTTGCTGCCTTCCCATAATCCCTCTACAAGAACAACAAGACAGACAAGCAATGTTACTGATCTGGTGCGTTGGATCTATCAAATATAAAACTACAAAATGATTGAAATGTTAGAAGTGGTCGTTATGATAATCTTTGATAATTTCTTAATCTGAAATCGCGAATAAAATTCGGTCCCCCGAAGTGTCGCACTTACCGATAACATAAGTCTCCACTCTGGCGCCTCCATCCCAGTCAGGTTTTTCCCATGACAGTCCTATGCTTGTCTCCGTCACCTGGGTCACCTGAAACATCCCATTAACAGTCAATGGTTGAGAAATAGTGCTAACTACCATGTCTAAAGTTAGTAGATCATATATTACGTTGATGAAGGTTAGACATCCAGGTAGTAAGATACGCCAAAAATAGTTACTCAAGCAACTGGATAAAATTTTGAAACAGTCAGACGTTTCAGAATCCGCTGTCTTTCGTCAGTGACTGACAGCGGATGCTGTCTGAAACGTCTGACGGTTTCAAAATTTTATCCAGTTGCTTGAGTAACTATTTTTGGAGTAGATCATATTCTTGGTTCTGTTTGTTTACGGTGGCTTGATAACTAGCTTGATAACTCGGTAAGATAAGAAAGAATCGCGATGACCTTTGGTACGTAGATTCGCACTGAACTAATAAAGAAGCGGTTGCATTTTGGATACCTTAGCGGTTTCTTTTGGAACTGAGGTAGGACGAAGGGATTGGGCAACCCAGTTTATATCTGGTGTACAATGCATGATAACCTTATGTACTTCTAATTCTGTAGAAACAGGGTCTAGAAAAATTACCTCCAGGAATCTTGGTGGATCAGGCACCTCAACAGGGTCGGCCGCCAAAGTCGGTGTAGTGGTTTCAGCCGGTACGCCCTCTCCATAGTCGTTCACGGCCGTGACCCGGAAGTAGTAGTGGTTGCCCTCGACCATGTTGACCCGGTAAGAGTTCCTCTGCACCTCTCTGTCCACTGGGCCCCACGTGCGTCGCGACTGTTCTCTCTTCTCAACGATGTAGTGTGTGACCAAGCTACCGCCATCCTTTAACACATAATACATTCACATTTGAGCACTTTAGATAAGTGTGCTAGGTCTTATATTAAAAGGGACAGTTACAGTTCACAGTGGCAAAGAAGGCAAAACACACACCCTTAGTGAGCAAATGACATCCACGCGTAACACTGCTTCTGGTAGGGCCTCGGCCTAAGGCCCCGTTATTACCATACACTGTTCTTATAAGTGTTCTTTGAGGGATAAGACATAAGACGGTACCTTCTCTGGAGGATCCCAGTTGAGCACGGCCTGGTTTTTGTTGGCGTCCTTGACGCGCAGGTTGACGGGTGCAGAGGGACTGTCCAACACCTTGACGTTGAACGTCACCGTCTTGGCACCGACGCTATTCTTAAGGGTAAGTACATATCTGAAACAAGAAAGAGATGTACAATTCAAGTCTTGTCGCGAGTCATAGATCACACAGACAAAGATAGTTTTTCGAAATTAAAAAAAAGATAGTTGCTATCGTTTGACATGAGGATCTATGAAATATGCTCTTCTGTCAAAGTTTAGTAAATGCTAACCGATCGAGTTTCACAATCAACCATTGGAAGAGAAACAAGATATCGACTGAACCGAAATCGCAGCACCTCAGAATGATCGCGCAGATTGGGACGTGTTGCTTATTGCACTATGTTGATGCCCACCGAGTTTACCACCTAACACGAATGAGTAGATATAGAATGCAGACCTGCCAGCGTCAGTTCTGTCACAGTTCATCACCAACAGTTGTGTGTCCTTTGTCGTTGTGTCAACAGCGATGCGACCCTCACGCTCCTGAAGGAGACGGACCAACACACATGGTTATTCGGAACTGTCAACATATGGATTGTGATCCAACACAAAGAGCAACTCAAAATTTTGGCTGTCTCTACGGCCCTTCTCAGGTTTGAATGACCAACCACTAAAGACACGTGACCTTATGAACGCCTGATGTCAGCAATAGTCAATTTTCAGGAAGGTTGTAACAACGTCTCTACTTATTCTCCTGACGGCGAAACGAATGTGTTCGTCTTATAATGAAATCATTCGTACCTCTTGCGGGATGGACCACGTGACCTCCGGTGCAGGTCTGCCGCCGACTCCCGCTTTGAGGTGAAGAGTCTCCCCAGCATGCACTGCCGTGCCGCGCGTCATCATGGGGTCCACATCCACTTCCGGTGGCTCAAGCCTGAAAAAGTTACCTTAAAATTGTAACGTACTCTGCACACCCATACTTAGCTGATACGTTACGTCGAAGTGCGGTTATACAGGCTATATACATACAGATACTCGACGACAGTTTCATTTTTGAGCTTTGGATATTCTCATTTGGATAAGTCTCATTACCCCATTTTCTTTATTACACGGATGTTCCACAGGTCAAAAGTGCACAGTAGCATTAAGACATCGAACAGTTGTTGAGTAAGGTTATGACGTACCTATCCTTAGCCTCTATAGATTCATTGGTTTCCGTCTCCTCTCCCTGACCATGCTCATTGACGGCGCTGACCCGGAACAGATACTCCTGACCCGGATCTAGTCCAGTCACGGTCATGTTACAACCCTTGATGACGTCACAGGTGTGACACTTGCGCCACCCAGTTGTCGTATCTTTCACTTCCAGGACGTATCCCTGAATGGCAGCGCCTCCTGTGGTTGTAACCAAGTGAAATGTAACCATCTACCAATAACCCCAAAATGGACAATAACAAGTGTCATTTCAGCACTAGGGACAGATACATTGACTACACTTAAACTAAGGGAAAGAAGTGGTATCAGTCATAGAATGAAGCGACCAATAGTAACGAATAGGAAATAATGCATTATTATAGGAGAAGAATAACTACGAAATGATATCTATCGTCAATGTGGTGCTAAATTAATGCTCAACGTCCAATTGCAAGAGAGAAGCCAATTGTACATTACCTGTATTTGTTATTTGTACATGTATTTATCATTTGTAAGTTTTCTAGCTTTGTGACTTGTTCAGGACGAAGAGTAAACTCACCAGAAGACATATACCTAAAGTAATTTCTAAGTGAATAAATGACTTGAGTCATTGGATGTACCTTTGTCCTCCGGTGGCGTCCATCGCACGGTGGCAGAGGACCTGGTAGTGTCCAGTACGGTCACACTGCCCGGCGGCCCCGGCTTCCCGATGTTCCTTGCGACGACCCGACCCGACGACACACTGAACCTGAGCACAGACAGGGAGGGAGCATGGGGAAGAGATTAGACTGTTGAATGAGCGAAAACCATGTAAAATCAAATCAAAGTGTATGATACTGCTAACCTTAGTTATCCGTGTGTAAATGGCTGTGAAGTTATATTCTATACCTTTTATTTTGTATGATATTATAGAAACAGATAACCATGCGACTCTTACAGAAAGTCTTGCCCGCTGTATCACCAGCCTTCCTTTAAGTAATAGATTGTACAGCTGACGCTTTCTAAAAATGAGAATAAAATTCTAAATTAATTTGTATAGTTTTCCGTTGCTCGACACAGAACCTGTATCAGACTGTATTCACTTACTTGCCCACCCCGGCCGCGTTCACTGCGGCGACTCTGAAGTCGTACTCCCCTCCCTCCACGGTGGGTACGGTGTAGATCTCCGTGGCGATGGGGTCCGTGTTGACCCGGTCCCAGCGCACCGACGTCCCGGTCTTCTTCTCCAGGACGTACCCGAGGACAAGACTGCCTCCATCGGCAGGAGGTGCGTTCCAGCGGAGGACTATCGCATCCTTGGAAATCTTTGAAAAGATAATTCTCAACGGTTACATCAGAATTGCGTACCTTAAATTTTACGCGCATACGATCATTACTCCTTCTTCAGAAATTTCAACGACTTCATCTGTGTAGTTGTTTCTATGGCATTACCTGTTATCACGTTTAATTAGTTTCCTGCCCCCCTCGATTCCCAGACCGCAAGCAGACAAAAACTATCGAAGCTTCAAAGCCAAATCATGGCTCCATGGTGTAGGTATTGGGCCCAGCAGTAATAAGGCCTAGAGCGACACCCTCGTCGCGCTATGCAAACCATTTCGTGCCTACTCCGCTGCTGTTGAAACATCATGCATTTTCCTTACGGTTATGATGTTCGGTAATGATGTTACCTCCATTGGCCTGGGCATGTCAGGTGCTTCAGGCGGCTCGAAGGTGTATTTTGCCTCCATCTGTGACGTGGTTCTCCTGTCGCTGACGCCGTACATGTTCTGCGCACGCACGCCAAACTTGTAAATCCTGCCGGCGATGAGCCTGGGCACGGTACAGGGCGTCTTACGGACACTACGGCACGCCTCCGTCCATTCTTTCTCCTGAGGTTCAGACAAAGGGAGGTGAAATCTTGTCTATAATACTGGTAAAAGTTTGACCAGTACTAACGTGAGTTGTTTTATGTCATCTCTATATACAGTCATTTCAACAAACCTCATGGTACGATTAGACCTTTTTAAGAAATTCATAATAGACACGAAAATTCCTCCGACTATGTCACTGACCTTGAAGTCATACATTTCTACAACGTAGCTCGTGACCTCTGACCCGCCGTCGTCTTCAGGCGGACGCCAGGTGACTGTGGCGGACTCAGGGGTGATCTCGGTCACTTCAACATCTAAAGGGATCATAGGAAAAATACGTCACTGACAGGTTTCTCTTGACAACTGGGTTTGAGCTAAGCAGTGAAGGCAGGTAAATTTACAACAATTTTTCTAAGCGCAAGTGGCAGATTTCCATCTTAAGCTGTTCTAAGAGTTGGATTAGAATTTAGAAAAGAATAGTTGACTCACCCTCGGGCGGCTGTGGTCTGTCTGTGACCACCAACTCAAGTGTCTCGGACGCTTGCCCCAGCTCGTTCTGTGCCATGATTACGTATTTCCCATTGTGCGCACGTTCTGCTGACGCAATGTAGAGCTCACAGGTTGGCCCCAGGCTCTTTTCTGTGCTTGTTACCTGGTAGGCCAATGAAATTAATGGATTGATCAAATATTGATATCTCATCATACAACCGTTAGAGTGCAGAGAATCAATTGAAACTAGAAAGGCCGTCATTTGCCCCTGAGCAAATACAGCATGTTTAGCCATACTCCTCCCCATGCAAGAAGTGGGCTGTCCCAAAATAATGCCTGGGCAAATCGAAATATTAACTGCATGTAGAAAGGCAACATTTGCGAGAGCATCATACTTCGCCAATCTCCCTCCCGATGCATAAATTGACTGTTCCAAAATCACCCATGCAAAAAAATTCTCTCTACAAGTTCTGCGAGACCCCAAGAGCTTCTTGCTACAAAGGCTTGCGTGTGTTCCTGCAATATGACCTCAGGTGACTTAAATAGAACACGCGTTCTTTGGCCAGTGGCAAATGGAACGAGGGGATCCTTAGATAGAACATGGATTCCTTGGCCAGCAGCAAATAGAACATGGAACGGGGATACCACTTTTGGCCTGTTTTTGGTCTGAAAATGGGCCCAAAAGTCCCCAAAATGAAGCATTCTGAAGTAATGTACACCAGAATTGTGATTGAAGTCCTGTAGGGACATGTTCAAGGCACCCTTGTACCGAATTTCAGGTCACTTGCTTGCAATACCAGGGCACAGGAGCCCAAAATATAAAAATTGTCTAAAAATGCCCCAAAAAACCTCCATAAAAATGATTTTAATGCCTGTTTCAACAAAATTTAAAAATAACCTAAGGGTATTTGCCATCTTTACCTACATGCCAAATTTCAGGCCGTTTGGCCCAAAAATGACGGAGTAGATTCCATTTGAAGATATGGCAGGAGAAGAAGAAGAAGAAGAAGAAGAACGTGAACAAAAACAATATGTTGAGCCATACTAGGTATGGCTAAACATAAAAATCATATGTGCCAAGCTACTAGTAATTTTCCTTTCTGAATGCATCTCTCTCTATATATATCAGATAGAATCGTTCCCACTTCATGAAAACTGTAAGAGATTAATCTTACTCGATTTTACCAAATTTTATTGAGTAAAGTCTCGAAGCTTCGCTAATCGGCCCAATGGTATAGAAGAAGAAGTCACACGACCCTTTGCGACGAAATCTTATACATAGCCCTCTAGGTTTCAGACATATCGACCCTCTCCACAAAATTATCATTTCTTGCCGTCAAGAGGAGAGTTAGCCTCCATAGTTATGGGGTGGCTGATAGTTACGGGCTGGCTGCAAAAGAGTATTATTTAGGCTCCAAAAAAGCCAGTTCAGAGCCTGCTATGGAGGCTAAGGAGAGTGGTTAACGTTTCCTTACCCTGGCTCCGGGAACTTTCAGGATGTCAACTTCATCTTTGGTCCAGAAGATGGCAGGGCGTGGTTTCCCGGTGACATTGACGATGAGATGTACGGACTCTCCCGCCCGTAACCGCTGAGAAGTCTTAGTCTTTGCGTCCACCTGCACAAATATTGAACCATTAGTTCCACAGGTAAATCATAAGGGGTTAAAAAAGTATCTATTTTTACTTGATTTCAACCTAAAACCTGTTTTCAGCCGATGGAATGTTGCACCATGTAGCTACGATATGTCATCTCAATGTACTGTGCCGTATTAATTAAAATGTTTGCTGAATGAAGACAAATTTGTATTACCTGCACCACAGGCGGGCGTTCCTCGTCCTTCAGTACCACGGGCGGCGTGGGCTCGCTGGGTTTACTGACGACACCGGCGGCGTTACGGGCAGACACCCTGGAGTGGGGATTGGACATGTGCTGTATGTAGACATGGTGTGCTGAAATTTCAACCTCAAAGTCAAGGAGTCTGATATTGATGCATATGGGGGTGAGGGTGGGGTAGGATTGGGCAGAGGTGTTGTCGGATTAAGTTATTGAAATATTTCTCTCAGAATTACTTAATTACCTGCAGGCGTCTTTAAGCATGCAACATGACAGACGCTTTATTACGCGTACGTCATTGCTACGTCACAGCCACCACATGCTATGATACGCCTGGAAGTCCAAAACTCGCCCGTACCTGAAGACTGTGACTTCGTCTGTCAGCAGATTTGCCACAGTGAAGTTGGTGTCCTGCACGTTCGACTCGTTACAGCGCAGCCAAGTCTCCTCGGCATCCTTCATTTGACGTCGCTCGATGATGTACGTCACGATGCGACTTCCTCCATCGCTAAGGGGCCTTGTCCACTTCAATGACACCGAGTTCCTGGACACTTCTGTAACCTGGGGGGGGGGGGGGTACAAATTGGTCCACTTCTTAACTATGAAAAGAGAAAACAACAGTGTTGGGACTTGGGAATAATGTCATATTTTGCAGGCCACATAACAGATATGATATTGTTTCTCACCTTCAGTTCAGTTGGTTCGTCAACAGGATCGATGATCTCCACCAGCTCGGTCGGTCCGCTAGGGGTCCCCACTCCCGCGGCGTTCACCGCGCTCACCCTGTGCTCGTACTCCAGACCCTGGGAATGTACAGCAGTGTGATGGTTTTAGACTGATACCAGCGTGTTTATTGTAAATATCAGAAAACTCTCATTGGTAAATGATGCACGAACAATACTTGTCAGAAACAAAACAGGATGCGCCTGACAATGCAAACTGTGGAAACGGTGTATTGGAAAGATGTATCTTGTTTTATATATATTTTCAAGGACAAGAACATGCACCGCCATGTTGGTGTGTTAATTAAAGGCGCGTGGCAACCTTGATTTTTCCTCTTCCTCGACATGCCTGATTTTGCCCCTGCATATTTAGAGAATAGACACCGGAACCCTGTGCGTTTGGATTCGGTAAGGTCCGGTCGCCATCTTGGATCTAACCACACCACCAGCATGGCGGTCTCTTGTCACGTTTGAGCGCACTCACGGTTTGCGTGACATACCTTAACGAGCCCCTGTGAACGGATCTCCAGCTTCCTGACGGGAATTTTGTTTACTTTGACCCAGCGGCGGCTGGACTTCTCACGCCGTTCCACAATGTACCCTGAGCAAAAAAAGAACATTGGAATCAAGTTTTTTTATATTACAAGACTCTATAATAGAAGTTTATTGCAAGTTCATGCCCGTGGGCTAATTACTAAGAGCTTGTTCTCACAGAAAATACTCCATTACAAGTATCTGGAGAAACCCCAGATAAAGGTTTCGGTCGTATATGCACTACTGACCTGTGATCTCTGACCCGCCGTCGTCTGCAGGTGGTCGCCATGCCAATGTGATGGTTTCACCGGACGCGTCCAAGATCCGCACGTCTCGGGGGGAGGCCGGGATGTCGTACGGGTTCTTGGCGACGATGACGTCAGACTCGATAGGACGTCCCGTGCCAAACCTAGAACAAAACATATCTTTAGATCTTTTATAATTATCTCCATCAAAAAGGAAGGTAACGTTTTGGGTGTGTGTGTGCGTCTGTGTGTTTGTTTGTGTTTTCGGATATTGTATTCAGCATACCTCAAGAACCTTTGATGGATTACGATGATAATAGGTATGTGAGGAGGTCTTGGGAAGACAAAGGTCAAGGTCGATTTTGGGCCCCATGGTAGGTGACCTTGGTACTGCAGGAGAACTTCCGTTTTTTGTATCTTTTCACCTGGACTTGCTATGGACTTGATGTTTTGGTGGCAGATAGCTTGTGATGTAAGGAACGAGTGGTATCATTGAAGGTTCCACCACCATGAATGTGACTGACCTCAAACATGCATTATATGATACTAGTATAAGTTGGGCCTTTATGACTTACTTGTTTTCGGCGCTGACCCTGAACTTGTACTCCCCATCAGGGATCAGTCCGGTCACGCGGATTGTGTTCCTCTGCACGTTTGTGTTCACGAACACCCAGGTCAACCCGAAACTGTCCGTCTTCTCAACAACGTAGTTCATCACCTGAAAATCACCAACCGCAAATGTGTCAATAAACAATTAACGTAGAGGTTGATGTAAGTCGTGCTCGATAGGAACAAGGAATGTGTGAACCAGACATTTGAGGCGTGGCCAAAAACTCGATTTCAAAGAAATACATGGTAAGAGTTCTTATAACATTTTCAACTCGATCGTAACGCTGCAAGGTGTCGTCAAAATAAGCACCATGTTACCTCTGCTCCCCCGTCGTACTGCGGTGCCGCCCATGTTAGCACGGCGGTTTCCGCGGTGACGTCACTCACGGTAAGCGGGCCTTTTGGGGGGTCGGGTGGACCAATCACCTCAATCTTGATATCGGCCTTGTTAGTCCCCAACTCATTAGAGATCTGAAATAACGGCGAGGACAATTCTGTTAAAAGAGAAAAGCGAATATCTTGATGGAATTCGTGGTACATTTACAACTGGCGCCCAATTTCCCCCATGTTCAATTGCTGAAATTCATTTCATTACGATTATTTCAACATGTATTATGTAAATCTTTTTTTCTGGATGCAAGTCTGTCTCTAACAGTCTAAGATGTGTTAGTGTATCGCGAATAGCATCAGGTTGGTAAGTCGGAGGAAAATGAATGCTCAGTGAATTACACCTAAATCCATGTTTGGGACCGCATCTTTGCTGCAACGCCATCATGCGGCTAGCCGAGTAGTAGCGTCCATTCGGGCCCTGAAGTGAGTAGCTGAGAAGTTATGAAACTTCGGCCAGGTGAATGCTACTCAGGTTGCATTTCAAGAACCAATTGCCGATGTATTAGTGTAGTTGTGTCAATCAAGGTATCGTTACCTTCAATGTGTATACTCCCGCGTCCGTCCAGTCTGCACCCCGCACCTTTAGTACGGTGGAAATGGGGGTGTTCCGGATGCTGTGTCGGCCCAAATTACGCAACTCTTTGTTATCCTTATACCATGTGACCGTTGGTGGAGGGTCCCCGCTGATTGGAAGATCAAGTTTGATGTCATTTCCGGACTTGATGCGCAGGGTTTTCATGCTACCTGACATGTTGATTTTTCTTGTTACAAGTCTTTAAAAATCTTTAACTTGGTTACCTGGGGCAAAAAGACAAGGAAAGTGATGTTTATACACTTAAACATATTTTCTCACAGGAAGGATTCTCCAGAATAAACACACACACACACACATGCACACACACACACACACACACACACACACACACACACACACACACACACACATATACACACACACACACACACACACACATATTCATCCATACATACACACATACATACACACACACACACACACACACACAAAAGAATGTCAAAACATTTCGGTTGCTTGATGAGTAAAACAATAGGTTTGTCATCTTAACCAACTTTGATATAGGCATATGAAATGAAAATGTTGATGCGGAAATCAAAACCATTGCCACACAGCTGTATTTTCACAGAGAGCAGCAGTTTTACTGATTAAGTAGAACTCGGCCGATATAACAACTTGATTGGGCTTATACAATGTAATGAGCATCGCGCCCGCTCATAACCTGGCTGTTTCATAACAGTGAAGACTATGAATCAGCTAAAATTTCCCACCAATAACGGGGTGATACATAAATGAAGTTGAATCGTTGTCAGAGACCAGAATGTTCTACCATCGTGTAGGTCTCTCGGCTACACATACTATCAAAACGACAAAAGCATGATCTACGTTGATCAGTCATATAACGTTAATAGGCAACTAAATGAGACACAAAACTAAACAGAATGCAGACTCTTTCCCTGCTAATTACATCTAAGATATTTTGTAATATCGAAAGAGTCGTTGGGGAGGGGGGTAAGAAATACACCATATTTCATAGACCGATCCTCAAACATCTGTCCTTGTCTATCATGACATCGTCCCTGGCTGCATGTCACATTTTGCTTTTCGAATCTTAATTCACTTTATTTCCACGAAACATATAGAGAAACGCTCAAAATTCACATAGAAATACAAACGGTATTTTACCTTGTCATTAATTGAGAACTTGCGCCGTTTGAATACCTTTCTCTGGGGAGAAATAGTCGCAGAAGTTGGAGTTAGCGGCCACACGGGTCGGCCCTGGGGACTGTACTGTGCAGCTGTTCCCCCGGGATATATATAGAGCGTGTGGTGCGGTCATCACCAGTCATCCCGTTATGTATAGGCGTGTTACTAAACTGGTGAATCCGTCATTCCTTATAGAACATACATACTAGTATGTGGAGTCGTATCATCGCAATAGCCTAGTGCCATTAAACATCTTTTCCAAGACGCCCAGAACATTCTATAGACTATACCCATTTTCCTGGTAGTCTTAGAACGTATTTTACACAATTCGACACATTTATCGTAATGATGTAGGCCATTGTGACCAACGTTATGGAATAAATTGTATTTCGTAGACCTCGTCGGTAATATGAGAGCACTTTTAAACCCCACTGCGAATGTATTCAACGCTTTATGTACTAAACAGATTGTTTTGCCCCAGCTCTGAACCCTGAATACCATCTGTGAAGAGGCGTTTGGGTTGTCTCGTTTTCCCCTCCCCCTCACCATACATATCACATTCCACTTCTGCATGTATCATAACAGTCCCATTATGGTGGTGTCATAGAAGGAGTGTCATTGTACATATGGGCAACGCCCTTCCTGTTCTTATTAGTCAACGCAGAATGTGGCATACTCGGGTCATGATATGGCCATGTAGAGCTGGGAAGGGCCGTGTCGGCCAAAGTCACCAATTTTGCTGTAAATGGTTATTGTGGTCACAGTTGCTGACATGCGCTTATTTGGCATGGTTTAACTATTTTCATATACTAGAATCGCGCCTTACTAAACCTACAGATCATTAACTTGCCAGGAGCTGTTTTGTTGTATGCGTTTCGATAATCTCCACGCAGATGTAGGGTCAGGCTCATTGTGTTTTATGCGTGATTCTACGGCATTTTGTTAGTCTTTTTTTGGTGCGTTTTTAACTACCTTCGCTTCCGATGAAACGTTACCATGATAAAGCTATCATTCCAGGCCAGAAACGCAGTAGGATTGTAATAATTACCTTTTTGGTCTGTCTGAACTGTTCTAATGCTTCTCATTCCCACGACACCCACAACCGAACACCTTACAATAACTATGTGATGTCAATTGTTTTGTTACTTGTATAAGCAAAGTACTTAATGAGCTGTGGGCGCACACCTTGGCACAGATTCTCACTCACATGCAGATAGGAAGGCGCTGGTACTGGCTGCACTATTCTATTAACATGGAGTTTTCAAGTCGTTTGGTGGTGGCCATCAGTGCCTTTCTGTTTCTGGTGCCGCACGCATTATGCACTGGTACTGACGAAACTCCAAGCAACAAGTTTCGGGATCCAGCAATGACACAGGATAAAGAGTGGGTTTTCATGGTTCTGTCTTTGTTTTTAGATTGCCATATGGAACAATGTGGGAAATGTTTCATAAGGAACTTTAACACTTCTACTTCATTATTACAAAGTTTTGAAATCGAGAAATTATATTGTGGATAATGTTGTCATTTTGATAGATAGAGTACAGAAATTCATCATTCAGATGTCATAGTTTAGGAAGTAAATGTTTTTGTTATATTTTCATTAATAATGGGACGGATTATCGTTTGAGAGACCTGGGCTGTATACCCTCCCCACACAGACGACCTGCCTTCCAACTCCGAATTAAAGCATGTCTATGGTTACAGAGCTAACTATATGACAATCTTTAATATTTGCCGTAGTCACCTAAAGGAACACGTCAAAGAGCTGACGGAAGAACAGATCAACGAGATGTCATCTGAAGAAAAGGAGTTCCACTTCTTCAAGTGAGTTCATTCTTTTTAACCTTCACCCTGCTGCCTAACCCTATGAGAGGAGATGGTTTAGACACCTCTGGTTAGCAGAGAGTAATGGGTATTACTAGACTTGGTTTATACATTCTCTCGCTGGCTGGGGTTAATGACCTCTTCCCCAAGGGCGGCAGGGGCTGTATTTTCCAAATCTTTTTTTCTTATTCTGTCATGTTTACCCAGGGTAGCCCTGCTCAGTGATTAACACTGCTTTACATAGGGGCCCTGTAGACTTGAGCCATTGACATCAACTTATAATATCTGTAGGGATTCGTACGTGTGATTAGATTGAACAATGGAATCGTCGCCTCTCCACAGGACTCACGACAGTGATAAGGACTTGAAGTTGGACGGACTGGAGATCCTGGCCGCCATCGAACATGCATCCCACGTTAACACGCATGAAGATAAAGATATGACGGAGTTCTATGCAGGTATATACAGCAGGCATGGAAACGCATATAGCATTTAAACACACGTCACTACCAGTGGACTAGCCTCCTGCTGTAGTAGCCTGAGTACCAGCCTTTTTAGCTTCTGTCCGCTACCCAAGCTCTGCTACCGGCCGGTAGCGGAGCTTGGGTAGCGGACGGAAGCTAAAAAGGCTGGTACTCAGGCTACTGCTGCAGTGCTTGCACAGCGGTGTGGATTTTGAACAAGCATAAACTCCCCCCATTTTGAACTTTGAATTTTCATCAAGCATCATGTACTTTTCTGGGGTTTCTGTCCGCAACGTTCCGGCGTAAAGGAGTGTTTTATTACTGAACAAACTATTGAATGCACAGAGAAAATATTTGTTTGTCCCCTTAAATTGTTTCTTCTGTGCAGAATTAGTGGACAAGGTCCTGGCAGACGATGACATTGACGATGACGGCATGATCAGCTGGATTGAATACGTCATCGCCAGCCGAAGGCGCGAAGTTGAGGCTGAAGCCGCGCATGCGCGGAAACAAAAAGTGGCATGACGGAAACAACAAGAACAACAGGGGAACTAGATGCATTAATGCAATGTACTAGATGATGATAAATATGATACTTAGAACAAATTGATAGAATTTGAAATATATGGTACATGCAGCCAATGCTTACAATGATTAGTAGCGAAACATCTGAAAGCACATGTCCAAAACTGATGGATAGCGGTATATACATCTACATACGTGTGGCAGGTTATCATATAATTGACGTTTTATGTACAACTTAAAATGAAAAACTGTGTAATTAGACTTTCCAAACCACCCTGAACGTTTTAAAAACCAAGTGATTGTCGAGGGACCAAGCATCTAAACGAAAATAACACGGTAATTTCATGGTGAGGCGCTCTCTTAAGGAAGCGATGATCTTAAACAATTCTTTTCTAAAAGTATTGTCGTTTGACGACGAGGTTACTTGTGTGAAATAAAGCGGAATAACATTTCCGTCTTTTCTGTACAGCAGTTACGTACTTCGCCTTAAAGTCTGATGTTGTTGCCGAGAAATAGTTTTGTGGCTGTGTCTACGTTTATGAAATAAAGCGGCTATCTACCTATTTCAGGATAAATGTTTTACACGTTTGTACGTCCAGCGGTTCGTATTTTAGTTACCTTCCGAAGCAATGTCACTATGATAAGGCTAAGGACTGAAAGTGTGAATTGGTAATAAATGCCCTTTCCTCTGTCTGAACTGTTCTGATGCTTCTCATTCTCACGACATTCACAACCAGACACCTTACAATAACTATTTGCTGTCTATTGATATTGATTTATTTACTCCTCGCGTAAACAATGTACTCTCGAGTGTGGAGAACACGTGGGTGCGAGCGTACAGCGGTTAAAGATTAACTTCGGCACAAATACTCACTCACATGAGGATAGTAGTAGTAACGCACTAGCAGCGCAAATCCTAAGCTATCAACATGGAGTTTTTACGTCGTTTGCCGGTGGCCATCAGTGCCTTTCTGTTTCTTTTGCCGATTGCATTATGCACTGGTACCGGCGATACTGCAAGCAATAGGTTTCGGGATCCAGCAATGACACAGGATAAACAGTAGGTTTTTTATGGTTTTATGGTCAGATAACCATATGGAATAATGTGGGAAGCGTCACATAAGGAACTAAACAGTCATTATTGCAAATTTTGAATTCTTACTGTGGATACAAAGACAATTTTATCATTTTGATATGTACGAATCTTTAACATTTTTATTTATATCAATGGCGGTAAGGTTTTCGTTATGTATTTTGTAATTTTCATTTACAACAGAACGGAACGAGAAGACATGGTGTGAACGGACACAGCTGTGTGCCCCCCTCCCTACAGACGACTTACTTTTCATATGGTTACAGAGCTAGCTAAGTTTTAGGAGAGCTTTTCTAATGATCATGAATAATCCGGTGATATTTTTCTATAGTCACCTTAAGGAGCACGTCCAAGAGCTGACAGAAGAACAGATTAACCAGATGTCACCCGAAGAAATGGAGTTCCACTTCTTCAAGTGAGTATATCCCTTTGAAGAAACCTCTGATAAATCAAAAATAAGGGCAGGCTGTAGAAAAACTTGAATTACTTACGCCAAGTTTGCATCATATTCCCAGTGGAATGCCCTGCCTGGCACGGTTGTGACGGCTCCGGCCCACCGTTGAGTCGTTCCGTGCCAGGCTGGAGGCCTGCCCTCCCTAGCTCGGGACCTTAACTCCCCCTACTTTGCCCCTGATGAGGTTTTTTGGGGGTACAGATGATGATGATGTTGATGATCTACGCTTGGTTAGATCAAATCACATGAAACTTGTTCTTCTGTTTTCGTCGTTAACCACAGGTCTCACGACGGAGACAAGGACTTGAAGTTGGACGGACTGGAGATCATGGCCGCCATCGAACATTCATCCGACTATGGCTTACCTCCTGACTACAACGAAATGATGGAGTACTTAATGGGTACAAACAGCACTTATGGGACTAGCCCTCTGAAGTAGCGCTTTTGCAGCCGTGTGGCCCAAGGGCTATAGAAACCGAGATGGGCGCCGCAATATACACCATATGGAATAGGACGGACTTTAACTTAGTACAAAACATACAGTACGGCTTGATTTTGAAGAAGCATGAACTCCTAAAATGTTGTTCTTCTGATTTTTCCCTGGTCAGCATATGCACTTTCTATATTGTTGTCTTTTTTCTGTAACCTCTCGAATGTAGATTAGTGTTTGTATCTTCCTTCACTCTTCCTGTATGAAAATCTTGGTCCCTAATTTTTCGATTCTGACGCACAGGTTTGGTGGACAAGATCCTGGAGGACGATGACTCCGACGATGACGGCATGATCAGCTGGATTGAATACGTCATCGCCAGGAGAAGGCGCGAAGTCATGGCTGAAGCTGCGCGGAAACAAAAACAGGCGGAAATGAAACAACAGGGGAATTAACGTTAAATGTACAAGTGCAATTAGTTAGATGTAGAAAACTTTGAAAATTCAAAAATTAATGGAGTAGGAAATACTTGGCACGTACAGCTGTTAATAGCCACACATGTATCTAAAAGCACCTGTACAGAAATGTCATAGTCTCAACTTTTAGGTACAACTTTAAAGGAAGAAACCGTGTAACTATACTTTCCGAACCACTTTGAAAGTTGAAAAGGAAATCATCGAGAGGCCAAGTATCTGAACGAAAATAACATGGTTATTTCACGGTGAAGCGCTGATCTTGAACAATCCTTTTCTAGAGGATCTGTCGTTTGGTGATAAGCTTAGCTGTGTGAAATATAGTTGAATGATATTTCCTTTTATCTTAATAACAGTTACGTATTGAGCCCTTATCATGCTGTTGCCACAGTAATCGTTTTGTGGGTGTGTGTACGTTTACGAACCGAAGCGGCTATATACTAGTATTTAACATAGAGGAACTAATAAGACCACTTTAGATACTATGTCCACTTGGTATCCGGATGAGACTATCTTACAAAACGCAATAAAAATCTTGATAACCTTGGTTATGTTGTTAACTGAGATATGATTGAGAATCATTACACTTACCACATATACAACACGCCATCATGAGGTATCAAAGATTAAACACAAATACGTAATTCAAACAGACACTCACACGAGCATGTGTGTATAGAATATGTTCATCATGGCCGTGTCCCAGTCCCGTTCACCACTCGCTCTGTTAGCTGCCCTCGGTATATACCTCCTACTGGTACCGACGGTGGGGTCTACAGCGGAGGGGGACACCAACAGGTTCCGGGATCCATCCATGGTCCAGGATAGAGGGTACGTGGTTAGGTGGTCACCGTGTGAACATGTATAGCATATGGGAAAAGGCTAAGATAGGATAGAGGATAATAACTGCGACTTAGTCGTTGTTGGTTTAACTAATTATAAGGATAGATGCATACGCGAAATAGGTTTTCCACACATCAGGTTGGTTAGATTTTGGGTTGAGAATTTCAGAAAGCAGAGTGCGGTTCGCCTTAACACAGTGCCCTTTATAGTAATATTAGTGTTCTACAGACTATGGCCCGGGTGTAGCGTGTGAACAACAGCGGCTGGGTCTGTTTGTTATCTACTCAAACTGATTCAACATTGATATTTACAGATAATTAAATGAAGAACACGGATGTTGTATGTTTGATTGTGTTTATTATGACTCAGCTATTTCATCGTTCATCTTAACGTTTTCGTCCAGTCACCTGAAGGAGCACGTACAGGAGCTGACAGAGGAACAGATCAGTCAGATGTCACCGGAGGAGCTGGAGTGGCACTTCTTCAAGTGAGTTGTTAGTTCGACCAATCATTCATTTATGATTGATTAATTGTCTATTTATTAATTTATTGATTATGCGTAAACTGAAAATGGTACGCTTTAGATGAATAGGTAAACATAGTATTACGTTTCCTATAAGACGCCGTTTAAAAGATAAGACAACTATATATATTAGCAATAAAGCGTCCGTTGTCATCAGGTCCCACGACAGCGACAAGAACCTGAAGTTGGACGGACTGGAGATCATGGCCGCCATGGAGCATAGGTCTGAATATAACCACCCTCCTGACTATGACGAAAGGATGGAGTACTACTCAGGTAACCCATGTATTTGTATGTCATGTATTCCACTAAGATAAC